>CM051626.1:21239828-21879328 GCA_028020825.1 Podargus strigoides | reverse complement strand
AGTCTCTTAGAGGAGGTAAAACAGCAGGAAGAATATAATTTAGGACACTTCTTTTTTCTACAGAATACCTGTACATTGGGTAGGGGGTGACCTTTAATTAACCATTATATCCTTATTTTCTCTTTACTTTTGACAGAATAGGGAAGTTTTTTAGAGGTTTTGAAAAGTAATCATTCAGTGCTGTCCCTTTCTTCAGCCCCCAAAAAGGCTGTAGAAACTTCTTTGCAGGTACAGTTATATATTTTTCTGTTTGTCCCTAATCCTTTATTCAAGTAAACAAGTAAGTACAAATCCAATCTTCAGTTAAAGAGAATTTCCTCCTGTGCTATCAGGGTGTTATATAAAATTGGCTTGCTAAAAAAAAAGAATAATTTCTTCAGAGCATGTCTGAGAAAATGAATGGTCTTATACCAATTTTATACCAGTTTAAAGACGGAAATTCATACTCTGTTGTAAATGAGATGTAGAGGTGGATAAGTGATCTTAACCTTGCTTAATACAGAAAAAAGAAAGCCTAGGAAAAGTTGCTTGTTTCTGAAAGAAAAGCTTTAACTGCATTTCTGCAAGATTTTTCGCTGAAAATGTCTGAATCTGTTACTTTGATAAGAGAATTGGTGGCACCAAATTAAATGTAAAAGGACTTAGCAAGTAACCAGCATATTAAGAATTGAAGAGAACTTCACCTACTTTTCCCTTTAAAAATTCTCCTTAAAATAAACAAACAAGCAAAAAGATATAACAACATTGAATCTTGTCATGGTTTGAGGATAATGTTTAAACCACAGCACGCCAGAGTTGTCTTTATTTATTATATGTCAGCCCAATCTAAAGAGCTGACTGAACCTCATCTAACTGCAGAGGAGGGAGGGTGAATGTAAGGCAGTAACCAGACGACGCAGTGGTGCATTTTAAGGCAGTACGAAGGAGTCCTGCTGCTCTCACTGAGGTGCTTCAGATGTGGGACACATGCATCTAGCTCTACCCTTATGCAACTCTTCTCTGTGCAGATTTGCCTCAGTTGCAATGCAGAATAAATTCCACCCATCTATACCCAAAGCACCATCAATGTAAACATTTGGTGCATAGGTTATTTCCTAAAAACTTAATTTAGAAGAGAATTTGGCTGCTTTGAAGTCACTACTGATGCTGGGTAGCAATGCACAAGAGACTTTGGAACAGAGCATTTCCTAAAGCATCCCATTTCGTATGTTTTGTAGTCATGCCACAAGAAGTGTCCAAGCTGAACTTGGGGAAGAAGATCAGCATCCCCAGAGATGTGATGCTAGAAGAGCTTTCTCTCCTCACTAACAAAGGATCCAAGATGTTCAAATTACGTCAGCTGAGGGTGGAGAAGTTCATTTATGAGAATAACCCTGATGCCTTCACCGACAATTCTGTGGTAGGTCAGAGATTAAAACTAAAAAGCTGCTCCATATACCCAGGGGAAACAGGAATGGAGTGTGCCCAGGCTCTCATCTGTCTGTATGCGATGGGCTGGGGGCGGTGGGGATCTACTAGCAAAGTAGTGCAGGAAAAAGGCAAAATTATATAAACACACAAGTTTTAGTTCCTTTCAGCAGTAGCATTAGTTTCCTTTAGCAAATACATGGTATTACACATGCAGAAGCATGAGAAAATTCAGTGCTGAGTGATGAGGGAGGACTGCACAGTTGGCAGGTGTTCAGAGCTGCACAGGACAGGACTGATTGGTTTTGTACTCATTCCATTTCCTCTTTATAAGATGGAACTGATCCATCCAGATCTGACTTCAGCTCCCGTAGGTGCAGTTCTATTTTTAGCCTAGGATACACTTTTATGCTTCCTGCTGGGGAGAGTCCTCTGCTCATTTCTGCAAGAAGTTCCATAAATGAAAATTCAGACAGAAACCTCTAACCCGACACTGCAATATTTTCAGTTTATTGGCTAGAAGCTATGTTTGTTTTCTTCTAAAATATTTTCCTATCAGATATGGTGTATAAATTCAGACATTATTTTTTTTCCCCTTCCCATGAGTTAGTAATATTATTTAATCTTTGAACTTCTATCTATAGGTAGTTGCTGGTGTAAAGTCTTCTGAGATACTTAAACTTTTACAAATGAAACTCTTCTTTCACATGATTGTCAGCAGTTCAGTAAAACAAACAGAAAATATTTCAGGTTCATATGCATTTTGATGTAGTATCTCATCTTCTGATGTTCTTTAAAATTTATTTGGTGTCATTTTATCCCTTTATGGCATCTATTTTCCAGTCCAAGGAAACTCAAGCAAAATAATAAAAGTCAAGATGAAGAAAATGTTCTGCCAAACAGAAACATGCTGTTTTAGCCCTCTTATGTTTTCAAAAGCAGCAATAAGTAAATCTTTGTAGTTCAGTTCTAAAAATGACAATTTAGGAAGCAGGATGTGGAAAGATGCCTGAAAAAAAAGCGTCATTAAAATTACAACAGTAGGTCAGATTACAGATCAAGGATGACAGACCAGAGATACAGCAAACATATCTCGTGGTGTTAGACTTCGGGCAGTTTCTTCATCTCTTTGTGCGATAGGTAGTTCAGCTATTCAGTGAGCTATCTCCTAGAAAGGATGTGAGAATGAATGGTGTGTTGAACTTTGGACTCTTTAGATGAAAATCCTAGAGAAATGCAAGCTGGTTTTATAAATACTCAGCAATCTCAGAGCTCCTAAAACATACAGGTGCCAAGTTCAGATGTCAGACTCTGCTGCAGTGAGGAGGAGTGAGAAAATAATAAGGTGAGGGAATAAAAAGGCTGAAGTCCAAACTTTCAAAAATGCGAGAGTGTCACTTAAGAGTATCCAATCAGAGAAATACAAAGCAAATGAGCTGTGACAAACTGACTCAAAACTGAACACACAGAGTTCCTCCAAGACTGACATTACAAAGGCTGATGAAAATCACTTCTTTTTCGTTAGCTGTTTTTCCTACTTTCTGTATTCATCCGCACCTGATTTCTACTCCATACCCTTTTTGTAGTGAATCTCTCTTCCTATTCTGTAAGAACACCTGCTCCCAAGCTCTTTGAGCAAGACTATAAGATACTGTGCTGTGGAGAAATGTATTTGGGGGTTAGAAAAGACCCAAACAAGCCTATGATTTTCTTTCTGGCTTTGCTATTTGAGAACAATGGCACAGTCTCCAAACAGCAGCTGGTACTCTGCTTTAAAATCCTCCATGATTCACTTTCAGGGCTATCATCTTTTCTCCACATTCATGGTACAGATAACAAATCTCCAGTGGTCAGTGCAGGAAGACTTCGGTCTGCCCTAGAGCCCTCACTCATGCCAGCTTAGCAGGATCACAAACATGATTGTTACCATTCGCTGGCTGCCCTATGCACTCTGTGCAAGTACTCTGCCAGGCTGCATCCCACTGCCTCCGTGGATAACTATTCTCATCACCACAGCCAGCATGAGTTAGCACCTTTGCTGGCAGTCAGAGAAGTGAGAAGAAAAGCTAAGCAATCGCAGCAACTGAGCCATCCTCTTGGAGAGCTGGTTGCTTTTACGCAGGTAAAGGCCTCGCTGTTGCCTTCCAAACCATCAGGACAGTGCCTGACCTTAGCACCAAATAACTTCCATCAAAAAGCCCTTTTGATTGCAATATTTTATTAGCTTTCTATTCCTTTCCTTTCTTGCTCCTGGCTCTGCTCAAAGGCGGATGCAGAAAAGAAGGCTTAAACAAAAGGGAACTGTGGGAATAAGATAATGGCAGAGTAAAGAATTCCAACTGCTACTTCCAGTTACTTCCCCTTCCAGTTAATTTTCATGTCCTTTGCTCCCTGTCCCAAAGAAGTCCTTGTGCCTCTAAGGCTGTGTGACAGTGAAGGGGCTGAAAGCTGGTGGTGTGTTTTCTGCTTTTATATCATAGATTTCTTAACTGTCTTAGAGTATTCTCAGGACACACTTAGCAAAGCAGCACAAGAAAGGTCTGGGATGGAATACAGATAATTTCTTTTCCTGCCAAAAAAGTTTAACAGCAAGATAACGTAATATAAAAACACACAAAGAGAAAGGTTATTAAAAATAAATCCAAACCATATAAGGGGTCCCAGAATAGCCTGTGCTGTAGCCATAAACCTTCCACACAAGGGAGAAGATCTCAGCAGTCATGTGTCATCGATCCACCCTCCTGCTTCTCTCCTCCAGCCAAACAACCACACTGGACAATCGGATCACTCTCCTTGCTTTTAGCAGAGAAAACATATATATATTGCGTATGTGTGAATGTCAGACAGCTCCATGCCTAAGTGAGAACCCGCCACTCTCCATCACTGCTGTGGCTCCATCCATCATCCAGTCAAAGGCAAACAGTAGCTAAACCCACAGTCAAAAGGGTTGACCACTCCCAACATGAGCAAAATGAAATGCACTACCTACTGTATAGGTGTTTTCAATACTGTGACCCTCTTCTCTTGCAAATATACAGTACAAGGAGATGTTTTTAGGGAGGGCTGAGTTTGACACTTATAGCACACTGATATCCTGCCAAACAGGGAATGTTCATGTGATGTCCTCCTTGTTTGGTGCTGTGCTGGAGAAGCTGGAGTCTGCTGAGCCCCATCTAGTATATCAGAAGAGGGATTTCTTCTCGTCACCCCAGGCTGTGCCACTCTGTCACAGGAATTGTACCTCTCTGTGGATCTTCAAGACGCAATTTACTACTGACTGAAGACATTGATGTAATCCTGTCTTGCTATGTGCTCTATTACTGTAGCGTCTGACCAACTATTACATGAAGGAAATTACTACATTTATTTTTTAACGGTGAAACTAAACCATGGAGTAGATTAAGGAATCACCCAAAACCATAGAGAAGGGCTCAGTCTTACCTCTGGGTCTCCTAAATCCCACTTCACTATTCAGCAATTAATAGATCAGCAATTCACAGACCTTTTCTCCACTTCATAATGCTAAATTTGCTTGGCCTCACATCAGGATCATGTGAAACTATGTTTCTAGCTTTACAGCCCCACTCATTGCCCTAACTCCTCTCAAGGTCCCAACTTCACTTTGGGAACCTCTGTAAGACCTTCCGGCTATCATCAAGTGAAAACTGAAAATAAAACAATAGCTATGCTTTTAGGGTGTTGCTGCTATGTTGTTTTTCTTCCAATGAGGATCCTTAAAATTAGTCTTTCTGCTAGTCAAAGCCTATGGACTGATTTGAGTTACACGCAGGAGACAGTTTATAGAAAGACTTGATTTGCCTATTTTTTTTTTTTTTCCTGCTCTTTCTGCTTTATCTACCAGATCTTAAATTAAAACCATTACAAAGGTGGAATAACTAATATCTGAGTAGACAGTTATCAGCAGTAGTGTATAAAAAAAAACCCAGACCCACCAACAAAAAGCCCCACCTTGATACTTTCTCAGACTCGCCCACAAGTTAAATGCAGTTTCCACATCTTGGCAATGCTTGTATGAAGACAAACGGAATGTGTCTTAGCAAGTAATTTCTGTTGGACTTCAGGTCAAGAGGTCTCTTCTGATAAGCTAGGACACCAACTGTGAAACAAAACATAAGAAGTGAAAAGGATGAAAGAATTGGATTACTGTTCTTCTGGAAAATGGCAGGAGTTACCCTGTATTCCTTTTGTTGCTGATCAGGAACTCAGAGGAGCAAGCAGGGGTGGCAGGAAGAAAATGGAAGTGGTTGTGTTACAACACCAAAAGTGGTCCTTCACAGCAGACAAGTACACAAACAACCTGCCTTAGAGATCTCACATGTTAAATAGCCAGGCATGATACGGTGTGTGAAGGAAAGCATAAGGATGGAAGAACAGAGATGTTACCTTGGTTAATGCACAAGCATGCACTGATGGCTGTTTGCCCCCCTCTCAAGTGGCAGGAGAGGAAAGGCTGGAATATTTTGGGTGAGGAAGAGAGAAAGCAAAGTAGGTTTGGTGGTGTTTTGTTGGTTTTTTTTTCTTTTTTTTTTCTTTCTCTATTTAAATCGCATGTTATGTGTTCATAATGCACAGTTCTGCCTTGGTTGTAGCTGGGGCTGGAGGCTGTGGGCAAGAGGGGTGTAGGAAAAGTGGCCAGACTGTCCCCAAGGGCCCTTAATGTACTTAGAAGAATGCCAATCAAGATCACTGGAGGTAGGGTTAAAGAGAAAATGTTAGGAAAAGCGTTCTTTCTAGGAAGCCTGTTCTGCAGGCAATATTAAACCTGTTGAACAAATGTTACAGGATAACTGCAAGCCGAGATATGAGAGTCTCAGGTTATGGCCTAAGTGGAGTGAGCCAGCTGAGGCTTAACTCTTCTAACAAATTGAGCCTTGCTATGATGGAGTTGGATTGGTGCAGAGGATCTAGAGGTGCGAACTATACTCAAAGCTGTATAAGAGTGAACGTGAAGTCTGATGCCTTCTTACTCAAGAAGTGACTGGTGTGGAAACAGCAGAATGACAGAGAGGAAGAGCCATTTATTTTCCACAGCAGTTTGTTGGAGCACTGTGAGAAAACTTTGGACCGAAATTTTGAAACTCAATTTCTTTCATCCACAAAGAACGTGCAGCAAGGATAATACAAAATAGACAAAAAAGATATAAATGATTTTGGGTAGTATTAGATAAAAATTCCCATTATTTAGATGAGTAAATTCAGGCAAAGAGGAGAAAAATAATTTGCCTGAGATTAAACAGCAAGTCAGAACTAGACTTGGAAATAGAAAGCAGGAGCTCAGTCCACTGAACTGTGACTCTTGGGGGAGCACATTTAAAAAAAATTAGCTTAAGATACTTTAACAGCTGAGGTTACTTTTTTATTTTCATCCTTTCTTAAAATTGAATTTTAGGCTTAAGGCTATACAATTCCAAATTAAGGACCGAGGCACACACTTCAATAAGAACAGCAGACAGCCTATGAGACTCTCCAAGTCTGAATTTTAAATCTCCCATCCCACCATTAAAGAGCATTTGAGTGGTTGCCACTGAGAGGACACAGTCACAGTAACTTCAGAAGTGTTAGTAACCACATAGGCATCAAACCTTTGGGAAGCTCTTTATCAGTGAGGTGGAAATAGAAACACATTTGGTGGCCTCAATCATTCTCTTCAGGGCACAGCAAGGAGCTGACAGGGAGCACACCCTGTCTCCTCCTGGGGACTGCCTGCAGTGACGTCAGGGCCTTGAGATACTTAGAGATCTCAGCTCCATTAGTTGGATCATCTTTCATTATCTATTTTTCATGAGACACATGCAGTAGCTCTAGAGAATTCAGAATTCATCTATCTAGGCGCTCAGCCTGTAGGATCAGACACTTGTTAGCCCTAAGGACTTCATAGACTTAAGTACAATTCATTTAGTCAACCCAGGGGACTACATAACACATGAACCTGCCACAGTTGTTCTCTTGTTAGAGTGGATTTAGGGACGTCCAAGGACTGATGACATCCACTACCTCCAGGAACGCACAGACAGGGCAGACTCTACCACAGAGGGACTGTGTGAACTGTGCCCAATAGGAAAAGGTTATCAGCCTTCTCAATTGACACTCCATCTTAGGCTCCTCTCCTGGGACTTCCACCAACAGGGGCAATCAACCCTAACTGAGAGGTCAGTGAATATGCACATACGTAAAGCTCCACATCCTGTTAACAATGGCCCAAGACATGCATTCCCCTCAAGTGTAAACTGTATTTCATTCCAAACACCCTGACCATGGGAACGATGTAACTACAAAGCTGCACATACCCAGCTTTGAGACTCCTGCTTGAGGCTGCTCTGCTCTCTTGGAATGAGCTTGTTTGAATCCACCAAGGTTCAAGATTTCAAAAGATGAATTTGCCTTTGCCTCCTGTTATAGAA
Organism: Podargus strigoides; assembly: GCA_028020825.1. Taxonomy (NCBI): domain Eukaryota; kingdom Metazoa; phylum Chordata; class Aves; order Caprimulgiformes; family Podargidae; genus Podargus; species Podargus strigoides. Next base: position 21,871,499 of record CM051626.1, on the reverse strand, counting down.
AAAGAAGATTCTCCTATTAATTTGAGCTAAGACAATCAATTGTGGGGGTCAAAACTAAAGAAAATTACATTTTTATTCCAGCAGGCAAGTAGGCAGGGGTATTGCATGGAAAATGGGTCTTTCCTATCTGAATGGAGATGTCTGCTGAACATAGGATGTTTTCTCAGGAGGTCCATGAAGAATCATGAACTAGCCTAAGACCAATCAAACTAATTTCATTTGCAGCTAAATAAGATTTAGATGTGGCTTTCCTGAGGCAGATCTTGTGTTTCAGAGAAACTTCACTTCTGCTTAGTGATAATACTGCAATTTAAAATAACACCAGATGACAATGATGCCCCTTCCTGGTCACATCAAATACTGCTGTGCACAGAATCAAACCAGCCCCTTTTACTGTAACTCATGTTCTGCTTATGTTTTGTGACCTTTTTTTTTTTTTTTGCAGGAGAGTGTGTGTAAGTAACCAAAGGAAAAGAAAAATACGCATTTAATTCTCAGGAAGGGCACACAGCATGGGTGAAATTTGGAAGGAAAACAGATGCAAGTCTACTGAGCAAAACAGTAGAAGCATTAACCTTGCATGTATATCAACGTTTTGAGAATAACCTCATTCTGACCCCTAGCCCTCAATATACCCTTTTTTCAGTTTGCCTTTTTACAGCTACATAACTCCCACGCATAATTGAACAGATTGCCCTGCTAGCTCCTGTGTACAGCTTAATGCTCACAATCCTCTCCCCTCTCAGTGCTTCCTGACATTCAGCAGAACATTATCTCCTCTGTTCCTAAAAAGGGAATTCCCTACAGCTAGGAGAAGGACAGACAGTCCATAAAGGCCCTGGGGGCACCAGTTCTGCCACTTCAGCCTGCAGCTGGCTGCTTGCCTGGGTTGCAGCCTGGTGACCTGCTGTGAAACCCTGGACACTGTTGCTGGAGACACAGGGAGTGGAGGGTTAGATAATTCTGCCTTGAGCCTTGTGTGGTTTTCACTTCTCATCTATTTTTAGCTGACCGAACAGCTGGCCTTGGAAGCCTGTTTACAGCCTGGAAAGCTTCTTTTTGCTAAACTGTACTAGGTGTAAGAGCTCTGAGAAAGCCTTAACCCTTTGAGAGCCAGCCCTGAAGCTGGCATGCTTGTCTTCCATTGACAGCCTGAATTTATACAAGCAGAATTGCAGCACAAGGAACCACAGATTCATTCATTCAGCTTCAGCTGTATTTGTTACATCTTCGTACATCTATAGACAATCCCCTAGTCCAACGGGAAAAAACATGTGATATATAACCCAGGTTACCTGTATTATACATCTGTGTGGTCAGTAATACATAAGAGATATTTTTTTTATATCTGATAGGAGTCAAGCTTTGATCTCACTTATGACCAATACATAAAACATTTTTCTGAGCATATTATATTGGTTTCTGTTCCACACAAGTATTTATTAAAATTGCTGTGTGCAAAGACAGGACCTTGTGCTGGCACCACAGGATCTATGAACCCTGCATGGACTGTTTGCTCTTTCGCTATGTACTGCAGGGATTGTGCCTTCTAGCCTAGACTGGGGAGACTGGATGGCCTGGAAAAGAAGACCAACTTGATTTTACCAATGGATACAGCTTTCTTTCTTTCCTTGTTACTGGTTAGATTTGGTTCGTTAATGCATATATTTCTACAAACAAAACTCTTTCTTTTTGTCATTTTCCTCTTGTGGTCTCCAGGAAGTCTTTCATGTTTTCCCAGGCTGCTATCTCTTTAGTCTTTCTCAATGTGTAAATACTCCTCCCCATGCAGACCGTCATATATATGAAAAATAGATAGATGGGCAGTCATCTTCCATGCTTTTATGTTGTCACAGGTACCCTGTTGTTCTGGTGCCCCGTAACACTTCCCTCCCACACTGTAATCGAGCTGACTTTTCTGGGCTGTCTTAACCTTGACATGAAAACACTATTTCTTGTCCAGATTGCTTTCCTACAGGCTAGCTAATGTATCTCTGTCTAGACCTTTACCTTCACTGGTAAAAGCTGTATTTCCTTTCCCTTCCGCCTGTATTTCATATGGATTACCATTCAGGACAATACACAGATCCTTTTCTTCTCACCCTGGTCATATAAAATGACTATGAAGTGTCCATTAAAAGGTGTTCTTCCATTGCCTTGCTGCTATTCTAATAAAGAAAATAACTCACACAAAGTTCTGCTACTGGTTTTGTAACTGACACATAAAACCGGTAAGATCACAAAGACTAGGGAGTTCACGTTCTGGGACCCAGCCCTGCAAATGTGAATGGACCATTTTCTGTAACAGGAATTCCTACTATCATTTCTCCTGCCCTAGGATCACTTTCAGAAGTTCATCCCACCAGGAGGGCATTATGGGGAAGATGCTCATGGCTACGCCCACGGGCGGATGGTAGGAGGAGTGACAGCTGGGCAGCACAGCTCCAGTAAGCAGCAGCATCCCACTGTTCCTCCCAGGCCTGGAAGCAAAGGAGGCCCTGGGGGCAGTGAAGGGGAGCATGTGGGGGAATCGGCTGGAAGTGGTGGAGAAGGAGGCGATGGTACTGGGAAAGGCAAGTATCTCTCTGCAAGAATAAGAAGTAGCTAAAGCTATCAGAGCTTGTGCCAACCTTACTCTTCAGGGACAAGGAAATTAATTTGACTAAAATCTGAATTCTTCCAAACTAAGCCCATTACAAAGCCTAGAAAAGTTGAGGTGCCTTTAGCTTGATAGTTCTGTTTGCACGCTGCTGTGTTGCTCAGTTGTAGGCAAGAAGCAGAAATACCTGCCTTGGCTGGACCAAAGAAATGATGGGAAATTTAAGTACTGAGCTCCTAAGGTTGATACAGCAGTATGCCAGTATGACATATCCTTCCCTTTCAAGGTTTCACGCTGACTGCTACTGGAGATAGTATTATTAGCTCTTTAGCTCAGCAGTCTGACTTGACACATCAGTCTCGAGTACTTCAGCCCAGATTTCAAATCAAAGTTTTCACCTAAATGAACAGCCCTTTTTGGATAATCTTCAGAAAGGAGCAGCAATATTTCTAAAAGTTCTCTGGTAATCACCCCCGGTCTACTGAAGCAATATCTTTATGAGTAAAAATACTTTTCATTGAATTTAGTCCTTACTTAATTTTATCCTCTGTTTAGTTTGGCCAGAAACCTCTAGAACCAAATCCCTTGTATGAAAATCAGCAGGTGAAATCATTATTTTAACAGTCCCTATGGGATTTTACAACTAAAAGCAAATTTGCTTTGGAACCAGGAACCGCTGTCGTAAGTGACCCAACAAGTGACTGGTAAAATCCAAGGTTTTTCATTTACATTCTGGAAGAATGCATTTTATATCAAAACCAGCTTTCACATTTCTGGGCATCCCTGTAAAAAAGAAATCCATGTAGACTCTCTGTCTACTTATAGGAGATTTTTCTCCATTGTTATCCTATTTCTGTGTACAGGGGGAGGATTAACATCATCCCACAGCTTTTACTGCAGAGATGGATCCCAACTGCTTTTATTTTTCAACCTTAGCAATCGATTTACTTCTATTTAGCTTAAGTCCTTCACACAGAAAGAGGGGGATAGTTGTTTTTATTTTTTTTAATGAAAAGGTACATGTCTGCAAATCTCTGAAACCAGGAAAGCCCAGGATTTGGCAAAGTTTGAAGAAAATAAGCAATCAAAGAAAAAAGGTGTGATAAAGAAGAAAGTTTCAGATAAGAGCAATAGTGTTCATTCTTTGCCACTTACTTCATAACGACTTATGTTTTTTACACAAACTATAGCACCATGAAAGCACCAGAATGTCTAACTACATTAAACTATTATTCCCTTCTGCCCTGATCAAGCTAAGTGGAAGTCATTGCTCAGGAGTTTTAAGGTTTCTGAAAGCTGAGAATCTTAGAAGTGTGCTATGTATCAATACGCAACCAATGCTCTTATAAGCAAAGTGGTATTATGCACAACTGGAAGAACATAAAATTTAAAAGAATAAAGAGGCAGATAGAATGAAAACCCTTCTCTAAGCTCTTTTGCTTAATGGATCAGCTGGAAGCTAACCTAAAATTTCTGGCAATCAAGTATCTGATTTAACATCAAAGTGCAGCTCTGTCATTGACAGGATTTTAACTTCCAGAGACACACCTCGTCATGTTTTCAAACTGCTTTTAGCTATCCTGAGGTGTTTGAGCCAGACTTGTCTCTAACATCCTGGCTCAGGAGGGAGAAAATCTGAATGTCTCTTCATGTAATCACAAAGAAAATGCCAACTTACAAAAATATTGAGAAAAGGGAGATGGTCATTCAAGAACATTCAAGAATAGACTTACTTACTGAGGCAGACTTTGTAAAGAAGGTTGTGGGTTGCCAAGACCCTGAAATGCAATGGTTAAAGGTTTTCCATCAATTAGAGCCAATTTCAAAGTCTGAGCCTAGTTTTGGAGTTTACAGTCAGGGCTTTGTTTGTTGCCTCTGATGATGATGGTGAGGTTTATGTGGAGGAGTTATGTCTGCTATGATCAGACAGGGAAGAGAGAAGGAAACTACGTTAGATAACATTTTGCCTTGTATAAAGCTTCCCTCGAGGTAGTGAAAGAGATGATGGGGTAAGGACATTGGTTCTTGGGGTAAGAAGTTTCTATTTGAGCAACCAGAGAGAAAAATGAAAAATTAGCTTTCAAATATATACTCTAATGCAAATTCCTGGATGAGTGGCTCTTAGACTGTGGTACACCTGCTTCTGCAGATTAGAACAGAAGTGGCACATGACAGTCTTTTTAAAGATAAATCTAACCATAAAATCTCATACTGGATCTAGGAGTTATAGAATCTGGAAACAAAGCTGGTGTCTCAACTGCAATAGCAGAGTACAGAAAGGCAATGTATTTAGATTGTGTCATCTAACTAGAGTGTTTTACCTTCCTCTGTTTAAAGATGGAAAGCCAGGAGGCAAAAAAATCGCTATATTTAAAACTTACATCACCCCCTGGGAACGAGCAATGGGTATCAGCCCCGAGGACAAAAGTCAGTTGACCATTGACTTACTGTCATATAGTCCCAAAGCTGATTTCCCCCACTACAAGTCTTTTAACCGGTAAGTCTTCTTGTATATTCAGTTCGGTTTTATAATAAGAAGACACAATAGCCCTGGCCATAGCCCTCCTGTCTTGTGCAATGTCAATAAGTTTTAGTTGCATGTCGTGTTGCTTAGCACAGTCTCCTGTGGATGAAATGTTCAGAGGCCTATGAAGAAGAGATACATTAAGAGCTAGAGATTTTAATTCAGCTTATGGACAGAAAACCTACACTGCAGGATAAGAGGACTTTAATCCTATTTCGCTTTCTTTCTCACCCCATTTGACCAGGGAGATTTAGTTTGCCACTGTTTATTACTGCAGCCATTTAAAGTTCTAGAGTTCAGGAAAAATACAATTAGAAGCCATATACTTCACAGTACTTCACATAAGAACCAGGACATTCCTGGTGCTTCTGATAAGAACTTAAAGTTTTACAAATATTCCTAGGGCAGCAACAATTTTCTCTTGACCTCTCTATATAATTTTGCCACCCACTTCCATAGCTTCAGGACACCAGTACCCACAACAAACTCCAAACTCACTCATTTCTGCAATAACACAGCCTCTGCCTCCTACATGTACACAGTACCAAAAGGTGCGAAAGGTGTATGGTTTGATGGAGATTGATGCAACAGGGGTGAAGGAAGTGCAAAGGAGCAGAGAGAGTTTTTTTAGGTTTTAAATCTTCTTTAGTACATAGGCAATGGATACATATATGTTCTTGGGAAGGATTTGTTGGCCAGTCAACTGCAACAGTGATAAAATTTACAATCTCAATAACTTTGATTATTTATTTTCTAAATCCCATTGCTTACCTATGCTGTGTTCACTAACGCCATGTATTCCCCTGTGCCAGGACTGCCATGCCTTATGGGGGCTATGAGAAAGCAGCCAAACGGATGACCTTCAAAGTGCCTCAGTTCGATATTTGCCCTTTGATTCCAGAATCTCTCCTGATATATAATCAAAATTTCAGCAACAGACCTTCCTTCAACAGAACCCCAATACCTTGGATGCCTTCAGGAGACTCCTCCGAGTACCATACTGAGATCAATGTGCCAAGAAGTGGTGAAACAGAAGAGCTGTAAATCCTCACCGCCAAGGCCTTCCTTTTTCCTCAGACCTTCCTATTTGCAAGTTGATAGTAAGGAGCTGAAGAGTGCAACTCTAGTTCTGTCAGCCCTTCCTTTTTCTGCCCTTAGCCCAGACAAGTTCCTAGAAGGTCCTAAACCTATCTTCACTGTGGTGTTAATCAGTATCAGAAACAATTTGAGGGAAAGAAGCATGAGAGCATAAAAGGGCAAAACTAGGAAGTGTTTTTCTGTTTAGCAATGCTAAGTGCTGCCTATCTGCTCTATAATAAATCTGTTTTGTCATATATTAACAAGTAATAAAACACCAAGAGGAAAAAAAGCCCCTGTGATTTCTCTTTAAAAAATGCTGGTGAATCAATTTGGAGATCAGCAACAACACAAGTGTCAGTCTCACAATTAGACTGTTGACATGGGAAGAAAGATCAGGGACTGATGGGGATGGTCCTAAAATAGGTATACACAAAGGTGGCTTGGATAAATACTGCAGAAATGATGGTGAAGAATGATGACTTTGAGAGGAAATAATAACTGCATCACAGAAAAAATAGCAACTCAGCCTGTCAGTGTAACAGATTAAGGTATTCCACTTTCACCTAAGATTCCCCAGTTCTCCAGGTTATAAAATAAGTCATAGCTTAAGAAGGATTTTTTTTTTCCACACAGAAAGACTAAGAAGGCAATAGGTCAGGAAGGAACAGAGGCACACCCAAGTGAGATGACTTGCCCATAGTTACAGAGCAAGAAAGAAAAAGCTTTAATTACAACAGAAATTATTTGATACCTGCCACAGTGCATTACTTACTCAAATACACAGCAACAAAGTCTATTCCATTTCTTGTAACAATTTTATCAGTGCCACACATATAGGAATAAAGGCAAGCACTGTGGAAAACAGATTAAGAACTCCATTTTTCTACATGAAATACCTTCTGTTTCATGAACATTTGCACTCTGACACATAACACACAAGACTGCTGTTTCACTACGATACCCTAGCTCAGCCTGCATGGAGACTGGTCTGGAATTCTCTGTCCTGGTGCCTTCTTTAGATCAACATTTCCTCTTATAAACAGGGATAAACAGCTTATATACAGGGGCAACTTCCATAGAAGTACTTTTAATTTAGGAGTTTTTCCTCCTTGTCTAGAAACCCCTGCAACCATATATTTGATTTTTATTCTGTTTGGATAGTTATGAGGTTGGCTTTATTACACTCTTCTAAAAGACTACTGTCAGGGCTACCTTGAGATCTCTTGTGCTAATAATAACAAGTTGCAGACATAATGAATAAGTAGTTTTCTAACCTTTCTGCTGAAATGGCTAAAGAACATTTATTATATGTCCTATTAAATGATTAAGAAGTAGCCATAACTCAGTTCTGTGGCTAAACTTAAAAACATTAAGGTGGTACTTCAATCTTCTGAAGGACATTTCAACAAAAATGAAAAAGGTCGGGGTTTTTTGACATGTTCCTACAAAGTATTCGAAGTTTGAGGTGAAAACAAATCCTTGGAAAAACTTGTTTTGTCTCTTTGGCTAAAATGAATTCAGGAATTAGTTGAAAAGACATTTCCCACACTGATTTCCTTTTGTAATGCCTACATAAATACCTGCAAATTACACTGGTGAAATACATTTAAATGGGAAATTCTCAAATTCTACTAAACTATTAGTTTATTCCGCATTTGATTTCTATCTGGAGATAAGGTTGCTGTGGGTTCTCCAACATGTTTAATCTATCTAGCTTTTTCAATTGCACTGTAATAAAAGGGGAAGGATTTATTTTCCTGTTCAAAAAGTGTTCCAACTATATTCCAAGAATCCAGGCTACAAAGAGAATGCCAGAATGTTCAGAAAGGCAGAGGAGATTTCAGAGAAAACTAGATGACACTAAGCAAAATATTTTCCCACCAAATATGCCATTTATTCCCTCCCCTTTTCTGACAGGGATTTTAGACTCTTGCAGTACAGAATTACATGATTTTTTAAAGTGAAATACATGATGCTCTCATTGTAAATATGTCAGGAGCAGCAGAAACAAGACAATTTGGTACCGGGATGTCATGGTGTATTTTAAGTAGCATGTGTTCCCGATCATGGCCCAGTTAGACATGTCAAGGTGCAGAGAGGGCTGAGCCACTGGCAAGCCCAGCACAGGCAGTATCCTCACCAACCAGCACACAAGCCCACCACATCTGAGCATGGCAGGCAGAGCTGAGTGCTGGTGACGGGGTCCATCAATGATCCCAGACGTGGTGAGGGGATAAATCAGGCATGGGGGCAATCCAAGGAGTCTGTTCAGGAGCAAAAGGAGACAGGGCTCGACACAAGCTACACTGTGGGTCCAAAGTCCATCTAGGAGACAGGCTAGCTACAGCACAGGTCTCAGGTCCACCCAGAAGACAATAGTGCAGGCCACCACCCCTAAAACATAGCTCAGATAAGGACCCCAGGCCCAGGTCTGAGTTTAAATGGGGTTCCTAGGCCGTAAGTGGGGTGAAGGTCCCATGTGAGGCTGGTCAGGGCAACTAACATCTGTTGGTGCTCACAGGGCAATGATACCAAAATGTTTGGGAATTCCAGTACAATCACAACAATCATTTGAATTTTCCTGGAGCATGGCGGGGGCGGGGGTTGGGGGGGGAAAGGACTAAATAAAATATGTCTTTAAACATAGGTAAGAAATACCGTGCAGAAATAGCACAGTGCTCTCTGGTGGTGTAGTTTCAAAGTTCCCATGTACAAGGAAGGCAGCATCAATCCAGCACGTAGGGCAAAGGACTGGATATATACCGAAAGCTCTCTCTAGTTCATAACGTACCATCAGACAAGAGTTTCTGTCTGTGCATGCCATTATCCCAAACCCTTAATGGGGATAAAAAGTTGCAATGTGCTTGGAATTAGTATTGCATCACTGCAAATTATTAATAATATTGCTATAATTCATACTTGTAAGATAAGAGGATCCTTCAGTTTTGGTAAATTTGCTTAATGAGGCATATAGCTCTTCCTTTGGCAGTACACTTTCAATCTCAAATCCTGTCAAGCAGGATTTATGTGCTTTTGTTTTTAGTACAAAATGGGAAACACAACACTACATTTTGCAGAACAATTCAGACAGCTATTGCCTTGCTGTTTACATAGCTTAAAATACATGCTAGTTTAGTCATTATTCAAAATAATGTTAAAAGTGGTCTAGTGGTTGGTTTCTGGTCTAGTGGTTGGTCTAGTGGTCCAGTGGTTGGGAATATGATGGGATGAAGGTTGGACTTGATGACCCTGGAGGTCCCTTCCAACCATAATTATTCTATGATTCTATGATTCTAAGTGAGAAAAATCTGTAATCCAAATTCTGTCTCAAAAATAATTAGTTTCAGTGAGGCTTGCTACTGTAATCAGGGCAGAAGTCTGTCCAAAATAATCAAATATCTAAGAGGAAGTAAGTAACTGCTCCTGCTCTTTGTTTTCCTTGGGCTATGATGCAGACTCAGGGGAATCGCCTATGTCAGAGAATTATTTATATTGGGAATAAGAGGATTTTATAAGATTTAATTACAGTGGATTTCCTCCACATACTAGGAGCTATGCGCTACAGAATGGAAACTCAGTCATCTGCTTTTAAGCAGGATCATTGTAGTTAGAGATGAAAAAGAACTAACAAATTATTGAGCCTATCCTCTTGTAAAGGCAGGCTACAGTTCCCTCACAGAGGATGTACTAGATATTAAGCTTATACTCCATGGAACAGCAGCCAAAATGCATTTAATAGAGAGGGGCTGGCCCATGAAAAACAGATTGGATAGAATTTGAGATTCAGATCTTTCATTCAGAACAGAAAGTTCTGCTATTTTCAATTATTTACAGTGTTATTTTTAGGAATATTATTTTACAGGTTCCAAGCTTTGAAATTATTCCTGCTCTGGCAGGGATATTGGACTGGATGATCTTTTGAGGTCCCCTCCAATCCCTAACATTCTGATTCTGTGATTCTGTGAAATGTTTCTCTCATGTAAGGCAACTTGCATGTTAAAGAATCCAAGCCACACTGAAAACTCATAGAAAATAGTGCCCGCGTTTCAGTGTAATAGGAAGGTGTTTAACAAAATCTCAGCAATAGTATCCATAAATATGGACTCATATGTTTTAAGATCTTGCCTGAAGTCATAGCTGATGCCATAAATATTCAGGAGATAGTAGCACAGTCGGTATGCTTCTCTGTGTTGCACAAAAAATCTTCCATTTGATTGCAATGTATTCCGTAGTCAAAGGGTTTCCATCTCATAATTGTCTATCTCATGTGAGCAGCTTGCCATTAGTGATGATGATAATTCATACAACTAACATCTGTGAATTACATTTGATGTTGTTATTGACAGAGCATTTAGAGGAGATGGCTTTGTCATTAGGCTTAGTGACTCTCGGAAATAAAATCTGTAACAGTTTCAGGCTGTTAGTAGAACATGGGCTTTGTCTTGATTGACTTTTTTTTTGACTTCTCTTATACAAGATGGCAGGCACCAGACAGCCAAGAGCCTGATCACAATCATTCTGTTATGAAGCAAAAGGGTCTGCATGTGGCTGTCCCTCCATGGGAAGCACTGACTTGAACATTCACTGCACTGAGTTTTTTTTCCTGCCTAGCTTGTCTGCAAGTGTATGTTCTCTTCAACAGGTAGAAGATAGCCTGGCAAATGTCCCACTTCCAAAGGACCACCCCATGGCACAACAAGCTGCTGTTAGCACTACTCTGGCAACTTATGGGGTTCACTGCTGCCCATCAACAGCACCTACACTAATTTCTCTTGAATGAGTATTAGAAAAGTTTGCAAGCCAGCCTGCTGGATCACAGCACATTAATACATTTATATGCAATCTCACCTGTGCCCAAATCCTCACATTGCAGGTTGCAAACTGGTTTAGACAAGTTGCCTATTCTGTCTTGGAGATGTGCCTGACCAGGACCACAGATAATCAAGCAGAATTTGCAGACATATGCAGGAGCAAGATTGCACACATTTTGTGGAACCCTACAACTTTTGTGAATTGCTGAATATGTGGGATTTGAGACACTATTAATTATACTAATGGCATCATATATCTGCTAGTAAAAGTCTCTTCAGCTAATGTAATTAATTAGCAGCACCTTTACGCTGTATCTCTTCCTCTCTATGAATTAAACACACAATAAGTGTCGTCATCTCTCTGATAATCATCTTCTGCTTGCAGTACAGCTTACATGATGCTTTAATGAGTGCGAGTACTGGCTGAGATATATATTGTGTTAATACATGCAGTAAAGGGAACTACATAAACCAGTCTGAAGCAATGCTCTTAAACGCAAAGTAAACTCTAGTTAGCTTAATTAACAAATTCTCAAATATAAATGCTTCCTTTAATTTTCAGTTATACTTTTTAGAAACATTATTTATATAAAAACTTTTAATGCACATTTTTTGACTTTTTTGAAGAAAACCTGCAGGCTTTTTTCTGTTTGTTTGTTTTGATCTTTTCATTAATAATAAGCCTTCCCCTCCCGAAATGTTTTGTGCAAAGAGTTTTAAGCTTAAAAGTCTGTTTTTCATTTAAAGAAAATTCTGTCTATCTGATGTACTTTTGGGGAGAACTGACACAAATAAACTCAGTCAGGGACCACTACCTTTTAAAAAATAGGAAGAAGTTATAGGTATAGCTCTAGCCAGAGTTATAACGAAGATCTGCCTTTCAAAAATCCACAGTGAATAAATAAATGCATAAATAAAGTGAGATTAATTTATGGTTATAAGTTCTTCTAGTGCCAAACCAAAATAGTTATTCTTCTTTGTCCTTCTAACAAGGCTTACTGGGAAGACTTATTTTTGGAAACCTGGACAGGGAAGGCAAAACCATACTACAAACGGCTGACAAAGGTCTCAACTCTTCCCAGGCTCAGACATGAGCCACGGGCAAGCACCACTGTTTTACTCCAGGTCCCTGCATTTGTTGCTGGGGAGAAAAAAAACATAAAAGGAGGAGACTAACAGCAGTGAAAAAGGCTACCCACTAAGCCATGCTTTACTTGTGCTCCAAAACATCCCTTTACACAAAAGGGTAAATAAGGACTCTGCAGACTTCCCCTGCTTACTGGGGGAAGTTCCTGCCTTAAGCAACAATCTCATTATACATCATTCACTGCAGGGGAAACAAAGTGGCCCTAGAAGGAGAAACAAACAAATGAGAAACTTTTTCCTGGCTCGCCTAAGGACAACCTATGGGTCTGATCACACAGGATCTCCCCTGCTCACAGATGCTATACAAATTAAATTACAGTGCAGAGCGCTGTAGTCAAACTACACAGTGCCTGGCTCAGATGAGTAATTACTTCCATATTCTATTATAAAAACAGCCATACTTTAATGGGCCTGAAGCTAGCATGGATTCAGGGCTTCATTACATCTACTATCTCTAAATGTTTCTCTTCATTATCTTTGGTCCTTTAGACAGGCTTGAGGCCTTCCTTATTCGCTCTCTCCCAGAATGATTGGCTTGATTCCCAAAACAAAAGACCAAAATGGGATGGAAAGTCACAACAAGTAAACAAGCATTCTTCCAAATGCACAAACTTTTTTTTTTTGTATTATGTTAGTGGTGTTAGAAATGCCGTATTAACAGCAGCAGCACAAACAGTATTGCAGACACCCATATATATAAACAGTATGCTTTAAATGCTTGCTCTGAGCACAAGAAAAGGTAGTCCCAGTCCTCCAGGCATAACCTATGCATCTGGTGTACCACTGACAGTATACCTGAATTATCAGAAACTGGTAATTCTGGCATACAGAAATACATCTTTTAGATACAGAACATTATGCATCAGCTCACTTACTTCTTATATGTAAAAATGGGGTTAAAGAACGTCCTCCACAACTTAGAGCTGGTGGCACTCCTCTAAGGATTGTTACAAAAGACGTCTCTCAGATGTTGGCAACACTGAAATACAAGGGCAGAAAAGAAAGTATATCAGCCTTCACATTAGCCCTCATGTCTTCACATTTTAGTTTGAGTAATTGATTACATTGTTTATCCAGGATTCTAGCACTGAGGTACCAACTGCTCATGGGAACGGCAGTCCCCCCAGCCATCTTCAGACTCTCTCTACATGTATGATCTTGCATTCATAGGAATGTACCCATTTGTTTCAGTGGGCTTGAAATGTGTATGTTGGATATCACCAAAAATGCTGGAGTTAATACTATTACCAGCACATACTGCAATATGGATCTGGGAATGTTAGCTTAACATTAATTTTACATGTTGTCTAGTATTCAGAAAATAAAAACACAGACTTGTGAAAGATTTATTCAGATTTTTCCCAGATCCTGAGATAGGGATTCACACCTGAAGTACTTGGACGACAGATGGTGAACATATGATGTTATGGCTCTAACCTGTGAGGAAACCCAGCTCTCACATGAACTACAACTCAACTTCTGCTAGACATGAACACGCTGGGCTGTTCCCTTTGGCTCCAGTCATACCCCACAGCTATCACAGCCTGTACTTTGCAATTGTTAGAAACTATACACGCTCTGCAAGCACAACCATTTATTTTCTGGCAAGAAGATTATGTATATCCAGGCAGCTCTATGGAGCAAGCTCTGCTGCACTGGCTCAAGGCGCTGAACCTACGGTAAGCTGCTCCGGGCGAAACGAGCTCCGGCAGTGCGAGCAGCGAGTGTCCTGCGAGGCCCGGCCGGGAACCGCCGACCCTGAGCGCCGCCACCTCCCCAGGGTAAGGGGCTCTAACGGGACTCAGTCAGCCCTCCACACACCTTAAATTATTCCTGGCTACGCCCTGGCTTCGGGCCGGCTCTGGGGAGAGCTGCCTCCCTGCCACGGGGCTAGCTGAGCACCCTGGAAACCTCTCGCCCCTTGTGGGACACCGGGCTAGGCCCTCCGAAGCGCCCCGCCCCGGGGGAAGGCTGCCCTGGGCTGAGGTAATGAGAAATGCCGGTGTGGAAACCGGCCCCGACCCAACTCCACCGGAGCGGCTCGGGCAGGACGTGACTCCCTCAGCCCTCTCGCGAGAGGAGGCACCGCCCGCCGCCGGCGCGTGCCGCAGCTCTCGCGGGAACATGGCGCCTCTCGCGAGAGGCGGCTGCCGCGGCTCCCCGTAGCTATAGCAGCGGGGTATGAGGGCGGTGAGGGGAGGGGATACTGCGCGCCGCGGCGGGACCCGATGCCGGCAGGTAGGGACTTACCGCCCCGGGGAGGGGCTGGGGTCCGCCGCTGTTCTTCCCCCTCAGCGGGGTCCCGCTGCCACTGTCCGGAGCCGTCCTGACCCTCGCGGCGCCGGGCAGCAGAGGGGCCATGGCTTCGGCGGCGGGACGGAGGGGGTCGCTCCCCTTAGGGCGGGCTGAGTGAGGGGCCAGGGCAGCCGGTACCGTGGTGCCGGCAGCGGCCGGGTCCCTGCGGGGCGCGGCGGGAACCCCGGACCCACCGCTCTAGGGAATACTTGGGATTTCTTTCCTGCTGTCCCGTCCCCTCAGGGAAACAAAACCTCAAAGGAGCCGCTGCCTGGTTGCCTGTTCCGTGTGACTCCCAGCCCTGTGAAGCAGTGCAGCCTCCTCTGCCCTCTCGGCCTGGGCTGGGCTGGGCTGGTGGCGGGGCAGCCACCCCACGCGTGGGCAGGCGGCGGTCCGCAGGGTTTGTGTGCGGGGCTGACCTCCGGCTGAGTGGGTGGGGAAGGGCCCCCCTGCGTGCCCGCGGCTGGGGGGGGAAAAGAAAGAGTACTGGAGGCTAAAAAGGTCTTTATCAGCAGGGATCTTTGAAATCGGTGTCACTGACGTTGCGTTGTGTTGGCCAATAACTCAAGCGTGATCAACTGCCATTAGAAGTTAAACTTGCATAGAAGCTGTTGGTTAGAAGAAGCTGCTCAGTTAGAGTGTTATGTTTACTATGTTGGTCCAAGGTAGGCAAAAGCATGTGCTTTTTTTTCTTTAAAAAAATAAAAAAGCAGCAGCTCTTTGCTTTTCCAGGATCTGATTTTGCTTGAAACCCTTCATTCAGTAGGAGGATTATGAGGTGAGGATTACAGCCCTAAATAGAAACCATAACAATATACGCTTGCTTTCAAAAAGTTGCAGACACAATGGCTTTCTGGTCTTTCAGCTGAGTGAAGTGGTTGTGACTGTTGTTGTGGCTGATAGTGCGTGTGAAAAGAATTCAAAGAGCTTTTCAGATTTCAGAACAAATTCTGAGTGTTATAGTCATGGAAAAAAATATGCATGTGAAATGGGAGGAAAAATAGTTGTGTAATTTCTTAGGCTGTTTGAAAGAAAGAAGTATGCACTGAGAGCAAACCTCTCTCAGCTTGTGCTACTCTTCAGACTTAAAAAAGAAAATCTGTGACTGAAAGGTTTTGTGCTGCAATATACTTGACATTGAATGGCAGTTTTGCAAAACAGCAGCAATTGCAACAATAGCAACATAGATAGTCTTGTGTTTGTTTCAAGAGAGAAAGTACTGCTGTGCTGAGAACTGAACCGGTGAGGTAATACATAACTTGAACATGAGAGCTTTTAAAAATAATTACCAAAAATGTATTATGGCCAAAAAAGAATTTGAATGAGTCTGTTGAAATCTGTTCTTATTTAGGAAGTGATAAAAGTAATGATAATTTCCCTAGGCAGGTTACTCTTTAAATTCTATTCCAAAACCTAATCAAGAGTATATCTAATCAAACATGCTGCATGTCATTCAGACTGAATTAAATAGGAGCCTGGTTTTTTTTGTTTTGTTTTGTTTTTTTGTTTTTCTTTTAAGTTTTACTTACCTGAGTGATGCCAGCCATGAAGCCTTTTGTCACAGTGTTCTTGGAGTGGGGCGAGGGGTAAGAGTGTGCTTGATTTGTCCAATACAGACAAACAAACTTACAGTTATCCTGGAGAACTTAGAAATTTTGCTTTCTTTATGCTCGTGACAGCTGTAAAACCATTTCAGTTCATTTCTTTCGGTCCTTGCAGGTGAAAATTATGTCAGTTCTTCTTTCTGTTCTGGGTTAACAGTCTATTTTGAGACTGTAGTCATGAGTTCATTAAAAAGGATAATGGGAATTTAAATCCTTCTTTATCCAGTCCTGGTGATGTTATTAGGCATTAAGCCTTCTTATGCGAATTTTTATTGAGAGTACATAGAAGAGAAAGTGTGTCTACTTCCAAGTTTGTGGAGTTTCAAAAACCTTGTTACCTAGAGATGAAAGAACAATGGCAGAGCTTTTGGGTATCGCCTTGCTATAGTAGGTTCTATCCACACTAATCAAAATTTAGCCTCCATTGTGTTTGAATGCTCTATAAACATCTATATAGAAAACAGTTGTGGCTGTCTCAACTTGTGGTACAACTATGCAAAATGCAGCAGGTGATACAAGAAGCAAACTGAGGTAGGAGGATGGAAGAATAATAAAAAGTCACAGCTATGCTTTTTTTTTTTAAATCTGCTTACCTTACTGCTCAGAACCAATAAAAGTCTTGTAGTAAACCTGCCCATTGGCACCTGTAGAACTTTTATAGTTAAATTTTCATTTTTTTTCATGCAACCTTCTGAAATTTAAATCCCTTACGCATCCTTTAGTTTCCTAACATATATTCCACCTACATTTATTCAAACGGTTTAATTTGTTCTCTGAAACACTCAACTTCTTGCCTTTGTCTAAACTTTGCCTTTTAATTTCATCTTTTCTATCAATAGTGGCTGCAGTTACCATTTCAAAGTTACTGTGTATTTCTGTTATGGAAGGTCATTTCCTAGCACAGATATGCAGTGTTTGATGGCAGAGAGGAGCAGCAAGAAATCTTGTTACTGACTGTCAAGGAATTTTGATCATCTTGCACAGAACTCTCTATTGTTTCTGTTAACTGGTCAAGTAACAGGCAGTCGTTAGTCTTTTTAAGATTTTGTCTTCATCTGTAGGCAGCCCCTTTTCCTAGGCTTGCACCTTGTGTGTGAGACTGCTAGGAGGAACCACCTGCAGCCTGGACACTTTCCAAGGCAAGTAACACAATATTGTGTCTCTGAATGCGCAAGTTTAGCATGCAGTTTATTCCTTATTTTCTCTCTGTTATGTCGCTCAATGCATGAGATTTTCTGTTCTGTGACTGGAGAAAGTTAAATAGTTTGGGTGGATTTCACTGACCATTGTCTATGGGACACAGAACTAGTGTTTGGCCAAACTAGGGTATCACTTGGCTATGCTACTCTGATTTTATAACAGACTACATGCCAGCTCAATCATTCAGCTTGCCGAGCTTACATGCAATCATTCAGTTGGGTAGTTAACCTGTTGTGGCTTTCCTAAAGTAACAGTAAGTGTTCTATTTCTGGAGTCGCTGGAAAAGGAAGGAAAAACTTCAGTATGTTATCAACACTTTAGTGAAAACCAAGGAACCTGCAAGGTAGGCAGGAGGCTCTTGCTTAAGTTAGTTCTTCCATGCTTTCCAAGATATGAGAGCTCTATGTATTCTATTGTAGTCTTAAATGTTAGAAGTAATGTTTCGTGTTCTTAGAGTGTAAAACTTCCAGTAGATTTTGTTGTCTAGTGTCCTAAATATATGAAGTAAAGGTGATCTTAAAGGTCTTATATTAAAACTTGGTGTCTCTATTTGCTTCTGTAGCAGTTATCAGTTGGTAAAATGGAGAACTCTGGTATCTGCAGAGTTTGCTGTGATTATTGTCAAACTATTCAGAGGCAAAGGAGGTTTTGAGGCTTAAAACCGTTTTTGTTCAAATTATGAAAGTATGCGGAAAGTTATGTGCTGTTATGGACTAATCCATACTTTTTCTAACATATTTATGATGAAATACTGTAAAAATATGATGTGTCTAGTGTCATTCATAGTAAATTGTAAATAAATCAATTTCTGAATTAAACCCACCTGCAGGTAATACAATTCTTAAGTGTTGCTGCCACAAGTGTTGTTTAAACATTTTGTCTACAAATACATCATAACAAAATGGGTGTTAAATTTGATATTCCTTTTATAGAGTACTGTGACCATTTTCTTCAAAACCTTTAGCCTTACGAAATATATCTTTGAACAAGATATCCAAAAAAATCTTTAAGCAGCACTGTGAATTTTCAGTTTTAAAACCTGCATATTGATGTCTCTGCTTTCTTGTCTTCTTTCTTTAGTAATAAAAAACCTGAAACCTTTGTACTAGAACAGAGGTAATTATAATTGAGTATCTGAGATGCAGAAGTAATTTTTATCCATGGAATGATGTGCTGTGCTACTGGTGGTATAATTTTCACTGTTCCTCTGGCACTCTCCCTAGGTCCTGGTCTGGAGGTGGTGCCTGAGGAAGAGATTACTACTGTCTCTGTTCAATTTTTTTGTTGCTTTGCTGGGGTGAACTTGTTTTCAGGAATGCAAATTGTAGTGGTGAATTTTGAGTTTGATGGGAACTGGACTGAGCCTGACAAATCAGTTTGCAAAGGCTGGGGCTGTCAGATGATAATAGCTTGCCTTCATTACCGACCAGTTTAGATTTGAACCAATGACCTAGAGGTGAAAAGCTCAGTACTGCATTACTAGTCCTCTGATCTATCCATATGTTCTCTTGTTTAAAGTCCCTGTAGTCCTCTTAAACAGAACATGCAGTAAATATTGAGCATCATTGGCACTTGTAAATACTGGAACAGTGTCCATTCCAATTGTCTGCTGCGCGTGTGAGGACACTGAAGTTAAATATAGCAACAATTTCTTACACTCTGGCTTTTCATGAGAAACCCTCATACAAATCCAACCGTATGGCAAAACCCAGCATTATCTTAAAACCATTAATGAAGAACCCTTTGCTACCATTAACAGGAAAAGGAATCCACAGCTCTAAGTAGCATACTGGGAGTTATTAATAACTTCAGGCTGCTGCTAAGAAAATGAACTTAAATGAAATATCATTAGGAGCTGAATCATCCCACCAACACTTCTGCATGTTGTATCTAGATTTGTATATATCTGTGAAAGCCTTTTCAAAGTATATTATCGTTATTACATGTCTACTTCATTTGTTCTTCATTGAGTATCTTCATTATGCTCAATGCTGTAAAAAGCATAATGAAAAATTATTTCCATGACTTTAATAAAATAGATTCAACAAAGTATTTGAAATATGCAGATAAGAGCACATAACCCATTTTCCCATTCATTCTGAGGAAAGATATTTCTAGGCAGCCTACCTAACAGGAGGAGGTCAAGAAACGTAAATACTTTTCCAAGTTAATCTCAGTTTGTAAGGCTATTAAAACAAGCTACTGTCTGCAGGTCATAGTTTCTGTGAGCTGCAGAAATAATGACATTTACATTTGTATGTATTTAGATTGTCTTTTTATTTCCTTATCCCTTCTCCTCCAGCCCTCAATACTGTTCTCCTCTATAACAAGGGACAGTGCTGTGGACAGTCTGTATTGATTGGTCTGCTGCCAAATCAAATATATAAGAAGTGAATTTTCCCACTTCCCCTTCACTAAAAGTGCAAATTGGGTCCTTTGCCTCTACCTGACCGTGAATTTTCCTGTACTCTGTAGCAGTATGATTATTGTTAAGATGTCTGAATTTTTAATTTCAGAATGTTGGAAATTGGCCAACTGATTCAAAAGGTATTGGAGGAAAACTGATTTTGGTCAGATGCTTCTGCGGGCAATAAAAATAATTTGCTGCCTAGTTACTAATGAAATGAGGCTTATGATCGTGCTATCTAATGTATTCTTGGTCCCGTTTGTTTTCTCCCCCTTTTTCAGTTAGAGCATCACACTTAGAGCAGTATCTTCCTTTTTTTTTGCACAGCATTTCTGGTATACAGGATGTGATCTGTATCCGTTTTGTCTTTTTTTTTTTTTTCCCACTCATTTGATTGCACTGCATTCATTTCCCAGGGATTCTGTCATTAAAAGCAAAATGTCTGAATCTTAGGGTTTTTTTTGAGAATTGGAGAAATCATGTTTTTAAATCTTGAAGATATCAATTGTGAATGTTTCCTTCTTTTGAATGTCTCTCCAAGCCTGAAAGGATGCCATTTTACGTTGCAGATAAGACTTCACTGAATTGTGGTTGGCTGTAAAAGTGTGACAGGATATGAACTCTGGTCATCTTTTGCTTAATTATTTTGCAATAGGCCCTGGCTCGTTACATTCTGCCATAATTGGTTTGATGTGTCGATTTGATCAAGCTCGCAGTGCTTGAATTTGAAGGCTAGAAGCCTGGCTTTTGGAATTACTTTCCCCTGTTGTCTTTTACAGCTCCAAAAATTAAGCCAGCTAAAGCCCGGATGCTTTCCCATCCTATTTAAACTGGAACAGTGAATATGGATTTATTGTAGACATCTGTTTTTAATGTAGTCAAGTTTACAAAATGGTACAAACACTTTGGCACACAGGCAGGTTTTTACGAGTGTGTATGTTGCAAAGAAGCAGTAATTGCTGATTCAAAGGTTAATAATGCTAAAGGCAGAAGCAGGTAAGATGAACTCTAATAAATAATAATCACATATTGGTGTCTTGTCTAAAATTCTTTTTTATGGTACAGTTTGGCTTACCAAAATTTATACAGAAGTACACAATGTATACTGTGTGTGGGGAATGGTTCGCATATGAGAAGCCTGTAGGGAATAACGGGGAAGCTTAGGTTTTGGGTTGGTTTTCTTTTTAGCTATCTGCATGAAACTTGTTTTGGCATTTTACACTCCTGAGTAAAGAGCAGCTAGCTTGTTCATTTCTAATCCTCGGTAAAATGTAAATCAGTATTTATAGCAGATAATATTTGATGCGTGTAATTCTTATGTTTTTATTTTAAAAAAATGATATGTGATTTATTGCATTTTGACTTCTGAAAATAATGAATGGAGTAAAAATATGTAAGAGTGATTCAGACGTGGGAGACTGTTTGAAGAGGAGGAATCTTCTCTAAGTATTTCCACAAAATGGTAAAATAAATGTATTCTGGGAAACAGTTAATCAGTAAAGTGTGTCACAAAGCAGAGGACAGCAAAAGACTTTCCGATGCTCCAGCTAGTGTTCCCAGTAGAGTGAACTTATAAATGGATCAATAAATAACGGCTAATATATCTCAGCACATTGGTACATGAGCTGTACTGTGACATGGAAACAGGTTAATGTCCTCACTAGGTTTGCATGTTGTTCAAGAAAACAGGCCATGGTGGGGGAAAGGGAGGGAAAATAAAATATTAAAAAAAAAAAAAAAAAAAAAAAAGGTGTTGATTGTATACTCTGCCTGTTCCCTAAAACTTTTCCTTTATACCATGCCTCAGGCATGCTAATAGAGACAGCAAAGCTTCATAAAACTTGCAGTTAGTTAGCTGCAGTGTTCTCAGTGATGTCTTTTATGGACACTGGTGTGCACAACAAATCTATGCAGTACTTATATTGTAATACATGATATCTGGGGAGTTTATATAAACGTTTTTGAAGTGTGTTAAAAGAGGCGTTGCCAACAAAAACTTTAGGAT
Source organism: Podargus strigoides (assembly GCA_028020825.1). Lineage (NCBI taxonomy): Eukaryota > Metazoa > Chordata > Aves > Caprimulgiformes > Podargidae > Podargus > Podargus strigoides. The sequence goes on along the minus strand of CM051626.1, from coordinate 21,849,828 downwards.
CCTTTGATTATGGATGCTTGATAGATTTTAAATATAGATTTGTTTATTTTTCTCAAAGAGAAGCAGGAAAGAATGCTGCAGTGTGAGCCTGGCAATGCTGCAGGATGAACAACAGTTTTCATTGAAAGAGCTAATTTTAAGGTGCTCATTTGTTTAAATTTTCAAAGCTAAACCAACTTCTACAAGTTTTTCAGGGAAGCTTTTTAAAACATCATTTTAGACATTTCCTTTAAAATGTATTGTATCAGGAAAGGATTGACAAGGAGAGAATGTAACTTTTCTGTTAGCAAAAAGGTATATTATCTTCTTTTAAAAAGCTGGGTTTAAGACTGCCTGTTTGATGTGGAAATAGCCATCTTTTGAGAAGAAATACCTTCTGTTGTGCAAAAGTATTCTCTTAAAGGACTCTTCCTTTTTGGGAGAGATAGAAAGGTAGTTCAATTAATTTAGTAATGTATATCTTCAGTCCATTTACTGTTGTTAATAGTTATAGCAGTCATATGCAGCAATACAATTATCACATAAATTAAGCTATTTACCACTTCTCCATTGTGTTTTTCTCTGTTCACTTTTTGCTTGTGATGGGTTCTCCTTTGCCTGTTTGTCTGGTATCACGGCTACAGCCTGGAAAGGTACTTGGGCAATTCCACTGTAGTTGATTCTTGCTCTGGTAGGAACCAATGGTGTTCAGAGACAGAAGACGGTAGTCTTGTCATCTCTACCAGAATAGAGAGCTGTTAGGGCCTAAGGATAAAGAGTGACATTTTCAAGCTTAAGTTGCTTTTTCTGACTGTGTAGCTCCAGGAATGTTTCTAGACAGAAGCAGTACTAGCAAGATCTTATTTTTTTCAGGACTATTCTGCAAAGGAATGTATGAGGAGAGAAAATGTGGAAAACGTATGACTGTTGCAGTGTCATGCCCAACTGAATTGTTTTGTTCTGCTGTGAAAAATATTACTTCAAGTGTCGATTACAAAATTATATCACTTTTTTCCTCTGATAAGCACTGTATGTACTATTTGTACAGGAGTTAGGATTGATATATCAGTTACCAGTAAATTTTAGCCTTTGAGATATTTATCTCATGTATGCATAGTAAATAAAAAAATACGTAAAATTGTTTGAACAAGAATCTAAAGCCTAAAATAAAATTTCTAATTAATCATGAACTCTTCAAACATTTCTGGATGTTTTTTTAATTTGGATTTTCACAGCGGAAAATATTAAATACTATTTTGTTTTAGTATTTTTTTAACTTCAAATTTAGCTGTCTGTGGCAGGTCTGAAAATGGCTGTGCTAGCTGTAGAGCTTCTTCCCTCATGTCTCTAACCTCCCACTTTATTTTGATGTTATCAATTTAAAAAGTGCAGCAATATTCCAAGTTGTTCCTGGGCTTCTCTTCCTCTTCTTATTCCAGCTTGTCTGGAATGCATTTGAATAATGACATGAATGCTAAGTGCCGGGGCCCATATTTTTATCCAAAGATGTAATTGAATTATGATATTAATCTTGTCTGTGTGAATAGCCTTTAGTATTAATAATACTCAAATTTAGATAAATACTTCAATAAAGCAATGGAAATGCTGTTCTTTAGGTGAACTCAGAATTTTCAGTGGCAATTCCTTGTTTTCTAGATAGTAAATTTTCACTGCTTCTGTGTGATGCTGGCCTATTGAGCTGATACGGGAATGCCAATAGGTTTCTCTTTTATATGGGACATAATAATGTCTTCATTTGTCCACTCATACTTATGTCCTCATTTGGTTTATGAAAATCACTCATAAATAACATACTTCACATGCTTCCGGATTAAAGTTCCCACTGCTTATGAATTTATGGACATAAATTAAAACAAGAAAGGTTCCAACTGGTTGTAAGGAAGACTTTTTTTTCTCCTCCATTAGGACAGTCATGCATTTAAATGAGAGGCTATACAGTCTCCATCCTTAGAGGATTTTAAGACCCAACTGGGTAAAACTCTGAGCAACCTGATCTGACCTCTTAGTCATGCTTTGAGCATGAGGTTAGACTGAAGACCTCCTCTGGGGTCCTTTCTAGCCTCAGTTACTCTGTGATTTTGATTTACTTGTTGATCACACTCATTTTCTTCAGCATTTGTTGTTCTTAACTGCATGAGCTGATCATTTGCAGTACTCAGTAAATTCCTTCAGTAAGAATGGCATCACATGAGACTGAAGATTTAGAGCCACCAGCCCAGGAAGAAAAGGAGTGCCAAGAAATTGCAGTCCAACTGTCCTGAGGAGCAGCTGGGGCTGTGGACAGATTAACTCCTGCTTTGAAGAGTATTTCTGTGACTATTTAGTATGGATCAAGCCATTTTCCTAAGAGGACTTAACCAAACCATTAAATTCTATGTTACAAATTTTAATAAATTATGGAGGAACTTGACTAAGCAACATTATTTTTTTTTACAAGAAATAAAGGATTCTGACACATGCTACAAAATATTCAGAATAAATTCTAGATGTTGGTAGGATATAGCATAATTTAGATATAATGCACACAAGAAGAATTAGAGAAGGGAGCCAGCACACTCTTTTCTCTTAATAAAACTGAGGCAAAACTTCAGACCTACCGGATGAGTTTAGCATGGCTTTTAAGCAGGAAGTCACCAAGGCACTGTATCATGTGCCTGTTGCTGAGCTTGTTGCTTCAACTAAACTTGAGGGGTTTTTTTGGTTGTTTTGGTTGGTTGTTTTTGTTGTTGTTACTGATATAAACAAAGAAAGAGCCCAAAATTTAATTGCAGTGGGCTGTTAAGCAGAGTGAACTGCATAAATGTTTTTAAAAGAATAGCATTGTCAGTTACTTTTCAGTCTTCTAGAAGAAAGAAAAGATGCATTTAGATTAAAAAACATCTCTTCAGAAGAATTTTTTTGAGACTGTATTAAAAAACCCTTTTGTCTTCACAGTCAGTCATATCATGAGAAAAGAAAAAATATAGAAACTATCATAATTTATGCCTCTATAGTATAATTAGTATAGTTTTATGAAGAGGTTAATACCTGCTTAAAGTTACAGTGCAGAGGAAGAAATCTTATTTCTCTAGTAGTAATATTTTCTTGATGAAATTGGTCCTGGACATAAGTGAGATCAGTTTTGTTTTAAAGACCCATTTTACATTTCAGTGTTATCCTTTGGTGTTGGAGGAAGATCAAATAGTTGATTTTCATGTATGTAGTTTTAAGGAGAGCTCCAGTTTCAGGGCCTGACTGCTGCAGCAGAGCCATTGGTGCTGCATAGTGGTGTTCTGCATGGTTGCTCCAGTTTGCCAGATTGCTTTGATATGAGGTAGGTGCTGGCGATACTTTCTAGTGTGAATGCCGAAGTGAGATCCAGCTGCTTGTTTTGGACTGCAGACAGTTGGTAACAACTGAAAAGCAGTTTGAGAAATAGCTTGCCCCTCACTTTCCCCCACAATGATCTTATATCTGTCCTCCCCCACAATGACTGTAGGCAATAAATAGAATTTTTGCACATAAATTAATGTTTGAACTTTCCTTCCTCTGGCCATTCCCATTATTTAGGTGCGTAGTCATGCAGTTCTAATTCTGCCAACATTCTTTGTTCTTATAAATAACAAACCAAAACCAGCTACTGAATACAGAGGAAAATGGTGTCAAATGAAATTAAGGTTCTTCCATTCTCCCCTTTTTTATGAGTGTTAACCTGTGTATTTTTTCTTTGCCAGAGAAGTTGCCTTAGCTGCTTACCAAAGGAATTTTTGTTGACTGATAATATTAATGAGAAGCAGTGGTGATGATTTTGCATCTGTTAAGGACTGGTGAAGGCCGACTCTGGGCTGCTCTAAAGAGGTTGTGGAAAAACTCTTGATCTTCAGGAGGGTGATAAACCCTCAGTTCCTTTTAATGAAAGCCAGGATTTTTACCTTATCATCCATAGATGCCCTAGCTCAGGACAGCATGAAGGCTCTTTGTTACTAGTTCTGTCTTTAATAGTGCTGTCTGTAATCCTTCATCTCACAAGCAGTTTACCTCCTCAGAAGGAAAAGAAATAGCACGATGTGCTCCTTAAACAAGAGGTATGTTTGCAACAGTAGCTGATATGTAGGACTTTCCATTACTCTGTGGAGGATTTGTCTTCTGTCCATGTGCTTCTGGAAAACCATTCTTTGTGGTGTACCAATCAGCTTTCACAGAGGATTTTATTATTGATTTTGTAAAAACATAAACCACTAATGGAGCACTACATGTATCAGTCTAGACAAATCCAGGCACTTGAATTTTGGCTTTTGAAACATGGACGTGTGGAACTTTCTATATTAGTAGGAACTTCCTGGGAAAGCTAATGGTAAACAGGTGTATGTGTCAACTTTTTTCTCCTGTCTGGGCTTTACAAAATAAATGACATACTTGCATAGACTAATTATTTAATAGTTCCTTCAAGTGTTCAGCACTATTTGCAGGCTATAATTATCCAAATGAGTTGAGAGAGGGAAAATTATTTTCTTCTGCCTCAATAGCATTCGCTTAAATGTCTTGATTTCTGAGTTTGGGGGCAGAGGGGGAGGCATGTGTATGTGTTTGCCTGTCATCTGCATGTTCCTTGGGAAATGCAATGCCAAATCCAGTGCCTTCCTCTAAGCTTACTTGGACTTAATGTCACAACTTGTTTATCTTCTTGCCCTGTTGGCAGATTGAGATCTTTGAAATCATGGTTTTGAAAATTGGAACAAGAAAACTATATCACTGCCAAAAATCCGTTTGACATTTTTATAAAGAAACCTATTTTCCTGGAGGAAATACCAGAATCTTTGTGTACTTTCAAGGCAAAAATGCTTTGGAGATTCTCGAGTCATTAGGGAAATTTTTCCTCTGCTATGTTAGGATTTTATCAATGCATACTGGTACTGCAGAAATTATTTGGAATTTAGACTAGGACAATGTAGAGCAGCATTTGTCTTTTTAATGAAGTCTGTTCTGCTTCCATAACTAGAGTAACCTCTCTCTCACAGACAGAAGTTTCTCCCAGGAGAGAATTTCTGTGACTTTGGTGGCTGTTGCCGCCTTAGGCAGCAGCTGAGGATTGGAAATACAGACATCTTTACAGCTGGAGTCAGTCCTGTTTCCTTATGCTGTTTACATTTCAGCCTTGTGAGTCTTTTATTCCCATTGAACAAAGTAACAGGAAAATATGTTTGCTAATACCTTCAGATTTCTGGATGTAGCCAGGATGCCAGCATTGAAAGCTTTGTATTATGAACGACATAGGTTTTATATGTCACTTGACTGTACATTTAGTTCTGTTTTGAGCAGAAACATAACTTTTTCTAATAGAAAAGACAATCGGGCAGAATTGCTAGGCAAGGTATTAGAATGCATTTTTGAAATGGTGTAAATCTGCAAGACGTACTAACAAAAAGCCACAATATTACGTAATTAATTGGGAAATAAATTGATGTGCTTTGCATATTCACACTTGATGTGAGATCTGCCTCATTTATAGAAGTCCAGTGGCATTGCTCATGTACTCAGCTCTTTCAGATCCTTTGCATTAAGGAGAAGAAAAATACAGAGGAAAATATAGAAGAACTTGGATCCAGAACTCCAAACATTTATGAGCCTTAATACTAAGTTTGCTCATTACTTTCGGACTTCCTGGCCACCTCAGCGAAAAGCGTGAGAGCTACCATGCTGACTTAGACTGAGAATCTGCTTAGCCCGGTTTCTTATTCTGCTCATAATTGATAAGGGAGTGCTCTGTTTGTCATTCTCCTCCAACTCATGCATTTTACATTTCTGAATCTTTTAACTTTTGCCACCCCATTATTTTCTTTGGTTGCTCCTGGGAATCACTTGGTTTTTCAGCTTTATGGGGTTCTCTCCTCTTCCTTGCCCTCAATTTTATGGCAGGCTGTGGGTAGTTATTTTAGTTTAGGCTTACAGCTGTTGCTACCAGGGCTCATGTATTTGGACTTAATATCATATTGTCTTTCTGTGTTGGTAGACTGGTAGTTGACAACAGGGAGAATGGTTAATAAAGGAAGGAACTTTGCTTGATGCCCCTTTCTGGTTGCCTCATTTAAAATCTCTTCTTCAATTTGACTTTTTCCTATTCTTTGTCCCCAGCAATCAGTTGATAATTAGTTGTCTTTTGTTTTTATGGTTTTTTGTTTGTTCCATGTTGGGATATTTGTTATGTGGTCTTTTTGTTTGATGTGGGATTTGGTGTGTGTGTTGTTTTGTTTTGTTTTTTATTATTTGTTTTGGTTTTTTAGGAAGGACTTTTGGCTAGGGTTACATTGTTTCTATTGGTCAGGCAGTGTCAACTGTGGCATAAAGAAAATGCTTAGAGAAAGTTTTTGAAAAAACAAGGCAAGTCTAAAATTTGTCTGCCCTTGTTTGTTTTTTATCTTTCTTATTGTCAGTAGTTCAGAAGTATCTTGAACTGGATCTAGATAATAATCTGTGATATGAAGACCTCTACTGCAGTCCCCTTGTTCCCTTCCTAACTATCTATGCTTCTTGTCTTATTTTGCCATATCTTTTGCAGTTCTGCCTTATTATTTCAGGGATGTGGTGGCAGGAATTATGTGTAAGAGTCAAGCTTTAGAAGCACAATGGATTTATGCATATAATACTTGTTAATTTTATGTGTCCAAGGAAGATCTCAGTGAAGTCTGTGTACAGGACCATGTGGTCTACAGTCTTTGATACATTTTTTTTTAGCCCTTTTATCCTGAGTGTTTGACTGCAGCTTTGCTCTTTGTGGGGAGGCTAGCACTTGCTGGGAGTCTATTTGTGTTTAATGATCCCATTGTCTTCTATACAATTGCGCAGCTTTGTAGGTTGCTTGTGGAAGGTGTTTTTAGTGAGACAGTATGTTGTCTAACTTCTGTCTTTGTCCTGGCTCTAGATTAATTCTTGCTGTGCCCAACTAAGCAGGGATAACAAACATCTGTCTCCGCAGAAGTAATAATGTTGGCAAAAGTTGTGTGTACTCAGCAAAATATAAGCGCATTTTTAAATGGAGCTATGGACATGATCTAATTTACTTTTTAAGTTACAAAACTTAAAAACCCATCAAAGGGCAAGTAAATATAAAAGAGAGCAGGCTGGTGGACTCAGTTTATTGGTAAACACTTAAGAAAGGAATATGCACAACTTTTTGCTTCAATAATGTCTTTAGGTTTATCTTATCCAATCAAATAGTAACTGTTGGTGGGTTAATAGTATGGAAAAGGTGACAGCACTTAAAATCTTAGAGGAATGAGAACTGTGCCGCTACAGCATTAGTTTCCACTGGGTATTTGTTACATCAGCCTCCATTCCAGCCTTCCCTGTCAGATAATATGTAGCTGTTACCCAGGCTTAAATGTGTTGGAATCAGGGTCAGCTGCTTTATATGGCACCACTCCCTTGCTGCTTGTTACAAATGTCCAGAAACAAGACTTCCTCTGAAAAGCAAGGGCTGAGGATTTATTTCTTGTCTTTGCCACATAAGCCTGCAGTATTTCTTTTACTGTTTGAAATGGCAAATTAATCTTGGTGAACTCAGTTCTCTCATCTGTTGTTCTTTCATTTGTTGGTCTCTCAACAATTCTGTTTTGAGTCTTTCTGTCCAAAGATTTTAACAAATTTACTTTGGCATGGTATCATAAGTAGCCAGAACAGATAGAAACAGAGGCTGGGCTTGCTGGAGGATGTTAGTGTAGAACTAAGAATAGAATTTGGGTGTTCTGGCTGTTCCAGCACTGTCACATCCCCAGTTCAGTGAGAAGAGGAACCAGATCTTGTGCTGTCTTACAGAAATAGTTCTGAAATCTGTTATCATCTTCTTGGAGGATATGCAAAGTAGCATAATGAAACTGCATTATAATGAATTCTTATGAGTTAGCAGGTGATGTTGCTAATGTAACGTGTGTGTAAATCTATCCCCATAGGTTAATCGCCAGTAATTATTCCTTGTTATGGGTCCTGACCATATAGACAGGATGCAACTGACCTTGCAGCTAAAACTAAGTGGAAACAAGCATTGTGAATACAGACTGTATGAGCCATTCAAATTCTGTTAGAGAATTGTTAAGCTAAATATGTATTTGGATTGAATTCCAGTGTGGTTATGAATAGAGCATAGAAGCTAATCATGTAGCAGATAGCTAACTAGATATGAGAGAGCTCTTATGTCTGTCCAACTTTGAAGGTAATATTAGGAGGCTGCATCAATGTCATTCTTTGCATCAATGGAAATAGCGATGACATATGAAGCAGCAGTGCAAATCACATCTGCAAGGTATGCCTCTTACATGTGAGTTTTCCTAAATGCATTGAGTTCTTTAGCTCTGAGGTGAAATGGTTATGTTATGGGAACTACAGTAATTAATCTACTTCATGTAAAAGAACATGAAACGCAGTTGTTCAATGTCGCTTTCAAAATATACTGAATGTCAGTCTACTTCAAATTTGCCAGTAAAATGCTATCTAATAGTGATTAGTATTAGTGTTCAATATTGCTACAGGATCAATAAAAAGAGCAGTAACATTTGTAACATTGTTACTAGTTTTCAAAACATAAACCTTTTTTAAAATGTGCCTGTAGGCAAAAGCAAACAAACAGGACCTCTCCAAAATCCCCCCTGAATATTTGTCCTTGTAAATTACTTTGCCTCATCAAGAAAAACGTGGTAAGCTGTAAATGGTTGACTGAGCAGTTGCATCATAAATTTTCCTTTGCTAATATATTGTCTGAGATTTCCCTTGAGAACATATAGCCAATTCACTAGTGGTTTGTACTAACATGTTTTGCTTCTCAGTGTAATTGGACTGGAAGTGCATTAGTCAGTTAATACAGTTCAGCTGATGGTCAGTGTCTTGTTAGGTCATGGTAAATCAGTGTTTTAGCTCCCTCCTTCTGTGGTGGACAAAGCAGGGTGTGTCTGGAATGGTACTTTTTTTTCTTCAAAAACATTAGTATTTGTACTATTAACTAGATAAAGTCAGATACTCCCAAAAGCTAAGCATTAACTTACCATCTTAACCTACACAAGTAGTATTTACATTCTTTTTCTTCTAATGTCAAATTTGTTAGATTTTGCTCTGCTATTTAAAAAGTATCCTCAGAAAATTATACAATGTGTCAGATGAAAGTTGGATAATCTTAGGGTCGCTAATTAATTTTAAAGATACTTTTGCATCCTAACTATCCATTTTTATTAATTTACAATTGTGTTGCAGTATCCTTCTTCTCTTGGTCTCTGATATTTATGGCAAGATGAAATTATTCAATAAAGGGAAGGGACAGAAGGCTATGAGTGTGCTTAGTGTACGCAGAAGATAATGAACAATTTTCAGTTTTGTGTAATCATTGTATAATTCTTGAGAAAAGGAAATAAACAATTTGCGTGCATGGTGAATACCCTACAATACACTTAGGAAAACTTAGGTATTAGTCATCTGGCAAAAATCAGCAGGGCTACATCAGAGCTGCTGAGGTCTTTAAGCATTTTTTCCTCCTGTCCTTTGTTGCTATTTTAAAATACTGAAATCAAACATTTATGTCTTAAACTGCCATACATGCATGTACTATAATAACAGTCTATTATTATGCAGTTTAATTTTGGGCAATGACAGCAAGTAACTAACATTTCTAAATGAAGTGGTGCAACAATGAAAGTATGTACAGAAGGGTTGCTGGTTTTGTGCACTGTGCTATTAGAGCAAACACACTGCGAGAGCCAGAGTATCTGCAGGATCATCTGTGTCAAGCTTAATCCCGTTTTTTATCTGCAATCCCTTACTCTGTATATATGCGTGAGTATGAACAAAGTATGCAGCCTTCGTATCCAACCCACCTCTGTTTGCCTAGCTGGGTGTACAGACAGATTTCAAGATTGACACAGAAGCCATGATAATATGCTGCAAACAATCTGCTAATTGATCTTCCCTAGCTGGTGTGATTGCAGGTCTGGAGAGCTCCAGTTCTCTTTGTGTTACTGTTTTATTGCAGGTCTCCTCTGTATTGCGATTGAACTAGAAATTGCCACCTGGTTTAGAAGTCCCCCTTCCTTCTCCAAGGGCCCTGTCTTGACGTTTCTGCGAGGGCTGCACAGCCTGCAGGCAGCACTGGAGCACCGCTGCTCTCACCACAGTGTGCTTCCAGCTGCCAGTATATCCATGGCTCTGTAATGTGGCGTTTTTGATAGGCAGCACAATTTTGTAATGTGTTTGAAGTAAATACTATGAAAATATCCTCAAAACATTAGCACAAGAGGAGTATAAGTGAGCAGCAGTTAGCACAAGAAGGAAATGAAAAGCACAGACAATGTATAAATACGGTTGGCAAATCTGAAGCAAGCCTTTCACATACTTCTTAGTACTTGGGTAGGTTATTTATTAGGCTGGACTTGATGAAATTCATCCTTTGACATGGTAAAAAAAAAAAAAAAAAGTGACCAAAGGTATCTCAGTACCTCTGGCTGCTATTTGAAATGCTGGAAGACTTAAAAATGAAAAGGAGAGGTGGGGGGGAAAGGAGCCAGGAAATTATAGACCATTCCTCTCAGCTTCCACAGTTTGAACAAATTCTTGCACAAAGTATAAGCCTCTGGGAGACAAGAAGAACATGAGTCACAACCACTACAAATTTAGGAAGAGTAAACAGTCATGGCAGTTTAATTTTCTTCTGTAACAGAACAATAAGGCCTGTGAATTGACAAGAAAAGTGCAAATGTTAATATTTTCATGTTAGTGAGTTCTTTGGCACTGTTTCATGCGATAATATTGCAAACAAGTGAAGAACTGTGGCCTGAAAGAAACTACTGTAGAGTAGGAACAAGGCTTGTCAGATGACTGTGCCTAGTGGGTGGTCATTAATGATTGTCTGTCAAAATGAAATGGCTGTATTGAATGTGGATCCACCACGGTCTATTGGGTCTGTACTCATTCTGCTTCACTTCAATCTTTTTGTTAATGACCTTGATTATAGAATAGAGTGTGCTTACAAAATTGATTCACTAAAAATGCCCCCAAAACTTGGAGAGATCGTATATACATAGGTCACAAGTTTAAGAGTATAAAACTATTTTGAAAAAATAGAGAAAAATCTTAGGAGATAAATAGGGACAGATTGAAATTCCACAATTAGCAGGAATCATGAAATACATAAATACTGGGTAGGGAACAAGTGATAATTCTCCAGAATTCCTGACACCGTAAAAGGGCAAATGTTATATCAGGAGGGATAAAAATATGAGTATAGGCTGTAAAACATACAGAACAATCTGTTTTTAACCTATGGGTAAGTCCTCTGTTGAAGTGTTGCATCTGATCAGGGCAAGTTCCCCAAGAAAATAAAGCTCAGCTGAACAGAGGCGGGAGAAGAGTAATCAAATAATTTGAGATCTAGAAATAGTGCCTGATAGGAAAGACTGAAATAACTTGAACTAGGGAGAGGAAGAAGTGTGAAAGCCCCAGAAATTGAACTGGAAGGCATAACTTTGTGTGTGTGCGTGTAGCAGGCTATTTCAGAAAGTTAGGAAGTGGCCAAGTGTAAGGCCCATCCATGACAGGTAGGGCAAGGCAAGGGATCTTAAATTGTTGCAAAAAAAAATTGCAGATGAGGTCTTGGATCAGGAACAAAGGACCAGTTCCTGAGATAAATGTCTGTTGTTTCTCATAAGGCATTTTCTTTGTTTAGTTGTATTTTGAATAACATTATTTTAAGACTGATGAACAGTACATAGAGACTTTTTGCAGTGTTACTTATTAAAAAATGAACAGTTTGTACATGGAGACAATTTGCCTGGAGACAGTATCCACTGGACAGTGACGATGCAGACAGCTTCCATATTGCCAGTCCTGCCACTTCTAATGTTCTCTGACTCGGTAGCATTCATCTTGTTTTTGTCGGTACCTCACTGCGTAAGTACTAGGTATACCATGCAAGATTTTCAGCGTGCTTTTCCTGCTTTATGCCCTTGACAAGCCTGTCAGTAGTCAACTTTTATTTTTTTTTCATTTTCATAATGACTTCAGTTGTCAGTCCAGCACTTTGAGGACTCAACATATTATTATCATATGAAAACAAGGAGTGTACTGTGGGTAATTGTTTTGTTTATAACAGCTTTCCCAATTTCCATTGTGTATTTCTCCACTGAGAAATGAGTGCAGCCTCAGTTACCTGAGGCTGTAACATGTGTTGTTAGCATACCTTGAGTCTATATTTGCATTGTTATACCCTAGAACGCACTTCTTTAATCATCACAGTTTGAAATTACCTAGATTGGCAATTTTAGTTTCTATTTTCTCAGAGAATTAAGTGTATGAGTCAAAGCCAACAGCCTGTGTAGAGTGTAGCCAGCCAAACCTGAATTCTGCACCTGAGAGTGGAATTTGTCACAGCTTTAAGCACTTTTTAATGGGGCTTTTTGTTTAAGTAAATGTGAAGGAAATTCCATCATTTCAGTATTCCTTCCTTCTAATAATTTACTGTGAGCTGCTTCCAATTTACATATTTTGCCTTCCCCCCCCCCCCCCCCTTTTTAAATTATTTATTTATTACTTCTTTGCCATTTTGAAATGTTTATGTGACAGCTGGATGAGAGGTGGTGAGCAGCCTTTAAACACAGGGCAGATGTCTTTTGTGGAAACTTTAGGGGTCCAGGGAAAAGTTCTGGGACTTTTAAGAGGTGGGTTTTTTGCATATCACAGAAAGGATCAGGGTGATCTGAAAGACATATTTGTTATTGGTTTGGATATGAGGGGATGATTTGAACTTCTCTCTCTTCTGCTAGATGACTGGTTGCTCTTACCCTTCTATTTTCCTTCTCCATCCCACAGTGAATTTGAGCTAAATTCTGTAAATTCTAATGGGTTTTACTTCATCACATACCTTACTTTCCTACCTGGATGGTCATGTTCATGTCATCTGCAAGAGAAATTACTGTTGACATTGATTATTTAAATATTTATCATTAGCTTTCAAATTTCCAGACAAATACATGTGGGAGAACTCACAGGTTTGTGCTTGTTCAGGCTCTAGTTATATTTCATTGGTATTCTTTTTAACCATCAGAGCCAGAAATGCTTGCTTTTAAATTGAAAATTTAGAGCTAGCTCTATGAATCTAGCAGGTGATACAGATATTTGGAATAAATAGGAGGACCATTATTGTAGTGGAATGCAAAGTAACACAGTTTATTGCCAATGAATACTTGTGATAAAATAATCTTTGAAAAATATGCCAAAAATGCTAAGTCTCTGAGAGAGAATGCCAATAGCATGTGCCACTGGAGTTGGAAGGATGGATGGATGGATGTAGGAGAAATGTATAATAAAGACATACCATAGTATAGAAGTTGGAAGATGTTGCAATGTCATCAACCAGATCTAAGCGGTATTGATGTTTCTGGGTGTATGAGGCAAAACTAGCATTTGGTGCAATTCAGATGATCTAGTTGAGAATGCCTGGGGTTTGGGAGTGATGCGATGCTGCCAAGCTGAGTGCTGTGCTCATGCCAGCCCTCCAGGTTAGGGCGATGGAGCTGCTTTCCCCATGTGTGGCTGGGTAGCAATGAAATCTACAGCAGCAGAGGGCTGTTAATCAATGGGTAATTTCATGTTGTAGATTACCTGTTGTTCTTGAAAGCCATAGGTAGATCAGAAAACTCATGGCTTTATTTTTTCTTAAAGAGATGGAATGTTGGATGCCTTAAAAAATTTAGTTTGTGATGGAACTGGACTTCTACTTTGCTTAGCTGCACTTGAAAATCTACTGAGGAAGCAGAAACCACCTGTCTTACTGTTTATTTGCATCATGTTGCACTTTCTGCGCTTGACTTAATGAAGATAATTAACTTACTCTTGACCAACAAAAGTTACTTTTATCTTGTTTTATTCTGTAAAGGAAGGATGCCTCTCACCATGGAATGCTGGATTAGGCAGTTGGATGTCCTTTTAAAATACTTAGAATTTGTCTGTTGTTTTGTAGAATTACAACATTAAGATACATAAGAGAAGCTTTATTTATAAACATAAGTTGAAGTGTGGTGTTATGAAGACTCCAATAGCAGAATTACAATCCAAACTTGCACTTCAGTGATATCTCAAGGTCTGAAGTTTGAGTAGTAGGTTTCAGTTCTGAAGTAAGTGGAGGAACATCCATTCTTAACACAGCACTGGGTACTGATGCACTTCCAAAATGGGATGTGGCTCATCTCTATTGTAAGGTCATTGTTGTTTGAAAATATTGTAGGTGACTGATAGGAAAAATGAAGGCAAACAAGTCAGTCCCATGTAAATTTTTTAGCTACTTTTAATTTTTTAGTCTTTTCTGCTTTCTTGAGCACAGACCACCATGCTAAACTGTATTACTACTCTTACTCTTCAGCAGTATTTCAGTGCAAGATTTTTTATGTGCCTAAACACAGACTATGAGACACATACACCCACTTTCACTGTAAAGTGGAGTTTGAATTTTCTCTTTGCAGTAGAAGTAAATGAAGTTTGTCCTATGTCAGAAACTTAGTAGCTAAGTGCTCTTAAATGAAACTAAATTTATTTAGGCTACTGAAAGGACACTGAACTTATTTAGGCTACTGAGATTTGGAAAAAGATCTAGTGGCCCTTACATAAAATAAGGTTTAGAAGTGATTTTGTTGTGCTTCCACTGTGCAAAACAGAGCCGAGCTGTAATTTTAATTACAAAGTCTTGAATATTCAACATTGCCAGTGGATAGCTATGTTGGATGGTAATATGTGTAAATATGCAGGTTTAATTTACTAGCTGGTTCTAGGCGAAGGCAACACAATAGTTTGGATAAGCAATAGCACTGCAAACATGCTACAGACAATAGTCGATCTGTCAGCTGTGAAGAGCCGACTTCCAGGCTCCAACTGAAGTCGGTTGCTGTCTCTGTGAGGGTGGGAGCTCAGTGATCAAAAGAGCACCAAACAGGATGGGTAACAATCAACCAAGGGATTTTTTTATTTTTTTTTTACTTTTTTTTGGTGACGTTTTAAAATGATTAAAATTATTTTTATTGAGGGAAAAGTGTATTTGAGTGTATTTAAATTCCACATTTAATACTATCAATAATTAAGATAATCTGTTCTAAATATACTTTAAAATAAAATCCCACTGCTTGTTTGCCACTAAAATTTTAGCAGATGAGATGCTGAATTGAAACTAGCACTAATGAACTGGCAACCTAGCTTTTGACAATAAGTGGGTTTTTTTTAAATTACAGTATAGATATTTTTTGGTTTTTTGTTCCACACTGTTTCTCAGCTTTGAATGAAAGACGAAAAAGCGAGAAACTTTATCTTTTCATGTTTGAGTAATAGCCGAGAGATGTGAGAGGATGAGATCCCCTAGTTCTAAAAGTATTCAGCGGTGGTGCTTAGCATCAATGTCAATTCAATTCAGATTACTTTAAACCCTTTTTTTTAAAGTAATTTATTAAAATAATGTCATATAACTTCTGTCCACATGCAGTTTGAGATTAGTATGTATGTGAAATTCTGTTTTAGAAAACATGCCATATCACATTCACCACTTTCTGAAAGATAATCCTGATTATTTGGTATAGTAATCTTAGGTAACTAACCTCAGTAAAGCAGAAACAGATCTTACTCAGAAAATGAGGAAAAAAAAACCCAAGGTCTAAACATGAAGAAAATGTTTTTAGAAATATATGCCTAAAAATGTCAGAGAAAAAAATAATAATCTCTATAGGGAAAATGAGAGTTGAATGTAATTCAGGTATTGTAATAAATGTATATTTTATGGTACCTTCCTTATTATCGACGCAAGAAGCAAAATTTTGTGTATGAGGCTATAATGTATTGTGTTAAAGCATAATTCAGCCTGTTCCTATATGCAAACCAGAATGCTGTCTCTCATCTTCTGCTCTGAACGCTGCTCTTCCAAAGGCCAACACTGTTTTTGATGAGTGCTGGTATAATTGATAGTGGAACCCATGCATAGAAACAAATAAAAAGGGGGACTTTTGCAGAATCAAGTAATTGTTTGGAAGTATCTGTTGAAGGTTAAGTAAAACCTTTATGATATTAGTTGAAAAATAAGTGGCACTTTATTATGATTTCATCTTTGATATCTAAAAGTAAGAACTATCACTGAAAGCATAGATGAGAACTGGGAAAGTATCACTTGGTGGTATTTTATAGATGAGGAATTGGAGCAGACAGATGAATTGATTTGCATGAAGTTGCCCTGAAAGTTGGAGCATGTGGCGATTAAGACTGGTGACTTTGTGCTAACAGCAGTGAAAGAAATGAACAAGTGCCTGCAGAGCTGCAGCTTGTGAATTCCCAGTAGCCTCCTCGAGCCTTAAGAGAGGCTGATGTGTTTTCATGGTTGGGTATACGGCAATACAATGTCTTCTGTATGGATTAGATATAAATAGGAAGGATGACACATAGGAACTACCATGTTTTTGTTCAACTTCGCTTCTTTAACAGGAAATTGTAGTGTATGTAGCTTCCATTGAATTCTCTCTTCCACATTTGTTATTTGCCCAGCTGAGTGGAACTGATGCAGATACTGATGTAAAGGTCTCGTGTCCCCCAGCACATTTCCTCAGTAGAGAAGATCAGTGAGCAGGGTACGAGGACAATTGATTCTGATTAGGGAAGAGGGCAGCGACAGCAGTTTGATTTGACATCCATCAGGCACTGATGGTACAAACTGAATGGTTATCGGGTTTGTGCCACGTTAAGTTGGTTGGTTTCTTCTGGCAGAAATACAGTTTCTGACAGAAAAGCAGCTGCGATTGTGCAGTGTGTGGTTCTGTAGGTGCCCCTGAGAACGGGCAAGCCTCCCGTTGCTGATGGGCAAACTGGCACTGTGTTCCTGGGGTGAAAGGGGAGCGTTGCGGCCGTCAGGTGCTTAAGAACTGCGGCCGTTTGGGTTCGTGGATGGCAAGTGTGTCGGGGAGGTACATCCCCTTGTGGCCGTGGGCCTTCTTACGGACAAGGGCTGTGAGAAGGAGGGCAGCGAGCGTCCAGCGGGGCTGGAGCAGGAGGGGCCCTGGTGCCGCGGGCAGGGCGCGACCGAAGGGTCGCCTCACGGCTCCCACGGGTGTGGAAGGGCCTCGGGCAGCACGCACGTGGCCCTGTGCTTCCAGCCGGCGCCCTCGGGGCAGGCTGACGGGCTTTGGATGTCACCTGAGCGCGGCCACCTGCGTTGTGCCTGCTCCCGGCTGGCGACTTTTCCCGCGGTGGCTGTGGGGGCGGTCGCACCTCCCCGGCCCCGCCGCTGCGCCTTTAAGGCCCGACCTGCCCGGGGATCAGGTGCGTGCCCGAGCGGTGACGTCACGCTGCTGGGGGCGGGGTCCTGGCTCCCGCTCTCCGCTCCCGTGCTGTCCGCGCCGCGGGACGGGGCAGTGGCAGCGCGCAGGTGTGTGCGGGGCGGCGGGCCCGGTCTGCGGGTGAGTGCGTCGGGGCCCCGCGGCCGCGGGCCGTGCGCCTTGAGAGGTACCGGTGCGGAGTGCGGCCCTGGGAGCGCAGCGGGAGCGGGCGGGACAGCAGGGCGTGTGAGATGCGGCCGGATCCTGGCACCGAGGGGCGGGGGAAGGCTGCTCAATGCGGGTCCCTTGCAGCAGGTGTCGGTTTATTTTGTGTTGTGCTGGCTGCTGTGTAAGCGAATGAAGGGCTTTCTCCTTCAGCAGACTAGACTGGAAAGATGTGCTGTTTGCAGGGTGTTTAATTATTTGCGAACATAATTTTTAGCTTTTTTTTTTTTTTTTTGGTAGAAGGTGCTATGTTAAATTTAACTTATGATACTTGTGTAAATCAAGGCAGTTTAAAACACCGGAGTCTGGAGCAGAGGAGGGATGTAAGGTGTATTACAGCTGCTCTTCCTCCCTGGCCAATGAGAAGGTTCTGGCCCACCTGTGTGGAGAAGAGCAATGGCTGTGCCCTTTGCCGGTTTAGGTGGGAATGTGTGAGCCCGTAGGGAATTTACGCCACTTAAGTCTTCACATGCACAGAAATTGCATTTGCTAGTTCTGATGAAGAAAGGCAAAGTATTGATTATGGCTCTGGTTGTGGGTTTTGTTTTTTTGTTCTTGTTTGGTCTTGGTCCTTTTTAATAAGGGTAGAGAAGAGATTGAAACCTTCCTTTGAACATTTGTTTAATCTCCATGATAGACTTATTTGCAGTTCTAATTTCTAGCCTAATGTGTTCACATTTCACCAGATAAGTTAAAATTGGCAGAAATAAGTAATGGAAAAAATTTCCCTGCTCAAGGGAATTATCACATGAAGATAAAGTTGGCAGGAGGGGAGGGCCTCTGTCATTTTCTGGGTAGCAGAAGGATGGGACAAAGTAAAGCAAAGCTTTATCAGGCTTGACTCTAGAGGAATGTCTCTCTGGTATTCTTATGCTAAAAATGTAGGCTAAGACTTCCCTTTGAAGTCTTGAATTGGAAAGGCCCATCTCTACCACATCTAATTTCTGCTTTAGATTCCAAAGCAGATTTAGTCTCTGAAAATACAGAACAGGATTTTGGAGTAACTCCTCATTAAAATAAAGAAACATACTTTTATGTATGGCCATATGTATTTGTTATGATGCGTGCTATTTTTAGTTTTGAATGCACACCTGTGAATACCTTTTTCTGCAAGTTTATTCTACCTATTGCCTTGATAGTGTTTCAGTCTAATCAGTATGCAACAGATGATGTTTTTCCTTTCTAAATTTAGCTGCTGATGTTCATACTGTACTTGGTATTCTGTATCACTCTTTGTAGCAGGCACCCTGCATGGATAGATGGGCTGCAATGGCCTTTGTCCTGGAATCTACATCATTGTACCAGTTGACTTATATTAACAGTGGGCTTTTTTAAGGGATAAAGTATATTAATCTGGCATGATTGAAGACCAATGGAGTCTTTATATTTAGGTATATTAATGTATACTTGTGCTTTGTGTATGCCTCACACCTGGTGGAGAGGAATGTCTGAGTGAATGTCGCATTGCTATAGTGTTTAATTAATACTATGTTTTGCATTCTTACACAGAGAGTACCAGTTTTCTGCCAGAAGCAGATTTGTAGTCCAAAAGGGTGATACGGCTTTAGGATGCCAGGCTAAGGTAAACAAGTAAGTAATCCAGGACATAGTAGGATTAGGCTAGGGTGAAATCTGGTCAATTACTTTTCTACCTGAAAATCTCTTTAACTGCTAAGTATATTTTTTCATTACAGTACCTGTTACTGTGATGGATGTGACTTTCCATAGATTTTTGGCAGGTGGTTCATTGTTTCCTCTGGAAGTCATCAGCTATTTCTCATCCTCCTTGTTGGTATTTTGGCATCTTCACCAATTTCATTTCACTGTCTGTGAAACAAACAATAACCCTCATATGTATCATTGTATATACCATTGAAAAAGTCCTTGGATTTTAAGCATCTGCAACAGTTGCAGCTGCATGCAGTTTTAAGAAATACTGGCTGTTCTAATGAAATGATGAGAAAACATTTTGAGGTGGAAAGAAAGATAACTTAAGAAATGCTCTTACTTCCTCTCTTCTTTCTAATGGCAGATTTTCATAGAGGTTTTATTTACTTTAATATGCAATTCATAATTGTTTTAAAATATTGATATCCTATTCCAGTGATTGGGGTGATTCCAGGAGTTGCCTGTGTCATTGACATTTGTTTTCAGTTCTTCAGTATTGTGGTATGGATTTAAATGCTCTTGGGACTTCTATATTGCACATCCTGACTGTATGTCAGTCTGCCAAGGTTCAATCATTGGACAAACACTAAAAATAAGACACAACGGAAAATAATTAGTACAGGAAATTTAAAATGGTGTAAGATAAAATTTTATGAGTCTTGTTACCTTCTCTATAAATGTGGCTTTGTGATCTTGTTTTTTTTCTGTTGTTAATTTAAGTGATACAAGAGTAAACTAATAAAGCTGAGGAACTAGAATATCAAAGGGGACAAATGAATATTGGTAGGGAGAACTTTTTTGTGAGTTTACTTTCATTTTGGTTTCCAAGTTGAATCTTCCACTTCCGACCTGTTGTCTCTTTTTTTTTTTTTTTTTTTTTTGGTTTTAAAAGCCTGAAAACCATCAGTTTTATTTGATGCAGGCAGATGAAGCAGTCTTGCATCATCTTTGTTCTCAAGACTTTGTTGCAAGCCTTTGAGAAAGGACCACAGCATTGCTAAGATCGTGATGTATCAGGGTTTACAGGTTGGCTGCCGTAGTTTAGGGTCACAAAATTATGCAAGTTCTTGATGACACTGAGAAAAGTGGGTATGAATTTATCACTCCAGTTATGCTGAACCAATGCCATGTGTGTGCTTTACATGGGAAAATTTATTTTCTGATTCCCAACTTAGTCAAACTGTAAATTAATTCCTGAATGTCTCAGGGTCATATTTAAACCACAGGATTTTTTTTTCTACAGGTAAACAGATTTTTTTGCCATGCCTTTTAGGGCATAAAACAGCGTGTGTGTCTGTCCCATCTGCAGAGGTGACAGGAGACTTGTCCGTGGCTTTGGACACGGCCTGGCTTACACATGGCATTACACTGATTCAAAAAAATGTGCTCGTGCTTTGATTAACAGGCATCTATAACTTGGTGTGTTACTTGTAGTGAATAATACCTTTTACCATCTCTTTTTGATAAGATATTTATAAAACATTCTTTTGGCTCTGGTCCACATACTGAGGTGGAAGTCACAGAAAGCAGACCGGATTAAATGCAATGCACTGTGTTTTGCAGTCGCTGGGAGTAAGTATGCAATAGAATTGCTTTTCTTGGTTTTGTTTTGGTTTTAGGAGTGTAGTAGCAACATGAAATGCAGTTATTTGTGGTATTTGTGGGGATACCTCTTTGGTAAAGTGTAGTATTTTGGTTCCTGTTTGTGTTTGGTAGCCTTTAAACCCTGGCAGGTCTGTAGACTCCCAGCTCTCCCAGTACTACAGGTAAAACTAGTTTGAAGCACTGGGGTAGAGTTCCTAGATGTAAAAAGTCAAAATGCTAGCAGGAATGTTCATAATGATGTAGTCAGGTTACTAATGCTTTCTTTTTCTCCTAGTATTTCTTTTATTATTTTGAGTCATCTGCTAAAAGGAAGACTGGTTTCAGTGAGGAGCACTCTGCCTTGTAGTAATAAGAAAGGAGACCGTTTTTTTCAGTTAAGTGGAAAATACTGAGTGTGCATACAAACTGTATATACAAACTGTTTTTACTCTTAAAGTTGTAAATGGGCCAGATGTCATTTGTCAAACCACACATAAGGTTTGAAAATGGAATTGTGCTGATAATGCTTTTGATAGCCAACAGGCTGGACTTTACATATGAAAGAATCGTTCCCAATTTACTGCTCCTAATCTTATTTTTAAAGCTAGTTTAGATTTTGGCTTAGACGACAGGTCACACATTTGCAAATAATTTAACTGGTACTACCACGCTGAGCCACCTTAACAAACACTTGTGGGGTTATGTAGGGAACATTGAGAAACAGATCTGACTTCAAACTACCCTGGCCTGTCTTTCTACCCAGTTGCTGTTTACCCTGACCAGGTTGTATCTGTGGCCGCACAGATGCTTGTGTTGCCATATTGGAAAGGGTTGTGCAAGGATAGGAATGAGCAGTTAGGAGGCTGAAGGAAAGTGGAGGGCATAAAAACTCTGGCCTCACATTAGCCAATCTCTGAATAGTCTTGAAAAGCATTTCTTATTCTCTGTTGGTAACTTCCAAAACAACAGTAGGTTTGCTTATTCTTTAGAAACACTGAGAAATGGCAAAAAAGCTTTTTGCTCATCTTGTAATTTACAAGCTACTTGAATAGCTCTAGGTAACCTGATTTTAATAAAAGAATAGTTCAGATGGTAAGAGAGAAAGCAGAATTGATTTTTATCAGTTTTCAGTATATGGGTCCATTTGGCTTTAGGGCTGTGTCCACCCTACCAAAGCAAGCTGTGTTGAGAAAATAAAATCAAGATTTTGCTGTGCTTTCCCCTGACAGCATTGAAACGATTGTCTTGCCATGTGGAGAAGGTCAGTTGAGTACAGCATATGTGTTTGCCTAATGTGTTTGAACACATTGACCTAAAGTTTATTAGACTGTTGGATTTTTGTTGGCTTTTTTCCCTCCTCTTAAAAAATGCACTGCTGATGTGGGAACATGAGCTTCTCTCCCTCAACCTGCCCTCTCCACCCCCCCACCCCCCCACCCCCCCCAAAAAAAAAAAATTGTTGACCGTCACTGCTTTGTATCTGCTTTACAGAATTAACATTTTTGATGTCAAAGGTTTTCAGTGAAGGGGGCAAACACCTGTTTTCTGACTTCTTAAAAGTTCAGGGGATGCATCCTGTAAATTAAACCCCACTGTCCTAGAAGAATACACGTCGTTAAAACAAAGAAGCTAGAAAAGATTAACCAGGGGTTTTAATTTGCAACAGTTGTTTCAAACTGATCTTTCCTGGAGTGCAGTGTGGTGTTGGTCTCGTGTAGTTTCACTGTGGCTCTTTCAGGAAAGGGCAGGGCAGGTTGCTGGGTCTCGGCTGGGTGCTCCTGCTCGCTCCTTGCTCAGCTGTGTGGCGTGTCTGCTCTCAGTTGAAGTGGCTCATGCAACTGGCTTGCAACTCAACGCAATACTCGGAAGCAGTGGGAGCGTCAGGCTAGGGAAAGTAAACAGACTGACGGGGCTGGCATTTCCCACAGTTAAATGAAACCACACCTTTAGTCCGAGTTACTGATTACCACATAGGCGTCTGACTGCAGATGGAGGGGCAGCTTTGTTATCTGGGTAAGAGAATCTAACTTTAGGCCACTGTCAAGAAGCACTGCTTGCCAGGCCTGCTCTTCTGAATCCTGAGTGAGCTAGCTGATGAAAAAAACCCTATCATTTTTATTTCCATTGGGAGTGTTGGTTTTTGCTGACTTCCTGCCCTATACTAGCTCTTTGCACACTGCCCAATGTTAGCATAAGGGCAGAAGGAGCACGTGATGGTGAACAGATCCACCCTGGTAGCAGCTGTCAGGTTGGCATAGCTGTATCGTAAAATACACTAAGTTACCTGTGCAAGGGATTAATGCATCCACACAGTGTCTTGGCTTTGGTAGCAAAGCTCATAGAAGAAGCTGCCATAACAACTACTTCTCTGCTCCTGTACCCCTTGCAGTTTGCTGGTCTGTGCTGTGCCAGTTAAAACTGTTTACTGCAGGGCTGCTCTGTATTCTGAATAAATGAAATTATAAAAATAGCCCCCTTCATACTTTTGTGGTTATTTTTAATGGAGATTGTTTTCATGATGCAATTTGTAATGTCCTACAAAGGCTGCCATCTACAGAACAGAGCATCACATGGGAATAATAACAAACAATCTGTGAAAGGTAGGCAGAAAATTCTGCAACAAGCTTCCTTGTTGAAGGCAGTCAAGAAACATCTTCATCGCATAGCACTTTCTCTTGACAAACTTCTCCATGTAGACAGACTTATGTTTAAACTATACTAAATGTGCTGGCATTTACAGCTCTATGAGTAGGAGTGCCGTGGTGGAAAATTATTTGAAGGTGAAGGGAAGGGCTAGCGTAGCCTTTGCTGGGTAGGAAGCTACGTGACATACAACAGCAGAAGGAAGCTGAAATCATGTATGACTGCAGACACTGGGAAAATAACTGTTTTCAGTATTGAAGGAATGGTTATTGGCAGCTCTCTGTCATCTATACTTTGTTTCTTCATTATTTTAACTTAAGCCTTTGTCATTTTCTTAGACAAATCTCTCTTTATCTTGCCAACCATGAAGGTATGCTGTAGGCATACATGCTTCTAATAGACAGGTTTGTCTGCAAATAAACTTGCTTCTCATATTGCTGATCTTTGAACCAAAAGAGAAAATCAAAGAAGGGAGAGAAAAATTCCAGGCCTGTTTCTGTTCCTTTCTCTTGCCTGGTTTTCCTGCCTGTTTTCAGACTGAAGCAGCTATGTGATGGCTGTAGAATTGCTAGCATTGCTATCAGGTCCTAGTAGCCCTAGGGGCTGCAGTACTTGACCAGAGCTGTTTGAGGGTTGCTGTGCTATCCTAATTTAGGTGAGATGTTAGAAGAGTGGAAATGCTCTTTTTTATTTCTTTCTTCCTGTTCTGTGCAGAACTGTGGTAATTACTCTGAATTCTTTCTTAGTTTGGTGTCTTTTGTAAGCACAGCAGTGGTGGTGTGCTTTGGCTGGGCATGTGTCCCCTTGCTTCTGTTTGGAGCATGGAGCCCTGCTTGCTGTCTGAACTGTTTGACTGTCGGCAGCGGGGAGTGAAATCTTTTCTGTCTGATGCAGAGGGATTTGTTATAGTAGTAAAACCCTTACCTGTCCTTTGCGGCTTTTTAAAAGCTTTAATTTTAAGTGTGATGAAGCAGAACTGATCTTGCTTTAAAGAGAGCTTCTAGAACCAATTTTCATGCTTTCTTCACGCACTGAATTATTGAAGAACTGGATATTTTTTAGACTGGTAACTGTTAGTCTCAGCTCTCCACATGCTGAGTTCTGCCTAAAATGGTATCAAAGCAGGTACTTGAAAAAATCCACAATTTGATCCACACTTCTAGTAGTTACTCAAGTCTATGTGGTCACCTGAAGCATTTTAATAAAAAGCTGAAAAAGAGTTCTGAAATGATGGAAACTGAGTCTGAAGGAATTTGTCAACATCAGTACTTCAGAATTCTTGGTATTACTGATTTAGGTGCTCCTGCCATTTCATGAGTGTTGGCCCATGCCACCTCAGCAAGAAAATCGGTGAAGTCACCGGAGCATCTATGTGGTCTTTGTGTCTGAGGAGGAAAGGTGAATGCTCTGTCTCTTGGAATGAGGAGGAGGAATGGAGTGTAGAGACTAGTGTTTTCACTGCCAGCCTCAGGTCACTGAGCCCTGGACACAGTGCCATTGAAAGGAAACCTGCAGATCCAAGTAATTGTGTGAGACACCTGGAAGACTCTGTCACTCTTCCTATATGATAAAAATGAAGACTGGCATATTGCTTTTGGCTGGGAAAGGTCTGTGTTTGTATATTGCAAACTGTGCTTTTAAGTGGTTTGGTTTCCTTGAAACAAGCTGTTTGAGGAGAGTGCTACACAGTTAACGTGCTGTTTTAACCACCCACAGCTGTGGAGCAGGTTTTGAGCCCAGCATGGTTACTGAACATCGTACTGGTTTTTGTTCAGAATTATGCCACTAGTAGTATATTTTAGAAAATTATTTTATTTGAAATTTGCACGCATAAATCTAAATCTTAAAAAAAAAAAAAAAAAGTATGTAGATGCATCGTGAAGTAAAACACTGCTTAGAGTATTATGCCTTTGCTGTATTTTTTCCCTCTTGTTCTAACTCCTATTTTTGTCTCACCAAAACTCTATCATTATGGAAAGACATAGTTAAAACTTGGCTCAGCCCCGTCTATCCTTCAAGACTGGATTGTTCTTAAGGTGAACTGATTTAATTGTATTCCAACCGCTTCCTTTTTGCATTGTTTGTTTCTATTAGGTAAATGGTCCCAGTGGGTATAGTATCTTCAGTACCTTGTATAGTCCAAAGCATTATTATATTTCAGTGCGATTCTGTTTGTTAACATTATATTGTGCTAGGACAGAAAGACAATGGTGCACTTAACTGAAGTTTTCTTTCAAGTTATTTTGGTCTTTGATATACAGTAACTCTCCCTGTGCTAGGAATGTGACCATATTAGAAGAACAAATTGATGCTGAATGCACATAGCACCAGTGTCCTGGAGCTGTACTGTAGGAGAGTCTGGGCATAATCATGTAGTAATGCTGGTTCTGAGCTTAAATAACTGAGTTTATGGGAAAATTTGGGGGTAGGAAGCTGTTTTTTCTGAACAAGCTGCTTTTTTCCTTGATTGGTATCACTGGCTTTGAACCACAGGGGATGGTTCCAGGAATTGTCCTGCAATAATTGTTCTTTGAAAAAACACTTTTAAATTTGCATTTCAAGCACAGTGCTCTAAACTGAGGGATCAAAACTGAAGCCGTCTTTTGAGTCCTTTGCATTTTTTCTGTTAAATGGCTACTTGTCACTCCTGGTTATCAGCCTGTCCTATGAGAAAACATACTTCATGTTTAACTAAATAGTTTGCAAGAACCTTGCCAGTTGACTTGTCGCACTGAGGGGAGCCCTTCCTTGTGCAGACTGCTACTGTAAAATGAAGTCACCCCTTACAGCCCTGTCTCCCACTCGTCTGCCCAATTTGGTCTCTTTTATAAGGGTTTGGAAAACCTTCCATCCTCTTGCCTGGCCCTGTTTCTTAAGGGAATTGTTGGTGAGCGGGATGTTATCTCTGTTGTCAGAGCTGCTTGCCTGGTAGGTGGCAGTGGAGGCAACGCTTTTCAAATGAGACTTTCCTGAGAGAGGCCCTTGTTTTTTTGTTTTAACAGCTTCCTATTGTTTCAAACAGCAAGTTGTCCCCTCCCACACTATTCCAGCTCTTTCTTCCTCCCTTAAATAATTTTTCCATGCAAGTATTACTCAGAGCAGTTACTCTAGCAGTGAGTCCTCTGAGAGTTTTCCCAGCCTGCTCTGATCGCCAGCTTTTGTTGCGATACCAGTATAGAGTTCACGCAATAGAAAGTAGCTTCTGAAGGTAGGTCTTTCTGATTTTTAAATCTGCTGTTTTAATTCAGTGTCACCCCTGCTGTGACATGACTTTTTTTTATTGAATCCAAGTTGTCACAGGAATTCTCTCCTATATAAGGTAATGAAAGGTAAAAAATACTGCTTTTCAAAGATGCAGAGAAAGAATATTGCTTCAGTTTGTTAATAGTTCGCTTTTCAATAGTCCTGCTGTCTAATGCTGTTCATATGAACATACATTTTATGTTCTGCTTCCTGTGTGAAAGGCACTTTCTACGCCATAAGCTGCCTCTGGTCCACCATACTGTAGCTTCTTCTGACTAATAGTATCCATTATAAATCTGAAGATGAAGCCAGACAGAGTCTCTTCTCACCTTAGTGTTTTTCACAGCTGAAAGGAATATTAGCAGTTATTTTCCCCATACTTATTACTTTACAATATAACTATTACCTAGTCAGAAGCTCTCAAGACTGCTTTTTTGATAATTTACATGTGGTTTTGCTTCCCTCTACTTATTGAATTCTGTGTTAGAAAATTGATAATGAAATGAGGTATTAAATATATGTAGGGCTTTTTTATTATTTTAATGTGTTGAATTGTGAAAGTCAACCTGCTTTGGCTGGTTTCCTGATCCCCTGCCTTCTGTTAAGTGTCTTGTTTCCAAAATAAATAGTAATTATTCTATGAATTTGGAAGTCTACCACTACTATTCTATACTTCTCACTGCTTCAGCTTAGCATGAAGTACGTCTTTGTTTAAATTTGTATATTTGAAAAAACTCCACAAGCTATTTTCATACATTTAGTGATACTAAGCAGAGGTTTTAATTCCACAAAATGATAAATCTGGTTCTGGAGTCTGTCACTAGAGCAGGAGGGGGGGAAATAATCTACGTATCATTTCCACTGCTCATCGTTCAGTATAATAAACACATTCTGCCTGTTCAAATGCATTCCAATTTTTTTTTAAGAAATAACTTTGTAATCCTGACATGTTTTAGGCTTCCCGAGATATTGATCATAGTCTGCTGGGGCAGGGCTCAGCTGATCCACACCTGGAAGAGGAAGTCCTGAGCTCCTTGCTCTGGTGGCTCTAACTTCTTTTTGAGTTGATTCAGCTCACTAAACCAGTAGGAAATAAAGCAAGCTCGTCTGCTCCCCTTATCCTGTCTCCCAGAAAATGCTAATTTTATGAGCTGAATTGACTCCTGTGAGCCAAAGGACAGAGGTGTTAACTGCTCAGCCCAGAGCACTGGGGTAGAGAAGGGGGAGTGCCCTCTTCCCTACTTTGGTGGCCATGAGATTTTGGGTTCGTTTGTCCATATAAAAAGGTCATTCTCAGACAATCCAGTGTCTGAGGTGATGAGTCCTTCTCTAGTTGTACTTGGGGAGAGTTGGAGAAGCCCTAGGCCTTTTTTTTTAATTATTTTTTTATTTTCTTATTAAACTGGCAGTTAAATAAACCTGTTGATTTTCTTTGACAAATGGAGAAGCATTGTACAGGATATACAGGGATCTTTGTTCATTTATAACGTAGTTACGCCTATAGATTGCAGTCAGTAATCTCAGAGTTTTAGGTGTCTTAAAAACCCAAACAGGCTGATTCCAGATTAGAGAGTTCCCCATCTAAGGCCAAAGAAACACGACAAACAGCCAGAGGAGCAAAGGAAGCAGACTGTGGTGGCTGTCACGATGAACAATGGTTTTGGCACACCTGCCGCCTTGCCGCTGAGCTCCGCTGTGCTTGGCAGGAAAGGAGTGATTTGGAGGACAACCAGATAGTTTTGTAGATGGTTTTGGTATGTTTCCATCTTCTCTGAGGGAGAGAAAACAGAAGCACTTGCTTTATAATGTAACTAATGGCTAGTGAAGGCTGGCACCATCAACTTTAGAGGCAGGATTTAATAATGCACTTACAAATGGAAAAGTCAATATTATGCTAGACCCGAGGGCCCTTAGAAGCGAATGCAGGGAGACTACTGTACCGCAGGAAGGGGCAATAGTGGGATATAGTCAAAGCAATGCATTAGAGAAAATTATGCTTGTAGTACCCTTCTGAATAGATACAAACAGATTTATATACTTTTATTCCAGAAAGTTTTCCTAGTAATCAAGAAGCAAAATGAGGAGAGCTGGAACAAATGCATTTGTAGGAAGGTTTTGCAGTACAGCACAGTTTTCGACTCCACCAGGAGCCAAGTAATGTTAATCAGTTGCTGTTTCTTCTGGGAGTTGTCACAGATTTAAGCTGCAAGACAAGATTACTATTTCCAAAGAACAGTGTGTCACAGCCATGTAATTTCATCTGTTTTCTAGTTGCATCTTTTCAGGTTCTGATGTTCTGGATCATAATAATGATCGTTTTAAGTGATGTATTAATATGTATGAAATTCCACAAGTTTTCTCTAAGTTTCTAATGTATTTGATTTGACAAGAGGATGTGCGTTACTATTGCTGTCCTAATTGATAAGTAGCTGGGTCACCAAGAGTTTGTTAGAATTAGAGAACTTCAGGTGCCTGGGAAAAATGAGAATGCTAAAAAGCCAGAAAAATTTCCTTCCAGTCTAGCAAAGAAAATACATCTAACATTGCACATTTTGTCTCAAGTTCAGAACAGTTTAGCTTCAAATGGAGTGACTTCAGTCCTGATTGACCAGAAATAGAAGATTTTTCTGGGTTAGCCACTTGGTTGCACGTGTGCACACACACGTGTATGATTTATTTTATTTTCCTAATCTCAGAGGAAGGATGCATAGATTCTTAATCTGGATAGAATATTCTTATTTTTTCCTCTCTCCCTTACAGGTGTGTATAAGGAAGTGTTATATGTTGTAATGTTGGTTAAGCAACGGATAATAATAATAATAGTAACAGTGTGTCTGAATGCTTTCTTCTAGACTGAATGCTCAACAAAGCTTTTATTGTGGTGTAACAAGGTGACTGAAAATACCATTGTGGTGTGGTAACACTTCTTGATAAGGATAGCTTTTACAGATGTTGCTTTCCCAGATGTCAGGTGATTGTTCCTTGAAAGCTGGTTATTTTGAGGGAGAGGACTTTTAAACAGGACAATGTTTGGTTTTGTCCTTTTATTGCCTTGCTGGTGTTCTGGGTCTGCATCTGTTTCTATGGTAAATTGCTAATCTTCCTCAGACCCACTTAAGTCAAATGTAAGAGTTATGTCCCTTCAGCAGCTTTTTGTGTCGCCAGCGTGTTGTCTAGGGAGTTCTGGGGAAAACAAGTTACACTGTGCAGCGTTACAGTGCTCCGAGGCACTAGGCTGGAGCAGTATCAACAGGTCTTGTTCTAACAGGATTTGGCAAGAGGAGGTGCAGGCAGTGTGTGGCATGTGGCTCAGCTCTGCAACTGGAAGGTGAAGGCTCTGTCCTGTGACCAGCTCCAGGTGGTGCTGGTGTGGGGACAGCTGTGTAATCTGGACTGGGGGCTGTGTGAAGAAGCAAGCCTCAAAGGCTGTCTTGGGTTGCCATAGCAGGATATGGAGTCCACAGGTTTGAGGTGGACTTGTCTAACCCTTTACCTGTGGTGAGCTCCTGAAAGAACTTTAACATCAAAAAGGTCAAATTTTATTTTTAAAGGTACTAGAAAAAAGTACTTTTTTTATAAAAAAGAGAAAAATCCCAAAGAACTAGGGAAGACAAAACGAGAATAATTTTGTGTGCAGCTTCCCTGTTGCTCATTATGTCTCTGCTTCCTGACCTGTCAGTCACTGAGTGGCCCCAAATATCTGTCAGAAATTTTCTGCTATGTCTTAGGCCAGCCATACCCTGCAGTCCCTGGAGCCCTCTCCTTTGAACACCCCAAGGGGGACAGGGCAGGATGGGGCTGTACCCCAAAGGTGCTACGTGGCACAGCCACACTCTTAAAGGATCACACACATAATTAGAAGCAAGAAAGCAAACTCTTATGTAAACAAGATCATCATGAGACCCAGTTACATGCCCATCCCCTGCTGTGTTCGATGGAGCAGAAAAACCCCTAGAGCCACTGTTGTCTCCTGCCTGAGACCTTTCCTCAAAGCTTCTCTGTGCTCCACCCCCATCCCTGTTCCCTGAGGCACTCTGCTCGAAGGGATGAAACACATCAATTTAGGCTGGGTGCTTCTCTCTACAGGGATAAAAAAAAAAAATGAACTGAGTACACAGAATATGACACATCAGTTCAGGATCCTGTGCTTTCTGATTTCATGTGTTCTCAGCTGGACTAAGCCAGAAGCTGTGTAATTCTTTGTGCTTAACCTTGCAGCACTCCTGGTTTCTGCCAGATACATGTTGTCTTTAGCTTCACAAGGGGTTTTGGCCATTGGTGCAGGATCAGATTTGGGAGAGTAACAGAACTGACTGCTTGCTTTTCACTAGAATGCAGACCCACAGCAGTGTTGAAACAGTTGAACCACTGTTGAAAGAAATTAAGCTAAATCTCTGAAGTAAGCATCCTTGTATTTACAGTCCAGGCTGAAATCCTCTTTTCCAAAGTTGAGAAAGGCTGCTGTTTTCTCTAGCTGCTCTTTCAGTGTTGAATTCAGTGGCTTTAATGTTTGTTGTTGGCTGGGTACTTTGCAGTACTGTCAGGCCAGGCCTTCTTTTTTGTATATGGGGGCATATGTATGTACCCTCAAACTTGCTCTTTTTCATTCTGTTTTAGAACAAGAAATTTTAGAAGGATGTTTTCCTCTCCATTTAACCAATTGGTTAAATGTATTATAACTTCCTTGGACACCTATGTAATTCTGTTTTTATTTCATATTTAGCAGGCTTCTTCCAGTTGTAAAGAGAGGAACTCTCGTGAACTACCTCTTCATGCTGTTTTTCTGCCAGTGAGCAACCCACAAATAGTGTGGGAAGGCTCCTTTCATGGTATATACCTCCTCCTGAGCGCTTTCTGGTTTTTGATTTGTTTTGTTTTTTTGTAGGAAGCTTCTGGTGCCACTCAGTAGTGTCATTTCATCACCAGGCAGAGAGAAAAAATAAATCAAAGTTGTTGACATAATTCTTTTTCTTACATCCAACTGGTCTGTCCAGATTGTATTATACTGCATTTGCACAGCTTCTGCTTCTGTGACCCATTAGGACAGAGCCTACTTGTACTTAACAAGAGTCTCTTTCATGCTTTGTGGGTATCTTCAGGCCACAGCAGGACACAAAGTAATCCCTTTTGCATTTGGTATTTTCACAGTACTCTTCTGGTGAAGGTGAAATAAACTTTCTGAATGAAAACAGTAACATCTCCATATAAGCCTGGTTTTGACACAAGGTAATTGTAATATTGTTTCTGCGTTTTATAGAATGAACAGCAGCTTTTGTTTCCAGCAGATCCCAAGGTTTTTAGATATTAAAATTTGTGAGGAAAGAGCTGTATAAGTTTTTCAAATCGATGTGGAAGTAGTTCCTTATGGTAGCATCTAGTAAGACTTACATAAACAGTCTCTTTGAATCGTAACTTAAAAATTTGAATTCAGATTTTGAATTAAAAGAGACCAGTTTTGTGAAAGAGTTTTGTGAAAGTTCATATGCAAATCTTATGGCTTCACCTTACTTTAAGTTCTAACATAAAATGAAAGATCTGTATTTCAGAAAACTTGTTTATAGGATACAATCTGCTTTGCATACATGGAACTTCCATCTGAGTATACTATGTGTACTCCAATGTTTTCGTTTCTGAAATGTATTTCTCATAAATATACAGCATATGAAAATCAAAGAAAATAGCTTTTGCTTTGACCATCTACTCCAAATTTCACACAGTGAAACAGATTGAACTGGATTTGAAGGCTTTTTTTACAACTGCTTGATAAGAAGATACCAGGTTTTTTTGTCCTCTCCAAAGTATTTATAATAGTACATCTTTCAGAATGTCTTATACCAGAAAAATTTAAGCAGAATAAATTGTCTATTTATAAGGGGCTTCTCAATGAAAGTAAAATTTCAGGTAGCGGAGGTAGCTGCACGTCCTGTTATACTAGGGCTGCTTTCTGGTGTCTGCAGGAATTATTATGTGACCTTGCCTGTATTTGATGTTTAGCTGTGAGCTCAGGACTGTTGTGTATTCAGTTGTCATTAACCTCCTCTTTAAAACACAGAGCCATGCAAAATGGCCACTTACTTTATGAGATAGTATGATAGACTGGAGCTACAGCTGAGGTGAGGTACAGTATGTCCATGACTGTTGGCTCAGCCAGTAATGGCCCAATCAGCTAGGTATGGTCTTGGGGTGCAGGAATCACAGGGAAGCCCATAGCAAATATTACAAACGCTCTGTTTGCTAGTGGAAGATGAGCACCACATGCAAGTTTGGGATGTAAAGTTTTAAGGTTTGGTCATGTCTGTTTGCTTCCTTTTTAAAGAAGGAAAAAACCAAACAAGCCTCATTGGCTTGCACAGAGTCTTGTCGTCTGTAATCTCCCTAAATGCATTGATCAGATGTTTTCTACTGATGGTCTCCTAGTTGTACAGAAAACAAGAAATCAGGCTTTGAGTTCTACTCCCCCTGCCTGTCTGTTCCAGGTTGTTCCTGATGTGTATGGTATCATGGTATGCTTCCCCTAACCTGTTTGTTTGTTTTACTCTTCCTATATACTATTAGCTGCTGTTGGGGATGGGATGTTTTGATTCAGTAAGCTTCTTCTTGTGCTACATGCAAGTCTGTTTTCCTACTCAGGTTCTGAAGTCTTCGGTGGGTTTTGCAGGGAAAATGCTTCTGTATACAAAGCCAAATAAAGCAAAAATGAGTTTCCCTGTTCTTGTTAGTTATGCTTATTCCTCTAAAACTAAATAGTAATTATCTTAAACCCAAGTTGAGATTATTAAGTGGTTATGCATGTGTGCACACTCGTGATTCTGCTGAACTGTTATTTATAGCTATACAGCACAGATGACTGCTGAAAAAATGCAGGAGTAATCAGCATGTTGTAGATGCTGGGTGCATGGTTTTATATTTTTATATAGAAGTATTAATCTATATCATGTTCTGCAGTGCAGCGGCACTCCTTCTGCCTGTCAGTTTTAGCAAGGCAGGAAAAAATTATGTAAGCATTTAGTACTGGGACCCAGCACAGACACCTTAAACTGCTGCTTTCTCTTTCTTTACTCTCTGCTTATGCTTTGTTTGCACAAGTTCCTTTATACTGCTTTAATTTTGCACCTTGGTATGTTACTAATCTGGCAAGAACACGAGTGTTATAAGACATCTTGCTACGTGGTAATGGTGGTATAGATAAATCACAAAATATGGTCAATTAATAGTTTAAGAAAAAGCTATAACTATTACGTTAATGCTAAGAGAAAAGAGGGAGTAAATGCTTTTATGGTACTATCAAATATATTGTCTGGCCCCAGCTGTTGATCATGAGGGAGGTGGGAATTGTGTCTGCCCAGCCTGCTCAAAGGTTTTCACAAGGCAGTTGTATCAAAAATTCTGTTATGTTCCTGTGTTGAGAAAACTGATTTCTGCCCTGGGTGTCATCTTCCCCCTTGAGCACTGCCTGGAGAGAACAATGCATTGCAGTGTTTGAGATTCTTAACACATCACCAGAAAGACCTATTTTTCTACCCAAAGGCTGTCCATCTGTTTGGTCAAAGTCTATTGCTACTCTCAATGTGTTGCCTTTTGCTTAATCTGCATTGTCTTTCCTTGGAAATTGAAGTACTAATGGTACTGGAGTTCTGCTTGCTTGTTTTCCTGCAAAATCCATTTCTTGTTTACTTGTGATTTTTATTTTATATGGATGTGTGTGTACTAACACATTTGGTTGTTTTCAAATGTTACTGAAATCAAGATACAAAGAAATAGAGTTTAATGAAACAGAGGGATTTGTGGTGCTGTAATGTGAACAGCATATGATTTGGGAGTTGATTGCTACTGACTTCTGTTTTAAGGAAGGAAAGGGGTGTGAAGATTGGCAGAACTCATAACAAGGTAGCTGTTATAAAAGAGGAAGAATTTTTCTGAAAAATTTTTTAATGCTGTTCAGCAGTGAAAGTCTGCAAGGTCAGGAAAAGAATGGCAGCAAGATTTTAGGATTTGAAAGGTTGTCAGTCACTAAGCCTTATGTTGCTGAATACTACTGACTACTTTTGAAACTTTTAGGAATTCTTTAGTAATTGTTGGGCTGGAATCTGCAAGCCAAAGTAGAAAACTTATGTTTTCTTGGATCAGTGGTATTATTGAAAGAGAAATGAGGTTATTTTCTTGTGAATAAGGTGCTACAGGAAAAAGGGTCTTGAAATCTTCTTGCAATAGCTGATGGCTGTAAAATACAGAATATTGCAATGAAAATGTTTGTTTGTATTAGATTTAGTCTTCAGATACAAAATTCATCTTGAAGCTCCCCTTTGGAGACCCAAGGTGAAGATTTGGAAAAGGAATAACTGGCAGCAGGAGGCTTGGCTGAGTGTTCGCTAGAATCAAACCAGAACCTTCCATTTCACCATATGGTTGACAGCTGTCCTGTTCCTATTTGTCGTGATTTGCTGTGTTACACAGGATTGATTGGTGATATTTAACTTTTTGAGCTTTTGAGTACTTGCATAACATTTGAAGGTGCCGTGTTTTCTCCCTATTTATCCAAACTCTACGAGTTCCATATGGAGCGGGATGAAAATCTGGTTTCACCCTACCTTCTTCCTTCTGAAATGTCCAGCACCAAGCCTAGGGGTAGGTAGGGTATTTTTAAAGACAGGCTTCAGATAATAAACTTAGATTTCATGTAGAAAGTAATACAAAACTTCAAGATAAAAGTGCTTTGGAAATCCATGTGTGTTAAGATGCAGGCTTTTATTATCATGTACAGCAGTCTTAAAGAGCTGGGCAACTGTGAAGAGGAGATCTGAAGGGAGTGCAAGTTGTTTTGAAATGGTTTGAATTTACTTAAGGCTGGACAGACTTTCTTAATTTTATATATATTCCTTCCCTCTTCAACTGTCAGAGCAAAGTTGTTGAGGTAACAGATCCCTTGGGCTGTCTTAACAGAAAGGGGGGCAACTGCTTCCAACGGATTTTGAAAGGAGGACGCAAACCTGTGGGCTTGTCTGCCTTCATCCCTGTAACCTCCACAGCAAATGCATTTGCCAAAAGTACCATGATGCATGAGATCAGCAGTTATTAATATTATGGTTTTGATATGAGTAAAAGTTTTATCTGGGGAGTGAAGCGTGTTTTGGCAATAAGCCCCACACAAAGCGGCCTTTGCGTCTCTAGTTCTGACCTAATCTCTCTCATTGTTTGTCTTTGAACAGAAACCCTTTATATTCGATCATCCCACATTGTTCTCTTATAAATTGCAGTCTCCAAGAAGACATGCTTTCCTCCAGAAACTTCTAGATCATCTTGCAGGTTAAGTTAGTTTCAATCAGAAAAGTCTGTAATGCTGTCTTTAGATATTTAGAGCTGTGTGTTTGGTTTTCTTTTATTATAATTTGCCTTTGAATGGTTGTCATGTTGTATTAGAGCTCTTTACTGGTTGGGTTTTAATAGCTTTTCCAATAATTTGAGAACCAACTGGAAACTTTTGAGTCCTCTTAACTGCTTTATGAAAGCCTGGACACGGCTACCCTACTCCTTCTCTTTCTTGGTAGCTCTATAGGATAGTTGACATACTTTTTCCACTGGTTTGAACAAAAGTCTGTGTGGTTGTAGGTTTGCACAGAAGACAGGTGTTTATCAGATGGTGTCCTTGTTTCAGGAAGGACTGCAGAAATGACTGTTAGGACTGTAACCCTGGAGAAGCCCCTGCCAGCAGCTGGGAAGAAGCAGAGAAGTTGCCGTTGAGCTGGAGCAGGTAGAAATTTCCAGCCCTCAATTTCCATCACTAAATCTTCTGCAGTTCAAAGCCAATGGCTTTCTGCAGCTTTTTTACAGTGAGAGATGCTCTTTAAATAGATTTGGCTGACTGTCAGGCTTAAAATCAAATGATTCAGATTAGGTAAGTGTTTGTAAGATTTCATTACACTGTTTTGAGAGACAGTCCACTATAGTTTTATAAAACCCACAAGCATTTTGGGTGAAGAAGTTGGAGAACTGCTTGCTGTAAAGAATATCTTCATGCAGTATAAAGCTATACTTGACTCCAGCAGCTTGCAGAGGCTCACTGTGGGGTGTTTCTATAGAACATGATCTCTCCATGGCCCTTATTGGGCTGAGCAGTTAACAGAAACATAGAGTGGGCTTTTTTTTTTTTTTTTTTACTTTTCATGGGGTTTTTGTTCAAACCAACATGGTTATGGGGAGTTAACCAAAGGTCTCTGATGCAACTTTGCTATAATTTTACAAACTAGGATTGAGCAATAGCAGAATGAAAAATGAAGACGACCAGTATGAGTCTGTCGTGGGCATCAGCAGTGCTGTCAGGTGCTGTCAGTTCCTGGTTCCACCTGGTAGGCACAATAGCACAGAGCCAGGTAATTAAGTTGTTCCTTTAAAAGGAAGACTGACAAATGGGTGTTAAGCTTGACAGCAAAAGCATCAGAGGCTTGCTTTCCCCCCCTTTTTCTTCCAGCATAGCAATCAAGACTGAGAAAATGCATGCATAAAGCAGAAAGTTTTTTCTCTATTGTCCTATTTGCACTGTCAGAAAATTTTTGGAGATGGAGATGAATGGAAATAATTGTACCTTCTTGTAGTTACACTGTATTGTCCAGGTGCGCAAAGAAATCTCTCCGGTATTTCTGGCTAGCTAAGAATCTTGAAAAGATGAGAAATCCTCAAAAGGAGGAAGTCTTCTCCTCTTGGTTGTGAGGCAGCCATTCCTAGTGCTGAATGGAAGCATCTCCTTTCCTAAATGAATGGTTTTAATTCAGCCGTGTGCCTGGAATGGCTCATCAAGCCAGTAGCCTAAAATGTTCAGAGAGACATGAGACTGCAGTAAGAGAGGAGTGCTACAATTTTTTTTTTCCCCATCAAAAAAACAGTGATAGTGGGACTTCACCAGGGAACGAAGGATGTGACTGGAGATGTTACGTTTCTATGTGATTGATTTAGGAAGTGAACATGAGAATGAACAAGGACTTGAACTCTTCTGTGATGCATGTCTTGTGGAGTGC
The DNA here is from genome assembly GCA_028020825.1 of Podargus strigoides. Taxonomy (NCBI): domain Eukaryota; kingdom Metazoa; phylum Chordata; class Aves; order Caprimulgiformes; family Podargidae; genus Podargus; species Podargus strigoides. The sequence continues at coordinate 21,812,168 of CM051626.1, read as the reverse complement.
TGTGCTCTGCTGTCCCAAGGGCAGACTCTGGTTTCTTCAGGCCAGAAGTACAAGCTGAACCATGGCCAGCTTTGCTCTGGTGTTGCGTTGCTGGAGATGCGATGGGAGTGATGCCTACTGCCCTCCCCTTGTCTGTTGAGCCTGTCTCTGCGGCTGGGAGCCCTCCCTCCTTCCTGAAGAAAGCTGTTGCCAAACAGCACGAATTCAAGGGAAGATCTAGAATGTTGGATTTCCTTTTTAAAATTATATACCCTTTATATATATATTAAAATATGAGTAATATATTGAAATATATAAATAATATATATTATTTACTCTTTATTATAACATTTGTATAACATTATTATAAGGCTGTGCAACTTTTCAGGGATACAGTTAGCTTTTTTTTTTAAGTCACGCTGGCTAGATTAATTAATTCAAGTACCTTAAAAGTTTTTATGCTTTCTGCCTCAGTTCACTGTGTCTCTAAGAGAATGTTTTGGTAATAAACCAAGAGCATCATTTATGCTTTTACATCAGTCACTCCTATTTTGGTCATATTTCTGTGTTAGTAAAATTTCCAGCAATGAGAATCCTGTCTCTTTTCTATACAAAAAGTTTTCTCAGGTCTGATAATACCTTTCTGTCTTACTTCAGACTCAGTTTTCTGGAGTTATTCCAAGATGCCACTGGGATGTACAGTAGCTACAGCTTTTGAATCTGTCATCTGGGTGTTTTTTTGTGGGGTTTTGGTGTATTTTTCATTGTTTATTTTGTACTGTATGGGGTTTTTTTGCCTGTTTTTGTTGTTGTTGTTGTTGTTTTTTGTTTTGGTTTGGGGTTTTTTTGTTTGTTTTTTTTAATGCAAGAGTTATGTGGAGCTGCAGTTGCTGTCACCTAACATTAAAATGCTGCAGAAGTCTGGGAAACTCCATTGGCAATTCAATTGTAAGGGTTTTCATTGCACTATTAAAAAGCTCTTGGCTTGTATGTGTTCTTAATAGGGGAGCAGTCTTTCTCAAAAGCTTCTTTAATCAGAAACAATATATGAAAATGTTTTCTTCTCACTGAACTATGTAATTCTCTAAAGCTTGTGGCATATATCATCAAAGTGTTACTGTGATTTCATTTCAGAAAGTAAACTTTGGTTTTTGTTTAGTTCTGTGGTTGGGACCGCTTAGGAGTTAACATGGTATCTGGGAGAAGTAGCATGTTTGGAGAACACGTTACATCTGCTGATAAATTTGCACAGCAATCCCCTTCCTCTTCCCTTACGGATCACTGCTGTTTTCTTAGCAATTGGATGTTGGATGTTAAAGTATGGGAAGCTTAGCTCTTTTCTACTGATGGTTTGTCAGTGGTGGTGATAACAAAACAGGGTATTTTAATGGTGATGGTTGGGTTTGACAAAAATTATTTTTTCCTGCTTGCTTTTTGTTACCCTGTGTATGGTAGAGCAGAAGCGCTAAGTGCATGTTGTTTAAATAATCCGTTTGAATAGTGTCTTACATATATTTCAGATTAATTAGGAGTCCATTTTGTAGTTATTATATAATGTTGGTAAGCTTTTAGAGGTTGGCAAAGTGCGAAGCTGCCATTTATCTCCAGAGATTGCGTTTTGTCGTAACTGAGTGGTTACCAGCTTAAGTGTATTCTGCTTGTTCTTAGCTCTGCAAAGACCATAGAGCCAAATGAGCAAACTGAGCTTGCTCCTGTGGGCAATCATACCAAATGTGTGATAAGAAGCCAGTTCTGCTAAGCCTGGGCAAATGCAGTGCTTGCATGCTTACGGCAAGAGTCCTGGCCAGCTTGCAGTAGTCTTGCTGCAATGACAGGTGAACTACTAAGTCTCTAGTCTGATTCTGGTTCCAAGACAATAAAAATCAATAGAAGAAATGTATTTACTTTGTCATAACCGAGACAGCTTGGATCAAAAAGTACTTGAAGTTTTGTAGTCCATTTTGAGAGCAAAATCTTATTTTGAACTTGGAAGTCTACTGAATAGGTGCTTCTCATAACTGTGCATCTTAGGCATTTTTTGGATTGCATTTTCCATCTTTTTTTAGTTGCTGTGGAAAGGAGAAGACAGAGTGCTCGGCTCAGGGGTTTTTGTGAGTTAGCACAAAGCCTACTTGCCTCAGCTCATTCCATGCAACGTCTCTGCAACTCAGGCTTAGCCACTGCACCTATTGCAAGTGGTGTTGATTTACAGAGATCCTTAAATTGTTGCTTGAAACTGAATTACCTCACACAGTGTGGTTGGTTCATGGTTCATTAAAGGATTGAGCAAAGAAAGGGGACAGAGGCTGAAATTGCTTTGAAATGAATCCTGTATATGTATTCAGCACTCGGGAATGCTGCGCGACAAGCATGGTAATGGTCTGTGTCTGCAGGCTTGCAAGCACATCTGAAAATTTTGCAGGGCACACTGGAAACTGAGAAGAATATTCATCTGTGTATAGGTATTTGCCTGCCTTACAGCAATGCTGAGCTTCATTAGTATTTGTAGAATGAGTTTAATAGAAGTACAAACAATATTACTAGAAGGGAATGTATTGGGCTACTGCAACATACTTACAAATGTTGAGGAAGTTTTTTCTGTGTTTTGATGGAAGATGAAGAATTTATAATTGTGGGGAAGGTGAAAAACATGCCTTTACAGATACCCAAGATACATTTGTAAGGAATTATTCTCTTAATTTTTGCTGGTGCACAAACGTCTGTTTTGTAGTCACTTCATGCTATATCTGCTACTTCAGAACAGGTGGAATAGAGTTATCTTGCTTATACCAGCCCTAATAGGTACATTCAGTTGTTATGTGTATAAAAAATGGGATCATCCTAAATGTCACTAGGAATATCCCTGGAGAATATTAAGCAATTGTCTGTAAAGTAAGTACAGGTGGGATACACTTGTGAGACATTTAAAAAATGTTTTGCAATGAATCTTGTTTCTGGGAATTTCTTAGATCAGATTTTTTTTTTTTATTTTTTTTTTTTACATTTCCTGTGAGATGAGGGCAAAAGTGAACTTCTGGGAAGAGCAGTTTCTATTGAATGATTCTTCTGGCTTACTCAGAAGCATCAATGTCTTTTGGAAGACATTGTGTATCCCACGTACCTAAATTAAGTAACTTTTTATAGAGATATGCATAGTTTGTGATTAAGCAGATTTGGAGACTGTTTTGTTCTGGAGAGAGCTGTGGGTTGCTGAGTCAGGGGAGAGCCTCGTGCCTTTGTCTTCTCGGCCTTCCAAGTCTGGTGCAAAATCCCAGTTCTAGGGTGGACAATGCACTAGCATGTATTCACAGCATCACAAATTCTCTTACTACTGTTTGAATGACTAAGATACCTTAAAGAAATGTAACACTTCAAGATTCTAAAGGTTTCATGTGAAAACTATGGAGTTCACGTGAATGTTGCATTTTATTTTTTTAATCTAACTTCCTTCTTTAATGTTTCCAACATACTCGGGCTCTCTTGCTCTTACATACTTTTCTTGGAATTCTCTGTTCTTTTCTATGTTGTTTTATTTTTTGGGTGGAGGAAGGTTTATATTTTTTGCTTTGTCTCAGAAGATTCAGTGTATTGTGGGAGGTGAGGCAACACTGGTCTTGGCAGAACACCACAAAACCAAGAGAGTAATTAAATGACGCAAGCCTTTGATTATTTTTCTCTCTCAAGCTTTCTGGCACGGCTGGGCATTCCGATTGCAAAAGGAGGATCAGGAGAAGAAACTTCTAAAGATCACATGCAGAATTAGAAAAGCTGTATTGGAGACTTTTTGCTGCTTTAAAGCTCTTCACTCTCAAGTCCTGGACTTGCTTCGTTTTCCCCTGTGAGGATAATGTCTCTTTCATCACTGAAGACAGATGTAACTGAAAGGGAGCTGCCAAGATTTTATTTCAGTTTTGATTTCTCTGTTCCCTTACTAATTGGATTTTTCCCATCTTCTGCAGGAGGATTATAAAAGGATTAGAGAAGCTGGGGGTTTTGGGGTGTGGGAGGTAGCTGTTGGTTTTCGCCTCTTGATTCTGGGACCTCCTTAATTTGCCATTTGTTCCCTGAAGTCACTGCCTGTTTGGAAAAGGGAGAAGCAGCATAACAGATGAACTTGCACGACCATGGATTCCTTCCCTGTGCAAACTTTGTATGTGGCTGCTCATAAAAGAGGTTTTTGCATACATGAGCATCAAAATGAAGAATAGCATCCTGGGCTGGATTTAAAAGCAGCAAGCTGCTTGTGGCCTGTGAAAGGATACATTCTGTTTGAACTATAATTTAAAGAAGATAGGATGTTCCAGTTTTGAATTTAGGTGAAAGAAAGGAAGAAGGGTCTGATCAAGTCAAATACTCTGCCATCCTAAACTTGCGTTTTGACAGCTGAAGCTGCAAGATGTCTTGGAAAAGAAATTACTTTTCTGTGGGTCGGGGGAACGTAGAGAGCATGTTTACTCCACGAAATACAACCTCAATAGCACCCAGTAAAGGTCTCAGCAATGAACCAGGACAGAACAGTTGCTTCCTGAATAGTGCACTACAGGTAAGAGCACATAATTAAAAATGTTCCTGTCTTTGTCCTCTGTCTATTGCAGTATTTTCTAAGGCTTGACTGTGCAGCAAATACAGCCATGTTTGACTACATAATTGTTTGTGGGCCTAGATAGAATAAAGCTGTTTCAAAATGCAGATTAGTTGAGTTGTAGAACAGCTTTTTTTAATATTCTGGTTTTCCTGTTGAAATCAACAGCATTCACATAGTCATCACTTAGTGTACTTGAATCTCTTGCCTGTGTAAACTTGTAAACTTCAACCAAAGTGAAAATACATATCTAAAATTTATTATAAAATAATAGAATATTGCATAGCTTGCAGTATGTCTACTCCTTAAAAGTAAATTTAACTTTTTTTCTTGAACCAGTCAAGTTCAAGAGTTGATGATACCTAAATGAGATCCTTTTTAAGTAGTCCAGTTTTCTTTCTAACTGCTGATTTGTAGCTTAGTTTAGATGATTGAGTCTTTACCTTTTGATTTAGAAGAAAAACCTTTTCCTGTGTCAAAATTTAGCAGAGTGGTATGGCTGCTATACTGATACTGTCACCATTTAGATGTTTTGGACGTCTGACCTTCTGGCTGCAGGGTTTAAAACCCTTTCTCCACATCAGTTTCCGTCCCTTCACCTGACTTGTCTGTGTAGCACAGGCTGTGTCACTGTTTGGTTTTGGTTTTTTATTTCTTCCATGGGCACAATTAGGTTCTCCACTAACTTTAGACTTAAAGATACCCCCGTGATACAAATAATAGAAACAGAAACACCAGTGACCCTCAACAAGTTTAATGAAAGGGAGCTTATTATAAGAAAAGTGTGGTTTCCAGTTATGTACTATATTAATTGTTTCTGTTAAGTTGTAAGACATAATCACTGGCTGCCTCCTAATATTGAGTTACTGAACCTAGGTCAGGACTAAGTAGAGCCTCACATGAGCTGCCTGCCATACATGAAGATGAAAGCCTACAGCCTGGCCTCTAGTTTTCTCTGTAGACTGTTTTCTTCTAAAGCTCAAGAGAGATAGGATACCAACAATATTTACAGTCAAAGCTGAATTTAAAAAAAACCCAAGGCAATAATAATTTCATAAAATATACACTTAAGTGTTTTTTTATCTTAATTTTTTAAATTCAGTGTTAGTCTGAGAGGCTCTTGAATGTTTGTTGCTCCTTACTGTTAAGTATTTCTATAAACATTCAAGATAAACTCCAAAGGCAATTACATCCAAAAATTGGACTCGTTCCTAAATGTATTTTTTTTTTTCCCTTTTGTGAAGTCTGCAGTAGTTCTTCAGGAATGTTGTGTGTAATCAGATGGTTCCAAGGCTTATGTTTCCTCCCAGGTCCTTAAGTATAGGGAGGATTTGAGTATAAGCATAGCCATGACAATTCTGAAGTTTTGGGAAACTTTACAGGTTACATATTCAATAAATATGGTTTTAAATATAATTTTAGGTAACATTTGTGTGATATGGTTTAGTTAATGATTTTTTCCGGCTGGAAACATTTATTGAAACCAGCACAACTTTTTTCAGAGTGCTAAATTTTTTTTCTAGCCAGTTATTCTGGACAGATTAGTCAGAAGTAAGAAGTTTGGTCCTTCTGTGTATGCTAACAAAGCACTTAGCCAGTCATCTGCCAGCCTGGACCTTGATGCTCTGTCGAGAACCTGGCAGGATGTGATTTAGGTCAGGGCTTCTTTCAGTGCAAGCTTCTGCCTCCTGAAAGGCTGGTGGCTCTGAGGCTTACAAGAAAGTCCAGTTATTCTTAGTCGAGGCTGAAACATCCAGCACTGACTACATTTATATGTACAGCTGACTGAAACACCTCTGAGATCAGTATTGTTGCTATTTTACAGATATGAATTTAGATAATTGCCCAAGATTGCACAGATTTAGCGGTAAAAGCAGTGAGTTTTTTCATCTAAAATCACTTGGCAGGAAATTGAGAGGGATGTCCTACTGTAAATTGATGAGTGTGAATGCTACAGCTGAGGAAGAAAGATGAAAATGTCAACTTGCAGTTAGATAAAAGACATCCTGTTTTAAAAGTGATGTTCCCCGATATTAGTGTATTTCTGGGATTATTTAGCATGTGCAACTTCAGTCAGAGCTTTACGCAGTATTTTATTTTATATATTCATAAAATTGGCTGTTCCCATTTTTGTGTTTCAGGTTCTCTGGCACCTGGACATTTTTCGCCGCAGTTTCCGGCAAATCACAACGCACAAATGTATGGGTGATTCTTGCATCTTCTGTGCTCTTAAGGTAAAAGTTGGAAATAAATTTAAAACTATTTTTAAGAAATTGAACAGAAATATTTTCAGTAGTTAATATGTGTAATCAAACTTGCAGCTGAAAATTTGTGAGAGCAAAGGTAAATCTGATAGGTACTGGCCCAAGACACGCATAGTACTCTTTTTAAAATATATTCAAGACAATAAATTGTGAAAATACTGTAGATAAAGTTTCCAATACAAGGACTCTTTCCAATGGAGTGTGGATTTTTGTGATCCTCTGTCGCTTGAAAGATGAGTTCAGACAGTAAAATATCAGTTTGCTTTGTTTTTTCTAATTTATCATTTGGTTTATAAATATCATACTGTATGCAGTTAGTATGCTCTTCAGAAGTTACCTTTCCTTCAGAGCTACTTTAAATGTCAGCATGGAGAAGGCCATTTGGCTTTAAGCCTTTCTGTTCAAAGCTGTTGATTAAGTAAGCCTAAAAGGTATTTTATACTGTAAATATTGATGTCTGCTTTAAAGGACTCTCTCTTTATGGTTTCTGTTTTAAAAAACATCAATTCTGTAGCTGCAGACACAATAACTGACTGTCATAGATGCTACCTGGACAGTAAGATCTAGATGCTAGCTCTGATTCCGAGTACTATTGTGTACTTGAGTAAATTGTGCAATCCTACATTTCCATTTGTCTCCACCCATTAATTTTTAGCACTTCTGGTTTTTGGTGCCCTCCTTTCTAAGTTTGGCTGCTTCAAACCCTCTGACTTTGTGGGAGAAATGGACATGATGCAAACATAATGAAAATATCAGCTTTAATCTTCCTGAGCGATGATTTTTCTTTCTGAAATTGGGACTAAGATGTTTTCTTTTGACAAAATGGGCTGTAAAATCCAACTAACTATTTAAATTCATTGTGGGAAAACTTATTTTGTCATTAATTCTGTGTGCAGTAATGAAAAAGACCAATAGCATGTCTTATAAATACTGCAAAATAGAGAGTGCAAGGCTTAAATTAAGATCATCTGATGTTCACAGGCAGTATTTAGGGTATAATAGTTGTCTTGCTACTGTTAGGTGACTTTACAGGTTCTCTGGTAGAGACAGGCTTGAAATGAGTTTCTAGTGAGTTTTTGGACTGTTGTTGAGGGGTTTTCCCTTGCAAAAGAACAGCAAAGAGGAGATTATTAAGGCATGAAAAGTAATTTCCTTCTGAAGGGAAATTTGTATCAATACATATCTGTTGAAATGAGACAAGATGATATTTACAGCAATATCATGAGAAGAGGATATAATGGTTAGGAGCAAGATAGCACATCTGAAGTGAGAAATACAACTATCCAGACAAAGAAAAAATGGAGTATTAAATATATCCCCTTCCTTATAGGGAAGTGGCAAGACTTGAGCATGGTCTGGTTTACGTTCATTGAGTTCAGTGGGATAAATAATTTGAAGCTAATTCTTGGATAATACCCTCAAGTATTGCCAAATGATTGTTGGCATTCTTTGGTAGCTGAGATCAGGACAGAAAGAAAAGGATTTAGGAAATTATCATGAATGTAAGCTTTTGCTGTTCTGGGTTTTAACCTAACAGCAAGATATGGCAAGGAAATACCGGGAGATCAGACAGGTTCTGCCATTTGAATGAAAGTAGATTCTGAGGCAGAGTTGAGAGGGTTTAATATAAAGATAAAAGTCTTTTTCTGAATGAGAGTGTTGAAAAAGAAGGGGGAAGATGTTATAGGAAAAAGAAGAGAATGAACCTTTGTGGAACTGGTATTGAAAGATGAATTCTGAACAAAGATGCATCTGGATTAGCAGTACCAGTATGAGAGGAGAGAGCACTACACTAAGACTGGAAGATGACAGGATATCTGGAATATATGTATTAAAAGAAGACATTGAGTCGAAGAGTGTTTAGTTTTGTTGATAAAATCCTTGCTTTTGATGTCTTGCTGAAGTGTGCAGTATGCTATTATAAACTTGGAAGTGACAGGTAGAGTGGCAGAATTCACAAATCATATGCCTGCAGCCATATGCTTATTTTTTAAATTAAGCAGCGTTTGAAAAAAACATTCTGTGCTCTCTTGCTCCCAAATACCAGCAAGGATTTTTTTTTTGGTTTCTTTCCTATCTGAAGTTCTTACCAATGCCATGCTTTACCAGAAGGTGTTACAACCCTCAGTTTCCAACAGAGCTGTAACTTTGCACCAAATCCTCTAGTAATTTTGCACATTTTAGAAAAGTTGCATCTGGTTGTGTGCAGAATTCCTGTAGCTCACAAAACTCAATGTACAATGAAAAACTCTGAAGAAATGCATGAGCAAGCAAATAATTATCTGGACAAGTATTTCTGAATATGAGCAGTAACCAATACTTGTTGAAGTAAATAAATGAATTCTAACTGGCTTTAATCCAAACCAAAATTTTAGTGTTTCCTCTGTCTGCAGTCTGTTCTTCATGAGAAATTTCAGTGTGTTCTACTCAAGCCTATTCCAGAACCTTCAGAAAGTTTACAGACATCTGTTGTAAACTATACAAGAGAAAAAATACATAGAAATTTGTTTGTTAGAAATTACGGAACTGTTTTATTCCTGATTCCCTTGTGGTTATAAAGCAACTCACCATTTTATGTTTCTCTCTGGGTGATATTGTAACAAGTTTCCACTTTTATTAACTTGCATCAAGTGTTGTGTGTACATAAATATTTGAAAATTTGCCCCCATTTTTATGTTGTCAAGTCAAATAGAATTATAAAGGTGAGTAATAAAGGGTGTCACTTAACTTTAAGTGAAATTAGGTATGCAAACCTCCTTTCACCACCACCCCCCTACCCCCCCCCCAAAAAGAACAAAAACCAACCCAACACCGGAAGCATAGGTTGTCTTGCGTGCATGCAACTGAAAAGGTAGGGATACTCAATCATACAGGTATGCACAAGATAGCCCCATGGTCACATTCACCTTCATAAACTCCTTAAGTAGGCAGTAGAGGAGGAAAAAAGGATGTTTAAGGTATTTACTTGTTCTCTGCTGCCCTCTGGATTGATGTTCTCTAATTGCTCTTCTATATCCAAACTTGTATAAGACAAACGGGATAATGTGCTTAATGTGCATCTAATACTACAAGCATCACCAAGAGCATGTTTCATGTCCCAGTGCAGCAGGATCATTTCTTCCCTTCTGTGCTCATCTCTTCCCCTGCCCCAGCCCTCCTGCCTACTCTGGAAGCCTATAACTGTTGCCCTGCCAGGGTAATGCCAGCTTAGCCTCCAGGTCGTTGACATCCTCTTTCTCTTGAATCTTGCCTTAGGCTTGGCTAAGATGAGGGAGAAGATGTGGCTGGATCCAGTGGGAACACAAGAATTTGGAGCTCTATACCATGCGAAAATCTCCCACTAGGGTCTGGGGAGAGGTAATTAGCCTTGCATGCTGTCAGGTGGATCTGCCCGAAATACCTGTCCAGACCAAGCAAGGTGGAGGCAGGACATGTTTACTGTCCTCCAAAGCATGCTGGCATGTTCAGATTCCAGCCTGGCCTGGGAATGGGGCAGTACTTGGGGGGAAGAGTCTGTGTCATATCCCCACCTCCACTCCAGGTTCCCTTCGCAGGATACCTGATACCTCCTGTGTTGTACAGAGAGGGTTCAGGCTCTTCCCCTGCTTTGAACCGCTGCTCTAAAGGCAACATTTTCTTCCCATTGACTTTAGAAGACAGTCTTCACTAAGCTAAATTTAGCCTTTGAATAACACCAAAGTTGTATTTCTTCCACACTTTCTTGGCTTGCTGCAACTGTTTCTAGGGATTCTGATGTCATGCACAGTATTTACTGTAGATGCTCAGCTAGCTCTATAAATATTATTTGTAATTTAAAATTACTTTTTATATAATGAGGGATCACAGGACAGTAATGTCATGCTTGATATCGAATCACATTTTATTTTTGTACCACATTGAAGACATCCATTGCACAGATTCTTGAAATGATTTTAAAACTTGCTGTGCTACCTGGTTATGTTTATGTGGCTACAAAATGAACCTTGAAATAATTCCAGACATAAGTTCATTGGTTATTTTGGAGGAAGCTTGCATCAATGGCTATAAAAAGACAAGGAAGAGCTGCTGACTCTGTGCTGGAATACCATACACTGTTCCTTAAGATGTGGCATTAAAGTGTTTTTTTCCAGTACACAAGCTGTCCTTACTCCTGTGTGGTTTGCCTGCCATAACACTGGAACAGCTTTTTGATTTATTATTAATGTTGAAGTCTACTGTGTTCTGTTTTATTTTCCTTTTTCTAGAGCATGACTTTGCTTTGGTGTTTGTTTATCACAGCTGGAAGAGGGCAGGAAGGGGGAAATCCGTCCACTGTACTGAGCATGCCACAGAGAGTTTGTTCTTCTTCCAGGGATTGTACTGGGAGCTCCATAGTGCCAGGATATAAGACAGAGTGTTTTTTGTAGTTTGCAAAGAAGAATGCTCTATTGATTGATAAATTCCAGTAGGGCTGGTCTTTTCTGTAATTCAGTCATGTGCAACAAAAGCAGGAAGAATGTGAATTTTCTGTGTAGAAATGATGTTTTCTAAGGTGAAAACTGAGAACAATAGGGTATTAGAGTGCTTTAGAGAAGTGGAATGACTGTAGTTTGTGGTTCTGATTAGCCACTTGATTGAAATGGAAGGAGTTATTATGAAAAGTTCATTATATAGTTGAGACAGTAATAGGTTGGTTGCAAAGATTTCATTCTCGTTTTACGCTTTTTTCCAAATCAGAGTAGTATTTCAAGGGTAAAACAGTAGTGTAAAAATATATAAAATAATTACTTTTGTTATTTAAACTTTTTTTTTCCCGGTTTACACTTGCACTTAACTGCCTGACAAATAAACTAGCAGCAAGTACAGTTTCCTGAGTTAATAAACTCATAATTGAAGATTTCAAATACTGACTGCCTCTTTTGATCTTGATCAAGCAGTTAATAAATTATCACCTAGTTAATATGGACACACTGTGATCTGGATTTCTTGTCCTAACACCATCCAAAACTTGCAGAAAATGTTTGGTTCGGGTTTGTGGGTATTTTTTTTATTTTGGTAGTAGCCAGGCGTGCCTGACGTTACAGTCCATATTGGGGATGTTAATGTTTAGGGCACAGTGCAAGTGAAAATGGAGACTGTAAAAGAGAGGAATAATGGAAATTTAGGTTGATTGATAGCAGACTTGAAGGTTTGGAAAGAGATGCAAGGATGCAAACCCCAAGTTATTTGCACCCTTGAAGGCCAATAGAAAATGAGGAAATGTGGGGAAGAAGTGTGAGCTAGTGGAAATACTGTGGGTGGAGGCTGATGTGGCTGCATGGGAGAAAAGTGATTTTAGCAGCCAGAATTTTTATTGAAACAAGTTGTTGTACTGAGTAAGAGGCTGCATCAGAAGAGTGTGATGTTCTGGATGAGAGATTAGGTACTGTAGACAAGAGGAAAAAAAAAAAAAAGTCCAAGGAATGCAAAGGAGTAAGAAGGGCATGCTGTTGAAATGGAATGAAGTTTTTTAAATTTTTTTTTTTAAATAAATGAAAAAAGGGAAAAAACTGTCACAATTGAGTGACAGAAAGAATAATATTGATATGTTGAGTAGTGAAAGAAGGATGAGGATTGGCCATGTTAATATTTGTAGCTTTTGCTAAAAGACAGAAGCTATTAATGTAGGGAATGCTAAAGTGTTCGGGGAGAATATGTTTTGTTCTTTGAAAGAAATGCCACACTGGTAGAGCTGCAGCAATATCCCCATCCAGGAGGAACTTCTGCACAATGCTGGAAGAGAATAATTAGTTCTCAGAAAGCTGCCAAGGACAGAACTGAAATTTACAGTGCATGGACACTGCTCTGATTCAGGAGCTGTTGCCTGTTGTCTTCAGCCATCAATTTATTCTTATGCCAGCCTGCTTCTACATGCTTGATTAAAAAGTCATATGTGCATGTGTATCAAGTCTGGGGTTTGTTTCATCAGTATGGTTAGATACACATTGCAGATGTCCATTCACCCCAAATAAATTGAATGCTTCTTTCCTGGGGAAAAAATGGATTCCAAACACTGTTAGAGATAATTCAGAGCAGATCTTGTAAACTATGGAGGGATTAAGAGATATTTCAGCTTCTAAATCTTTAAAATATAAGAGCTGTAAAATGTCAGTCCCATGGATTACCTGAAAGAATAATTGCTAACTTTAATCTCTAACTAAATGAAGAAAACTCATTTTGTGATCATGCATGTGAGTTTTAGCATTCTGAAATAGAAATCCAGGTTTTAACTTGAATAATTGTATGATAAAGATTCCTCTTGTTTTAAACCTTAGGTTGTTTCCCTTTGGAGCTTTAGAAAGTTTATGTTGATCCTCACACTTCCCCAAACTCGAGGAGATTATTTTGGGAGACCATTGACTCTGCAGCCCTTTGTTCTGATGTATGTCTGAAGCCCAGACCTGTAGTAGGGGGAACCACAAAGCTTCCAGTTACCAAACTAGGACAAAGCCTTCTGAATGGTAATAAGCCAAGTGAGGCCCTACAATAGATTGCTTGGAATGGTTAAGAAATTTCTAGGCCTCTGAGAGCAAGCTGATGAAAGATTAACTATGTAATTGTAGTTGATCTTGACGCAGTGCTTGCGGAAGGACTAGGTGCAACTAGATGGACTTTAGTAATTTGTTTCTTTTGAAGAACACTCGTGCTTCCTAATTCTGCTGTCTCTCCTGCTCTTTCCAGACTTTTGAAGATCTGTAGGGAAGGTGACACGGAGAGAGAGGGGCTGCTTTTTTATATAGATCTCAGGAATGCAGTGTAACCAGAAGGCATGCTTACTATCTGAAAAACCCCTTGCTCATGCTGTTCTCTCTCTTGGCTCGTAGACTTACCAACATGCCAAGAATTAGGTCATTTGTGTAGAAATCAAAGTGCTTCTGTTAATTCAATATTAGTAATTGCTCAGATTTTATGCTAAGCTAATATATATTTGGTGGCTTTTTTTGGTTGTGCATCCTTGATTTTAGTTACTGAAAACTGGTAAAATAGGAGAGACTTCCCTTGTTCATGAAGCTTTTATCAGTGTCTTTTCATATTGTTGCTGCTGTTAGGCATATGCTCATTTCTGTTGGAATGTAGCCATTGAGAGAGATCATCAGCGTGGTGACTACACTAATGGGGTTTTCACTATCTTCAAATTCAGGTGAAGTTTTTGAAAGAGAACAAAGTTTGAATGTTTCATATATAAAGTTCTCATTAAGTTCCAGAAGCACTTGGAGAAAAAGTGTCATGAAAACTCCTGGGGCAGGATCAGCAGGACTTTCCTGGTCTGCACCCAGCTGGCTTTCAGACCCTTATATGGAACAAATATGTTAGTGATTAACAGTATCACTCAAGGGCGAGACTTGAAATTAAGGAGAGAGATCTGACTTGGATAACTTAAAAGTGATGAAACTGCAGGAAATGCCACACCTGTCCATCTAAGGCTGAGACATGAAAGACCTGTTCTGAAGGTGAGCAAAGAACCTATCTTGAAAAATAAGAAAAAGGGGAGCACCCTTCCCCCCTAAAAAAAAACAAAACGACCAACCAAACCCAAAACCCAATGAAAACCAAACCCCACTGTGTTCAAAGTGCTTTGGACTCCTCCATTTGAGGTGCTTTTGGGACTTCCTGCAAGCACTGTGTTCCAATGTGCTCTAAACTGCACTGTGCAATGACATGATAAGATTTAATCTTTATTATATTAAAATGCACAGTTACTCGCTAGTTTTAAGAAATTTTTTTTTCTTGTAATCTAAATAAGACTATGCCATTGTGTGCTGTATCATTACAAATTTTAGGAAGTGTTCTTCTATATAATATTGGGATCTTTTACTCCTTGATTTTACATATTGGAATTCTTCACAGAATTCTTTGATGTTACTGGATTATTTTGGTTCTGTGGTTGTGGTAACAGCTTTCACAGTTTTCTGCTGTTTATATTTAATGAAAGTTTTTTGGTTTTAGTTGTGAAGGCTGTAATTATTTTGTGATGCAAAAAATAGTAAAACACAGGATCTTGTGAAAAACAGCTGCTTATAATTATCAGGATCACTTTTTCCTGACTGAATCTCTTTAAGTTAACTAGTAGGTAAGTTATGGGCAAAATTCAAGTATACTGTTCCTTTAAAGACAGAAATTTAAAGTAAGAGTTTTGGTTTGCTTGCTTGCTTCTGCTTTTACCTAGTTTGGAGCCTGTGTTGATTCTTTCCTCCCCACCAAGAGTGCAGAGCCATTTCAGAGCTCTCACTGAAGCAAACCAGGTCCTGTCCATCAGTTCCCTGTAGTGAGGTTGCGTGCCAGTCGCTAGGCAAGTGCCTCAGTTTCCAGATCTATGAAGTGAGATTGATGATAACCAGAATAAACACATTTCTAAAGCACAGTCATGAATATTTTCAAGTGCTCTTAAATTATTTAAAGTGCTGAAGTAGGATGGAATTATGCTTCACTGCTTTTTTTTTTTGAGGTCCATTGAAATAAGAAAATTTACTAATGAAACTCTATTATCAGAGTGTCAGAAACAGGAATCAAGGTTGTTAAGTACAGAGACTTTGTAATTCTTTCAGTTTTTATATATGTATATATAAAAGGTAACTGAATGGAGGTATTGTCTTTAATTCAGGAAGTGTGAGACTTGCTGCCTTACATCCTTCTCTTTGTCACCACTTTCCTCATCATTATTTGGTACTCTAATAAAGGCAATATTGGAAGAGCTATGGGCTTTAGCATAGTGGGCCCTCACCCATGAATGAGCACCATACGGACAACCAAAATAAAAATAGCAGTAAGGAGAGATGGGCATTTTATTTCTCTATTGGATAATATGTCAACACTACAAATTGTACCATTCCTGTAGCCAGAAATGTCAGGGGCACAGAGGTTGGTTTGCTGGCTGTGCAGTGACCGCTGTGTCCTGCATTCTTTCAGCTTCCTCAAAGCAAACGAGATTGCAGTTTGGCAAACCTTCTCCCTGTTTACCTGCTCATTTTCTGATAGGAAACGAGTAAGAATAGTTAAAGGAGAGAAAGATTCGGATTAATAGAGATCCTAAGTATACTGCAGAGAAGCTTTCTGTAGTTAAGGGAGAAAGTGATACATGAATTGACATTGCTACAAATTCTCAGTATAGATTTGAAAGAAAAACAAACTGGTAAACAAGTTTGAGGCTGGCTTTCTCCTTGTTTAACCAAGTTTAGAAGGCAGAAAAGCCAAGTGGTTCACAATTGAAGATGATCCTTTTTTTCTCTTGCAGTAAGAATGAAGCTTTTCTGCAATCTTTAGGGAAATTGTGAGCAAGGTTTTATAGGAAAGGACAAGTGGAATTTTGAGATTGGCACTGATGAAGATGGTTGCTTGTCATATGAAATGAGGTAGAAAGATCAGAATGGTGATGAAGATAGAATGGTCTTGTATGAAAATAGGGTCTAAGAAGTTTTTACTTAAACTGAGGATCTTGTGTACAGGATTATGTTCCTATTGTTGTAGGAGGGCACAGTGAAAGTTAAATAACTGTTCAGAAGATCTTCTGGATATCTCACACACATACACAAAATAAAAGTGGGGTTTTAATCAGTTGAGAGTATGTACTTAACTTTCATACATATAACCCACACTTTAAATGATAATGTGTCTTTATAGAACTGAGTTAGTTACGAAAAAGCAGGTTTATAGCAACAAGTGAACAGCTGGACATACATCATAGAAACTACTGTTCATGTTGTGCCTTTTCCCTCCTGCATGCTGACCCAAAAATCATCTAATTCATACCCACTTCTTGGACTTACTGGAAGGTAAATTCCTTAAATTGTGCAAGCAACAGGTTGCAGCTGTTTAAGGGGTAAGACATTTGGAAGGGGTTGAAAGAGGAAAGAAGGCAGCGTGTGTAAGAAGGAAGTTACAGAGGTGGAATTAAAGAAGTGAACTGGAGACAGAAAAAGTTTTGGTGTCTGTTGTACTTGCCTCAGTAATAAAATTTGAAGGAAGATCCAAGGGGGGTTGACACTGAGGCAAATTTATCCCTAAGCTTCTTACCCTCCCTTGGATATGTGAAAGGAAAGGAAGGAATACACGAAAGTGGATATGACTTCAGAGGAGGAACTTTTAGGATTTTCTCTTGTAGTCCCTGTACAATACAAATATCTGTGTGTTGCTTGATCAAAGTGAGTTAAAGGTTTGTTGTTTGTTTTCAGATAACTTAAGTTACTGTATTTTCAAAACATTACTCAACTATCCTTTCATTTTCTTACTAGAGTATCTTCAACCAGTTTCAATGTAGCAGTGAGAAGGTACTGCCTTCTGATGCCCTGCGCACTGCTCTTGCAAAGACATTTCAGGATGAGCAACGCTTCCAGCTAGGCATTATGGATGATGCTGCTGAATGTTTTGTGAGTATAACTGGAAGATGGTTCGACAGGTATAGATGCAAACCCCCACTATGCAATCTATTTTTTTTTTTTTCCTTTGTTCCTTCCCATCCCAAATTGCATGTGTGGCCTCAAAAAACCACCAAACTTGAAGTGATACAGTGGGGAACCAATATTTAGTTTGAGAGTCATCGCTTATGATTTTGAAATGGAAACGTCAGTGTTATCCATTTTTACATTTACTTTTGCATTTGTAATGCTGGCAGTCTCAAGTCTGTCTTGAATATGAATTATAAAAAAAACTTGCACTGCAAGAATGATCCAGGAATCTCGTTTTACAGATCACCTCAACAGGGTGAAAGGGCATTTTATTTCCCAGTTATTCTGAAATAGTGTTTTCACAAACTCCAACTAAGGGAAGGGGAAAATAAATAAACCAAACACAACCCAACACAGTAGTTTATATTTGTAAGTTGAGTAAAATGGATCTTCTCCAAATATTTCTGCTGTTGTATTTGTAATACATCTGGCAATTTTTTTTTAGAGTGGTTATCTCACCAGTGTGGTTGAGAGATGTCTTTTACACAAGACCACCCTTTCTTTTTATACTCAAACTCTTTCTCAGCAGCCATGATGTTAAGATTTTATTCTTGCCTGCATTTTTTCCTTTTCCTTATTCAGTCTCCTAAATTAATTTAATGAGGAGGTATTTTTGTCTTGCTGACCTATTGGCTGCTGCCCTTTTTCGAAATGGGGGTGTCCACAGAGTGTCCCAAGTGTTTGTATCCTACTTGGTTGTTAACAAAGGTGTTAGTTCTTAACCAAAGTACAAGCATACTGGATTTACTACTGCAAGGTAAAAGCACCCGTCAGAGTGGAGTCATTTCTATATGTTAAATCTTTCACTTCTTATACCTACCTAGTTTGACACTTGCATTGTAAGAGATCATGGAAACAGGATAAATGCATATATATATCTATATATATATAGATAGATATATAGTAGTTGTTCTCTTAAACTAAGTGGACTGATAATGGGCTTATGATAACCCAAAGTATCCTGTGTTTGTGGAATACTACTATAGCAAAATTGTAGAGTTTAATGAGCTCACTTAAAATGGAAGTAGATTATACTAATAAAGACTCCAAGTGAAATAAATTGCATTGGCCTGCACACGAGCCTCTGTGATCACAGTCATGTCAAATCATTGTATGCAGTCCAGCACTTGAACAGAGTTCTGTGTGTTGTAGAACGTGGTAAATTTTGATTCAGTTTCTTCCTTGAGAAGGCTAATCTAAGTAGCCTATCAAATACTGCCATGGGAGTCCCCACAAGCAGGTTTGTTAGTTTAACCATACAGGCACAAGGACAGTTAACACGGCTGCAGGTTCCAAATGGGTACAGGTTCCCTTTTGAGGTTAAGCTTTAAGGCAGAGATAACTCCATAGCTTTTCACTTAGTTAACATTTTCAGCCCTAAATGCAGAGATTTGATATAAATGGCAGAAGAGTTTGGATTCTAAAGTTCAAGGGAAATTGTGCGAGGTCAGAGCTATTTTGCCTAATAATTAATCTTGACCTACTTATTGCAGGCCTATAAACTACACAGGCGGCTCATAGTGATAAAGTGTGCTGCTGGAAGATGTGTCGATAGACTTCTGACACCTTCTGATTAATGTTGGCAAACAGTGGGAGGAGAGGAGATCTTGGGTCAGGAACTCCTGGGAACTTGAAAAGAGATAGAGTTGTGTGAAATAATACCTAGAAAATGTTCAGTGCTTTTGTTTCATGCAGGATTCAGTCTGCCTCTTCGTTTATTAGTTCTCCCCCTTTCTGATGGTGTGTAGTTTATTTGCCATATTTCAAAGCCCTTGTGGAACATAGAAGTTGATTTAGTTTACTCTCTGATGATAAGTTAATGGCAATCCAGTGATTTTAAAACTGCGGAGCTACTCTGCCTGTTACATTTGCCCAAATCCATTGATGCTTGAGAATTGGACAGAATAATCAGTGACAGAATCTTTAGCTGTTCTAGTAAATAAAATAAATGGTTACCTGACATAGCATTTCAAATCTGAAGTGGTAGCCATTTTCTTTTCTACCAAAGAAATGCCAACTTCTTTGTTTTCTAAGGAACTTTCAAAAATTTGCAGGAGCTTTCTGTCTCTGTAAATAACATTCATAGCATTATTGCATCTGACATGCTTTTGTCATTTACTTTTCAACTTTTGTCTACATTTGAAATGATGCAATGCTTTTTTTTTTTTAATGCTTTTTCTTCTCTCTTTGGCTAGGAAAACCTGTTAATGCGAATTCACTTCCACATTGCAGATGAGACAAAGGAAGATATTTGCACTGCACCACATTGTGTTTCCCATCAGAAGTTTGCAATGACCTTGTTTGAACAGGTGAGGTAATCATACATGCTTTATACAAATCACCATTTCTCAAGTTTCAAATTGTCATTCCTAAGACATGCATTACCATGGCAAAAAAGATACGAGCAGGAGCATTGCTGTGGAAATACCTGTTTAATCTCATCAATGTATTTTCTTTCTCTTTAGTGTGTTTGTACCAGCTGTGGTGCCACCTCTGACCCATTACCTTTCATCCAGATGGTACATTATATTTCCACAACCTCGCTCTGGTGAGTTGAGATTTTTACAGAGAAGAGAACGTTTTTCTTTTCCTTCTACTGGTATTGCAGTTTGTTCTCTACCTTCACAAGATTAAATGTCCAGAACATTGTTTATTCAAAGTTGCTGGAGCTTCAATAACTATGACAAAGAATCTGAGGATTTAGTGGAGCAGAAGATATCAGTTTAGGCATGGATCAGTATGTCTATTTGTTTATGATTCTGATTTATGAATCTGACAACTGTAGTGGCAAGGACTCATGTACATTCTGAAAGACCTTAATATGTGAGCAGGTGAGTTAAGAAGCAAGATAAGAAAAATTTTTTTAAAATTATGCTGGAAAGGACCTTTGGACATTTGCTCCATCCTCCTGTTCAAAGCAGGGCTAACTTTAAAGCTAGGTCAAGCTTCTTGGGGTTTTGTGCAGCTGAGGATCAGGCTGGACTGATGGGCTGAGGCCAGTTGTGTGAGGTTTAACAAGGCCAAGTGCTGAGACCTGCACTTGGGTCACAACAACCTTGTGCAATGCTACAGCCTTGGGGAAGAGCAGCTGGAAAGCTGCCTGGCGGAAAAGGACCTGGGAATGTTTGTAGACAGCCAACTGAATATGAGCCAGTAGTGTGACCAGGTGGCCAAGAAGGCCAATGGCATCCTGGCTTGTATCAGAAATAGTGTGGCCAGCAGGACTAGGGAGGTGATTGTCCCCTTGTACTCGGCACTGGTGAGGCCACACCTTGAGTACTGTGTCCAGTTTTGGGACCCTCACTACAAGAAGGACACTGAGCTGCTGGAGCGTGTCCAGAGAAGAGCAATGATGCTGGTGAAGGGTCTAGAGCACAAATCTTATGAGGAGTGGCTGAGGGAACTGGGGTTGTTTAGTCTAGAGAAGAGGAGGCTGAGGGGAGACCTTACTGCTCTCTACAACTACCTAAAAGGAGATTGTAGCAAGGTGGAGGCCAGTCTCTTCTCCTAAGTAACAGGCGATAGGACAGAGGAAATGGCCTCAAGTTGTGTCAGGGGAGGTTTAGATTGGATATTAGGAAAAATTTCTCCACTGATACAGTTGTCAAGCACTGGAACAGGCTGCCCAGGGCAATGGTGGAGTTACCATCCCTGGAGGTATTTAAAAGATGTGTAGATGTGGCGCTTAGGGACATGATCTGGTGGTGGACTTGGCAGTGTTAAATTCACAGTTGGACTTGATGATCATAAAGGTCTTTTCCAACCAAAACAATTTGATGATTCTAAGAGTTTTGAAAATGTTTAAGGACAAATTCCATTACTTCTCTGGCCTGCCTGTTCCAGTGTTTAGCTTTTTTGCCTTGTATCCAGTCAGAATTTCCCTTTCTGCATCTTTTGCCTCCTGTCCTTACTCTATTCACCTCTGCAAAGAGTCTGGCATATGTTCGGCTTCTCTACCAGCTTTCTGTGATGTTGCTTCTCAGCCACTCAGTGCACAGCCACTGAGTGTGCTCTGTATGAGGTGCAAGACTTTGTATTTTCCTTTACTGAATTTCATGAGGTTCCTATCAGCTTGTTCCTCCAACCTGTCAAGATCCTTCTGGATAGCAGCACTCCCTTTCTGTATATTGACTGTTCCATCCAGTTTGGTGTCATCTGTAAACTTGATGTGGGTGTATTCTAATTCATCATCCAGGTTGTTAGTTAAAATGTTAAACAGCATCATCCCCAGTATTAACCCCTGAGGAACACAACTCTTAACTGACTGCTGGTTATGTTTTGATCTTCTGAGTCTGAAGGTCCAGCTAGGTTTTTGTCCATGTTGTATTCTACCTGTGCAGTCCACACCTCCCAGTTTGGCTACAAGAATGCTGTAGCTGACTTGGCAACCCTGCTGGAGACCAAATGATTCACTGCTCTCACCTCCTCAACAGAACCCATCATTTTATGTTAGGAGATAATCAAGTAGGTCAGGCATAGTTTGCCCTTAGTAAATCCATGCTGGCTGCTCTGACTCACTGCCTTGTCATTCGTATGCCTGGAGGTGATTTCCAAGGGAATTTGGTCTGTCATTGCCTTAGGTACTGGAACAAGACTGACCAGCCTGTATTTCATCAAATCCTCTTTCTTGGGTGGATGTAGCTCTTGTTTTTTCTAGTTATTGAGGAACTCCTTTGGTCACCGTGACCTTTCATTAAAGGAGATGGTGCTCAGAGCAATAGCTACAGCTCTGTAGTAGTTTAAATGAATGCTAGAGGAGAGAAGTCTTCTTTTAGTGGGTGGCTGCTTGGTTAAAAGCTGCTTAAATGGGATTGAGGCAGGAGTCTGTTATTTGCTTCTGTCTTGAAATTTTGATTGGGATGAGAACTTCCCTTTGTTTGTATTTAACATGTAGTTACAAAGCCTGAAAAAGTTGTCTTGAAAACTGCTAGTTGCTCTTCTCATGCAGATCTCTGTTAAAAGCTACCACTTTACCAGTGTATCAAGAGTATTGTAAAGCATTCCCCCTTGTGGCTGCTACCTGCCTGTCCACTGAGCTGTAGTTTTTTTTCAGGTTGCAAGCTGACACTATGTATTGGAATATTATATTTAGAAAAACAGGAAAATAATTATGTAAATTGTATTCAGTATTTTATATGAAATATATCAATAAATCTTAAGTCACACATTACTTTAAAAATACCAATAAAAGGTGATATATTTATTTACCTCTTAAACCATTTTAAGCTTGAACATATTTTTGAGCATTAGTATTCTTGGGTACTTAGTGTCATCTTTCTTTCAGTTTGTACAGCGAAATCAATTGGGTACCATGCTATTTTTTGTCTATAGTTTTGTTATTCAGGATGTGCTTTACTGTGCTGCTTTATTATGGTTGTAGATACTGAAGGAAAACATTTTGAAGCAAATACTTAATTTTGAAATCAAGTATTTATCAAAATGCTAAAGCTTGCTTTTAAGACATAAATTTTAAGCCAAACTAGAAACTCTGTCTATTTTACGTTTTACTTGTTTTCTTTATGCTGTATTGTCATGGAAGGTGTAGTAATTCACACTTAAAAATTATGTGATTTTTCTGTACTACAACAGTGATTATAAAAAGTGTTGTATATGTTAAGCGTCTTAACTTTTCATTAAATTTAAAGTGAAACATAGTTACTTAATGTGGGATTGTGTGTTTATTTTATTATTAAACTTTTGTTTTCTATGCTTTCTCTTCACTGAAGCAATCAAGCGATTTGTATGCTGGAGAGAAGAGAGAAACCCACTCCAGATATGTTTGGAGAGCTACTACAGAATGCTAGCACTATGGGAGACCTGCGAAACTGTCCAGTTAGTATCCTTAGTTTTCCTTTTGGAGTGGACGGGCAGCACAGAGGAGGTTTAGTAGATTAGGCTGATGTGTACCTTTTAACTAATGAACATTTTCAAGGTTTAGCTCATCATAATGATAAAAGGATAGGTAAGAGAGTTTTCTTTGAGTTTGAATTCAGTACCTATCAATTATTCAATGAAGAAACAGAAAAACTACTGATGTTGAGGGGTTCTTTGACTAGATACAAGTAGTGAGACCAGGAATAGACACAGTGTTTGGGTGGAAACTGAAAATGAATGTTTCGAAGAGTTAGAAACCACAAAAAAAGGTGATGAGGGGGGAATAAATTGTAAATGCTTACATTGCTCCCACAGAGTGGCCACACAATCCATTCTGTTCAAACTTGTGTTGCTGCTAGAAGTATCTATCGCATGTTTGCTGTTCTACTTCACTGAGGGTTGGTGAGGCCTCTGACACTAGCATTACCTGATTCTGCAATCATGCTGCTTTCATCCTATGGTGAAAGTTCTGGGAGCTTACCTAAAGAAACAGCAGATGACAAAGAATTTGTAGGTGGTATCTTTTTATAGGAGATTTCTGTATGTTGACAGTGGTTTTGATTAACCAGGCTTTAGAACAGTGTTCCCACAGTTCATCCCAGTTTCTCTGGTGGTTATTTCTGTTGAGGGTAGTGTGCTTCATCTGTAATAATAGCATGAGAAAAGAAGTCCTTATTTCATGTAAAATCTTTTCAACAATACCATACTATGGCACAGGTAGCAGAACTTTTGTACCAGTCACTGTAATCATGTGTACAAGAGCGGTTGTTTTGCCTAGATAAGCTTCCATTCAACTTCATTACTACCTTTCAGTTAGAATAAATTGAACTGCTGACCATACTGCTGTACCTGCATCATACAGCCAAAATGTTGGTCAGAGGGAAAGAGAAAAGGACTGCTGCTTCCCAATGCCAGAGGTATCCTGACAGTAAAGGGCTTACATGTTACACAGTGTATCTGCAAGAACTATGCCAAGGGTAGGAATCATCACAGAGAACTTGAGAGAGTGTTGGTTTGTTTTTTTGATTGAGATTTGCTGTTCAAAGTGTGGGAGATACGGACCAGAAAGTATAGGCTATAGTTGTTGGTGAGTGATGACTGGCGTTTCACCACTTAAAAAGAATTACTGCGTATGTCCAGTTGATAGTCACAGACTGCTAATCTTAAAAATGTTCCATTCTGCTATGCAGAAATCGTCTGACAAAATTCAGTTGAATTAAGTCCATGTATCATTTGGGCTAAGAAAAATAATTTATTTTCATGTAAATATAAAACTATTTGTTTTTTTTAATCATAAGGGCTTGCTTTCAAAAGCAAGAGTTTGATATCTTATTCTAACTTTTAATTTGAATATGTCCAGCTCCAGGGATTTAGATAAGTATGCAAGAATAGTTATCATCAAACTTTTTTACATATTGATTAATAGGTAGGGCAGGAAACAGCTTCATAATTCCTGCTTCATATAATGCTGTTAGACCTAGCCTCATCAGTCCTCAGTGAAGCAATACAGGCTCTAACAGGAATGTCTTGTGTGTCTGCCTGTTCCCTGGGGCAGGGTAAGTATTTCCATTTTGTCCTCCCCACTTTCTGTAGCTTACAACTCGGAAATATTCACTTTTAATCTCCATTGAAACATTGTTGGTTTTTTTTTTTTGGAATATTGGCAAATAGTGGCTCACTTATCTGAGTAAAAGAAATGAGATATTGTGGTGGTGTTTAAAAGATTCATATGAGTCCAGCTATTTAATAACCAAAGCATGGAAAATTTAATAGAAAGATGTTCTTTGTCAGGGTGAACTGCCATTTAACTGTGAAATAATTAATTGGATAAAATTGCTTACCAGTACTTGCTGACCCTTTATTTTTCTGTTTGGGAAATTTTTCTATTGAGGCTTAGCTAAGGGTGACCTAAAAGCCAGGCAAGGGAAGCTTTTTATCAGGATACCGTTATCCTCCTGTCTTGCAGAAAATGCTAATGTTAGCTAGCTGAGGCAAAGAAGACAGTTTGAGATTTAGATTGGTTTGTTGTGAGGTAATCCACAGGAATGCATGTACTTCGAATGACCCTTGCAAAATATGTGTGAATATAGTCATCTTAATATTAAAACCTCATGTCTGCATGTAAACATCACAGTCCTCTACCTGTAAACAAAACAAAAAAATCTGTCTTCATTGTCTTGTTGTTAAGCTACTTGAATTTCTTATTTTTGTCTCTTATAGATAATTGGGACTGAAATTCTGGTTAATTTTCTAGATTGCTCTGGGGAAGAAATGTTTTATGATCTCTTCCCAGCTTGTATTATGAGAAATTATTATATCCAATTGTGAAAATTGCCTCTGTAGAGATGAGAAACTATTCTCAGTATTAAAATGTTTTTGGTTTTTTTCTGGAATCTTGCAGAGGTACCTTTGTGATCTTCCATAGAGGGAAAGTGAGTGTTCCAAAGGGACTTTGTCTTAGTTTGTGTTACCCTTCCTTCCGTCCCCCCCCCGCAAAAAAAAAGATAATGCACAGTTTGCTAAAATTACAGTGATAGTTTCTTAATTCAGATGGTGAACTTTTTTCATAATGCTTTAAAGATGCCCACAGTTCTAACAGGTGATGGATTGGAAGGACCAATGAGAAATGTCTTGGCTTCACAAGCAAGCTTATCTCTGAGAAATACTCTGGCTAGACAGTGAGGGGAGACTGGCCAATCAATAAGCACTGGTAGTTATTTAAAAAATAAAAAATGGGAAGGGAAACAGGAAAGAAGAAATGAAGACCTGCTATGAGTTTATAAAGCACCTCTTACTCTCCTGAACTTCCAGCTGCTGCTCTCATAGCTATATGAATACTGATCTAACTATCCTGTCTAAGGTGAAATGCTTGAGGTACCTTGCAGAACAACCACCTAACTTTAACAACAAAGCAGCACCTTGAAGGTTTTTCTGATACTGTCATATAAAGCATCAGTCTCTGTAAATAAAATTTTTAATCTGAGATTCTGATCAAAAGACAGTGAGTTTTCCCTCCAATTACTAAGAAATTTTTTTTGGCTCTTTCATATAGGCTTGCTTATCTTTTTTCAAATAAGCCTACTTCTGTGCTATACCTTTTAATCATTATCAGTAGTATGAGGAAGAATCAGCAGTGTTCACATTAAAGCTTGCAAATACCAAATAGTCTTGATAATGCTTCTCATTTGTGACATAAGAAGCTCATATCTTGACACTGAGCATATTATATCTGCTGTGTTTCACCACCACCTCTTTGGAAGCTGTACTTTTGAAATTTATACTTGTTAGTGCCTTGCCCTAACATTAAAGTAAGAGAAGGATTATATTCAACGTTTTGTTTTATTTAAATCCTCAGAGTAACTGTGGGGAAAAGATCCGTATTCGTCGTGTGCTGATGAACTCTCCACAGATCATCACCATTGGCTTGGTCTGGGACTCGGACCACTCTGATTTGGCTGAGGATGTGATTCACAGCCTGGGCACTTGCCTCAAACTGGGAGATGTGAGTTTTTTGTATTTTGCCATGACCTACGAACACAGTTTTTCTCATGGTTGTCTATAGTAGCTCACTGAGAAAAATAAAAAGTTGCCACCTTTACCTTTTCAGTGTCCATAAATAGAGGAATAGAGGGCAGATCCAAGGATCTGACCTGTTTCTGAATGCTTCACAAAATCTGTGAAAGTACTAGTGTAACTGCATATTGCTGAATTTCTGAAATGACTGAAAATTTAAAATTACTCCCAAAAAACAAAGCTAGTTTGAATTAAAAAATGTTTTCAAGTGCAAAGAAGTTTTGGATTCGGTTTTGTGCTATTTCTATGAAAATACATATTATTCTTTCATTCAGAAGAACAGAAGGTAATTTTGAAGACAATGTGTTTTGGGGTTGTTGGGTTTTTTTCCTCCAACTTCTTTAAATCCTCTTTTCATTGAAGTGTGTGGCTGTAACACTTAAGAATTATTTATAACTGAGCAGTCTCTGAGAGATGGTGGCTGGCACTGTATGATTGAATAATTGTCTTCACTAGCAAGTGCTCAAGCCACACTGCCTAAGTCACAGAAGGCAAAAGCAGGGACAGGGAGAATGAAGAACCACCCACTGTAGGAGAAGATCAGGTTCAAGACCATCTAAGGAACCTGAAGGTGCACAGGTCCACAGGATCTGATGAGATCTGATGAGATGCATCTGGGGATCCTGAAGGAACTTGCAGATGAAGTTGCTAAGCCACTATTTTGAGAAGTGGCAGTCCGGTGAAGTTCCCACTGACTGGAAAAGGGGAAACATAGCCCCCATTCTCCCCCTCTGCTTTTCTCTGGTGAGACCCCACCTGGAGAACTGCGTCCAGTTCTGGGGCCCCCAACATAAGAAGGACATTGAGCTGTTGGAGCAAGTCCAGAGGAGGGCCACAAAGATGATTAGGAAGGCTGGAGCACCTCTCCTATGTGGAAAGGTTGAGAGAGTTGGGGTTGTTCAGCTTGGAGAAGAGAAGGCTCCAGGGAAACCTCATAGGACCTTTCAGCACCTGAAGGAGCCTGCAAGAAAGCTGGAGAGGGACTTTCTAGAAGGGCATAGAGTGATAGGACGAGGGGTAATGGATTTAAACTGGAAGAGAGTAGATTTAGGCTAGATATTAGGAAGGAATTCTTTCCTGTGAGGGTGGTGAGACACTGGAACAGGTTGCCCAGGGAAGTTGTGGCTGCCCCCTCCCTGACAGTGTTCAAGGCCAGACTGGATGAGGCCTTGAGCAACCTGGTCTAGTAGGAGGTGTCCCTGCCCATGGCAGGGGGGTTGAAACTAGGTGATGTTTGAGGTCCCTTCCAACCCAAACCATTCTATGATTCTATGATTAAATTAAGTAGTATTTATCCCCTAGAGGATTCACATAGTCTACATTACCTGATGCTTTAGAGCTGAATTACTGGTATACCAAGATGTAGCTGTGTCTTATTTGTAGCATTGAGGTATTACTTAAAATAATTTATATATATATATATATACACACACATTTAAAAAAAAAAAAAATGCATTGGCCAGTGCACAGTATACCAAAATTAGTGCAAATTAATGGAAATGTGGTTATGAAACAGTGTGGTTCTTGCATAGTAAAGCAGTAAAGCACTAAAAATTCTGTGCATTTTTAAATAAAACATTGTCAATTAAATAGAAAACAATTTCTTCTGTGTGCTGAATTCTTTTGACCTACTCATGTCTTCAGTTCATCTTTTATGTGGTGGTGTCATAAATTTGTCTTTGCTTAAATCAGAATAAATGCCAGCTGTTCACTGTCAGAACCACTTTGTTTCTACAAAGCAAAGAGGAAAAAATGTTTTAAACAGTATTTGATATAATCGGCAAGCATGACACAAAGAATACAGGTTTTCAGAAAAGAACCATGCTCCAAATTCTGAAAAGGTATTATATCATTGTTGTAAATGTCTTCCTTAAAATACAGCCTCAATCTCCAAGACTGACTTGATTCTTGAGCATCTGGTGAGTTGGTAGGCATCTGTTCTTGGTCTGTGTCACTGGATTTGCTTAAATGTTGGTTAATTACTCAAGTATTTATTGCCTTGTTTTCTCTATCTTTTGAAGTAAAAACCTGACACTTCTCTATAGTACTTTGAAGTCTTCAAACATAAAGCAGTATATAAAATTCTGGGAATTTTATTGATTTCTCCTTTCATTTTTCTCACCTTCCTTCTTGAAGCTCTTCTTCAGAGTAACTGATGACAGAGCAAAACACTCAGAGCTGTATTTGGTGGGAATGATCTGTTACTATGGAAAACACTATTCTACCTTCTTCTTCCAAACTAAAATCCGCAAGTGGATGTACTTTGATGATGCTCATGTCAAAGAGGTGAGAAAATAATGTTTAGAAAAATAATCTGTTAAAAGTTTGTTAGCTACTTGTGTGTAGATCCATAATTTTTTCTATAGATTTTGAGAAATTTGTCTATTTTTCCACTCAAGATCCATAACTCTGTTGCTCCTTTTTCTGAGCAAAGTAAAGCATTCTCAGAAAAGCGTACCAGAAATCTCAGAAGCCCTATTCATAGTTCTGTTCTCTTGGCTGCCAGTCTTGGTTTTACGCTGTTGTTTGAAAACCTACAGTTTGCTTGTGCACACAGCTAACATACGTCTCTTCCCTTTGCTGATGTGCAGCGTAGCAATTTAGTGCCTGCTTTTTGGGTTCTTTGTTGCATTATCTAGATGCCAGTCTTCCCTAGTGGTTGCTGCCAACAAATTTTCCGCTTCTTCTGGGATCTTGGAACACCATTATTACACCCCATTAGTTTGTTTGGCGTTATTTTGCACCACTCTCCTTTTATTCCCTTCTAGTCATGGAAGCATAAAGATGAGAGAGGAAAATTTTCTCCTGTAGTCGTGCCAAGCACAGTCTCAAAGGGAAAAAATCCTTGCGTTTGTTCACAGTCACATTTCTCTGCAGCAAAACTTTGCCAAGGATAGGTACTGTAGTGCTTTAGTAGAATACTTGTGTATGGAGCAAACCTGTTGAAATAGATGTTCAGTGTAATAGATTAAATCTATGTTAGTACAAGGGGAAGATTTTTGAGTATAACTATTAATTATTGCCTGGCCTATCAAAATGCTTGAAGAGGGTTCTGTAACAGTAGAAATATTCACACACCAAAGTGGTTAGCTGTGACTTGAATTTGCTGTCATGCTGTTAATGTCTTTTGTTGTTCATTTTGTTTATACTTATGGATGGATGAAGAAATTTTGTTAACAAATTTTTTTTTTTTTTTTCTCTTTGTGTTTTTGATGCAAGGTTAGAACATTTCAGTGGATGTAAAGTTTTTTATGGAGAAAAAACAGTCTGAAAGGGAAGGATTATTTTTGTAGTTGTATTTTTAGCAGGAATTGTAATTGTAATACCTTGATTTTAGTTGGGTTGGTTCCAGAGCTTTCTTGGTGAGTCCAGTTCAATGATGGGTATAGTAGGAGTTAAAGCATGTCAGTGGAAAATCAAACTGAAAGGAGAGCTTATTATTGAAAATGATGACAGAAAACCTTTCTTGTGCATCTATTAAATTGTTGTTGTTAATTCAGATTGGTCCAAAATGGAAAGATGTTGTCACAAAATGCATTAAGGGTCACTATCAGCCTTTGCTGCTGCTGTATGCAGATCCAAGAGGAACTCCAGTGTCAACACAAGACTTGCCCCCTCAAGTGGATTTACAGCAATATAGCAGGACTTGCTATGATAGTGAAGACTCAGGTAAGCAGTCTGGACAATATACTTCATACCTTTATGCAGTAATGCTGCATGTGCAAAGTTTTTCTTCAGTTTTGAATGTGTTGGGGTTTTTTTTTAGCAAGAGTCCTTGTTGCTTGTCAAAGGTGATCTAGAATTCTGAAGAGGACTTCCAGTGTTTCACCTTTGAACCTCTCAGTCCAAGACTCTCATTGTTTGGGTAGTAATCTTTTCCAGAAAGGTTTGGAGAAAGAAACTGAAAAAAAAAAAAAAAGTGAAAGACCTGTTGTGGTGTGGACATAGAGAGGAACAATAACTGATGACGTCAATGACTGCATTCATAAATCCATCAGCAGTTTTAACAGGAAGGGAACGAGATCAGAGATGCATGAACATATGAAAATTAAAGGAAGCTGCAGAATTAAACTCAGGAGGGAAGTTAGGGAAACATCATAAATGAGTCCTTTGCTAGGATGGTGAAGGGATTTGGGGGGAAGGGGAAGAAATACCATCTCATTAAAAAGAGACACAGAATCCATGCAGCTTATCTTCAGCCTTTGGCTCGTCTTTTACTCAGATAAAGCAGCACAAGATACAAACTGATTTGTGGGAGATTGAAGGGGAAGGGACTGGCAAAGGCTTATGCCCATAGATCATGTTTACTTCTTAATTTTTACATGGTCTATTTTGCATCAAAAATGATTACAGCTATAGATATGTAGCACTTAACATCTAGGACGCCTTCAACATGTTGCTACTTCCTGAATTCTTTGTATTAATGGTAGTCTGTTGAATTAGAAAGGTCTAAAGGTGCTTCAGAGGTTAGAACTTAGTCTGCTCGAGATATCAATAGTGGTAGTGGTATGAACAGGCTGTTGGTTTACTGAAGTTCTGGATAATTTCAAACAATCAGACCGTTGGGGGTTCAGGCCTCATTTAAAGAGGAACAGAAAAATTCTGAGAAAGAGATGCAATTGCAGTCCAGATAAGTAGTGAAACTAAAAACTGGGTCTAAGTTTATACAGTAATGGCTTTGCAAAAGAAGATTGTTTCTATTTTTAGATGTTTGCAGAGAATATCCTGAATTAGAGATGGGTTTATAAGTTGCCAAGAACAGCAAGGTGAGACTAAAACCAGAAATGCAGCCTTTCTTCCAGGATTCTAGCCTATTTATACAACTGTAATTCCAATAATATTTTATGGTTTTCCTTGCCAATAACTAACGTTATGCTTCCTGGTCAATGAATCTGTAGAGAACATCTGCTGTCTTCTTATGTTGATGTTGAGAATCTACTGGTACTGAAATAAATCTCTAACTCCACGTAAAAATAAATGCAAATAAAAACACTGATAAGATGACCTTGACTTCTCACTTGACAAGGTGTCTTGTAATTTATAAACCTGTCTTCCTGTTCTGACAAAAATGGGAAGTCTGAAGGGAGGGAGAGGAGAGCCTTCAGTACTATATATCCATTGTGAGCACTTCTACAAGTTTCAGGTCAATATACACTATAAATCTGCCTTGCTGTTCTGCTGATTGATCTCCAGGAAATACATAGATAACCCTTCTACTCATTGTCTCTGCAGTATCTAATACTATCATGTCCTAAAATGACTTCAGGAAGCTGAATACAAAAATACCTATATAAAAAGGTGTTTCCTTTCAGATAAAATTCAGAAGGCTGCAGTGAGTAACCTGCTCTTTCATTTCAAAAACATTTGGTGATTCTTCAAGACTTACCCCTGTAGTCTGCAGTGTTCAACACTGATATACAGCTCTTGAGAGAATTTGTGAGATACAGTAGGTAGAAACGCCAGGAGAAATCATACCCTTCACATTTTCCTGTCAAATAGAAGTGAATTATTTTCTAGCTTTGTTGATATCCAGAGTTTTCTACCCTAATATACCTTTTTCAGAATAGCCTTTTTGTCTCTCACTTAGCATATCTACAGCTTCTTCTGAGTTCCTCAGTATTACCAGATATCCACTGCACGTAATTCAGAAATGAACAGAGGTTGCTTAGTCTTAAATTGTTAATCATAATATTGTACCTGAACTTTTGTCAAGGGAACCTGATAAATGCATCTAATCACATCAAGATCTGATACTACAAATTATGGAGGGATGATGGTAGGAAATGTGTGAAGCAAAGTGCAAACAACTCCTGTTTAATGTTTTTGATTTTCTGTTGAATAAAGGTTTCAGTTTACAAATTGTTTTCTAGTACTCTGTTCCACAGCACTGATTCCTGTTGCCTACATTCACCTTTTTTTCTGTGACTGTCATCTCCACTAGCAGCTGTATTCTGTATTCCTTTAGACCAATAAGACTTTTTTAACCAGTAAGGAGGCAGGGGGAAGTTTCTGACTTCAGAAGTTGTTAGGCATCCTTAAATGGGACATCAGCTACAGGGCTTGGTCTCACCAAAAACGTGAAGTGCCCTCGGGCTGAACATTTGCAACTGAACATGAGAATGACTCTTCTGTAATTTATTTTTTCTTCTTTAATTTCTCTCATCCAACAAGTATGCAATTAATATCCTGTATATTCAGGAGTGTATACATCACATATATAAGATGGCGAACAGTCTTCAAACTGATCAGATTTTTACTTTTATGTTCTGAAAGTGGAGGAGGTGGTCTTTTTCTCCTCTTTTAATGAGCTTATGAATTACTGTACTGAAGTTGAATCATGATGCTTCATCCTTTCTAGCATCCCATTTGTACAGGGGATCAATGCTAGCTTCTTGAGAAGGAGAAGGTTACTTTGCTTTAGATAAATACAATTTCAGTATAAAGTTTTACTCGATAAACTTTTAATTCATGATAGATTAAATATGTTGTTATAACTTGTGACGTTCTTGTTGTCCTTTTTAATATTTTGTACTTGACTAATTTTTTAACTTTGACTTCACCTGAAGCAGTGTATTTCATATTTTAATTACACTTTACAATGTTGAAAGTTAATGAAAAATAATTTCAGTGTGGTACTAATGTGTACTTTCAGTCCAATGGATGTAGTTTAATTTTGCATAGTAAAAGGATTTGATAAATTTGGATTTATCAAAGAGAAAGATATAAAGGTTTGCAGGCAGAATGACACTGTCTTCCCCCTTCTGAAGGAGGGGACCCCTTACCATAAGATCTGGCGTCCTTGAATTTGAGTTTGTATGTTTGGTACTCTGTTTTTCTGTCAACTTCTGTGTAGTTCCCTCTGTTTTGGGGTTGGGTTTTTTTTTGAGCTTCTCCTGACTTTTATAATAGCCCAAAAAGACTGAAATTTGACATTGTTTCCTTCCCTAGGGAGAGAACCTTCCATCTCGAGTGATACCAGGACAGATTCCTCTACAGAGAGCTATCCTTATAAACAGGCACACCATGAGTCTGTGGTCAGTCACTTCTCCTCTGACTCGCAGGGGACGGTCATCTACAATGTGGAGAATGATGCAGCTTCACAAAGCAGCAGGGACACAGGTAGCAGATACCATTATATCTGTGTGATCATTGTCATTAAATATGATGACTGCAGTGGATTCCAGTGAAAAATCTCTATATATACAACCTATAATAGAATAGTGAACAGTGTTTAGTATCCTAAATGTTTTTGGTTTGTGATGAACCATTGGCATTCACAAAAAATAAACATAATTTTAAATGTCTTGTTGGCTTTCATAGACTTGTATCTAGCCAGACAAACATTTACAGACTTGTTTTCTGTTATCCACAATCCTACCTGTTCTCTTTGTTACATAGTTCTGTAAGCTGGAGTCTGTACAGTGCCACTGTACAGTTTGCTAAGTGTTATATGTCCTACTGACTCATCTACAGGCAGTTACTTCATTTCAGGAGTTGCAGCTGTCTGGGAAAGGCACTTTCTTCACCAGAATCTCTCATACTTTGGCACTCAGGACTTTCTGTGTAAGTGAGTGTTGGTAGTATTTATTGCACCAGGGAGGAGCATAAGATGATTTCCTGCCTGTGCCATGGAAGCAAGTTAAGTGGGAATCTGCAATGGAAGACAATCTGTATATTTGTTCCTTCAGGCAGCTAAACAGTCTGCCTGAAAACTCTTTAGTTGAAAAGAGGTTAACTGGAAGTCTGAAGGCTTAGATCTCCTCTAGTATTCATGCCAAGTGACCCTAGTTAGCCTGCTTCTGTGTACAGTAACTTCTAACATCACTTCTGAAAAAGTAGTGCATGAGTTAAGGTCAGACTTCTCAAGCATCAGAAATATGATTTGCTAAGTCTGTTTACAAGTTACTTTATTGTGCCTTAAATAGACTTTCTAAGAAGACATAAGAGTTGAATCAGCAACTGTTTGTTGGACCAGAGTGTCAACATCTATCATACAACTTTGTCCTTTTAGTTGCAAAATAGTATCTCTCTTGTCTTGTGATGATATATGCATATTTGTTTCTTTTGAAACAATATATGGTACAAATATTTTTCACATCAAAATCCAGAAAAAATGTTTAAAGTTAGTTTTCTTCATTACTCTTTCATTCTTCATCAGAGGTCCAAGTAACTGTAATATATTGTTTTAGATAGCCCAACAGTGCTTTTAATGTTTTAGCAAATACTTAACACTGTAGGTGCCAGTCATAGTCCTAGGTAGAGTGTGAGAAAGAAGGGAAAGTTGGAGCAGAATTTGAGTGATGAGGAAACAAAATTTATGTAGATTTTCAGAGTAAGAAGATGACAAAATTGAAAATGCTAGTGAAATATTGTTTATATAGTCTGCAAAAGTGGCACAGAGTTTATTGGATTAGGTTTCTCCCTGCAAAACTTGCTGTGCAGAAGTCAACAGAAGAGGGAGGGTAGAGGGATGGCTTGCAAACATGTAAGCATGGAGTTCAGCATGTAACCTTTTGTTCTGTCATTTTTAGTGACTGTCCTTTTTTTTTTTTCTTTCTTCTCCTACTGATTCTATCCTATGTTATTCCCTTCAGCTTAGCCCATCTCACCACCTAAATTCAGTTGTCCTCATCTTCCCTGATTCAGCCTTAGCTATAGTCAGTCTGTCCCCTTAGCTAGCCACCTGTCTGGGCATTTCCCCTTTTTTTTTACCTACCCAAAACCTTTCCCAAAAAGTCAGTCTGCCAACTCATACAACTGCACAATCATCAAGTGCTGATCCGTGGGGCTATAAAGAAGCCATCCACATTGACCTGTCAACTGAATCGTTCTGGGCAAGAGCAGGATTCTTCATTTAATGGCCATTTACCCACTACTCCAGCCTAGAAAATTACGGATCCTATCCCACATCGTCCTCCAGGGAAGGACCACCATTGGGTCGTATGACCTCAGGCACCCCGGTACTTCAGAACGGGGGCATGAAGAGTGGCTGCATAAAGCCCTCTCTTGCTCCTACCAACCTGTGCTGCTGAGAAAAATGTGCGTATTCTGGCTGCCCTATTCATGCAACGGAGATATCAGTGGGAGGGAGTAGGGGGTATTCTGTCTTAACTTGTTTGATTCCATCTTCTTCTCTAGCATACTTTTAGGCACGCACAGCTCCTACAAAAACAAACTTTTCCTTTGAATATCACTGCCTGCTTATGAAGCCATCCCGCCTCTGGAGGGTGATGTACTTAAGTGATACATTCAGCAAGGGACACCTTTTAAGCATATGATTAGTCACTCAGACAGAAGTCCTGGCTTATTATTTAAATGAATTTAAAATAATTAGTATAAAGTGTTAGCTAATATTCTTGGGATTGTAATTCCTATATTCATGCATTATGTTGCATTTAGGTTTTGTTCCTGAGGGTCAAAGTAAAGACAGCAAAACCGGTGTACTGCAAACTTTTGATTCTTGTCATCTCCTCCATGGCTATTAAATGTCCAGTGACAATAGGAAAAAATTTGCAATTCATGAAAGGAGGAGAAAATGCAAAGCTATCAGCCTTCCTTCTACAAGGCCAAGTTGGGCTCTGCTTAGAGTCTGCATAGACTAACCTAGCTCCAATAGCACTAAATATCTTTAAATAGTTTCTGTTACAGTACTTGAAGAATGTTAACCAAGCACTCCCTATCAGGTGGAAAGAGCTTTGAGGGGGAAAAATGTTTAACTAGAGAAGTTGTACACTCTGAAGTGAAACATAAACCTCTTCTACCTTGAGGGGAGCCACTACAAGGTATAAGATAAGACTGTTCTTTCAGTCCCTAAAAGATGTGTGACAGTCCATGCTGTGAAGGAAGAAAGAAAACCATCTCCCAGAGCACTAACTCACGCTCAGTCACCTAAATGCTGCACATCTATTTTCACTGCCAACATTTCTCTTTTACTTCCTTAATTTCTTTTCTTTTATATAATCTGCTTGCTTGTTTCTAACGAATTTGCCTACAAGATCACTCTCCACTTTGCAAACGAATAGAATTGCAAGTCTTGCGTAGCTTGGTTTTTGTTTGGATTCCTTCCCGTTCATTTATTGTAGTATCTTTGTAGCAATTGTAGTTGAAGTGAATTATTTTTTCAACTGTTGAAGGTACAATTTTATGTGTAAAACCTGCTTTAAATGTTCTTGATTTTAATGTTAATTTCTAGAGAAGGGGGAAGGCTCAGAACAGCCAGCTGTGTAGTCTGGGGGCTGTTAATTCACTATTGGGTAGTCGGGATTTTCCTTTTCTGTCATCCTATGCAAGGTGAAAGTTGGTGATATAAAGGCTAGAGAAAAGTCTTTGTAGTTTATTCATAAATTCCCTTCTTATCCTGCATCTCTGCTTGGGACTACTCACGTGAGTAAAGCCATGTGTGTGTTTTGTGCTTGCAGGTTTAGGACTGTGAATGCGTGAGAACCATAAAATTAAGAAAAGGCAATACAGAAAACTTGTGATGTCAAATACTCTTAATTCACATTTCATGTGAGGAAATGGGGAATAAATTGTGTGCAAAAGAAGATCACTTAGACACACGAGCTGTATAGTAAGGGAACATTGTGGTGTGTCAGCTAGTCCATGTTGATGGTTTGTGTGTATGCTCGTAGCTTGTGGCAGATGTGAATTAGCTGGCTTAGCCCTTGGGAGCCAACTAATGCTTCTTCACTGTAGACTAAGCTAACTCAGATTACTTAGTATTTGCTACAGGCAAAGAGAGTGCAGATGGATCGTTAGAGCAGCTGATGATGTGCAGTAATTTATTATTACATGGTAACTTGTTCATGTGTTTGAGTCTTCATTCAACAGAGTAATGTCAAGCAAGCTGTCCTCAGGAGTTTCGTGTTCATGGCCATTAAAACTGAAAAAGTATTCAGACAGCAAGAAAGTGGTGTCCTTAAACTATTGGAAGGCAGAGTCAACTTTTTCCTCTCCTGGTGGATGAGCTCTCATTAATCAGAGTCCTTGGAGGGGCTATATTGCTCTTTTATGACTTTAAAAACAGAACACCCTCCTTTCCCCAAAACAAAACCAAAAACTTTTGGATACAAAAACTTATCCAAACCTGCCAGTTAGTATTGGAGCATCTGCAACTCTTAAGGAGCAGGAGAGCCCTGCTGCTCTTAGCATACAGAACACTTAGTCCGAAGGCTCTTGTCATCTCTACTATGTTCTTCTGTCCTTCCAGGGCACCTGACTGACAGTGAGTGCAATCAGAGGCATGTTTCCAAAAAGGGTTCACTGGCAGACCGCAAGAGGAGTTCTAGCCGGTCTCGGCGAAAAGGAGATGAGGCTCAGTCATCAGGATACCATAGTGAAGGCAAGATATGTTACTTTATTTCAAATAACAATATCTCTTTCTGCATATTTTTAAGATCCTCAGTGTGTATATGCATTTCCCTCCTTGTTTCTTATATATCTCTCTGTATTTTGTCCTGTCTTTGCTTTTAGTGTGTTTGAGAGGTGTTGGTTGGGGTTTTTTTTTAAGTTATTGGGGTTTTTTGTTTTGTTTTGTTTTTTTACTGTTCAAAGTCTGCATAAAAATGCTGCAAGTAGGGTTTCCAGTTTAATCTGAAGTTATTTTTGTGGCTTTTGCTGTCTCTGTAAACTGCAGGAGAAACCTTGAAGGAGAAACAAGCCCCCAGAACTGCCCCCAAA
This sequence comes from Podargus strigoides, assembly GCA_028020825.1. NCBI lineage: Eukaryota > Metazoa > Chordata > Aves > Caprimulgiformes > Podargidae > Podargus > Podargus strigoides. The sequence goes on along the minus strand of CM051626.1, from coordinate 21,773,757 downwards.
CCATCCAGCAGCACCAGCAGGCTGAGGGAATTTAAAGAGACAGTGAGCAATATGATCCACAGCAGACCACAGCAGATTTCTCAAACCATCCAGAATTCCCCTCGTGGAGGGAGTGCTGTGAATCAGGCAGAAACACGACCCTCAAAAAGCCTATCTGCACACTCTCGAGACTGGGAAGTGGAGAGTACCAGTAGTGAGTCTAAATCCAGTTCGTCTAGCAGGTACCGGCCAACCTGGAGACCCAAAAGAGAGTCTCTGAATATAGACAGCATCTTCAGTAAAGACAAGAGGAAACATTGTGGCTACACTCAGCTTAGCCCTTTCTCTGAAGAAGCAGGTAAGAGTTTGAGAAGAAAGATTTATTTCATAATGTGTGGACTATCCAATTTTGTTTAAGGAAAGTGAAATTTTGAACATGACATTTAGGTCAGTGGTGAGTTGTATTTTTGAAGGCTAGTTTCTGTGTGGGTATTCAGGTTGCATGTATGATGCTTCTATTTGCTTTCTGTGTAATAAATGTCACATGTAAGGAAATAATAAGGGAAACATTACCATTTGCACTGCTTAAATGGACACAGGGCTAGACTGTTAAGGATCTGGAAGTTCATCCCTTAAATGGCCTTTTTTAGTGATCTCTTCTTTTTTCTGGCTTATAGTGATATTTTTGCATGATGGCTCAGACTATGGTGTGGCAAGTATATCGTATATCAGTGCTGAGTTCTTGTGAGGATAAGAGTCTGGCAGCCAGTGATGATTTGTCTGGAACCATTTTATACCATAGCAGCTATGCAACTTGTATGTAGAGACTTTGTCCTCAGCTTTGCTGTTTTTGAAAGTAATAAAATCTGTTGTGAAACAACTTTGGGTATCTTTTGTTGCCCCAGCCCCCTGCTTCCCTTTCCCCAGTCTGCAAATGAATATAATGGTTATTTTTCTCCCTATCAAGAGAAGGGTACTCTTGAAACTGTAAAGGGTGTGGAGAGCAGATGTTTACCAGTTCCTGGTTTTTATGCTGTTATGCATCTCGGAGTGCGTGAAGGACAGTGTGTGGATGAGAAGGAAGAGGACTGTGTGACTGGCAGTAGAGTTGTGGTTAGTGAGGATGCTGTTTGCAGGAATTTGGGGGCCTGGAGAGAGGGAGGGACAGATGATACTGACTAGAAGAAGCTAAAGGTTGAAAAGAATTGTGAAGCCTAAAGAAATTTGTTCAGGGAAGGTGGAGGGAGAAGAGAACACAGCTCTAGGGAAGGAAGTAAGGGGAGCAAACAAGAGGCACAGTGAAATCAATAAGAAAGAATTAAAGAAAAATTCCTGTCTTCTATGAACTGATGTTATATGAGCCTCATCAAATTGTAAATGGCAAAATGAACAATGTAAAAAGTGCAGCATCTGAAGTAGATAGGACAGAGTACAATAACAAATACAAACTGGAAGTGCAGTTGGGTATACTGTAAAATGCTCTTGTATAAATACAAGTTGTTATAGGGAGGAAGAGATTTTCTTTCCAGGCTTGATTGTTATCTGGGGGGGAATATGGTAAGTTATATTAAAGGAGAGAGATTAAAAAATAAATTTGTTGAATAGATTATTGCTTAATATTACTAGGAATTCTGTAAAAGTATTGGGTTTTTTTCTGCTTAACATTGCTAGGTTTTTGCTAAATTAAAGGCAGCACTTCTGTTTTAATCATGGTTGAGAAGCTTAACATATGTATAGATGATTTGCTGGTATTGGAGCTTGGATCTTCTACCAAGCCATAGTCTTTTGTTTTGACAGGTAAAGAGCTTGTTGAGAATGATGTAAAGGAACACACTGTCCAAGAAACAAGATCAAGCCAGTCAAATGTCAGATACAAGCGTGGTGTGCTAAGCCGGGGCACCCAGCATCATATGGCGGATCAACATCCTCATCTAATACAGAGGATGGAGTCTGGCTATGAAAGCAGTGAACGCAACAGCAACAGCCCAGTTAGTCTGGACATGCCCTTGTCTGAAAGCTCAAGCACCCACAGGTAGATTTCAACAAACTTCATTTTTGGAGCGATTGAAGTCTTGATTTCTCTTTTGTAGTTACATAACGGTGTAGAATGTTTTTTACAAAACACAAAATGGTGCTCCTAGCTTGTAATAGAGGTTTACTGAGGCAGGGGAGAAATAGAAGGGAAATAGGAGTCTGAGTTTGATTCCTTTTCTTGTCGGTATATTGATAGCTTACTGCTAGTGAGAAGGACAATAAACACAGTTCAATTGAATGAGAAGTGCTGACTAAAATGATGCATCTGAAATAGCCATACCCTTAGTCTAGGATTTAAAAACTCAATTAAAATATGAAACTTTGTGTTTGTCCTTTGAACAGCCCATAGACCTTTTTGTTTCAGTTAAAGCATTGTTTGATAGAAGCCTTGTACAAAATGAGAAATCAATAGTTATTTATAGAAATCTTTGACTTTTCCAGTTTGAGAGCTTCATTGAAGTCTTGCAAGATACTTGCAATATATACGTGCAAAAATAGGCAACAACATGTTTCTCTCCTTGACTTAGGAAGCTTCAGGCAGTCGCAAAACTGAGACTGTTTATGGCCAGAATGGTAGATTTTCAGCTGTAAGAATCTGTTGAGAACAACTGTCAGAGCATGGTTTTAATATGCATTGCATACTCTTACGGAGGGGAATAGAATTCTCGTCTTCCCCCTTGTTAACTTTTTATTTCCCTGTTTCTCCCAAGATTTTCTTATGGTAGACTCTTTTTTTTTTTTTTTTTAAACTAAAATGCAAGTAAATACTTATGTGATGATTTTAAAAACAAGAAAAAGCCTAGATAATGATTTCTTCTGGAGAAATTGGTAAAATGGTAAACTATAATTACTCTCTTCTTGGAGGGACGTTCATATGAAGCGAGCAGGTGGATTGGTTCCTGCCTGGCGTAACATCCCAAAGTCTAACAGCAGCAGCATCTTGGAAGTGGAGTCTACTTCATCAACTGGGAGCTGGGCAAACAGCCCACACACCATTGGAAATGGTAAGATACACTTCCTTGGTAGCACTGGTTTTGCAAGGTAAATTGTGTTGGAGTTGTTCTTTACTTTCTGAATGCTTATTTTGAAAGTGAAATTACGAGGAAAGGGAAAAGAAACACTGAGGAACAGTTTTACAAGAATAAAACTTAAAAGATTTACCAAAGGGGATTGCAAACAAATTTGTTGGAATATTCCTTTGATCATGTTGCTCTGGCATCTTTTTTGAGTACTGACTTAACTGATAAAGTAAAGCTATTTTTCCTGTTCTTTCCTGTAACTCAGTGTTCTGCTATCAGTGGAAAATATCTTCCCAAGCACAATTCATAATAACTTGCAGGATTAAGAGTCCTAAAAACGTAATGCTATATGAAATTCAAAATTGTCCGAAATGAAAGTTGATATTTACAAGATGTTTGGGCTGAGACTGAGCTTTTCTGCAGATATGCATTCCAGTTATGTATTGTTCTGAGCAAATATTTTATTCCAGAGAATGTCTAGGGAAGGGAAAGGGAGGAGGGGAGACACTTTTTGAATACAGGTCATAGTTGAAGTTAAAAATTATGACTGATTGATTTCTGCTGTGTTGGGTAGGATATTGATATGCTTTATATTCCTATTTTCATCTGCTTATACAGTTAGATGAAAAGCATCTCAGTTGTTGGAATACATTTTACTTACTAAAGCTAATGATCTGGCTAATTTGACATAGCATTATTTACAAATTATAAGCACAGTAAGAAGCCTCTTCCAATGATTCTCTCTGTTCTGTTTGCTGTTTCTTGGGTCAGTGAATCCAGGGATGGGCTGTGCTGCAGGGGAGCTTGAAGCAACACTGCAGCATTTCTGCCAATCACTGACACAGACAAGGCAATTGGAAACCAAATGGCTTGGGCAGGGTTTTAGAAGTAAAATTTAACAAAGCAAAATTTTGAATCTGAAATTCTGTCGTCTTTGCTTGGTCAATCTGTTACTTTCTAATGTTAATTGTATTCCATTCATATTTCTTTGTCTTTTAAGGGATATTCTAAGAGATTTTACTATCAAAAAGTTGTGGGGTTTTGGTTTGTTTTTTGAAGGTGGGGAAATCTTCATCCCTTTAAAGAGTGAACTGGATGAATTGCAAGAGGAGGTGGCAAGGAGAGCACATGAACAAGAACTACGTAGAAAAAGAGAAAAGGAAATGGAGGCAGCAATGGGCTTTAATCCCCGTCCCAGCAGGTTCATGGATCTAGATGAACTGCAGAACCAGGGTAACGTTTTATTTTGCAAGATTGTAGTGCTGAAGTTTTTTGAACCTTTGAACTTAATTTCCTATTGTAAGTCTCTCTCTCCCCTCCATTACAATTTTGTACCTTCAGCTGGTGAAAGACTATCAATTTCCAGCCTGTAGGATTCAAAAAAATCTGTTTGATATTTTGACCAAATTCCTTCTTAGTTGAGGCAACAAAGTAATGCAGAGGTGTTTTTAATATATTTACACCTTTCCATTTTTATGGTGATATGCACCATTACTAGTATTGCTATCTAGATTTAGCTGTAAGGCTTTAACCAATGTCTTGGAATGAGCAGGGCTGTTTCTACCTTTAAGGTGCCTGAGGTCCACCCACAGCATAGCTTGTTCATTTAGGCCATTGTTTTGTTTCTGATTATTTCTGGTAACATCACTGCCCTAAGCAATTCTGCTTGTTCCTGCCCTTGTACTTTCCGTTCTTTCTCCCTGCCCAGATGTGCAGCCACAGCACAGGCGTGGGACCAGCTACTATGGTAGGCTTATGCTGGATCTAATTGAAAATCTGAGCTGGGTTTAGCTTACATATCTTTTCTAAGGAAAAGGAATTGGAAAAAAAACCCCAACATTTGAAAGCCGAATACTAAGTTTGATTGTCCTTTCCACGACTCCTCATGTTTCTCGCAGGGGGTGGCAGCAGAAGAGGTTTAATCGGAAAGATGGAGCTGCAGCAGAGGGAACTTTGGTGACAGGATTCACATGTAGCACCTCTGTTTCAGCCCTAAATCTCCATCAGCCAGTAAGGGGAGTCAGAGAGAAGGTGGGATGAAGTACACTGACCCAGTTGAGAGTGAAGCCTGAAGCCTGGTAGAGCGTTTAACTGGGGGGTTGGGTGGGTCAGCAGAGCCAGGGAAGGTGCAGTGAACACCTAGGCTTTGCTCCCACAAATGCATGCATAATCGGGGCAAGACCACTGTGGCTTCCTGTGTTGCAAGGCCTCCTCACATCCTCATGCTGCTTGCTCAAACCTATTGTATATAAGAGTTGAGGTGCTGATTTGCTGCTAGAGGACAGAGGGGAAGGAGAGGGGTACCCCACAGCAGTGCCAGCTGTGGCCACAATACAGCCAGTGCTCTGCAGCCTTACAGCCATACCAGCTACTCAGCAACCAGACTGTCACTATGCCAATGGCAGCTGAAAAATATGATCCCTATGAGAATGTCTGACTGTGGGAATGTTTTTACAATTTTTGCAGACCATCAGTGAGCCACTTAGTTATCTTTTACAGTCCTGCTGTGATGTGCCAGTAACCAGGTGAAAAATTCTGAGTAGATGGATATAATTTTTATTAGTATTAGTATTTACTTTCGTAACATAAATGCTTATGGTGTAAAAATTGAAAAGTAAACCTCTATTGTTCAGCACGAGGATTTTGTCTTCTCTTCTTTTTCTGCCCAAAAGAAAATAGCATATTCTGCAAGTCATTACCCGTCTCTGATCTCTTGTTGTGTTAGTTGAGAGAAGCAAAAGTTGTTTAGCTTTTCCTTCTTAAAAATAAAGTAAACTAAAATAACGCTTAATCAAAAAAGACTTCAGTAGAATGTTTGAGGAGTTTACAGACATTGACTTAAGATCTGGGAAAGTTTTTGTTTATTCCTTCTAAGTCTTCCCCACCCCAGTCAGATGTAATAGCTTAACATTAACAGACTGCTTGACTGCCTGCAAGGCTCGCTTGTACGCAGAACTCCAGAACATTTGTGACTCATTTTCCCCTCAAGTAAACTGCTACATTCATGCAAATAAAGCTAACTTTAGTATACTGGCATTGATTACAAGCCTTGATTTTGAAACTGAGTGTGCTGCTTGATTAACTCACTGCTCTAACAACTTACTTCTCTCTCCAGTACTTGCTTTTCATGTGAGTTCTTTGATGTTTTTGCTATAAGAGAGTTTGTGTTTGCATCTGTGCATGAGGGTGTTGGAGAGCAGACCAGGCCATAGTGTAAGTTACGCGAGATGAGAAAACATAATTTATCATTGGGTGATAAAGATATTCTTGTTCTCTACCATAATGACAGAGACAAAACAAAAACTCAGGTTTTATTTTCTGTTTTCCCCTGCCTCATTTGAATGTGTACATTTTAGTGCATAACTTGCATAATACCTCATAGGTGACACCAGATTAGACATTTCCTCCCCTCAGAACTGGATGTTCTGATGCTAGGACACATTGTTTCATCTTTCTCTTTTGTGTCCAAGGATGATTTATCCTTCTTTTCCCCAACACTGTTTCTAAATTGTTGCAATAAGAATGCTTGTCAATTGTCCATTTCTTCTCAGCTTCTTACATGTGTGTTTTTCCCCCTAAAGCTGCAAGACCGTTGGGGTTTTCATATTTCACATGTTTGTTTCAACATTTGAGTGTATGCAGTGAACATGTTTGTAGAAGTATTTTGTGTAGGCATTTACACTCACACTCAAGTCTGAGTTCCCTAGACATCTGAGTTGTTCCAGTTTGTTTCCATTTCATGTAGAAGTAATTGGATATCTGAAGAAGACACAGATGGTTTTTGGCAGGGGATTTAACATACAAGGAAAGCCCTGACCTGCTATATTTCTTTTACTGATATATTTTGGTTTAGATTTAATTCTAAATTTAGATTAATTCCTGCTGGACAGGAGTCATCTGAACTGACTCTGATATGTCTATAACATCTTTTGTACTGATTTAGACTGTTGAAAATTATATAATAAGCCAGTGCAACACTCTCAAGTAAACAAAATTTGAGGGGAAAAAATCTGGTTCACATTGTGTTACTGTGTGGATGTCAGGGTGCTCAAGTTGTACTTCTGCTTAGGGAAGGTTAGGTGGTGCAGTCTGGGATATGTGCAGCCTCTGGGAGACTCCATACGTGGAAGAATTTGGCAATCGCAAACTGGATGAGGGTAAGTGAGAGTTTTGCAATGAATGAAACCAAAATGAAGGGTGCTGCCCATTGCAGGGAGGAGTGATGGCTTTGAGAAGTCGATGCAGGAGGCAGACTCAATCTTTGAAGAGTCACTGAATCAGGAGCAGAAGGGGGATTGTGCTGCAGCTTTGGCTCTCTGTAACGAAGCTATATGTAAGTAACTCTAACTGCCTGGGCTATTGCGCTTTTGACAGTGTACTAATATCATACAAAAAAGTCTGGAACGTTGAATCACGTTAAATGGTCAGGTAGTAATATGGGGGTCCAGCTGGTCTTCAGGAACGTGCAGGGAGACAGAATCTTACTTTTTTAAAAGTATTCCCTTTTGGGGTTTTAGTTCTATCCCTCTTCATCTCTGGCTTTTTCATGTTTGCATCCATTTTTGCTGTTTACTCCAGTGCTATGGCAGTAACAGCACTGGAGTGCTGATGTGCCCCTTTTGGTGCTAAATGGTGCGTTTCAGCAAGCACCTGGTAGGTGACTCCCCCTGCCATTCAGACCTCTGTTAACAGTTTTTCCCCATCCTCAGGCCAAATTACAAAGGGCATTAAGCTCCTCTGTTACTTATGGAGAGTGTAGCATAGGAAGAAAATGGTAGCCCACTCTTGAGTCCTCTGGATGAACAGAAATTAGCTATGCTGTAACTGACTTTCAGGAAGAAAAAAGCATTAGGACATTGAAGTGCTTAAATGCATTGTGACCTTTGAGAATGTGTGCTATGTGATTTCATTCCATTTTCAGTCTTTTTTCCATTATGACTGGCTGGCTGTCTCACCCCATGCTCCCCTCTGTCTGTATAGAATGGCTGCAGACAGAGTGGGTAGCTCCTGTGCATTTGCATTTAGAAATTGGCTCTTATGGACTGCAGCATAAGGGGCGCAGCAGAGAGCTGTTGTGATAGCTCTATTAGCTTCCATTCCAGCAAGGTATATGCTGAATCTCAAATCCTAGCTGGGTATTCCTGCACATAAAGGGAGTCCCAGGTATGGAGGATGCAGGAGAAGGGTAGATCACAGAATGAAGCATCAATGTGGTAGGGTTGGAAAGAGCCTGTGTGAAGGGGATGAGAAGTTGGGCTAAAACATGGATAATTTTTTTTTAATTTATTTTGGTTTAGTTTCAATTAACGTGTTTGGACACCTGGCTAAGCTGAATGTGCATTAATGGAAACAATAGCATCCTTGTGAACTTTTCTGTGGCAGTACTTGCATGGTCCATGTTTTATGTTCTTGCTGCATCTTTTCTTTTTTTTTCTTTTTCAATTTTATTCCTTTTTTCTGTTGGTTTTCTGCTATGTTTTCTTTTGCATTTTAGCTAAACTAAGACTTGCCATGCATGATGCCAGCGCTAGCACTCACAGCAGAGCCCTAGTCGATAAGAAGCTGCAAATCAGTATCCGAAAAGCCCGGAGCCTCCAGGATCGCATGCAGCACCAACAGCCATCGCAGCCGCTGCCGCCGCCAACCTGCCACCCACCACAGGGCGGCACCATGGCCCAGTCTACAAGGTAGTCAAAGTATATCACCTAGAACCAGGTCTGAGCTGCATCTATGAGCAGTGCAGTCTGGAATGAAATAGCAAACTATATATATTCCCCTGGATAGCCCAAATCCTACAGTGTTACTCCCTATTCCTTTCTTCTTTAGGTTAAATCCTATTATAAGACCATCAGCTACCCCTTCCCCTCCAGTCTTCATGGAATAGTTCAATGTGCGTGTGTTCAAAGTGTGATCTGTGACAGAGAATTGTAGCAGTCGGTGCCTAGCAGCATCGATGTTTTGTGCACCAAGGGAAAGAATACAATAGACAATAACCTGGCTAAAAAGAGGGGAGGGTGTTAGGATGAAATGTGCAATTGTTTATAATCAGGAGCAGTTTCAGGACTCAGTAAAAGAGTGCACTGCAGTAAAAATCTTGTTAGAATGGCTTTTATGTTGGGAACAGCAACCAGAGTGTTTCAGTGCTCTGTAGTATGACAAGTGTCAAGTACACTGATCTTTTCTTTCTAGTCCACTTCTCTAGTGGTGCAATGGTACAACTCTTGGATCCAGATCCTGGTCCTGTCACCTTGACTGCTCTCCCTGATGCTGCATCATTCTTCATTTTCTTTCTGTGCTTTCCAGTCTCCTGTAGCCTGGCTTAGCAGCCTCTTCAGTGTCTCTTCATGATTCTTTCTTCCATACTGACTTTAACTATAGCATAATTAACTCTCTGCTGTAACTGATCCTATCTTCCTACCCTCTTTAGCATGCAGCTTAATCCTTCTTTCTTTCCATGCCATTCCTTCCTAGCACTAGACCATCCCTATCCAATTCCTAGGCTGTTTCTTGAACTGTTACTTTTCTTCCCTCTCCCCTTTCGTACATGTTGTATTATCAGAAGCTTAGATGAAATCTTAGATGAGAATCCTTTTGCTTTTCCTTTGTTTTTTAAAATGCCACATAGAGCTATATACTAAGAATCAGTTAATTTGCACACCTGCCAGGCTATAGTTCATAATGTTCTTTTCTTTTCCTGCAGTAGCTGAATTACATGTAATGAGAGCTGATCTTTTTGTCAATCAGGAATCCATTATATCCTCTTTTACAGGAGAAATGCAGACCCCCAATTGTGCATTTTGTCAGATTCTAAGAAAATGAAAGGAAGGAGCTTTCTAAACTAATTTTGTTACTGCTGAACTTGCTCACTGCTGCTCTGTGAAAAGAACATTACTTTTGCAAAATGTTATATCCAACCAAATGTTAATATTGCAGCCAATGAAAAGAATCTATTCATAGCCAGAGTTCTGTACTCCTGCTTTGATATAAATAACATTGTAGACAGGGCAAAGTTTGCCATTACTGGCAGACAAGGTCATTCTGCTACACGTATCAACTAGGTCTTCGTGATAACTTTCATTCTATGCATCTCAAGGAGGAAACAAAGCAATGATGTTACAGTTTCCTTAAGTTCTCTGTGGGAGCTGTTTATAGCCTGTTATTTTCTCACAGTCACGTGGACTTGGTACTGTTTTTAATGTCTGCATATTAAAATGCTAACTAAATGCAGAAATATGCCAAGAACATGTATGACCCAAAGCTATAATTGTCTTGCACTGGTGCATAAAAGAATACAAATTATTTTTTAGAAGCGTAAGTAGAATACGAATTATTACTAAATAATAGTTATAAATTTATCCTGAACTTTATTTAATGTGTTGGATAAATATCTCAAAGATCAGAATACAAAGATGATATGAGAGAAATTTCAACCTGTTCCTTCCATTTGTCAAGTCATTCTTCATGAAGTTGCCTGGAGAGAGGGGACCTTATGGAAATATTGTTGGTTCATGTTCAGATTGTGAACATGTCCGAAGTATTTTCAAAAATATCTAAGCTATTAATGTTGGAAACAGTTGTGTTGTTCTATTTTATATAAATGCTATTTTTACTATTCTTACAGTTATCCCTACCCACACTCTCAGTCTGCTGGTTAAAGTGCCCAGGGTGCTGTAGAAGAATACTTTATATAGAGCCTAACTGTAGCAAAACACTCTTAAAATATGAAATGGATTCAGTAGAACAGTTATAGTAAGAAATCAGGGTTAGAAACAAAGGAATAACATGTATGCATCTACTGAATCAATGCAAAGTCTTCATCAGAATGCAGTTAGCAAAGAAAAGTGTGTTGAGGTATATGTCACCTAGTGCAAGTTTTGCACCGTAGGGATAAATGTAAGCAATGACTACTGCTAATCTTTTACCCTTCTGTGTGTTTTAGTGAACAGACTGGCCCGCTCCAAGTACTGCTGAGCCAGGAGGTACCACTGGAACCCAACAAAGAAGTGGAATTTGGGTCCAGTTCTTTCTTCCACCCACCTGCTTCCTGCCATGAATTGCACTCATCATTATATCCAGAGTCTTCCTCCTTGCCCCCTTCTGAAAGCAATCCATCCAACAGGATCTCTCCAAACTTCCAGTCTGCTTCTGCTGATTTTCATGACCAAGTTCCCTCTTTTCCCTATAGGCAAGGGTTGGCAGAGAGGTCTGCAAGAACTGAGAGTGATGCCCACCTTAGTGTGGAATTTGCTGACACCACAGCCACAGGGCCAAAAGACTATAGGGAATGCTGCAGTAGCAGCAAGTTAGAAGAGGTTCATAACATAATACCTATTCTCACACCTCAGTACAAATCCAAGGCTAACACAGTAAACTCTGGGTCTTTGCCTACACTGTTTCCTTGTCCACATCCACCACAAGCAGCATCTCCTGAAAAGGACAGCCAGCACAGTCCTTGTTCCAAACTTGCAAGCTCTCCAGTGCAGCCCAGCATTGATCATTTAGGGGCCTATCATGCCATGACCCCTGCAACTTCATCCCCTACACAGCAGTGCTCCTTGGATCCTTTGCAGAAAACAAATAAGTACTCCAGAGCAAACAGCCATGAGATTTTGTTACCCTCGCAGGATGAATATGGCACAGCAGAAGGTTGCAAATCTGAGGCTTTTAGTACCAAGGGACATGTTCGCTCCTTGGCAGAGCAGTTTCAGAAAATGCATACAGGCTCCCAGAGAAAAGGTACTCGTGAAAAAGGCTGGATTGCTGCAGTGTGTCAGGATGAGAAGTCTTCAAGGTTAACACAAAAATCTTTCATCAACCCTTCATCCTCTGGTTACAGACAGCTAATCCATCAAAACCAAGAGAACAAAAACCAGTCTTCTGAAAAATTACACTCAACTGTGGATATTAGGGACGGGGTAGTTTCTTTGGAGGGTTTTAGTGCCCAACTTGTTGCTTCTAAGAGTATTTGTTCTCACAGTGAAGAGCTGTGTAGAAGAGGTGGACAGAATATAGCAGACCCTGCACCCTACCTGGAAAGGCACTGTCATGATGGAGGAATGAAACAGGTGGATGATGGAGCTACTAGTAGTATGGTTGCCTCTATGCCTGTGGACCGCTGGGTGGATAATGTTACTAGGTATTACAGTTCTCAGAAGGCTAATAAGAATAATGAATGGCTTCCTGTACCTGGGAGGAGTCCACCCCTTTCTGATCAGAGAGCAGTTGGAGATGACTTGAGCAGGATCCCAGTACATCTGCATCCACAGTGGAATCAAGACACAGAACAGGAGCTCTCAGAACTGGAATCCCTCTATCAGACTAGTCTGCAGGCATCTCTGGCCACTAGGCCTTTATTGGAAAGACAGGACAGTGCTAGGTATCCATTTGACCAATCAGGTAAGAATGATGCAGCTGTTTTTTCTTGATTGACCTGCGTATGTACTCCAATATAGGTGAAGGTATATTTTCCAGTCAATTTAGTTAAATGGGCATGAATTTGTGCACAGATGCAGAAAGATTCAGGTTGTGGACTCTGAAAACATTCTAACTATATAGGTAGAGAAAGCAGTGTGTTAGCACTGCCTGGGGAGGCTGCAAAGTACCTGTTGGTCTTGGCAAACAGAGAGCAATGTCTGTTGAGAGTAACATAGAAATAATTGATCCTGTTTTCAAGTAAGGAGCTGGCTGCTTAGGTCAGGCAGCTTAATTTTTCTGTTTGAAAGTCCTACATAACCTCTGGAACGTATTAAACTGTTTCTATGCCTGAAGTTAATGTTCTCCACATTTGTGAACTTTAACTGGTTGTATTGTATTTGAGAATTTAGTCTGTACCTAGCTGAGGGGAATAACTTTTAAAAGTGTTTCCAGATCTTTGAGAGTTGAACTTTTGTTTTGCTAAGGACTGCCTGCTTTAAGTTCTGGAAAATTACTTGTGAAAGCAGCATTTGGGGCACATGATCTGCACTAAGATCCTTGAGACCTTGTAGATTAGTTGGTGCTGAAAGAAAACAAACAGTTTCTGTTGCTGGTGGTGAGAACACCCAGTTGTTGCTGGAGACATTCAGTTAGAGTCTGATGACAGCAGTCTGGTTCCACTTAAGCTGATCTAATCTCCTGCCTGAGATAGGGCAACCTTGGTGCTCTGCTTAGCAGAAGTGAAGCAAATTTCTTTATAATCCATGTCATAGCATTAGAGCTACAAATTTTCTGGTTAAATATAAAGCAGCCTGAAACTTAGTGGGTACCAAAGTGATACATATATGTGTGATATATATTGCAATGCATACACAAGACAGGTTTTCCCCTGTCCTGCACCTATGGAGGTGGAGCATCCATCACTCCTGACAAATCAAGCCTGACTGTCACCAGAGTGAATACTGCAGTAAACTCTTGAATAGGTTTTTATTAAAGAGCTCAAGTTTCTTATGAAACTCTCTTGTCTTGCAGTCCAGAGGCAGACCAGGCGACACATCCAAAGGTGGCCATTTCCCATTTGTTGTTCTTTTGATTTTCTTTTAGAGTTAGGCAAGATCTGACCTCACAACCTTGCAGATACTCTCTTGCATGGGCTTAAATCAGAAGGTCTTATGTGTTCCTACTTGGCTTACTGATTTTGGAAACTCTTTCTGGAAATCTAACAGGATAAAGCCCAGTTGCTTTAGTGTTAGCTGGGGCTTCAGAGTTCTGTCACCAAATGCCATGTTTCTTATGCTGACACTTTTCTTGCCTGTTTTCCCACTACATAGATAAGGGATATAGGAAATGGATATTCTTCTAAAGTGCAGTTTGTATTTGACATCTTTACTTCTGGTTTGCTGTGACTTTCAGGTGTTTCTTCCTAAGTTCTGCAAATTCTGTATAAAACCAAAAAGTTTGAACCAGTGCATCTACTGTGATGACGAATGAAAATCACCTAAGTGGGTCTAGGACAGTTCTTTCTCGCTTTTAACTTGGATTACCTGTTTGTTTGTAAATGCTGTTTAAGTTTTCTGCCCCATATCAACTGGTTTTATCAGATCTTTGCATTCACAATCATGGTGAAAGTGCCTCTGTTTCATTACTCGAGCTTCTCAATGGAGATTAAAGCAAACACCTGATCCTCCAGATGCCACCTCAATGCAGAAAATGTGTCATTACCAGCACATCACCTTTTTTCCTTTATGGAGAGATTCCTGGTGACCATTTTTATTAGGCCATTGATCTGCCTATCTAATTCTATGAGAAATTTTAGGATTAGAACTGCTTGGTGGGGATAGCACTGAAGTGAAGTAACTGTAGCAATTCTAGTTAAAAATAATACTTTTAACTGTTTAACTAGTACAACAAATGGCTGACAGACTGTAGCACTGGGTGGGAACAAGCAGGTGAATGTGTGGAGAACTTAAAGCTGATGAGTCTTGTTTATCCCAAGTAACTTCAGGTAACTTGCTCCTGGTGGCCAATTTTCTGTCCCTTTAGGCACCCTAAACTATCTCACCTCTATCAAACAAGTGCTGGTATGCAGTTAAATCATTTAAGTCTTAAATAGTTCAATTAACTGCTCCCCAGAAGCCTGCAAAAGGGCAGGTGAAGCAGGTGTGAATATCTTGATAGACTGCCTGCCCTTGAAACGTAGCGAGTTAGCTTATGTATAAATGTTCAAAGGATCTCTGATGACTTCTTGTTCTGTGTGTATAGTCTGTCTGTCTTTGCTGGAGTCACACCTAAGATAGTCAGAAATGTGCCATAATGTGCAATCAAGCTTTGAATTTAACCATAGCATTTTCCTTCCCAGTCTCTGTGAACCTGAATGTGAGGAAGCTGCATGCTACAGCTGGCATGGGTCTCTCGAAAACCCCAACAGCAGAGATCGAGCGCAGTCTGTGTGGATCCGCTGTCTCTTCTGTCTCCAAGGTGAATAAGTTGTTTCTTAAGATGTGAGGGGAAGGGCTTGGCCCGTGCAAGTGAAAGAATTTACAATGGGAGAAATGGAATATATTATTAAAAAGGTACTGGGGTCATTGGTACGAATGTTAAAATTTTAAGTGCAATCTAGCTCAGGATTAATTAGTTGAAAAATGCTAAATTAGCTAACCTCATGCTACATGCAGTTTGCATGCAATCAAATTATCTAAATTCTGACTTTGAGGAACATATTCCAAATAAGATCTAGTCTCTTTGAACATATTGACGTGAACTGCCTTGCATCACAATTTATTATAACTGCTTATTGATGTTACCACTTGTAGGGGCACGGACTTTTTTTTTTTTCCTGTGTCACTACATATTTTAAAAGTTTGGGATAATTTGATATTTGCTGTAGTTGGTAGTTGGTTGCCTCAGAGTGGGAGAACATATTTTTTCTTCTTTTTTTTTTTTTTTTTCTGGGGAGAAACTGTTTAAATACCTGGCAGTTATGTATCAGTGCCTGTACATGAAAGCAGACAAGTCTTTTCAAGGGGAAATGACATATCCTATAGTATTTCTG
Organism: Podargus strigoides; assembly: GCA_028020825.1. NCBI lineage: Eukaryota > Metazoa > Chordata > Aves > Caprimulgiformes > Podargidae > Podargus > Podargus strigoides. The sequence continues at coordinate 21,758,259 of CM051626.1, read as the reverse complement.
TACTCATTAAAGGGAGATTAAATGGTCTTGCTTATATAGAACAGAGGAAAAGAAAGAAGGAATAAACATTTCCCTTGCTAACATAAGATTAACAAGCTTTTAGCACTCGTAAACAAAAAAAATCTAGGATTATTTATGAGAAGAATGTAGTACTTTATCATAGGATGGCTGTCAGCTGCAGCCATGATTATCTCTACAAGGGCAGATTCATCCCAGTAGAGACCTTTTTGTCCTGGCTTTAGATATTTTTAAAAGAATGAATTTCACTTACACTGATTCATTTGTCTATATTTACTAAAGAAATAAAGACTATAAGGAGTAATATTTTTAATTGCCAGATCCAAACAGACCCATTTGCTTTAAGTTTTTAACGTAGTACCTGAATGAAGGATTTCAAAAAAGGTCGTAGAGTTTCTATGATTCTATTAAAGTATAGTCTGTTAGATTTATATTGATCTCTTCCCTATAATTATTGTACAAAATCGATACTATGGAGGGCCTTTTCTGAAATGTGTGATACTGTCTGCAGGTCACATATACCAGAGAACATAGCAGGGAACCAGAAGAGGAGGAAATGTACAGTGCAGAGAATTTCCGTCGCATTGCTCGCAGTCTCAGTGGGACAGTCATCTCAAACAGAGAAGAGACCGTGGTCTCTTCTCACAGTTTTGTAAGTAGAATGATGTGCAGTTTTCCAAAAAGCTATCATCTGTGTGTAGGGTGGCTGTTTCCTCCGTCTGCATTTAGTAGTTAACAAACAAGTCCTTCTCCTCAGAGCTGCTCTCTATCCATTCTCCACCCAGCCTGTATTTGTGCTTGGGATTGCCCCAGCCCAGGTGCAAATACAGGCTGGGTGGAGAATGGATAGAGAGCAGCCCTGAGAAGGACTTGGAGATGCTGGTTAATGAGAAGCTTAACATAAGCCGTCAGTGTGCACTTGCAGCCCAGAAAGCCAGCCATATCCTGGGCTGTATCAAAAGAAGTGTGGCCAGCAGGTCAAGGGAGGTGATTCTGCCCCTCTACTCTGATCTTGTGAGACCCCACCTGCAGTACTGTGTTCAGCTCTGGAGCCCCCAACATAAGAAGGACATCGAGCTGTTGGAGTGGGTCCAGAGGAGGGCCATGAAGATGATCAGAGGGCTGGAGCACCTCTGCTGTTAGGACAGGCTGAGACAGTTGGGGTTGTTCAACCTGGAGAAGAGAAGGCTCCAGGGAGACCTCATAGGACCTTTCAGCACCTGAAGGGGCCTGCAAGAAAGCTGGAGAGGGACTTTCTAGAAGGGCATAGAGTGATAGGACGAGGGGTAATGGCTTTAAACTGGAAGAGAGTAGATTTAGGCTAGATATTAGGAAGGAATTCTTTCCTGTGAGGGTGGTAAGACACTGGAACAGGTTGCCCAGGGAAGTTGTGGCTGCCCCCTCCCTGACAGTGTTCAAGGCCAGACTGGATGAGGCCTTGAGCAACCTGGTCTAGTAGGAGGTGTCCCTGCCCATGGCAGGGGGGCTGAAACTAGGTGGTCTTTGAGGTCCCTTTCAACCCAAACCATTCTACGGTTCTATAAGACAGTAGACAACTGAACAATAAGCCACGATGAAAGCTTGTCTTTGTAAGTTTTTGTTCTCTTTTGGAAGAAGATTGAGCTTTTATTTAAGTAACAAAGCCATCTGCTTCACTAGTCATTGCAGAGTAGTACCTGCTGCAGCTGGTAAGCATGTGAGCTAGTATTACTTGCCAATATACAAAGACATCCAGTATAAACATTTTTTTTCAGTTGACTTAGAGTATTTTCAAGAAAGCTTCTAATACACCTATAGTTTTAAAAAGGCACCACTACTGTGCTCTCTTGTGGATATATTCAGCAACTAGAATTTTAGAGGGTAAAAGTAAGCATAAAGGGGAAACAGTTCAAGACTTGGTACATAACATACAGCCAGTTACAAACAGGAAGTAACTAAAAATAGGGAGATTGATTTTTCCTTTGTTATCTCAGTTAAGTAGTTTTAGGTGCAAGTTAAAATTGCCAGTGAGGAAAACAGTAACAGATTATAGTTGGTGTTTAGCAACATAGCCAGATATAATGTGAAGCTTTGGCTTGGATTGAATTTCTTGCAAACTATGCTTAAGTTCTGATTTGAAACCGACTGCTTAGTAAGTGTAGAAGAATCTCAGTTGCAAAATCAGTTATTTAGACTGCTTAGTCTGATTTTGTTTTTCTGCTGTGTACCATAAGCTAAGAATATGTCAACTTCTAAATGTTTGCTCTTCAGCGTGCTTTAGTTGAGGGCTCTAATGCATACCTGAAGGTGCTGACAGAAGCAGTTAAAACCCTCCAGCTGTCCAAGAAGGACCTCCATCTTTCTGCTGAAGGTTTTTGTCTGCATCACAGAAGCAGCCAATAGGATGGCAGTCTGTCACCACTCTTCAAGTTAGTCATGGAGCTCAAGTCTGTGATGGTTTGTTATCGTGCCATTCAGCCATCCCTGTTCTTCGGGATGGGTACCTCCTAACAGAGGGAAATGGTACAGCACCGGTAAATACTGCAGCTGCAACAGGTAAATCCGTTCGTAGTCTGGAATCACAGCTTTCAGTACAGCCTACTAGAAAATAACAGGAAGGAAGGATCAGCAATACCCTTCTTCAGTTCATGGCTTGTGTAGCATGGCAGTTCCCATGCTGACTGGCCTGCCGTTGTTCTGTGGATTCAGTTTGTGAACCAAACCTCCATGAGTGGTTTGTGTTTGTTTTGGCTTTTTCTCCTTGGTATGTTTCCATTCAAATGATCCTCCGAAGTGGCCCACCACTGCAGTAAGAGCCTTACTGGACTGATGCAGTTTTTACTTGTATTCCTTTTTCACATACAGATGCATGGTTTTGCTCCAGTGATTCATCCCTTTCCTTGAATCAACACAGTCTTTGCTTGATTCAACCCAACTGTGTGTTTACTCATCATTTTATGTTCTTTTCTTCTCCTTTCTCATTTTATAAAAGGAAGCACCAAATATGAGGAAAATGCCAGTGGACACCAGCCACCGTTCTTCCAGCTCCACTTCCCTTCCTTTCCCCCATGATCCTCCTGTGTTTCCCTTTGATCCCCAGCACAACCCAAACCAGGTGCAGCACCTACCCCATGATGTACTGATGCCCAGCATGGTGGGCAAGGCACGTAAACTGTCAGGTAATCACAGGACTTTTCATCCTCCTTCGTGATCAGAAATACTGCTGAAACACAATTCTTTAGATCTTATCTTTCATAATGATGTTTCACCATCTGCCTGAATTCCTCCAGAAATCTGGAAGGACGAATCACATTCTTTTTCTTTTTCTCTGCCCTTTTGAGTTGTTCTGTGATTCAGTGCTAAGTGGACATAAAAAGGGAATAATCTTTATGGAAAAATTATGATGACTTTATATAAAACCATATTCACATTTTTGTGAAGTATTTTCTTTAGTGTAAAATTAGCAGCAAGACCCACCACCTTGTTGTCATGTATGAGAATACTTCCACAAGGTACTCATTCTACCAAATCACACATGTAATTGTGCCAACAGAAGTAACGAATTCCTGCATGAGAATTATTTTCCCTGCCACAGTCTTCAAAACCAGTTTGATCTATGAGCCTTGGAATATTTTGTTGAGCTCCTCCTTGATGACACAAGGGCTATTAAAGAAATCCGAAGTCTGCGACAGCAGCTCTGGTAGGATAAGGAGGAAATACAGTGAGGAAAGTGAATGCTAGAAAGGGTAGAGCTAGTCGTTTATTCAGAATTGCATGTCAACCAGTAACTGGATGTTCTAGTGATTTCATTTTTCTTCTGTCAGCTTTTGGCCACAGCTGAAAGTTCTGAGAGGATGAAACAAAAAAATACGACTAAGCAAACAGTTGTTTTTTTTCTCCCCCCAGGAGATCAGAAGAACTTCATCCAGAAGCTTTTGGTTGTGCCTGACAGGGGTGAAGCTTTCCAAGGTGAAAACTACCCAGGTGTGGCACTGAGCTCTGGGAGTCTCCCTTGTGCACCAAAAGGCACCCTCTCCCAGGGGCAAAAGCCTCTTGTTAATCCATATTTAGGAGGTGGAGTATCGAGCGTCTCTGGCCGTTGGCTGAACACGAGCTATCCTGCCAGGCCAACAGCCACGTTACCAGATAAACAAACGGCGCTCTGGGGGAAACATGCTGGCCAGCCCCACAAGAGTTTACGGGAAGGCTTCCTCCAGCAGCCTTCGCAACATCAGATGCATGAATCTTATGCCATTGGTTGCAGGCTACCAGCCAGCACAGACTACAGCACTTTAAGAATACCACGTGAGCCTTCTTGGGATCCCGGTGCCTCGCAAGGTTGTCCTGTGCCCCCTTCTTGCGTTAAGGCCCCGGGTCCAAGGAGAGTTGATATGCCCCCAGAAGAAGACTGGCGACAGAACAGCTACACCCCTCAGCCTGGCAGAAGGCGAATGCTCCCAATGCATGTGGTGGATGGGACTTTTTCTTCTGCTTCGGAGACACACAGAAATATGCTGGCTCGAGCAGCGGCAGCTGCTGGCACCATGCAAAATAATGGCTGGTGAGATCCCGTCCACTCCATGTGCCCTAATAAACCACTCTGTGAACAGACTATAGCTGTTGCCAGAACATGGATCACATGGAGACAGCAAACTCTTTCAATCAGTATCTGTGCCAGTTTTGTTTTAATATGTAGCTATACAGTATATGGAAACTAATTGCACTGTATTTCATTTCTGACACTACTGAACTGCTGTCTGGATGGGGAATCTTAGCTATTCTAGTCCTGGACTCTCCTAGCAAAATGTGTTATAGGAATGGTAAGCTTCCGGGGCATTGGTTTACGGGTAAGTTCAGAAATATGTGCATGTTTTGAAGGAAGACGACCACTAACAAAAGGACGTTTTTAAGAACTCTTTTTCATGAAATGTAGCTTTAGTAAATTCTTCACATAAAACCCCAGTCCTTTTGTTTTCCTCTCCTTCCTCTCTCCTGTTCCTTCCTAGGAGAAAAAAACTGACCCACCTTCCAAGTTCCAGTAAATCTGTGCTTGGCAGGCTGGCAGTTAGTAAAGCAAACTCAGTTTTCAGTGGGCAGAGATCTCGGGCAGAGATCACAACTGTAGTTGCTGCTGAGGAAGTGGCAGGGAGACACTGTTCATCAGTAAACCAGAATTTTCCCCACTTCCTTAAGGCGAACTAACAATGCTTCAAACAGAAAAGACTGTTAATGCTGCACGCTTAATTACACCAATGTAAACACGGAATAAGTTTAACTATTTTAGTGTCAAACATACTTGCTTTTGTAAGTATTTTTCAAATAAATCTATGAAAATAGTTCTATTTACCTGTCTGTGTATGAGCTTTCTTTGCTATTTGGCTTTACTCATCAGTTGGCCTGAAACTGATGAGTTTTTTTATTATACACTGCAAACATGAGTAAATTGTTTATTCTAGTTCATTAACAAAGATTACGTAATAAATAGATTGGAGGACATGTCTAATTTTGTCCCTGGATTTGATGTGTTTCATCACTACTCTGTGCTTAACTTTCCCCTTGTAATGGACAGTAATTAAGTGTCCTCTGAAAAGCATTTTGAGACTTCTTTGTTGGAGGGAAAACTACAGAATCTGTGCAAGATGGTAGTGTATGCAGATAGGACTCTTGTAAGAGTTGCACTTCTGCTCTTGCAAATGCTTCTAGGTGTGGTGGTTATGAGTTGTTTAAAAATACGGCGGTTCTGTTATATGCTTCTATTGAGAGTGGGACTGCAGCTGTGGTAGTTCTAGCCCAGCCGGCCAGTGGAAGGTCTAGACTGCCCTCTAGTGCGTGTTTCTCCTTGGTAACCCACTCTTGCTGTTGCTCTAGGTTGGGGATCTTCATTTTAATGTTTTGCACCTCAGTGCTTGATGGAATTTCATCAGTTTGTGCTGCTTAGTCTGAGACTGAGTCTTGTTCATTTTAATAAATGTAATTTCTCAGTTTTTTGTTTCTAAATAATTGCTATAATCTCTGTTATTGTTAAAATCTCTTGTAACTACATGGTGCTAAATTGTGTTTTACATTTGGGACTATGTTGCACACTTCTTTGTACTTAGTTACCCGCACTAGCTGTGGTTACCAGAACAAAGCACTCTCTTCTTCCATCCCTCCATGAGAGTATTATTTAAGGTTTCCCAATAGATATGGAATTGTTAGTCTGTCTGTCTGCACGTGGACACGCCATAGCCAACTGACTCCAAAGCAGAGGTGGATATGTAGACAGAAGCATTCCTGTTGCAGTTCTCTCTCTCTCTCTCTCATTGGTAGAATGATACTATTGGAGTAAAGGGAATCTGGGCAGAAGCAGACCCTGTTTGTTTTCAGCTTTTTGTTACTGTCATCAGTTTGAGACAATTACAGTAGCCCCAGGATGCAAATGAGGACATGGGTAAGGATTTGACACTTTGCTTGACTACAGCTCTAAAACATTCAGGTAGCAGAGTGAGGCTTAAGTAGTCTTCAGCTCAATCATCTGAAAAAACAATCTGCCAAAATAAAGTACAAAGACACCTCTTCAAGAATCAATATGGAGTATGAAACATTTTCAAATAAAGAAAATGTGCATGTTTAGGTTTATTTTCTATTTATTTTAATCCTAGCTACTGAGGAGGAGGAAGAACACTTCCGTAAAGCTCTGGAGAATAATCCTGAGTCAGTGCAACTCATTTTAATCATGGGTGGTATCCAGTTTTTCTTTATAAAGGGAATAGTTGTTTTTATTCCATCATCCTATCTACCATATTTCAGAACTGATTTGTAAATGTCCTCTGTGTGTCAGTTTCTCAGCATGAAATTAACTCAACCAGAGGCCTGAAAAGTTTCTGAACTCTGAGCTATCTCCATACCAAGCAGTAGGTCAGTGTATCAGAATAGAAACAAACTGAAGGAGATTGTGCAATATATTTAACATGGCAGAAAGTGTGAAGCTTTACTTGTGCCTGCAAGTCTTAGGTTCATAAGTTAATACTTCCCTTGCAATTCATTTGACTAACTGCTAACTTGTAAGTCTCTTCGATGATATTGGTTATTTAAACCCCAGAAAAATCAATTGTGTATTAGTAAAATATGTCATTAAAGTTCTCTGTTGACTATAAGAAGGGTGAGGAGGGAGCTTCCACAAGGAATTCAGCAGCTGTTTTGGAACAGACTTTCTTCCCAGAGTTTATAAAGTTTGTAACCTTTATGTAACCAGAGCTTTCTTTGTAATATATCTGTCACTGGCTGCAGAGTAGGTTAATGGATGGAATTAAGTGAAATGAAACCCCACATACTCAAATTTACATTTTAAAATAATTTCAGTTCTCCCAAAAATAAAATTCTTACTCCCTATGTTTGTACGATCTCTCACTTTGTTGGTAATACATGTTTAGACCTGGCTGTGTAGGGGGCAAAAAAGAGCAGTAATAAAATGAAGAGTAACGTGGTTTTCTAGCAGTAGAAAACTTGTGTAAATATAATCCTTCTGTATATGGAAAAGGAACTACCTAGCGCAGTTCCTTCTCTTGAAGGCAACAGAGTTTGTGCACACTGTTCATGGAAATCACACTCAGACCTGCTGAGCAGCAGATTTGTTCAAGTGGAGTACGTGCTGGAGTGTACAGCACTAGTGAGTTAACCAAAATGCACTCTGCTCTGGAGAAGTGAGCTACAGAAATGCAAGGTAAATGCCTGGTCCTTCCTAGACAAAGGCTGCTTCACCCACATTAAAATGTGGGGAATTTGGAAGAGGGAAGGAACAGTCTTACTGATATTTTCCGTAATTGCTAACATTGCTGAAATTGGCTTACCAGTGAGGGTTGGGGTAGGATGTGTGAAGTTTAGGCAGGATTCCAGGTGACCAGCAGTCATGCAGGTTTTGCAACTAAGGTCATATGGGGAGAGGGCCAGGGTAGGGGAGTGTGGAGAAGAGAAAAAGGAAAGCTAAACACGAGAGTAAGAGGATGGATTGGAATAGGAAGGAACAGACTGATAGGTGAAGAAGACAAATGGAAAGCAAATGTGTGCATTACATCACTCAAAGGTGTCTGTCTTTCCAAAGAACATGCAGTAATTGGTCTGTCTGAATTTTCTTTCCTTCTTTTAAAGGATAGACTCCTGTGCAGAGAGGGTGCTTGGCACCAGTCTGCCACTGAATCTTCTGAGAAGGGAAGATAACTGATGTAGAGAGTAGACAATGTTCTTTATAGGAATCTTTAATAATGTTCATGCCATGGTAAATGAAACTGTGCAGAAACACATACCACTACTATATATATGTATATATATATATAAATAGTCTATATATAAATATATGAATATAGATGTTGGGCAAACAGTGCAGGTTGTTAGTGTTTATGCCAGTTGGGGCAAAGATTAAAATGTGCTTGGCTTTTACAAATACCTCACTTAAGTTAGATGCTTCTGGAGTGTTCTACCACTGTGCTGTCTGCTGTTTAGCACTATGGGTGGCAAAAAGCAAAAGTATGAGATTTTCATCCATCTGTGCTTGCTGCCTCTAGCATTTTAACACTGCATAGTCCAGAACCTTTTCAAGTCTAGATACCTGTAATGCTCCTTTTAGGCTAGTTCTTCCACCATTACTGTCACTGTTGGAGGAGTTACCTTTAAAGTTTCAGAAAATGTTTTAGAAAAAGCATGTTGGATTAATTATTGTTTTATCTTCTCGTTACTGCTGAATTTTTTTCTGTGCATCATTCTTCCAGGTCATTGAAAGATTATTTTTTTTTTTTATCCTTTAAGATCAAAAAAGTGCAACTTGAAAATGTTTTTAAGATTGCTGTTTGATTAATGGAAAGATACCAACTAAGACCAGCTATACAGTCACTTCAGAATACTAAATATGTTTGCTAACATATTTCTGGAAGCAGGTGCAAACAGGTGAGTTCAGCTGAAGAAACCTGAACTTCCTTATTGGCATGAATGGAATTGTTTTAGTATTCATTTTTGAGTGTGAGTAAGCACTGAATATACTCATGAATAAGATGATCAATTGTCTATTTGTAAACTAACTTACATTAGGTTTATTGATGGAGGGTTGTCCTGAGTATTGAGGAGGTTGTCCTGAGTTTTCACCAGCGAATCATAAGTTTGAGAAACTTTATGTGTGTATATATCATTAATCAAAATAATGTTAAATATGAATACATGAGAAAAGTGAGTACAATGATGCTGCGCTTTAGTAATAAAACAAATCTAAGAATCATATTGTTAAATTTTAGCTGAACTTTTTCACTACTCGGGCAAAGTGATTTTGATGGCAGTCTAGGGTTATCTATCATTCCATTTTTTTTCCCTCCAAATTTATACCAATTAATTGTTATGTGACTGTCAATTGCTGGAGTTCCAAGCAGAACTCTTGCTGATTACAAAAAAAAAAAAAACAACAAAAACCAAAAAACCAACAACAAACTATTTAAGATTGTTTTAAGTAGCTTAAAGCACATTAAAGCATGAGCATGTTAACATACAATATCCACGTGAAGAATAAACGGTAGCTGAACGCAAGTAACTTGCTTTAATTTACAAATCTTGATTTAGTTGGCTGGAATGTTGCACATAAGGCTAATTTAACTAATGATTGCATATTTCTGTCTCTCTTGTCTGACAAGGTGCTGGTTGTGATATATAGAGAGATATATAAGTGTATAACCTACCATCATAGCTTATATGCTGTTTGAAAAATCTCTGCATTATTTGCTATGAATCAACATGTTTTATTGCCTGAAAATAATTTGCTTTCAAATTTCTGTAGTTCTAATATAGCATACTAAACTTCAGCTTTTTTTTAAAGCTTCGGACTGATTTTTTTTTTTTTTTAGATATAAAGTACATCAATCAAATGCAAGTTAACATTAACTCAGTAACTCAGGTACAAGTTTTTAGAAATCAGGTATGTATTTTTAAGTACATTTAAGAAGAAATAACTGTTCGTGACCGTATGTATTAATTGATCTTGATCAGATGAAGTAATGCATAAATAAATTTTCTATTTGCTTTGGTAGTTCAGTTAATTTCTCCAGATAGATGAAAAAAAAACTTCTGTTGATGTTGAAGAACCATTTCAGCCTGTAAACTGGTTTTGGTTGACTGCCCTTAGAGGCTTAAAAGAAGCTATTTAATATAGCAGGTATAACAGTCAGGTGTTTATGACACCTTACTCATCTGAAGAGGGAGAGGAAGGTACATGTGTAGGAGTCTCAACTGATTTTTCGCAATAAACTACTGATTTGAACACAAGGAGGTAATTAATATGAAGAGTTGAGATGGTATGGACCAGAAAATAGATTTATAACATCATCTTACAGTTCATGGGTGAAAAAGCCCGCATCTCTTCAGTGGTTTTATAATTTTCACATTTCTCCAGTGGTTTTATAATTTTCTAGTTGCATATAAAGTTACTGGGACAAAATATGTAGTAGAAAAGCTTTTAAATCCTTATGGGGGATTATTTGGGGATATCCTTTTCTGCATTCATTTAACTTTTAGTCATGACCTCAGGTTTGCCCAGGTATGAGGGTAATGTTTTGTTCAAGACAATGGAACAGTTAATTCTTATTAATACTTAATGGTGTTTGGTGCCATAGCTTGGTAAAAGGATGCAGAGGGGTAGATTGGAGGCATAGTTGGAGTTCGGCCATCCAGTAATGATAGCCAGATGTGTTGGTGAGAAATGAATGCATGTACTCTTCAGCAACTGAGTTGTCATATCTCTGCCTTTTGTGGGTTTGTTCCTCCCACAGTTTCCTTTCAAATTGCTCAATGGGATTTCTCTGATCTTTCAGACATCATGTTTCATGGATCAACATGGCTTTACCAAAGTTAAAAAAAAAAAAAATCACATGATTTTACATCATAGCTACAGAGCAACAAGGCTTTTAATAAGGTCCCATACATAGACCTGCTTACCTTAAATACTTCATCAGTTAAGTCTCTTGCTTGTGGAGGCTCTGTGAAAACTACAGAGAACACAAAGGAGGGCAGCAAAAAGCAGAGTGAACTCAATTTTTAGAGTGAGTAGAGGTGACTGGATCATAGTCTATTAATATCATCAAGGTAGTAAGATAAATGAAGAGAGGGAATTGCTTGGTCTCAGATGGTAGGAGAAAGAGCAATTGCTTAAGGCTAAGGAAGGAAAAGTTTGAACTAGATAATAAGGGCGGGGGAAGGAATGCTTTAAACAGAGCAAGTGAGCAATGTTTTGAGGAACTCAAGGAAGAGTTTGAGGTACCATCACTTGAGAGGTGTGAGATTTAAGTGAGAGATGTGGCTGGCAGGTTTTGGTATGAAAAAATCACCTAAAATTCTGGAGTCAGGCTAACTGACACAGGCTGGGCTGCCTTGGCCTGTTTTTCACAGTTGTGATATGATGCAAGGAATGACTGTGGCCTTGACTAGCTTTTTAAATGTAGTCTGTACTTCCACAGCCTGTTCATAGAGGTTACCAGGGAATGAAGGAAACGTGTGCAGGAAGGGAGTGTAACAGGATAGAACTGTATTAGTCAAGTAACTCGTAATTTGTACCAGCAACTACCTGATAATTTGGCTTTGGTTTTGTTTTTCTTTCCTTTTTCAGTCAGTGCAGCTTCTCAGTACTGGATGACACTGGTCGCTAGAGTATTGCAGTGATAATGATTTTGTGATGCTGAAGAAAATGGCTCAAGACTATGCATTCAACCTTTTGGAACCATGCCTTCGTTTTACAGATGATTTGCCATAAAAAAATGGCTTGGGACAGCAGGGAAATCTTGTGTCCTCTTAAAAGAAAGTTTTCAAGTATTCCTATTGATACTCAGTACAGCAATAAGTCAAAATATATTTTTAAAAAAATGTTGCTTATTCTGAGGCAGTCTCACAGTTTATACCAACTGCAATATCATTTCTGGCAATTCAGAAAGGAAAGTTCCAAGCAGTCACTAGTGAGAGTCAGTGAAACGAAACAACCTCTTAAAAGTTTTGTCTTCCTCATCTTATTCTTCTGCTTATAGCACGTCTTCCCCTCTCAGACCTGGTTTATCTCTGCAAGATTTGCTTTATGCATCTTACTCTGGGGATCTGGAATATATCTCTCTCTCCTGTGATTCAATTTCCTTCTTAGAGTTTTCAAAAAGTCCTTGTTGGGTAATTAGATGATTCTGGGACATTGCATTGTGCCAGTTTTAAAGATATGTCGCTGTTAGAGTCAGAAGGGACTGTTCCAATCATCTGACCTCCTGCATGAGATAGTTACTGAATTTCACACAGTCGTTTTTATGTCTGACTTCTGTCTGAACTTCAATAAACAGCACTTGTTGTCTGAGATGAGGAGTTAGTTACTAAAATACAGTTGCTACTATACCTTGCAGTACTCAGTCAGGGGAGGTGTCAGAAAAATCTAGGTTTTAACATAACACCTTTTTGTTTAAACACCTTTTGCATGCAGCTTCAGTGTGTATGTACTGCTTTGAGAAGGAGCAGGAGGAAGATGGGACTCGTGTGCATCCCAAATGGCTTCATTCCCCATGGTACAGAATAAGATGGGTTGGCTTGATTATTCCATGTGCTTCTCTTGCTGAATTTTCTCTGTTAGGAAAGCAGTTGTTCAGAAAGCAGTCCGGTGCTAGCTGCTCACTAATGGTTTGGGATACCCAGTCAGAATAGGAATTGGGCTTTTTTTCTTTTTCTTTTTTTTCTTTAAAATAGGTGTTAAAGTGTGTGGAATGGAATGACCACTTGGTGGCAAAGCTGAACAGGAAGCAAAATGTGACTGATTTACAGAAATACTTTCACTTGTCTGGCATTTCTGGGAGATTTGTGGGACACTGTCGGGATTACGAAGGCACGCTGACTTTGCCTACAAGGCCACATTTGTTTGTAATTGTGTTCCTAAGTTTGTACAATCATAACGCTACTTGTCCTGCTAGTAGAAATTGATTCCTTGAACACAAGAGGTACCGAATTAATTGGCTTTGCTTTCACTGTGAGGTAAACTGGGGCAATGTGAATGCCCCTTCCAGAGTCTCTAGCAGAATTAGAGACAATACTACAGGAAAAAGCTTCGATGACAAGCTAAAAGGCTTAGGCAGAGTTCTGTAGTTCTGTCTCCCTAATGCAGGTTTTGACAAAGGCACATGCCCTGTATTTTAATGACACAATATGGAATATGTTAGAAAAATGACAATAAAACCCCAAGGTAACTGTGCTAGATAACCTCTTTTTCTAGCTGCTGTTATCAAAAAATACTGGGTTTAATGTTTTAAGCAGGTGTATTTTGTAGGGAGACGTAACACCATTTATCACATCAACCTGATGTATTTATAGGGGGGAAAAAACAGCAAGATTTCATCTGTATGAGCCTTTTCTTCAGGTGATGCCTGAATATGACAAGCAGTGTTTCAGCATGCAAGGCACTCAGTATGCTGCCTAGAAGCTGATAATGTCTCCTTCTGGCACAGCATCATAACAAAAAATCATGCTGTGCTTCTTCCGCAACCAGAGTTGTGACTGTATCGGCCCCTTTCACTTCATACCCCAGGGGAAAAGACACGTTGGCTGCGGGCTCCTGAGAGAAGCGAGCAATTGAAAGAAGTAAGAGGAATCTCTTTTGCAACTGCACTTCAGGTGAGGTGAAGAAGTGATTCCTGACAATGCTCAGCGAGGTCTCAGGCTCCCTGTGTGTTTGGAAATGTATGGAAGAAATAATTTCGTTATGATATGAGAATCTCTCTGCTGTTTCATGCTGTCAAACATTCAAACTGCATTTATTACTGAGCTTCTCTTGATTCTCAATAAGAGACTGAATTCATTCCCCCTGCTCCTTGTTCCCGCAGATCTACTTTAAGCTAATGCTAAGTCAATAGGAGCAGAATTTACTTACTGCCCTTCCTGTCCCATGCTCTCACTGCATATTGTGAATGGATACACGTGTATGGTATTGAAGCAAATGAGCTTTTGTTCTATTTAAAAACCAGGCCCTTTAAATTGGTTGTACAATGACAGACATTTGCAGAACATGTGGTATAAAGTAGTAATTTCTGCTACTGGAAAGTTTAGCCATAAATCCAAAACAGACATCCAGGATTTCTTGCATGATATGTTAATGTATTGCAGCTCTCTTTTTGTGTGCATGCACACATTTTACTTGTGAATGTGGGATTAATAGAAATTCTCCTTCTCCAAAACTTTGGAGTCTTAAAAGTGTTATTAATAAATAACCCAAGAGTTTATAATTCTGATTCCCTTAACATTTTCAGTTGCTTCCTTGAATGTCTTTACAGTGCTATTTCATTCAAAGTTTCTTGCTTGGACTGTCTTGGCCATGTAATAAAAAACCAAAGTCAAACCAAGCTCTTGTGTAACCCATCATTTTTTATTTTTGCTTGAGCCAAACAGCTGTTCATGCTCAAGATGGCAGATACTCACTTCAGATGTCATCCTTTTTCCTTGGACCTGAATGGGGCAAGAACCAAGACCTTGCTGGAAACTTCTTCCTCTGAATGGCTTTTCTTTCTTAAATTCCAGATTTATTGTGTGAAATAGTTTGCACTGCTCAGTACAAGTGATGTGTAAGATATGTATTATTAGGTGAGATGCCAAGCAACAACTCTTTAGATACACACTGTATTTGAGTAAATATGGTTGTATGTATATATTTAGATGTTTGCTAAATCTGACTGTGTTTGTTGGCAGATATTTAAGTGATGCCAAATTCAGAAATTTTTGGTTGTTTTCTCTTGAGGTGTTTTTTGATTGGTTTTGTTTTTTAAACCCAGCTAATCTCTGGTATCAACTAGAGTGCAGTCCTACAGTCAGTCTGCACTGGTACAACTGAGGAGACACTAAACTGGAGGGAAAAGGATGAAATTAACAGAGAGCAGGAACTACTTAGATTTTTTTTTCATCAGTAAAGTTAATGTAATAAGTAGTAGTTATAAAGAATGACCAGGTTAGTTTAACTTGAGTACAGTTGTACCAGCCTTTCTCCCAGGGCTTTACCTTGTCTGATGCCCTGCATACGGTCGGATTCACTGCTCTGCAGAGCCTTTGCCATGTCGCAGCCTGCTGCCTTGGCAGGGGGAGGCGGTGGTGCAGTGCAGCTGGGGCTGTGGTACCCAGGCCTGTCAGAGCCCCCGGCCGCCGCCTTTGGCCGCTGCCGTTCAGCTCCGAGGGTGGGGCGGAGAAGTTTGGCCGCGTTGTCTGGGGGTGGGAGCCGGCGGGAAGCCGTGTCCAGGTTTTGCCTTGGGGAGACTTCTCCTTGTGCCCCTCCTGTCACGGCTCACCCGAGCGGTGAGGCTGTGTCGCGGGGCCCTTTCCAGCAGTGCTGGAGGCGAGAGGCAGCCGGTGAGGGGAGGGACGGAGCCTCTCGCTCGGAGCCGGTGCCCGGGGAGGATTGAGGACCCCCGCCGGGCTTCGCCGCCTGACAAAATGGCTCCCCCAGCCCTGCTGCCACCGGCTGGGCCTCGCCCGGCTGGAGGAGCGGGGGGCGGCCGGGGCAGCCCCGTGGAGCTCTCCATGGTGGCCGCCGGCCCTCGCCCGCTGAGAGGCGGCTGGGGGCCGGGCCGGGCCGCCCGCCGCGCCGCCCCTCTCCCACACTTGCCGTCCCCCAGGCCCGGCCCGACGCCCGCCCGTCGCGGGGGCGGAGGCGTGCCGCGGAGGGGCGCTCCCGGCTCCTCGCCCGCCGGAGGGGAGAGCCCGGAGGCGCCGGGCAGCAGCCTGCGCCCCGCCCCGCGCCCCGCGGCGGAGGCGCCGCCCCGGGCAGAGCGGAGTTTCGCCACGCTCCCTAACGGCCGCGCTGCCGGCGCGGCGGAGCCAGGAGTTTCGCCACGCTCCCGTAGTCCCCTCGCGGGGTGGCGGCGCGGTGCATGCCGGGCCCGAGGCGGACTGTCCCTTCGCTGCGCGAGGAGCTGGGAGCCGCGCCTGCCGCCATGTTCCGCTGGGCCGCCGCCCGGGGCCTCTAGCCGCCCCCGCCCCGCCTCGCCGCCGGCCGCCGTGCGCTCCTCTCCCCGCCAGCCCGCCGGCGGAGGAGGAGGACGAAGGCGCCGCCGCGCTCAACAGCCGCCGTTGGAGCCCGGCAGCGCCCAGCGATGTCCGCCAAGGAGGGGAGCAAGGTGCTGCTGCTGCCGCCCCACGCCACCAGCGAGCGCGCCGTCAAGGGTGAGCGTGGCCCCGCTCCGCGGCCTGCTGCCGCCCGGGCCCGGCGGGCCGCGGGGAACATGGCTGCCCGGCGCGGCGGGGGGCGGGGGCCGTCCGGGTGTCCGCGGGTGCCCGGTCTCGGAGCGGCGGCCCACCCGCGGACGGGTACCCACGCGTGTGCTCGCCGCCCGGGCGGCTGGCTGCTGCCGCAGCCCGCAGGTGGGGGCGAAGCGGTGTCCGCGGGAGGGCTGCCCGGCTGCCTGCGGGGGCGTGGGGGCCCGCACGGGCGTGGAAACACTCGGGGTTTGTAGGCGGGGAGGCCGAGCCGGGCGCGGACGCTGGCCGGGAGGGCAGGGGACAGCCCCGGGGCTGGGCGGGTGCCGGAGGTGCCCGTGGGGCGGGGGTCTGGGTGCCGCGGGTGGAAGCGGGGCCCGAGGCCCTGGCACCGCGCTCCAGATGTGCGGCTCGGGCGGTGCTGGCGGGAGTGTGCGGGTGCCGTGCGGGCTGGGGGCCACCGGCCTCCCCGCCGGGGGTCGGGCCCTGCGCGCCTCGTTCCCTGCGGGGGCTTCCTCTGCGCAGGGGAGGTCCTGGTGACTGCAGCAGCTGACAGCGCCGAGGAAGAGGGAGTGGGAAGGTGCTGCCGCCCTTTCTATTGGCTGCTGCTCCCAGGTTCTCACTTCTGATGGAAAAAACTCACCTTGATCTATTTCTTCATGGCCTTTTTTGGTAGCACGATCTCATGGGAAGCCTTTAAAAGTCGAGCGTTGGACTTCTGAGAAGAAAAAACGTTTTAAAGTAGATACATTTGTGTAAAACTAAGGTGGTCTAGCGACTAGAATGCTGTAAAACATTCAGGTCCTTGCTCCAGAGCACGTCGAGTGTGTTATTTTAGCATTTGTGGGGAGAATAATTGTTTGCATCTGCAGTATCTGAAAATATATTAATTAGATTTAAATTGTCAATTAAGAGGCTAGCATAGGTAACACTTTACAGAGTTTCTAGGTTTTATTTACTCAAATTGCAGACAATTTTATTTTGATCTCAAACGTTTTGATATTGAAGTTTATTTGACTGCAGCAGTGTGGACATTTGTGATAGCAGACCTGGGCTGCTGGAATTCATGGCTGTACACAAAGCAGTCTGCTTTGAAGATTGACATTTCTAGAAACACAGCATCTGACTGCTTTTAAAGGGGTGGAGACTGTTCATTTAACTTTTTATATAATAGGAGGTCTCGAGAAATGAAAAGGATATCTTTGTATTCAGCAGGTCTTAATTAAAGCCTTGGAATCCTGTAGTATGTTTTGGAAATC
This sequence comes from Podargus strigoides, assembly GCA_028020825.1. Lineage (NCBI taxonomy): Eukaryota > Metazoa > Chordata > Aves > Caprimulgiformes > Podargidae > Podargus > Podargus strigoides. The sequence continues at coordinate 21,740,800 of CM051626.1, read as the reverse complement.
AGCATGTTTTCCAGTAAGCTGGAAAGCTTTACTCACAGTAAGTTGTTATTCATTTTGGATTGCTTAACCTGTTGATTTGTTTGAACAAATTGCAAGAGTAAAAGTAGAAAATGTTAAAACCAGCCTATTAGAAACTTGTGCTCATTAGTATTACTTTAACATATAGTGTTCAGACTTGCTGAATTTTTGCACCTTTAGCACAATTTGTTGTGACAAATTAGGTTCTTCAAGTAGTGCAGGAGGACTAATGGTAAGTCATTAGACAGTCTAGAGTGCACTGGAAAACCTGCTGATTTCCAATCATTTGATAATTCAGCGTGTTACATGTGGCCTACGCATCTGGTTGATTAAAATCATAGTTAAGACTTGCTTCATTCTAACAGGATTCCAGCCTGGGGTTACAGTAGTTCTCTGAAACTAGATGTGTAGGATACGGAACTATTGTAAAGGTAATCAGGCTTTGATAGCTTCATCTGTCGTAATTACAACCAGTTAAATGTTCGTATAGCAGCATTTTTCTCTTCCTTCTGTTGACCTGTCCTCTCCATACCTATCATGCTGAATCATTGGCTTCTGGAGAAAGCCTGGACAGCTGTGCCTAGTTGTCTGTGTTCTTGATAGGAAGGACAGGGTGGTTTGGTTCCCCCCTCCCCCATTAGGTGCAGTGCAGTTGGAAATACTTATTTTACGCAGTGACTCCAGAGGTGCAAGATTGCAGGTTATGTCAGTGCTAAGTGGGAGCATCCATGCAACGTAAATACATTTGTTGAAACCATGTTAAAACGTGACAACTGTGTCACATCCCTGTTCACAAACATCCCTGTTCTTGCCTACTAAGAGATATTCACCATACTCTTTACCTATTGTGCCATGAGTAAATTACAGATATGGCAGTACTTTCTTAAGGTGGGCCCTCTGCTTTTGTCAAGGCCTCAGGGGACCTAAAAGTGTTAATTTTTTATACTGGAAATGTGTGGACCAGGTGTGCTGGTAAAACTGTTAAGATAACAGTTCAGATGGTTGCATAATGTCTTATAATTTTAACGTCTGTAATGCTTATGAATCATTGTAGAGACTGCCTCTTTTTTCACAGTGATCCACTTATGTATTGATAATTATTAGTGAATTTATTTACTGGAGTAAGGTTTGGGGATTCTTTTTAAGACAATATTTTTTCACATTTGTTTCGTTTAATGTCATCTGCTATAGGAGAAAAAAGAAGTGTAAAAGTGTTTTGAAAATCTTTTTTTTTTTTTTGTATGCCATCTCTATTCCCAAGAAAAAACATCCTTGAGGCACCCAGGCTTTCTGTCTCTCCTTGCTGAGACATTTCATTTATAATGTCTTAGGTCCTTGAGAACAACCACAGAGAAAAATGTAGTAATGTTGTCTGGTGTATCTGTGTATTGGTCCATATTTCAGCTTTCATGCTCTCCATATATTAGGTCTTTTTGGGAGGAAATGTGAATTCAGGACTTAATGCTTGGTGATACTTGCATTGTTTCATCTCTTGCTTTTATTTTAGCTTTATTTTCTTCCTCTGTGTTACTGGAAGAGGGGAAAAAGGAAACCAAAAGAAACCATTAAGTTTCAGAGGCCATAAGAAATTAAATCCTTTACCACTAATAATGGCAGAAATGGGCGAGAGATGCTCACCCAAGAAAAAATGGTTAAATTATTCTTTTATCAGTAACTAATCTTTCCTAATAAGGTAGGATAATAATTAGGATGTGTCCCCCTTTATATTTTGACCTGTATATTTAGGAATTAGTATGAAGTGCATATATCTATAAAAATATCTGAAAGGTTATCAGGTGTAGTGTTCATATTAGACACATATACAATAAACATAATAATGGCTTTAAATATGCAGTCTATACAGTCTAGCTGTGTTGGTTTGGCATGCCTTCCCAAGTATGAATTTGTATCATCAAAGGTAATTGGTTGCAAGTGTATAAAAAGCTCAAATTTTCTCTTTTCATGGCTTAGTTAAACTGTCTGAAGTAATTTGTACTTACAGAGTTTCCTATAAATTAATGGTTAGCTGTGAAATTGAAATGTCTAAAGTCAGATTTTGGCATTTGGTTCCCAAAAGGTGTCTTGTGGCGAGGCTTTTGTTACTGCTTTTTTTAATAGAGGTGAGAAAATGTACCTGTTGTCTTGATTCACTGTTTTCTAAGGCACACTATCTTTGAAGAATGATACTTGGTGTTTTACTGTGTCGTGGAAGACAGCATTTTCCTCTATTATGTTCTGTCAAAATCACAAGGGGGAAAAGGAAATACCTTTTTTTCTTTAAACTGGTGTTGATATTTAACTCCTGTATCTAGTTCTTTTGGGTTTGGGTTTGCCTTTCTTTTTGGATGATGATTGACTGACTCCAGACATAGAATCATAGAGTGGTTTGGGTTGGAAGGAGCCTCAAAGATCAGATCATTCCAACCCCCCCTGCCATGGGCAGGGACACCTCCTACTAGACCAGGTTGCTCCAAGCCCCATCCCACCTGGCCTTGAACACTTCCAGGGAGGGGACAGCCACAACTTCTCTGGGCAGCCTGTTCCTGTGCCTCACCACCCTCACAGTAAAGAATTTCTTCCTAATCTCTAAATCTACCTTCTTTCAGTTTAAAATCTACCTTCTTTCAGTTTAAAATCTACCTTCTTTCAGTTTAAAATCTACCATCTTTCAGTCAGCCCACTTGACTGTTCAGTGCTTGTGACTTTCGTACTTTGTAATTGTATTGTATCTTTTCTACTGAAACAACTGTTTCACTACATTGTAGTAAAGTGGTTTTCACTGATAGGTAGGAAGAAGTGCTTTTAGGCTCAGATAGTTTGATAGAGTGGTCCTGGGCATGGCAGGGACAAGCCCTCCTTTGACAGCAGAACTTCTCTGCCCTTCTCTGAGTAGCTACACTGCAAAGTTGTACTTGGAAGCACTCTGTCCTCCCTGGCGTTGCACTTTGCCCACTATGACGCTTTGGAAGCAATCCACAGGACCTTGTTGTGCTGAGCTAGTGGATATTTGTTGTGAAATTTGGAGATGATGTCTGTTCTTCTGGAAATGGGAAGCTTCAGTATTCCTTTGTTTTGGATAAAAGTCATGATGGAGTCTGTCTAACTGGCAGTCATTTTGGGTATTAAATAGTAGCTCTTTGAAACAGCTCTTTAGAGAATCTCAAAGACAAGTAACTCATAGCCTTGAGCAGGGTCCTAAATTAAGACACTAATAGCTACTTTTAAACAGTGATTTCCATGTAGGAGAAAAAGAAATCATTGCAGTATTTAAAATTTGGAGTCTGATAAAAAAACCCCAAACAGGTAAAAGGATAAATGCTTACAGGCAGCATGAAGGCTGTTTTAAAAATATTATAAGGTACTTAGAATGCCTTTATGCTGCGGGTCAAAAATGATTCTAAAATGATCCAGAAAAGCAGCAGAGTCAAAAATTTAAAAAATAATCAAAGTTTCGTTTGGGGAGAGACAATGGAATGGAACTAAATTCTGATAAGTTAGTGTTTGACTGGCCTTATACATCTTTTTTTTGGAGAGAGAGAGAGAGAGGATGGTTAGAGTGAGCGAATCTTAAAAATAACAACAACAAACTGAAACCCCCCCCACAAAAATGGAAGTTTATCTTAATTTCCATAGGGTGAATTGGCAGTTGAGGCTTCAGAAGGCAAGATCAGAGCAGAAAAATCTGGCAACTACTTTACTTGTGTGTTTACTGTATAAGGAACTAAGGACTTTTTCACATGAGTCAATTCTTATTCCTGAATGGAACCAAAGAATTGTCTCAGTGAAATGTAAGTGATTTCAGAACATATCAACAAAACAAATGTTCAAAAAAACCAAACATTCCAGGACCAGAAGATGTTTGTCTAGCGGGTCTAAAGGAATTCTTTGGGGGTTTTGGGTGCAAAATTGTGGATTTATTTTCCATAGCCTGTGGCATAACTCATCTTCTGAGTCTGAGAAATGGAGCACAACAGCATTTTTTTTAAAAGCTCTAGATTGAACTGAAGAGCTGTAGATCAGTAACTTTAATTTAAGCAGACTCATAGCACTTGTTAGAAAGAATGGACTAACTATGTTCCTGGGGAAATACAGTATTAAAGAGGGGTTGGTACAGTTTTTGTAGATGGAAATCAAGAGAAATTGTTAGAATATTTTGGAGGAGCCAGTGAGCTGGTGGATCCAGGCAAAACTATTAATCGTGTTCCTTCATCAGAGCCTTTAAAGTAAGCAAAAGAGGAAATGTACTCTTTTGGATCAAAATTAGTTAAGAAAGAAAGGATGTTAATAGGTAATACAATTCCATGGTTGAGGGAGGTTAACATCTGTCATCTGTGCTCTTTAATTGTATTCATAAGTTGTTTACATAACAGTTATTCAGGATAGTAAACTTCAAGAGATGTTTCAGAAAGCTCTTGTTAGACTGAGTACCTGGGCAAAGAAGTTGCAGGAGATGCTGTTCTGATAAAGGCAGAGTAGACTTTACAAGGGAAAGAACAAATCTTGCTTAAATGTAGAGGGTGGTGAACTCGGGAAAGAAACATTAGGGTCTGTATGGATAATATTCTGAAAATAGTACAGTGGCAGTCAGAGAGGCTGATAGGAATTTAGGGATTATTAGAAGTTCAGTTTAGAGAAAAAAAAAAAGGAATGTCATTATATACATCTTATATGTGCACTTTGAGCAGCAGCATGGAATTTTGGTCCACCTTTTTGATTTTCTTCTTTATCTAAAGATACGTTCACAAACCATAGAGTGGCTTTCATGCAAGGTGGAGCAACAAAGATGAGAAATCTGTGCCTTGGAAAAGGAATAGCTGAGTAGGGGATGGAGTTAGATACTGCTTATATCATGAATGATATTTAATGGAAAGGTTGAGCAGGAAACAAGTGTAACTTTTATCTCCCTATGAAAAGGAGAAATGCAGTGCTAAACAAAACTTTTCAGAAATGAATATAAATGGAAGATTAAATAATTTTCATATAATGGGTAATTAAAATTGTGGAATTCATAGCAATAAGGTGAAGTGGAGGCAAAAGCTATAAAAGCATCTATTCAGGGTCTGGACAAAATAGTGAAAAATAGTTCTGTTAGTGATTACAAACATGATTATCTGGGTGAAACTAGAGGAAATCCTTAAACTGCCCTGTTTGGAAAACAGAGAGTATGGGGAGGGAAAGACCGGGAAATCCTCCATTGCCAGAAGCAAGTTTAGGCACTAAATAATCTTTTGGCATAACACACTATAACCATTTTAATGGGAGGAGCATCTTTAAAAACTTTTCAAACAAATAATTATATTTCGTTTGTGAGAGAAACTGCCAAAAGCATCAACCAAGTTAATTGAAAAATTATACAGCCAGTGTAAAAGATGAATGCACCATGGCATACTAGGTGCATCAGTAGTTTCATTTGAGATTTAATATTCTATGGAACTTTTAAGACTGCAAGTATGTGGTAAGTAAGAGTAAAATAAATAGTGCCTGCAGTGCTTTTGCAGGGTTTCAGAGTTTACAGGGTCATTTTTCCTTGCTTCAAGAATGCTCATTGATATAGCAGGCAGCATGCATTCAGAGAAGCTTATCGTTTTTGTTGCATTTAGGAAGAATATTGTAATTTGCAGGAAACTGACTGTGCTGAATCTGTGCTTTCTTTTTGGGATGAATAGGGTAACTCGTACCTTTTCACAACTATTGATTCTAGCTTTCTGATTCAAGTAGACGCTGCTGTGTATTTATGCTTAATATTTTCAAGGTTGCTGGTCCATAGACCATCTCTGATGTCTTTATGCTATTCCTTTTCAAATCCATTCTGCCAAATGCAGAAGGAGAATTGGATATGCTCTGTCCTCATAGTAGTCATGGGTGCTGCATCTCTTTCATCTGTGTAGATGTTGGCAGAGGTGTGAAAACTCCAGGGACAGACTGAAAGGTGTGCTAGGCTTTGTGATTCTTCTGAGTGATAACACATAGACAGCAATGCACCTATAAAACCAAAAGCCTGCATAACCTGACCAAACAACAGAAAAAACGCAGACAACTCTGCTATCATGGTAATAAACCTACTGACAAAATGAAGGATACTGGCCTTTTCACAGAACACCATGGTTGTACTGATATATGGTATCACTTAGTGGAAACAAACATTATATACTGTTTTGTGTATACCTACCACCAAAGTAACAGATTCTTTACAAACACAATCTCTGTGTTTAGTAACCTTAGTAATGTGAGGTGAGACTTTATCTGTGATATCAAAACCACTTTTAAAACAGAAAATGAAATCTGGGATTTTGAGCATGGTTTTACAGCCAAAGTTGAGTTCATGGAATGTGTAATGGGCTCCTGATTATAGAGGAAAAATGGCAAATTTTCTTTCACTGTCAGAGGAAAAGAATTGCATAAGTTTTAAGGTCTTAAGAGCAAAAAATACTTTGCTTGTGGAAGTACAGTATCTTGTACAGTTGATCCCTGATACTTTTTCCTACCATTAGTCTAGAGGCTTTGATCTCATCTTGTTTCATGAGCCTGTTCCAACAGAGTGTCTCTGATACAAGCCAGATTTAACCAAGGCTTTTAAAATAGGCATATATATCAGCGTGGTTTAAATTTACAGTATCTACATGTAAGATTTCATTAACAGCTACTGTTGTACTGAGTTACTAGGCAATGCGAGATCTGCTTTGGGTCTGGAAGAAGCATGTTTGTGTTAGTTGCCAGACTGCACCTCTCAGCAGGAATTATTGTATTGGGTAAAGTGCCCTGCTAATGTAGTTTTTCTACTTTTGAACCTCTTTATAATGTACTGTGAATGTATCCATTTAGATTGGTGCTAACTTTTGGATCTCTGTAGCATGCTTTATTATAAGGTAGAAATGTATCCAGAGGCTTGTAGAAAGTCAGTATAGAACTAGGTTTAGAGGTTTTGCTTTTAGTATCTCTGTTTTAGGTAGTACTGCAGTATAAAGGAGAGGTGATTTTTTTCCCTCTTTGTAAATGCATATGCAAATAGTAATAAAACCCATCAAAATGTTTTAGTTAACAAATCCCAAAAACTACTCACTGTTGGTTTTTTCCAGCATTACTGTTTAGAGTTTTGAATCAATATAGTTAAAATTTTATAATCCATACATATTTTAAAAGTGAAATTGACTACTTTTGACTAGTAAGCAAGGATTTGTTTTAGAAAATTTTGTATGTTGTTGTAAATCGTGATTTTGTTACTAAAATCTATATTTTTACTGATAGGATATAGTCTGCTATTTTGTACTGCAGTGTGCATTGCTTTGGAGATTCATCTCTAAATGCTTTTCTATTGCTTAGCTTTACTGGGAATGAAGGAAGGGAATCCTTTAATGACCAACACCATGTTATTTCCTTAGGGTAATTCCTTTTAATTACCATTCTGTTACAGTCGCAAGAGCGCAGGTTATGCACAAAGACTTTGAAACACGGATTATATTTCTGTCTTGGAACACATTATGCTGCAATTCTTTTTCCTCAGGCTATAACATTCTATTACTGCTTCATCAAAGGTTTAATTAAACCCATTAGTTTGCAAAAATTGTCTACATGCTTTGAAAATTATCATCCTTAACCTATTAAAAGGTGTTATATGTAATATTTCTGAAAAATATGAGCTCTAATATATTGTTAACTATTGTTGAGCCAAAAACTAAAGTATAAAATGGAAAGAAACAGTTTCTATAGTAAGCTGTTTTATTCAGCTGGGTGATGCAGATAAGATCTTTAGCCATGTTTTATTCTGCCTTCTCTGAAGATTATTCTAAAAAAAAATCCTTCTTGAGCAATAGGAAAATACATGTATTGTGTGAAAAGGATTTTGTTAAACTCTGTGGAACTAGTTTTAGGACTTCATTTTTTCATGAGGCAAATATAACTTTACAGATGCTTAACTGCTTCTGATACTAACACTCATGATTTTTGGGCATTATGGATAACCCCTGGATACACCAATTCTTTAAATTGAGTCTTCTTAAGTATGTTAATTCAAATAATTTGAAACAGTTCTTTCCAGACACTGGACAGAAATATCTTTTTTTATAGCCTCCCAGTAAATGTAACTTGCTGCATGAACTCAAGGCTGTAGTTTGTTACAATACACAGAATTCATTTTTGTGCAAATCCAATCCAAAATAAGTTACGTGGATATAAAAACTTATGAGAAGAAAATTTCATCTTCCATGTGCTTAGAACCCCTGAAATATTTCTGTCATAAGGAAGAGGTCAACACCATTTTTCTGAATTCTGCAGCCAGTGATAGTCATAATAAGTCAGTAATGGTTTGCACATAAGAGAATGAAGAACAGCTGGTCACCTCAGCAGATCATTCTCTACGACACCCTGCATCTACCCAAAAAGTAAAAAGGGTCATCTTTCACTTAAGTAGATCATTATCTAGGAATCATACTAGAATTAATGAAGCATAGTTCCTACAAAACTGTGTCTTGGAGGTGATTGGCTTTGGTTCTGGCAAGGTATGGTCTCTAATGCTTTTGCAAGAATTAAAGCAGGAGAAGTCTGCTTTGTGAATTGTCTGGTCTCTCATAAAAGGATGAGCCAACTTTGCATTGCTGAAGGCAGTTGTGGGCCCACAAATAATGTGTTAAAAGTTTATTTATGTAGAGATTAATATAAACTTCCAAATAATGCAAAAATAACATTAGGAAAATAGGAAGGTTGGTAAGTCAAATTCAAAAAAACAGTGAACGCTAGAATTGATGTTTGCATGGTCATAATTAAGTGCTTCCAGAAATTAGGTAAATTTTTCTTGTTGGAACAATGGATTTCTCTTTTCAAAGACAGATTTATGTTTTTAAACAATTGTTGTGCATGGAACAGAAGTGGTTGTCTTTTGATTTCTTAAATATGTTAAGTTTATTAACATTTGGACTACATGGAATTTTAACACTTCCAAATGAAACTTTAGTCATTACTGGAGAAGACTGGAAGGAAAGGCATGCCATTTCTTTGCTGTTAATAAAATACTTTATATCCGAAAATGAAGTGCCAAATTTGTTCTACACTGTGTAACATCAAGGCACGTTTTTCAGCTTCTTCCTGCTTAGAAACTTTTAAAAGAGGAAAAATAGACAATTCTCCAATTTGTTTTCTCATGTAATTTAATTTCAGTGAATATATGTATGCGATTTATGCATTGGTTGTCTTACTGATAGTTTTTATTATTGCCTAAAACAGAAGGGTATCAATGTGTTTCTAGTAATCAAGTCGTCAATTTAAATGAAGTCAGTGAATGTTTTAGTGTTTAAACATTGATTTTTGGAATGTAAAGTTTAACTTTGGAGAGTAAGAAAATAAAGTATGAATAATCTATCTACAAGTGTATTTATACTACTGGTTCTTATCTTTAGATGTGTTTTTCCAACTTTTAAAATATATTTGAAATAATATTTAAATGGAGAAAAATTGAATGGTTTTGCACCATGTCTCTTGTTATTTCATTCTTTCAACAGTGATATGCTTGGTTTTGGTGTGGTTTTTTTTTCAGATTAGCTTTGTTTCCTGTAATCCTGTGTGAGTGTGGTGATACTCTGATGCATTGCTTAGTGCCAGTTTTGCTGTATTCTCTTCTCCCGTGTTCCACATCCGTATTTCATTTGTGCAGTAACTGACTGGCCATTGTCTGAATTCATGTGTGCTGCCGGCCATCAAATGTGCTGTCTGGGCAGTTGCTGTGCCTGGTTTGTTCCCCAACGTCACACCTCTCATCTGCTCCACTTCTTTGAGATAGGAATCACGTATGGCTGCTTTTGACCTGTGAGCCAAGGATTTCTGATACTTCTAGTAATTTCTAAAGTTGTGTCTAGTGTATGGGCAGCCTCTATTCTTAGCTTAATCTTTTTTGAGACAGCACAACAGGAAAATGAGGAAAATGAACTCAAAGAAGGAATTTCAACCTAGAATAGCAATGTTGTAGGCACCCTAAACTACGTTTCTTCTTATTCTATGAACTTGTTCTGTGGCTTAGTCAGTGATCTGACAGAACTTCAAACTGGCAGAGTCCATCCTGCCCCTTTCTGCCATCCAGGGGCTGAGAGCATGCAAGTACTGCTCTCCCTTCACATTCTCCATTCATGCTGGCGTAGACCTCTGTTAACAGAGTCCCCCTTAGTTTTCATGGGTTTAAGCTGAAGTATCCACTGCAGCAGAAATCATTCTACCTTCTTGATTTCCATTATTGTTCCTTCAATCCTTTTTTAATTACTCTTTCTTTTTTATAAGGAGGGCAAACCAGAGTTATGTACTAGATTTATAATAATTGTATCTTCTTTTGTTTTCTATTTGCTAATAATTCTTAAAATTAAGTTTTCTGGGTTTCTTTGATTTGTCAGCATCTCGCATTTTCTTGTCAGTTCTAGTATTTTCTTAAAACTATAGGATAGACCTTGCTTCTGAATAATAATAGCAATTCTGTAATCTGTGATTCTTATATGTAAAGTTAGGATTTATTTCCTTCATTAATTTCTATGTATTAATATTTAATGTGTCATATTTTGCACGTGACTTCTGTAGCACTTCATATCCTGCCCTGTTCTTCATTGTCTAGAATACTTACTGTCACCTGAAGGCTGCATCATTCCATTAGTTACCTGCTTTTCAATGTAATGTATTAATTTATTAAATAGTATAGCTTCTAGTGGGGCTTCTCTGGTGACCTTCTTCCGTTCCAGGTGCTGGCTATTACCTCCTTTTATTTCTTGTCCTTTGAACATTATATCATTTTCTTACTAGCTTTGGATTTTTTTTGTTTTGGTTTGGGTTTTTTTTGTTTGGTTGGGTTTTTTTGGGTTGGGCTTTGATGATGGGCTTATTTTAAAATGCCTTGTGCAAGTCTGAGTGGATATTACGTGAATCTGCTGCATTCTCAATACTTGTTGAGTCTTTCAGGGAATGGCAGGATGTTGGAGAGAGTTGATGTCGCTTTGCAAAGGCAGTTTTGACTCTTCTAAATATTGTATGTATTATTGTGCCTTCTAACTCTGTTTTATAGTTTCTACAAACTTTTACATTATAGCTGTTATTTTTTTAAAATACATACACAGATAGCTCTGTTACGTCCAGCTTTTAATGATGTTGTCAAGTTAGTTGATAGAAAGACAAATTTACTACTTTGGATAGCAGCTATTTTATGATAGATCCCATCCTAGATGGAGTATATTTTTAAAGTAGCATTGTTGGCGACTGTTGTTTCTTCTTTTAAAATTTTAGCTGTCCCTTTTCCACCAACGCATCGCTTGACGTCTGAAGAAGTATTTGACACAGATGGAAGACCAAGGGTTGACATTTTGAAGAACCACTTGATAAAAGAAGGTCGAGTGGATGAAGAAATTGCACTTAGAATCATCAATGAGGGTGCTGCAATATTACGGAGGGAAAAAACTATGATAGAAGTTGAAGCTCCAATTACAGGTAATATTTCTAGATAATTTCACTCGTAATTAAATTTGAAAAAAGCCAGATTTTTTCAGTGGTAGAGTTTGTCTTTAAAATTGCTGAAATAAAATTTCTGTGTAGTCTTACTTAATCATCCCTCACAACTGCATTTGCCTAACAGTACTCAAATGGTCTGGAAAAATAGGCTGCACAAAATAAAGGCATTAAACCTATTGGAAAAAATTAGTATGATTGGTATTAAAATTACAAAATAGAAAGTAGTTAAATGCTGATGCGTTATGGATTTCTAATCCCTGCAGTGTTGTAAGTGGGAATAAAGACATCTGCCTGGAATAGGTAGATGGAATAGGAATTTCCTGGAATAGGAAAATGAACTCAGAATTTTTCTGAAGTCTAAATCTGTGAAGAGAAGCTAATTGCTGTGGTTTGCAGCAAATACTGTGAACTGGAATTCTGGGTGAAAAATGTACTTTTATAGTTCCCATCTAGATGAGACTGACAATTGCATGTAAAACCATGTTCTTGCGAGGGCAGTAGTACTGGAAAGTGCTGAAAGATTGTTTTAGCATCTTTAGTGCTCTAGGACCAGATCCACTGTCATACAAAACTCACTCTTAGGGTTTTTTGGAGTATTTTCATGGTTTGATTAGTTCTATTTCTGTTTGAGCTGGTGAAAGGTGGGATTGGTGTTGTCTAGTACTTTTATTTATGAACAATCAGGACTCATAGAAAAGAGTTTACGTTGCATATCTGTTATTTACGATAATGAAAGTAGATTTGATTTTTATGTTCAAATCGGATTTTCTTTTATTTGAATGTATTTTCTTCTAAGTGGACCTATATAAAATTAGTGTCTGAAAAGCTTCTTCGAGGGCATCAGCTTGCTTTATTTTGTTAGTATCAGGTAAATGAAAAAGTTTAAACAGTACATCATTGTTACTGACCTTTTTTTAAAAAAAAATGAATGATTGAAAAGGTGAACACCACTAAGTGACTCTCTGAACTTAGAGTCTGTTGAAGCTCCAGATAAAGCTCAAAACTAAAGTGTTGTCCATATGTTTAGAATTTTTATATTTCTTGTATTCAGGTAGTTACCCAGAGCTACTGGTATATTGGCAGCTGAAAAACAAGGAAAGTTCTTGCATTTGAGTAGAAATCTTATGAAAACTGACATAAAAGAGGACACATTCTATTTAGTCTAATATTTTGTAGGTCATGATGACAAATGGTCTGCTCCAAGGGAATAACAACCTTTAAAGTGTGGTGTGCCATATCCAATATTTCTTTCCAAAATTAGAACAACTTTTTTTCCCCAAAAAAATTTCCTGAGAAACTGAGAAGTTGGAAGATGCTATTCATTTGTTGATCAGGGACATTTTGCATCAACGGAAGGCACAGTCTCTCAAATTCCTGTTAATTGTTGTCAGCAGTACCTCATGCAGAAGTGAGATGGCAGCTCCTGGCTTCCATTGAGCTGGAAACTCCTGTGGGAATGAGGAGTTACTAGCAATTGTCTCTTAAGATTACACAATGACCTGGCTTTGCTGTATACTCTTCAAAGTCTTCCCATCTGCTATCTTTGGCACTTCTGCCTTAGGTTGCTGACCACTGGTCTTGCCCTGTCTCGTATTCTAAAAACACAAGAAAAATCCACTATTGAAATAGTGAACATGGTTATTTGAAGGAGAAAAGTAGAGGAAAGAGAAGATATAGTGGTATTAAAAGGTATTTTAGTCTAACTCAGAAACAAAAGCATATTCCCTGCTTTTTTTAGTGCCACATGGACACAGCAAATTGTTGAAAAGCAGCAGGCATTTTCAAATATGCATGCCAAGGAGAATTTGCAAAGATATCTAAGGGGTCAGGGAGGACAGTAAAATGCTGCTGACAGCTCTCAAGACCTCAATGCCAAGTGCATTAATTGTGTTTGAAAAATACTGCACAATCTGCTAGACTCCAATAGGGCTATCATCAGCATAGTCACAGGTGGTGAGGGCAGCATCTTAATGCAAAGCAGAGGGGGAAGCTTCAAAAATTTCTGTTATACCTGCTTTATACCTGCCTTTCCTCTTAATTAGAATAGAAATACTTTGTGGCTGTTTACTTAACTATAACTTAGTAATTTTTCCGTTAGATTTTTTTTTAATTAATTTGAACAAAATTTTTGCTTGCAGTGTGTGGTGATATTCATGGCCAGTTCTTTGATCTAATGAAGCTGTTTGAAGTGGGAGGATCACCTGCTAACACAAGATACCTCTTCCTCGGTGACTATGTAGACAGAGGTTATTTTAGTATAGAGGTAACTGAATATATTAATCTGTTTTGTCCTAAATTTTTCTATAAGCACACTTTCACTGAGGTTTTCAAATTAAATTGTAGGTCTGCTTTAATGTGTGAATGTGTTCTTCCTTTCTGTGCTTTCTCCTATGACAAAGGCCTGTTTACAGGAGGATATTGACGAACTGTTTGGACTGTTGTGTGGAAATCACCAGACTTACTCATTTTTCCTCCTTTTTCTTTAGTTAGTTTTTTATAAGTTGAATTCTATAGCATTATTATATATAACCCTGCTTCTCCAGTAATATGCAGGAAGGTGTGTTTGTATGTTTTTGGAGAACGGGTGAGTCATGACTGCACGGTCTTTTAATTTGTTATAGCTGTTTATCTGTATAAAGTAGATTCATTTTACTTATGTAATCAAATGGGTTTTAATAATTATTAATATTTTTTGTCACTAAAATTCTGAGGGCGATTACAGATATTCTCTAAGTATGACCTGTGTTTCTGCCATTAATTTTTCAGGTATTTTGAATTCAAATGATTTTTAAATTTTCAACATGTTTATTAAGTATTCTACATTCCAGAGATACTCACTTACTCATATCAGTTAGTTTCAGAGCTACGATTTTTAAGTTAACTATCCTTCCAGAGCCAGCTTGGGAAGTTACCTCAGCTTGGGATTCCTTGATAGACACCAAATTTTGCAAGTCATGGTTTATGATACTTTGTTCCTGTATTCAAATTATGCTAGTCCAATAACATGTGTGGGTATATATCATGAAGGGCATACACAATGCCTTTTGGGATTGTTAGCGATGGTAGCCAAATAGGAGATGCAGCACGACTGGTTGCCTCAAAGTCATTTAAAAGGAAAAATTTCAACAGACATTCCCTATTTATTAATTCTGTGATCTTGGCCTGTTCTTAATGGTTACAAATAATGTAATTGTCCTTGAAAAGGACATTTACATAGAACACTATATGTTAATATATCAAAACAGGGTATGAAAGCTTTTCAACCATTAAAAAACTTTTGAACAATGGATGTTGTTGAATATATTAATAAGAACAAGCTCATTTTTTTTCCTCATATGATTTTAATTTGATTTTTAATATATTTGGCATGCTAAATATACTTGTGCAATATGTAAAGATATGCTAAATATACCCTTGAAACCACTCCAGGGTTCTTAAAAGGCTTATCTTTCTTCATCGACATAATCTGCTCTCTGCTACCCTGAATGGCTGTTGGAACATTAGTGAAGTACATGGCACTTTATCTGAATGAACTTGAATTGCTGCAGGTGCATGAAGATGGGTCTATGCTTTGTGATCCTGTTGAGAAAGAAAAAGTAGTACGTGAAAATCAACCATTTGTTCTCCATTTTAACCTTAAAATTTTTTTTCCTACTTAAATTTTTGCCTTAATTAACATTTAGTAAGTTTAAGTTGACATCCGGAAGTTTTCATATATGGTTACTTTAAATTAGTGATTGGAAATATGATATACTTTTGGTAAAATATTTGACTTCTCCCAGAAAAGTGAAGGTGAAATTTTCTAAAAATATATGAACACTGAAATTTGATTTTTCACTAATAAGTTCTTGATCAGTCTGTCCTGAAACAACTTTAATTGCATTCATATTTAAGTAGTAAGCCATTTATAATTAAAAAATGTCATCACTTCTAATAGGAAAGATAATTATCCTATCATGATTGTATATAACAAACTGCTGGGATCAAGATGGAGTCTTTCACATAAGTGTGTGCAAATTCTTATTTTCTGCCCTGGAAGTAACAGGACAAAGAGAACTCTGACATTAGTCTGTCTATATTTGATAATAAAAAATAAATATGCTAGAACAGGAAAGGTTAAAAAAAAAAAAAAAAAAAAATTTTTTTGTCCTTAATAGGGAACGTGCTTGAGAATGTGTAAATCTCAGCAATTTAATTAAATGCAGTATCCATTCACTAGAAGGAACTATTTTGCCACTTTACTATTAAATGTTTTCAAGGTTGCCAGCTTTTATAAATTTTTCATACAAACTGCCTTATCTAAACCAGTTCACAATTGTAGAATTTTCCAAATTAATTCATGTATTCGTTTAATGATAAGCAGTTGTTTTCTAAGAAGCTGATTTTGCTCTCTCCTGGAAACAGTTTTAAAGAGTCTGGGGACTTTTCAATATATCAGGATATTGTAGAGCTATAGAAACATTGGAAAGCCAGTGGTGTCATTAGAAAAATTACTATTTTGCATATTTTTACTAAGAAGATAAGAAAAATTCAGTAATTAGTTAAACTTCACAATAGAAGTCTTTGATGTATTTCTCCATGTTTGCTGTGTTTTCTGAAGTGTTCCTTTGTTTTCTTTCTTTCGTGTACTTACTATTCTATGAAAAATAACTGAAGAATGATAGCCTCAGGGTATTCATATTAAGAACAATAATAATAACAACTTGCAGGTGACTTCAATGTTGTGCAGAACTTCTGGGGTTTTGAGATTTCTGTGCTCAGTTAAAAATAGAAGAATGAGATTTGAAATTTAAGAAATACATTTTGGGCATTCAAAACTGCTGGGCAGTAACAGACTCTAAACTGAAAAAATTGTGCGTGTTCCGTAGCTCTGTCCTCAGCACTGTTCACTGCTGAAGTTGCAATAATAATAATATATGGAAACTTACTATAATTCTTTGAATTTGCTGCTTGAACCCTGAATAAACAACCAGCTTTCCCAGTTAGGGGGAAAAATGGTTTTTCTGTCTATTCTTAGTTTAAAAATGGTCTCCAAATTATATAGCTGACTTGAATATAAATAGTTTTGTGGAGTTTTTTTGTTCCATCTCTATTAATAAATGTCTGCTTTCCTTCTTATGCTAGTGTTTAGAATCATATTATAAAGTTGGATTTTAGGCACAAACACATACATTATCTGTCTAGATGAAAGTGCAGTATAATTCTGCTGAGTTTATTTTATTGTTGGGTGTCCAATAAATGCAAAATATTTTTTCAGCATTCTGGGCAGTTGTTCTTAAGAAAAGTAATAAGCAATCTGTATAACTCATGTCCAGAACTGGACTCAGGAAAGTAGTGCTGTATTTTAAAATGGCACATAAATCTGTACTTCCTTTGGAAGCTGTTAACGTTCTTACTCCATGTTTCTCGGTAATAATTTTTGAAGATCTTATAAACTAGTGTATTTTACTGGATATCTTTGTTTTTCAACAGTGTGTGCTGTACTTATGGGTCCTGAAAATTCTCTACCCAAGCACATTATTTCTTTTGAGAGGCAACCATGAATGCAGACACCTAACAGAGTATTTTACCTTTAAGCAAGAATGTAAGTACTGCTTAAGAACATAAAATTAGCTCACTTGCAGCCTGCTGATCTACTGTCAGTCATTTTGCTTGAGAGATGTTTGTTAGTTTCATTGAAGTCTTGCAAACATTTGGAGGCCCCAGTGACTTCTGCAGAATTGCTTGCAGTTAAGAGGGGTGTTGGAGTGCAAGTTATATAGAAGCCTGCTGTCTGTAGATATGTATTATGGAGTAAATTTTGATGTAACATTCCTGATGTTAAAATCCTGGAGAGAGGAAGGTTATTTTGCTGTCTTAGCTATAATCAGGAGTGCAGCGTAACTTGCTGAGCAGCATTGTGAAGAAAAGAAAACCCTACTGCTGAGTAATTTTTCCATTTGGGAAATTGATTTCAACTGTGCTAGTAAGGCAACTCTTGGTGATGCAAGCTGCTCCTCCATTTGCAGGCTTGTGTAAGTATTGATCCAATGATAAATGGATCATTTGCCGTGGTAAAACCCTCTTTGATGTAGGTAAAAGTGATGTAATCTATAAGCAGTTTCTAGCTTTTCACTGTTTATGAGAAATCACAAGCTTCTTAGTAGTATTTTACACTGAGGTATGCTATATAATTGTCTAACACAAAATAATTCTGTGATTTTTTTTTTTTTCAAAAAAAAAACCAAACCAAAAATAGTTTCTCCACACTTGAGATAACTGAAGAGAAAATGGAAAAAAGTTTATAGTTCTGGAAGAGAATATCTTAAAAATGTACTTGCTGTTGTAGTATTTGGAAATGCTCATTTAAACCCAAAAGTATTCATTGCTTTGGGGTTTTTTTAAGCATTCAGTTTGAGATTTGCTCTTATAATTATGATCCACTAAATTTTTCCATCTACTATGGATTCCTTAATGTTTCATATTTTCTTTCCTGCAGGTAAAATAAAGTACTCAGAAAGAGTCTACGATGCTTGTATGGAAGCTTTTGATTGTCTCCCTCTTGCTGCTCTTTTAAACCAACAGTTTCTTTGTGTTCATGGTGGACTTTCACCAGAAATTAATACACTAGATGACATTAGGAGAGTGAGTATTTTGTGTATTTGAAAATAAGTGGCAATACAGCTATTTGTATGATGCCATTCAGAGTCATATTTGTGAAACTGTCAGTAATTGTTTTCTGTTCTTGTCTCTTTTGGAAGTGTAAATCAAGAACTGAAATGTAGGCTAAGCAATATCGTGATTAAAAACTCTTGGATTATCTAGTGCATTTTCCATTAGTGGATCTCATTGAGACAGCTGGGACTGTTACAAAACACACACAAAAAAGCCCCTAAAAACCTCCAAATGGTGTCCTGAGACAGGCTGTACATGTAAAGAGCTTCATCTCCAATCAAAATAGCACTTTGTGTTTCTTTCTAGATAAGGGCTAGCGTTCTCATGGCTTTCAGGACAAAATTCATAGAAGTTAATTGTAGTCTTAAAATTGTTTGGTGTATCAAAAATATTTCAGTTGTTCTTATATTTATTTGAAAACTTTTGCTTTCTTGATCATGTGGATTTTGGTTTTGAAAGAGTGAAATTGCAGTATTTATTAGAAATTCAGATTGCTGTTTAAAATGGTGAATTTGGTAGGCATTTGAGTAACAGCTGTGAAGTGCTTCTCACTGTGGTAAATGTGCTGAGTATATCAGCAAGAAGAACGAAAACAAGTTTTAAAAATTATACAACACACTAAATAATGGTGTGCGATTTAAAGAGAAGACGACTGTGATGACATGAGGTATCTGTTTCTAATAATTTGGTTTCAACTTCCATGGGCTGCTGATGGCAGGTGAAGATTGTATCAGATGGGAATTTTCAAACTCAGTTGTCTTCCTTTTTGCGTACTCCTTTTTGACTTAGTTAACCAGAATAAGTTTCGGTTAAATCAGCTGACATCTTGGCTGCTGTGTTTGGAAATCAAAACCATTCCTGTTACGATTAGTAACAGTTCAAGTGTAGTTGATTTCAACTTCAAACATAAATAGGTGGTTCTAAGAAAGCTTTGGGTTTATAGGTAAGGATGGAAGAAAAGTTGTTTATCCACATATGTATATGGGTGCCTATTTCAGAAAAGATCTAAATACCAGAGGGAAGGAACAAGTATGTTCCTAGTTTGGTTTTATAGTGTATAAATAGTGATTGCCCATTTTGTCTTTTATCTTCATTTATTGTATTTCTCATTTTCTTAACATTTTCTCCTTGTGCTCCTTTTTTTTTTTTTTTTTTTTTTTTTTTACTTCTCGCTCCCCTCAGATGTATAGGCTGCTGTCCAGTTGAATCTCATGTCTGAATTCACACGATTTTTTTTTTTTACTGACTGGATCATTTCAGAGGCTGGAATGTCAGCTTATTTCACTTACGGATAATATGCTGCCAAACAAAGTGATGCAAGAGGAGAAGAAAATGGTAGAAACAGAGAGGAATTTATAAGCTCAGTGGTATAAGTGGGAAGGTGTACTGAGGCACATTGCATTTTCAGAGCAAATACTAACATGTACAGAAATCTGTATGCATTGTGCAGAGAAAGAGAAGTAAGAAAGCAAAGCGAGTAAACGGTGCCATTCTGACAAGGCCTTAACACTTCTCATGTTACAGATGAAAAGAAACATGGTCCAAACTTTTTGAAAAGTAGTATACCACAAACATAGTATGGAAAAACACTTTGGAAAGCCACTGTCATAATAGGATTATGATTAATTTTTCTTTTAGTCTCAGTCTTGCAACCAATCAGGTTTCAAAGTGTCAAGTAAATTTAGTTAAAAGGTAGTTCTGTCATCTTGGCCTGTACTTTCATATGTGCTTCTATAGCGCTAAAGGCTGCATTAGGATGTAATAGAAGCTTGTATGTTTATATATATGTATGAAAATTTGCATCGTATATTGCTTCTGATGAAAACCACGTATATAAATGGAAGGCAGTGTTATTACAACTGTTCTTTGGGCCTTTTTTGTTTTTTAAAGAATCATCTGGTAGCTTGGAAAAGGGACTATTTATGGGTTGGCAACAGCTTTGATAGCTGCATTAGAGCTTGGCATGCACTGATATTGTAAATGTATTTAAATTAAATGGGTGATGTGAAATGCCCTTTTTGTATCTAGGAAAATATCATATACTTGTGGTACAAGTGTGGTGTGTGAAATGACTTATGTAAACAGTTGAGCCAATTGTATATTACAAACCTTCTGGTTTATTAGCAGAAGTTCTTATTAAGGAGAGGTCTCTGCAAATATGTGTAGGCATAATCATTTGGAATAAGAAGGGAAATCACAGCTCTATAAACAGTGTAGGAATCACTTAGGAAAAAAAAGAAAAATTCTGTGCACATGCAATTTCTTCTGAATGAAGTCTTGTCAGTATTATTGACATTCAGGAAGGTGATTAAACTACACAAATTATTTTTGTTGGCATAAACTTAATTCCAGTAGAGGACAGCTATCATACTAGCTAAGACAGTAAAACCTAACCAGAAAGATTACTGCAAGTGCTTCTTATTTCTGGGACAATGGAAATTCGTGCAGCTTGAAGTAATATGATTTTTATTCTCTGAACTTCGTTTACACAAATCTGATTGTGTTGGTAAAGAGTGTCTCTTTCGGACACATGTCCATCAACTTAGAGATGCTATTTAGTTGATTGCATTTACACTGCCAAGACTTCTCCTGAAAAAAAATTCCAAGAATTGTGATTTTAGGCATAGTGATTTGTAAGGAGGGAAGTGTCCAGATAAGATTATGGGTGCTCTTAAGGAGGAGAGACAGAGAATTTTCTTCCTCATTTATAACAGATGGTCATTCTTTTGTTTAGTTCTTGGTGATACTAAGGCTTGATCAGCAAAGTGCCTTGAAATATATGGAGACGCTACTGGGAATCTGCCTTTCATAATACCTTGCTTCCTTTCTGTGGTCTGCTGAAATTTTCTTTTCTTTAGTAGTATATAAGATGACTGCCACTCTTCACTGTCCTTTGCATTGTTTTTAGGGCTTTACTCTGTGATAGTTCTCAGGGAAATTAGGACAGATTAATTAAAACTGGTGTTTATATCTTCAAGTATGTGAAACTTCTGTGAAGGTCTTTTGCCCCAAAAGTAAAGTAGTTTTAATTTGCTGTAGCTGAATCTACCTCCAGAATTTTGCTACTCCTGTATTTGAACATCCATGTGGAGGTATGATGCACTTCAGTTTAGTATCCCTGACTGCATAATACCTAGAAATTAATTTTGATTTAAAAATCTTATGGGATGTATTAAAAAATATACAACCTATTTCTGTTTTAACACTAGATGTAGTGATTCTTGTTCTTAAATGAAATTGTCTTGCTCGGTTACCTTAATCATATTTAGAAATATGTTTTGCCATAGTTGCAGCATACTCAGGAATAGTTAATGAGTAACAAGTGTTTTAAATTGACTCATATCCTTTGTTAACTTCCTTGCTGTCCTGATGTAGAAAAATCCTAAAGTTGATTATTCTGATTTGATATATGAAATCTGGGTTGAGTAGCTTGTCTTGAGAACCATGCCAGTTGATAGACTGTCTAGTGAAGGGGACACTGACTTGGTGTGTATCTAAGTATATTTATTTTTTACAAACTGACCTCCTTACTTCAAGAAATGGCTACATTACTGTTCCAATGCTATGAGAAAGTAGTTTGGAAGAAAGGTGCATTGCTTGCAGCAGCAAAAACTTTTTCATTTATAATGTCTATCCATTTGGCCAAAGGCATAAGGAAAATCCTTGAAGAGTAACTCAAAAAAATTTCTTTGAAATGCTTTCTAGACTTTCAGCCTTCTGTATTGCAGGAAACATCAATCGGCAAACATTTGAATCTTCCTTGTGTGAATGCTTCTGTTAGCTTCTGGACCCAAATTTATTGCTGGAGGTTTAGAAACTTGATGGTTTAATCTACAGAAATTCAGGTACTTTGAGAAAGAAGTTGATGGACTGACTTCTTCAATCTGGAAGAAATATTCCATATCGGGTTTATTGTCCAGTGTGGGAAATGTTAAACCACTGGATCTGTAATATTGAATAAATTCCAACAACAACTTCAGTTGATACCTGCCTTGCCATTATCTGGCAGGAATTTGTAAAGATCTGGACCTCTCCACTTATGTTACAGGTGGCAGCCTCGGGAGCTCTGATTTTCCAGGGCATGAGAGAGCTTGGCACTACTGCTGGTTCCATATTTGAATGGATTCCTATGGACCGTTAGACTCAAATTCACCAGGTGCTCACCAAACCTCCCTTCGAACCTGTCATGAAGAGTTAAGTGTTCTCTAGTACCATCAAGGTCATCTTCTTTGGTATGGGAGGTAAAGTGAGATAAATGCACTGTCCATCAAAGAACCGTTCCTACATTTCTTGGATAAAATCATCTTGTGAACAAACTCCAGCTACATAAAGATCAATAAACTTTATATTGAATCTGGGATATTGAATTTCATTTCTGGGACATTGGAGATTGACTGTTACTTAACTTAAGCAGGATGTTTTCCTTTTACGTTAACAAATGCACTGTCCTCCTTACCTCTGCCCCTTTTCACTCTGGTTACTAGGAAAGTTGCAGGCTGTTAACGCAGGTGTTTCCAAGTGGAAATCTGTAAAGAAGCAGCTAAACAAAAGAAAACAAAGATGTCTCCCAAAATGCTTGTGGGCCATTACACCAGAGCTATAGCTGAGAAGTAAAGCATATATGAAAGAAGTCTAAGATGGCAAACCTAGTCACCTCTTCCTTACATTGTTAAACAATCCATTATGGAGATGGGTGTTTCAGGTTCTCTTTTTTGGTTGGAGTTGGGGTTTGGGTTTGTTTTGGGGTTTTTTGTATGATACAT
Source organism: Podargus strigoides (assembly GCA_028020825.1). Lineage (NCBI taxonomy): Eukaryota > Metazoa > Chordata > Aves > Caprimulgiformes > Podargidae > Podargus > Podargus strigoides. Next base: position 21,717,896 of record CM051626.1, on the reverse strand, counting down.
TTAGTCTCTTCTGGTCAGTGCTAATTATTCATGCTTTTCTTTTATAATTGCTGTTTTCTGTACTGTTTCTCTTTTGCTAATTTCTGGTAATGTCTCCAGATTGGTAGATATGGCATGTGCATGAAAAAGGACCATTTTGTTCCTTGTCTGTAACTTGACCTTGTATTACACATATCCATCAGTCTGGAAGTTCTCTCGCTTCTTTTTACAACTAATAAATCTTATTGCTCTTAACAGGTTTGGTTCTTTTGGCATGCCTCTGCCTTATTTCATGAGGAGAAGAGGAAAAAAATATAAACTACTTCTCTTTGATATGGTTGGGATTTATTCTAAAAGTGTTTAGTAATGATGGATATGTAGTTTAATAAATGCGTAAAACTTAACTGATTTAATATTCAAAGAGTCCTTGTGCTGTTGCCTTTTTTCTAACAGTTAGATAGATTCAAAGAGCCTCCAGCATTTGGACCAATGTGTGACTTACTGTGGTCAGATCCTTCAGAAGATTTTGGAAATGAAAATTCACAAGAACATTTCAGTCACAATACAGTCAGAGGATGCTCGTACTTTTATAGGTGAGAGTATGCTATGACCTATTTGATATTTTAATGCTGACTTTTGCTGCATGTTTTAAGATAATTTCTTTTGCTCATAGTTGTTTTCATTTCACAGCTATCCAGCAGTTTGTGAATTTTTGCAAAATAATAATTTGTTGTCAATCATTAGAGCACATGAAGCACAAGATGCAGGGTAAGTACGTTGTGTCCTTCAAGAAATTATTCACAGTGTAAAATAAAAACTAGTTGCTTATTGCTGTAAGATGTAAAATAATCTGTTTGGTTTTGCAGTTATAGAATGTACAGGAAAAGTCAAACTACAGGGTTCCCATCATTAATAACAATTTTTTCAGCACCTAATTACCTGGATGTCTACAATAATAAAGGTAAGAACTTGTTATTAATAACTGTATATAATAATAATATAAAAATGTCTTACTAGATAAGTCATGTCATATCAAGAATTTTTTGCCAGGTAAGAAATTAAAGGACAAAAAAAGTCCATTAATAAAAACTAAATTATGAAGAAGAGCATGTGACATAAATGATGACCTCCTGTAAGAGTACCTTGAAGCACAAGTGTGGGGAAATGTTTCCTTTGTAAATGTTGTCACTATTTAATACTTGTGAATGTATCACATGGTGTTTTCCAGTCAGGCAAGGCTTTCCTATGCTGTGAGTTTTAACTCCTCTGGTTGTGTTTAGTTTGTGAACCAAGTAAGCAAGGGAGGAAGCACTGATCAGCAGCCTATGCATAAGGTAGTTTGTGTTGTGTATCATGACATCTGGGAGTCTGATTGTGATAGTACAGGGCCATAATAGCCATGTGTGGGAAATCAAGAAAGAGCAAGTACTGATCTAAATACATTAGGTAGGTGTAAAACAGAAGGAATTAATTTTTGTCCATCCTCTACTTAAGATAAAGTTGCATACTTAATAGTGTGGAGAAAGGTACACGAGTCAGAATTACAGAGAAGAGCTTAGCTGTGAATTAGTATGATTCATAGATGAGAACAAAGTTCAATAACAGAAATGACAACAAAGCCTGCTGAATTGCAAGTATGGCATTAAAATGTGGCATTTCAAGTATGTGATCAATGAATGATCTCCAAATGTTCAAATAGTGTTCCTTTGAAAGCAGGACCTCTTTTCTATGAAATACATTGTATTTTCTCCCACTCATCTCCGAAGAACCACCCCCCCCAGCCCATACCACTTATGTAGGGTGATTAACTGTTTAGCAGAAAACATGAGCTGTTGTTACTTGCACTGACTGTAGAGGAGAAATAAAAATAGCTTCAACTGGCTTTTTATGTTTTTTCACCATCTCTGTGGATATTGCATTTTAAGAATCCTTTTTCACATCAGCTGTTCCCAGTGTAATGCAAGTGTAAGTATGGAAAAATGCAGTCAACACCTGTTTAGCTTTAGAATGCTTGTGTTTCTCTGTTTTGTTTTTCTGTGCTTCCCCTTCTTCCTGATCTTCCAGATTTCAGTGGTTTTGCTGCAGACTTACAATGTGGGAAGACACGTACGAAGAATAAAACCTGAATCTGGATTTATTAGATATACTGCTCTTTTGAGTTAGGATTTTGTTAAAGTTGCTGAAATACCTTTTCACGACCTTTTAAAATCTTTCTTCGTTATAGACCTATAATAGGATAGTACAGAACTGTATTGACATGTAACAGTACCTTAAACTGCAACACGTGCAATAAAAATCAGAAGTTCTCTGTTAGAAATCTCACTTGTAAATCCTGGGAAAGAAAAAAAATGGAGTATCTGTGGGATTATTTTGTCTATAGTATAAAATACAGCTAAAACAAACCTGTGACTTTACATTTGTGGTACTAGCAAATTTTAAACATTCTTTTCAAAATGTCTGAATTCTATTTTAGCTGCTGTATTAAAATATGAAAACAATGTGATGAATATTCGTCAGTTCAATTGTTCTCCTCATCCTTACTGGCTACCAAATTTTATGGATGTTTTCACATGGTCTTTGCCATTTGTTGGAGAAAAAGGTAGGCAAAAGTTACACATCCATGAATATCTTTCCTATTTCTCCCAGAATGATGTTGGGAAAATTTTATTTTTTTAAAAAAAATATATTTACCAATGAGAGATTATCTCTATTTGTCTTTATCAGGTAGAAGATTTGGTGAAGTTGTTACACTGATTTGGAGGTTTTTTTTGGCATGTGAAAATGCCAATTCTGAGAAAGAATAGACTGAAATACAACTTGTTCTACAGGTTTTGGTTGTTTTCTTCACGTATTTCAGTCAAGATAGTTAAAACTGCATCTAATAAAGCAGAAGTGTTTAACAGAAAGTATAATTTCCATTGAAAGTGTATACCTGCATTGTTAAGTATTGCCTTTGCAGTCAATATGAAGATTGTTCATATTATACAAAATGCTAGGTTATATACATTATTGATCTTGTATAGTTATAGGTATAAACTATGTTGAGATGTTCATGTAAAATTTTAACTTTTCTATGTAACAGATTGACCTTCATTAAAGATAACTTTTTCAGTTATTTTTCTTGTAAAAAAGATAATTTAGCACAAATCCTCTTTTTTTTTTTTTTTTTTTTTTTCCTCCCCTCTAGAGTTGATAACTCTGAATCTAGGACACTGGGGCTCCAAGTAGTCTTCAGTTAAAAAGCAATGAGGTTAGAGGCTATTTGGGTCTGTTTAAAATCCTTCCATGACAGGAACTGCTCTTTTTATCAGAGAGATCTGGAAAGCTCTTTAAATTTCTTTAAAAAGTATTTGTGAGATGATATATTTACAGTCATATAAACCTAGGATTCTAGATTTGTGTTTATATTGTCTTTAGTGAGCAGTTAACACAAATAATTTGGACACTTTTTAGGTTTATCTCACTCAATTTTTTTTTGTTGTTTTTAAACAGAGGGACCTGGCATTTAAAAGATTTTTGTTCATAGCTCTCTCTGTTCATACCCAAGTACCATTAAATAAGTTACTCATTGAGCCGCTGTGTATTTAAGACTGCTGGAATCATGGCCCTTGTAGTTTGTTTTGCCTTTGGACACATACATATTTCCATTTTTGATAAAGACTACAGTGTCAAAATTGTTGGGTCTTGATTGAACAGATCAAAATCAGAATAATTTTTTTTTTTTTTTTTTTCATTAAAGTAGAGAGTAGCTGTTTCCCCAAAATGGGGAAAAAATACCATAACAGATAACACAGTCATTGTGTGAATTAGTCATGAAAAAATGTAGACAGCAGTTTACAAGGTTTTTAACCATCTGACTGAATCTCTGGAATAGGTTTCTGAACACTCTGGGGGAGCAGAAGTTTGACTGTTTTAAGAATGAGTGTCATGTACATGGGAAAGATTGAGTGGCAGAATAGGGAGATGCCTGGAGAAGGAAAATACAGACTTTTTGAGACAAGTTTGTGTATCCACTATGTGGATATTTATAAGGGGAATTTGAAAAGACATGTCGTTAGCACCATGTTTATATTACGATGTTTTTCTGCTCTGGCAGGGGGATTGGACTAGATGATCTTTTGAGGTCCCTTCCAATCCCTAACATTCTGTGATTCTGTGATTTTCTGCTTCAGTGTTTCTGCTACATGCCTGCAGGTGCCAGGAACGGAGTAGCTTTCTCGTTCTAAGCCTAAATTTGAGCAGTCAAAATGTTTTCATATTTAAATAAATTTTGCGTAAAATGTAGTTCAAATACTTATCCTAATGTAGGAATACTAATAAACAAGAAGAGAATTCTTATCTGAAAGAAATCCTTGTAAGATAGGAGATAAAGCTCTGCTGTGTTCTTTGATGTTAGGTGGTATAATTTTTAGCTGCTTATTTTTCTGAGCTTTTTAAATTCTGCGACAAAGCACGTCAAGACAGCCACATATTTTTGAAACCAGATTACTGACCAATGGCTATGATGTGGGAAGTTATATATTAGTTATATCTTGTGAGCATGGAAACATTTAAAATTCTGCAGGCAATGAATTAAGATTTATTTTTTCCTATACAGTAACAGAAATGTTGGTGAACGTTTTAAGCATTTGCTCTGATGATGAACTGATGACAGAGGGAGAAGATCAATTTGACGGTAGGGGTTACTTTAAGATATATAAATCTTTTTAACTGTAATAATTTGTGAAACCGTAGTTAACTTTGACTGGTGTGATATTACCTGGAATTTGAAGAAAATGGCCTTCAGATTTTTCTTTAGATAATGACACTTCGGGGGTGCAGAGAAGGGAATTGTAGTTTTGTGTTTGTGATCAGGAAGCAGTAATGGTATCTGGCTGGTTCCTGTTTAAAACTGAAACTTTTTGTGGAAAATTCTCATAATCTATTGGTATTTTAAATTTGAAACATACTAAACTTACTTTGCTATTATTTAGAATAAATTTATTATAAGATCTTAAATTTCATAATGATTGCTCTTCAGTAAAGAGTTGATATAGGTGAAAGTCAGATATAATATTTCTTATGGCAAACTACTTCATGGAAAGTATGAAGTACAAATTTAAGTCTTGATTGAGTTTAAAGCATAAAAGTTAGAAGTAGAACTTTTATCTGTACATTGTATAATATGTATTTATGTAATGAATTATAACACCTTTCTATCTTCTAAACTATGATACAGTAGATTGTTAAGAAGATGTTTGCAGCATGATGATTAAGAAGCAACATTAACATGAAGACCTAGAATATCACACTTCATTTTGGTTTTTTTTTTGACACTAGTGCTTAATGTCACACCTAAGTTTCTCAGACTTGCTTCATTTTATCCAACAACAGAACTGATTTGGTGGATTGTTTGATGATGGGGGAGGAGAAAGGGAAGTTTCAGCAGCCTTTAAGGAACACTAGAGATCATTTATAAATACAGTAGAGACATGACCCGATTATTAATGTTTGATAACTACTGTGTTCAAATTCAGTAGCAGGATAGCATTGTGCTAATCAGCTGTGTGTTTTAGATTGAAATGCATCGGTTATGAGCCACTTGAACTTTGCTGCCATTTAGATTATTTATAAGTTTTCACATTTCTGTCATCAGTCTCAAATGTGATCCTGGAAATAATTAATTTATGTTTTCCTTTCAAGTAATCCTACTAAATTGAGCATAAAGCAATCACACCAGGCATTTGCAGGATAGGGTTAAGTGGTATTCTGAGATGTTAGGATTTAGGTTGTCCAGCATATAAGTACAGTCATCAGTTGATTGCATATGCCTTGCGTTTAGTCTAATAGTTACAGTTTCCTAATTTGAATTACTTTATTCTTCTGTCTCCTTTAACTATTTCTTTGCTTGATGCATCTCTTAATGCCACCTAGGTACTGTCTACGCTTTATCTTTCTATGTGAATGGATTTTTTTTTTTGACTGTTGACTTTCAAGCTTTCAGTTGTTTTCGTCAGATTTTGAAATACACTCAGCAGTTCCACTTCTTGTTCGATGAATGCATTTTTGTTTCCTTTTTCCGTTTTATTTTTTCACATTTCTTCTCCATTCCTTCTTTATTACCACTGCCAAGTTAAATATCTTTATTTTATTTGTCTCACTCACCTTTTTCTCCATCGTTCACTTCCTTTTTTTCTGGACTCTCCATCTGAAGAGCGACTCATATATGGCAATAAAAAAGGTACAGACCAGACAGAGTAGGAATGTTTTGAAATATGACTTCCTAGAACCTGGCAGCATAAGTATTAATGCAGAAAATACCTTTCTGTTGAGAGACATACATAGCATTTTATTATTATTACCTGTTTTAATGGGGTGTTTATAAAAGCCTGTGTATTTCGTTACCAGAAGTCATATTCCAAGACAGCTGTCTTTCTGTGCATGAATTTTTTTCCTCCTTTCTTCCATTCCTTTTTTTTTTAAGTAGAATTTCATTCTTTTACCTATTTCTAAAATTTTATCTTTGGTCCTGCATGTGTAGGGAGTGTTCAGTTGTCTGTCTTGCTCTTTAATAATTTTATCGTGAGCTTATTTTGAGATTGTGCATGGAATGTGTTTATACAATGTTCCAAAACCTGGTTTGTGTAGTACTTCTAGTTTCCTTCAACTGAGATGTCAAAAAGCTACTTTTTGATTGTATGTGCAATTTTGAAAATGGCTGGATACAAAATATAAGAGAAGCCTACTAACTTTAATTCGTGGTCTATCACCTGTTTTTTGGAGATTCCAGGGTAGATAATTTTGTGCAGAAAAATTATTCTGGCCATTACTTACCTAATAATCAATTTGTATTCTGTATAAATTTGTCACTCCTAGAGAATATTTCTAATACTTGAGAATGCATTAGATTATACAGATGTTTCCAAAGGTTATGTGAATTCTTTGGAACATAACAGTATGAGTGTTCCAGAATTTGTTTCTTGTGCAGTCATTGAGAATAGAGAATGGGAGAGTTCTTTGTCATATGTCCTCTAATTAGGGTGTAATCAAGACATTCTTCTGCAAGCAGATGCCACCTTACTGTCTTTTCTGTGAACTAACCAGGATTCAGTGGCCACATTAGTGCAGTGCTACAGCCTGGAGTCATGAGTTTGGCCTTTTGGCTTGGCTGCGTTGCTGCTGGAGGGCTGAGGCAATGAAAGATTGTTTTTTAAAAAACAAACAAAGAAACAAAACAAACCAACCAACAAAACAAACAAAACCAGAACAGCAACAACAAAGAACCCCACAAATGCAAAAAAACCCTAAACAAACACCAAAACTACCAAAACCCAGCCGTTCTCCTGTTGAGGCACAAGAACCCTCAGGACTGAGATACGGGCAGTAGCACTGCCTGAAATCTTTTCAGCCTGCATGTTACAGCTCTGCAGCAGTGTAGCCCTCAGGTAGGTGTAGGTAGGTAGGAGGAAAACTGAGGGACTTGTAGGGAAAGATTGATGGTCCATCATGTAGCCCTAGCCTTTTCCAAAATTCTGAAAAGAGTCCCTTTCTCATTCTAGATCCTCAAGCTGTTATGTAATTGTGTTCAAAGAGAGAAGTAAAAACTTCTAGAACTTAAAATTAAAAGTTAAAATGTAAAATAAATTATTTTCAGTAAAAATTTAATATTTCAGCTTATCCTATTCAAAGTTTTTCCTGAGCCTTCTGGTTTTGGTTTTTTGTTTTCTTTTTTTAATTTGGTGTCTGCAATTCGTTAAAGTCGTTCCTTTGTCTAAAAAAGCTTTACTCAGTAGTTCCTGGCTTTTTCGTTTTGTTTAAATGGGTTGGCAGAGATCTGTCGTACCCTGAGATTCTTTCACTGTGTTCATACAAAGACTGTCTCTTCCTCCCTTTTTCGTTGTCGCTACTGTACATTTTCCTCCTTGTGTGATTTTGTTGTTGTTGTTTGCCCCTATATGCCTTGTCTTCTGTATTTTATTCGGTTCAGTGTTCAGGGTGGGGGGCAGTCAGCCCACTCTGGTGCAGCAGAAGGCCTTGTGTTCTTGCAGCTGTGGTCTGAAAAGGGGACTGTTGTGCTAGAGTGTATGTACTCTCATGTGGAGAGTGAGCAGGGATGAAAAACGGTTTCTTCCATTGCTGCCTTTTTTGAATGCGAGTAGACAAATTTGTGGATATGCAGCTTTCCTCTGCCCACTTCTGTGATCCTCTCTTCTACATTCTAGCAAATTAGTTTGGCAACTTTTTAAGGAGTACTTTACTCCCTGGGCTGAAGAACAGTGATATACGGAAGATCTGGAATACCTAACAGAGCTGTCTGAGTTTGTTCACTTTTGGTCCGCTGTGGTTGAATTCAAAGTATGGCTGAGTTACTCCTATCTTGGTATGATTAATACTCTTCTTCCCCAATGGCTGAGGAGAAACAAGGATTTATGTTTTGATATCTCCTCATCTGCCTTTACTGGTTTAGTGGAATTGAGGAGTCAGCAAAAGGAAACGAGAATGAGAGGAAGGGTGACTTTTATACATTGAAACAGACCAGCAACACCTGGTGTTGGAGAAAGGAGCTTCCATTTTTATGTTAAGGCAGGCAAAGGTGTCTCTCCTTCCCAGTCACAAACTTCCTTTCAGACTTTTGTCTTCACTTTCATCTGTCACAAACGAGATATCTCTGCTCTGTGGATTATGCGGTATTTACTCCAGATCTTTGGTATTTGTAATTTCTCTAATTGATGCAAACCTCAGATAATAGACTTAGATGGTAAGGGAGGTAACGGTGCAGTTCTTAGGCATTTTATTTTGTGGGTTGTTTTTGGGGTTGTGTTTTGGGGAATTGACATAAAAACAAACTACTATTTTCTCTTGGACAGCTGTGTAAGAATTAGCAACAAATCTTTATTTTTTGTGGCTTTAATATCTTTTTGGCTTCTGTATTGGGCTGCATGCCTACATCTTGATATACACAAGTGTCAGTGAAGAATTTCAAGTGTAAAATCTAGGCAAATGAGTTATGATAGTTACTACACTGTAGTGGCGGTAACTTAGATGCTTGCTAGCTTTCAAAAATCACGGTGAATATCCTAAACTTTTTTGTGTGTGTTTTGTGGACACAGAGGTGATGGTGATTTTGATGGCATTCTGAAGCTGTGATTTTATAACTTTGTGCACTTAAGTTTGTGGGTACTGGCCTCCTGTGAAGAGTACTGAACTTAAACAGTTGTGTTGAGTTCAGTGCATTTTAAAATGGTGACCCTGTAAATACTCATGAGCTTGAGACTCTCTCTTATTCCATTGAAAGTAGGTACAGCTGCCGCACGGAAAGAAATAATCAGAAACAAAATTCGTGCAATTGGCAAGATGGCAAGAGTCTTCTCTGTTCTCAGGTACTTGCATGACTTCTGCATTCCTAAAACCCCTCTCATTATGTGTATTAGGTAAACATCTCTGTACCAGGATAACGGATGCCAAACATTTTTCAGGGAGAACATTGTGCATCAAAATCTTGTTTGGCATATTGATGCACCCCATTGATGTTGGTGGGTTTGGTTAAAGAAAATTTTATGTTATTTTTGAGACATGTTTCAAGAAATTGGAGAACATGTGGTTTAGTTTACAAGTTATTTGTCCAGACGTTAACTATGAGCGTTGGAAAAACAATATGAAAATAGAGAGATTGAAATCCAGGGTGTAATGGAGGAGATCAAGACTGGCTTAAAAATTTCTGACATACCAGAAAGTTGAGGACTAGGGGTTTTTGTTTCAGGTTTTTTGTTGGTTTGTTTTCAGATTTTAGAAGTACCGTTTTCTTGTACCTGTCTAGATCTAGAGATTTCATGATCACATTTACCCAAAATGTATAGTTTTCCACCGACCATCATTTAAAAATTACCTCTGTTTGAACAAAGTTGGTATTTCTTGAAGCATAGACACTTTGAACAAAATTGTGGATTGTTTTATGGCACTGAGCCATCCCAGACTGAGTTCAGTACCTTGTGAGGCATTCAGTGCTAATTTCAAAGCTAATGAGCCTGCATGTGAATAATTGCTCGGAATTTGGTTCAGAAGTAATCAGTGTTTATAAATCCTAGGCAGAGAAGACTGGTATGGAATAGTAATATTTCCCCCTTTCTAGTTGTTTGAATTAGAATTTACATTCAGTCTTGACATGCATAAAGCACAGCAAAAATAGGCTTTCCCTCTCCCCATCTCTTATTTTACTTTAGTATAAGTTTTCATGAACGGATATTTAAGGTTTTGTTTTTTTCTCACACCAGGGAGGAGAGTGAAAGCGTGCTGACACTCAAGGGTTTGACTCCCACTGGAATGTTACCTAGTGGAGTGTTGGCTGGAGGACGACAGACCCTGCAAAGTGGTAATGATGTTATGCAACTTGCTGTGCCTCAGATGGACTGGGGCACATCTCACTCTTTCGCTAACACTACACATAATGCATGCAGGGAATTTCTTATGCTTTTCAGTTCTTGTCTTAGCGGCTGATACAAGCATAGTGTTATGTGTTAATCAGGCAATGTGAAATGGATACTTAACCAGGGTATAAAACTAAAAGCAAATCAGTTCAGCACTGTCAGTCCACATTTTTCAGACTTTGGGCTTCCTTAGTTTACAATTTTTCAGGTGTCAGAGATGCCTGAAGTGGGGTGACCTCATAGATCTGGTATTGAGGCATTTGATCATTACAGATACAAAACTGGCAATGTAATTTTGCATCATTAATTGTCTGCTGTCGATTAAAATGATTTTCTTATAGATGTGTTAGTATTTTCATTGACAAATGTCAAATACTTGTTGATATTAATATTAACAAACAGCTACAGGCTGCAGAGTTCCATATTACACTCCACTGATAGATTGAAATGTGCTGCGTTTTGTACCCTGGTAATTAATGCCAAAGTTTGTTCTCTATGTTGTTTGTCAAATGTTCTATGTATAATTGACCTCCCTGAATTGTCCTTGTAACATGCTGTTTCCTTCCTCTGCAGATGTAGCTGCTTTCTTAGATCTGTCTGTCTCTCTCTAGGTATAGATGTATGTCTGTATAAGTGTTAAAATTAAACCACTATCCCAGACACTTGTCTGTCTCTTGATGTAGAAGCAATGTTGTAGCACCTTGTTTTTGAGGTTTGCTGCATTTGCTGCTGCACATTGTCTGTGCATTTTGAACAATAATGTACATGAAAAATATTCAGTAATTGTTATAAAATCAGTTGAGAATAAAGGGATTGAATTTAAAACTTGTAAATAAATCAAAATAAAAGGGTGTTATTAAGTGTGCATATATTTTTTTGCATGAAAATAAAAAGAACTCTATACAAAATGTACCTGTAATCTGGCTCATTGAATATTTTGTAAAACGTTTTTCTTCTTTTTTTTAGTTTGTTGAATCATTGGATCATATTTTTCACAAGGCCTGTAAATGATTAACTAGGCTTAGGGAGAATTCTATGAGGTTGTACCAAATGTATGAAAAGAATGAAGTCCAGATTTCTTTTCACAGTGGTGGATAACTAAAATACACCAGTCTGAAACTGGACTTCATAGCAGCAGCACTCTTAACATAAGTTATTCACAGGCTTTCTATTGGCCATCTTCAGGCTTTAATAGAAAGTATAAATCTGTTGTATGGGACCACTGAATTTTATAACTACTGAAAGATTGTGATATATGAGTACCACTTTTTACACAATCTGTTTTCCAAGAGTAGCTGCTTTTCTCATTTTGTGATTTAGGCTATTTGTTTCATTTTTTAAAAATTTTTCTATGTAGTTTTTTTAAAGCCTTTCACTACATTTTCTATTAAACTATCAAAGCTGGTTTTTAATAGCTTTGAAACATGAATGTCACATTTTGAGTCATTTTTCAGTGGACATATAATGTCTACAAGTAAGTTTATATGTCCAGTGTGTGTATGTGATCGTTTTGTGAATGTCTATAACAAGAAATTGTGTATGTTTCCTAATCCATCCAACTATTCCAAAAGCATATGTTCTAGTTTTAATTTTCGTTGTTTAATAAGATACTTTATTATGCTTAAAAAAATGAGTCTGCATTCCTCTCATTTAACAGATTTTTACCCATGTTGCATTACAAATATCAGAGAGGATCAAACTGACTAGAAAATTTTTTTAACATAAAACGTATGACTTTCTACCGTTACTGAAAATGTGGGACATTTGGAAAGTATGCAAAATGCGTTTTGGATTTTTGTGGGTGTGTGTTTTTTCTTGACTGGAACTTCTGATGGCAATATTCCTTGATGCACTACATTAATATACCTCATTTGTTTTAGTCATGTTGATTGTTCAAAATAACTCATGCCAACTGTTAGTTCTCCTTAAATTGCAGTAACTTCTTTTCGCTGATAAGAATTTTATTGATTCAGTCTTCAAAAAGAAGTTTGCAAATTATTATACTCAATTGCAAAGCTAGAAGTAAACCAAAAATAAAATTTCACTAATCGACACTTTTCTAAACCATCATTTTATCAGTGAATTCATATTCTTTGCAAAAATATGGTCACTGATAGTATAGTAGGATTTCTTACTACAAATATTTAATTACTTTTTGAAGCATACTGTACTATGTTGATCAATATACTATTAATAATTTAAACTAGTCTAGATTTGAGAAAATAAAAGAACATAATACTAATTGTAGCATTTTCTTTATTCTGTTCTTTTGTTTGCTTGAAAATTCACAAATTGACCAATATGTCATGGGTTTTCCAGGTTTCAGTCTTACTAGTGCTCATTTGTCAATGGCACATTGAAAAAAGCTCTAGTTGTGCTGGTTGCTATTAAACCTGTAAGAAGCTTTGAAAGCTGTAAGAAATTGGAGCGTATATCTACATTTCTCTAGAGAGCTGGGCTGAATTTTTTTTATCAGGGCAATTAGGTATACAGACATATATATGTAAGTCACCATTGATGCAACACATATGCAATTTCTGCATATATGCCTATTATAATTCTTAATGTCAGTAACATTCTGTACTAGATCTTAGCAAATACCACTACTGTTTCAGGAATTTGTTCAGCCACACCTGCTATCTTTTATGAGGTACTGGCTGTCCTTAGGGGACAGAAGCTTGTTGGCACTGACATAATACAGAGTAGGGCAGTAAACGCATTAGCCAGTCTAATACAACTGCTTTGTGGGCAATGCTTGAACAGATTCTTACTGCAAAACAGAGCTGTCTGAGGGTGGCATACAAATTCCAACTGCAGTGAAACGGTTAAACAAAGACAAGTCAGTTGAAAAGGATAATTTTGGGAAAAAATGATAAACTACATCCTATGGAAGAAGTCAATATATGATTTTTTCCCCAGAAATATATGGATATATTTCTGAAAAATGAATCATAGGTTATTTTTAGATAGCTTTAATATACTAGGATAAAAACAGACTTTGGGAAATTGTGGCCTTTTTATGTTTCTAAATTTTTTTAAATGTAGATTTATGGGGTTTATTACATATGTTGCTTGCATTATAGTAGCTGAAATATTAAAAACCATATTAAGTACTGTTGTTTAAAGTAGCATTTCTTAGTGATTTATTCTGTGAACTGAATATTCTGTGAACTGAATCCAACAAAACTATTTTCTGAATTGAGTCAAGAGCTGTTTAAAAAAAATCAACCCAAACACCTAAAGCCTTATTCAGCAACATACTAAACACAAGCCTAAATTAAAATTGTAAGTACTTCCATGGAAATCAGTTGAATTAGCCAAGTACTGCTTCTCTTTCATTGCTGCCCTTGCTATTAGTCAGAGAGGCAGTAAGATAGTTTTTTGGTTTTATGTTGAAAGTTGGCAAAGATTTTGTATCAGATCTGTCCCCTAAGTAAAGCAGGGGGAGAGCTGGAATGAAATGCCTTTAGGAATACCTGTTACGTTCGTATGATACAGTATTTATTTGAGTTTTATCAGGGTTTACAAAGAATATAGTTTTAATTTAGATATACCTGCAAAAGAGAATCCAACAAAATTATTTTCCAAATTGAGTCTTTACAGTGTGGGTGTTTTTAAGTGCTTGTATTTTCCAGTCAGTTTGTTCTTTTATGTCAAGTTGAAAATTATCTTTTTCTTAACTGTGATGTATATTCCAAGATCTTTTTGGAATAATAGTACTACAAGTAGAATGAACTAGGAGTAAACTTTGAAATTTGTATTTATGACCAAGCTACATAATTTACAGATAAATCAGTATTCGTGATCTTTTCAGGAAAAGATTGAAAACAAAGACTTCACAGGTAACAGGAAATGGTGGAAAGAGGTGGTTTTTTTATACATAGTTTTGTATTTGTATGGCAGATTGATTATAATATGGAAGTATGTATTTGGTGACTTTCTAAAATAATTCTTAAACTAACTTATTTTTACAATTTGAGAAAGTTTCTTTCCCTTAACATAAACATAAATAACTATCCATTCAAGTGGCTTTTTGATTTAATTCTGGGATTGCCCATCTCTCTGTAGATTAAGTGCAGGAATTTATTTTTTTTGGTACTGTGGAATGTGCAGTATGTAAAAGTTAAAATGCTGCATTACCCTTAAGTATTCCACTTTATTCTAGTAGCAGTTAATGGAAGTATCTCAATTTTATTTATTTTTTTATACTATCACAGTGGAAATTACAGTTCTATGCAGCAGTGAGGTTAAGGCATAGTGTATGCAATTGATACATAACAACATAGTGTAGGCATAGTGTGGGCAACTGAAATGTTGTGTCTGGTTTTTGTTGGATAGGAAATGAGAAGTAATACACTTAATTTGCTTTAAAGAATTCTATTCTGATCTAATGCCATATTTTCTTATATGGCTAGTTTTCCCAACATTTGCTTGAATACTCTTATGATTTTTGTTGCTAACTATGTATTAAGCACTACACAAGCAGGTTTACTGCTATGTATGCTATTTGTTGTTAATATTTCTGAAATTATGCTATTGAAAGCATGGCACATAGTAGGGGAGGTAAAAAGTTGTTACCATTATTACAACTTGGCTACAGTTCTGGTTGTAATCTCCTTTAATAGAAGGTTATTTTGATATCCTAATAACCTTATGTTAAGGCTTTGACCTCTAGACCTAAAACAATTGAGAAAGATCTTATACCTACAAAATTACAGCAGATGTCATGGTTATTTAGTTTGAAAAACAACTAGAAAGCTAGATTTTTTCATATTCACATTAATTCACCCACCAAGACTATGTTAAATCCAGACCTCTTCCTCCTCTGGACTTCGTTGTTGATTCAACTTAACAATTTACAAGACTTCATAAATGTGACTTGCTAGATTTGTCTTTTATGGTTTAAATTTCACAGTTCAGTTCTCAGCGATAACCATTTTAGCTTAAAATATGGTGAGAAATTGAAGTACTAGTTAAACTTCAGGGAGCTAAACATAAAAAGAAAAATAATTTCTTATTATTAGAACACTGCTAGTGTTATTTTTATAGTGTCCTTCCTGGTAATTTAATGAAGCTCATTAATACATTGTAATCTTCAGAAGTAGTAGTCTCAAATAGATTTTTAGTATTTTTTTTAAACCATACCACAACTTTAACATCAGTTGAAATCTTCTGCTGCTGTCTTTAAAAAAACAACAAAAAACCCAAAAACCAACTTATAGAAATGTGCAGGTAATAACATCAATTAATTAGTATTGCTTTGATATACTTTCAGTTGATAAATTGTATTAGGTAAAATTTAGGAAGTTTCACTTAAACATAAAAACAACCCCCCAATACCTTAATTATCATTTTAAATAATTGTAATCTAATCTGGCGTAGCATACTATATTAAATTGATCATTGCCTTTTCTGCTATGCGATAATACACTCTTCATCTTTCTCATTCATTTTGCATGCATCTGCTCACTTCTGTACAGCCACTGTAGAGGCAATTGAGGCTGAAAAAGGTATGATCAGAGTCTTTGCCATTGGCAGAGATCTGTGGTGTCTGGGAGGGAATTCAAAAGTACTCTGTGTGGGTGTGTTTTACTTTCAACTTGCACAAGCAGAGATGAATCAATGCATTGATTCATCCCTTTTACATGTAACATTCATTTCTGGCTTTAGGAGGATGATTATCTTTAATATTTTAGGGAAATTCTTGGGGTTTTTTGGTCTTTTTTTTTGTTTGTTTTCATAAAACATGCAGTAGGTTTTTGTATAATAGCATGTTGTGATACGTGGTGTTGTCTTGAAGTCCTTAAAAATGGTAGTGTTTAGTGTTTTTTTTCTGCATTCAACTGCAAGGTTTTGTTTCAATGTGGGGGGTTATACGTGGAAGGAGGGTTGTTTATGCATGCCTTTTCTCATAAAATCTATTTTAATGGCTTTGAACATATTTTTTTTAAACTTTCCGTAACACATCTGGTAGTGCAAGACGTATAAATGTAAATGGTTTTGCTATAGTTTCTGAACATAATTTGTTGACCAAATTTATTTCCAGTGTTTACACCAGCCTGACAGTACGAGGCATATTAAATTCCATGGATTGTCAGTGCTTCTGTGCTAAATAAGTTGTGTATATGTCCTTTGCTAGCAGTATTGAGCAAAATACCACTGAATTATTTGGAGTTCACAATATTCAACATCAGATTGTTGTCTTTTGAGAGATACTTTTATTTCCTCTTGCTCAATATTCAGTGAAGTGAATGACAAACAGCATAGCAGTTGAGAGAGCTATCTCTGGAGGTTTTCAGATTTGGTCACAAAGCACCATTTAATGACTGTATTCTTTGTTTTTTAATTAAGGAAGTCAGATCTCCAAAAATATAAACAAGTGCCATAATCTATTCTCACATACACGTGCAGGAGGTCCCGTTGTTGTGAGTGGAAAGCTGTACTTAAATCTCCAAAGAATTTTTTCATCCCAAAGGCTTCAGTCTTATGTAGTCAACCATTTTCAAGTCTAAATTCAACTACAGACCTCATTCATTAAAATAATCAGTAGTAAAATAATAATGTATTTTCTATACTTACTTTAAATACATTAGTATTTAAGTGATGCTGTTGTTTAACCACAGTGCTAACTCAGTGATTGTGGTTGTGTCCATTTCCATCATCCACGTGATTAGCACAGAACATGAACCACATCCCGCAGTTTTGCCTGCATGAAAACTGCAGGATCGGGCCATCGATGCGTGTGCAGGACGTAAATCTACTACTACGTTTGTAACCCTCTGCTGCTTTGCCTCCACTGCACTTGCTGTGCTGCTTAGATCTTACTGACATTCCACCGAAGAGAAGGGGGATGTTAGGACAAGCCTGATGCACTGGGCAGCAAAAGCAGTTGGTGTCGATAGCTGGCCACGCCAGGGACACACAGAAGCAATCAAGTGGGCTTAAACCCCTTGATTCCTACTTGCAGAATATTTGCCATACTTGGTTCTTTTTGGTACAAACTGAGATCATGATTGCCGTTGAACATTTCAGGAAAGCGGGTTAGAGAAGCTTTTACTAATAGAGATGCAGAGCCATAAGTTTCTTTGGCTGATTTCTTTCTTGTTTTTAAACATCATTTGTTAGAAAAAGTATATGCTTTCAACTTATTTTTCCATTACTGACATATCAAATTTGCATTTTGTTAAGCAATACGAGGATTCTCTCCGCAACATAAAATCTGCAGTTTTGAAGAAGCAAAAGGTTTGGATAGGATCAATGAGAGAATGCCACCAAGAAAAGATGCTCTTCAGCAAGATGGTATTAATACTATAAACACAACAAATGCCAATGGAAACAATGGAACTGGCAACAACAATGCACAGTGACCACGTCAGCTTCTGGTTTACTCACTCATGTCTTGCCTGAGAATTCCTAGATTACTGCTTTTTGATGTGACAACAGATGAAATAGCCAGGGGGATCGCTTGAAGTGACTACTTAAAAGGAGGTGGGAAACCATCTGACTTGATCCCACTGAAGAAAGACCATCATGCTTTCGAGACAACAGCCCTTCTCTTTACGTGGTGGCCCGACCTCCTGGGAGCGTGCCTCGCCTCTTTACACCAAGTCCATCACTGGCCGCTGAAGCTTCAGAAGAGAGCTGGGGAAAGAATTGGGCTGTTCTCACTAAAGCACGTCTAGACTAGCATCTTATGCTTATCGTTGTCATCACTTTTAAGTTTACAAATGGGATTTTTCTTTCAGTAGAGGTAGCTTGTTTGTTTGGTTTTTTAAAATCAGACTTTCAAATACAACCCTAAGAGCTAACTATTTATTAATGGACATTGGTTTCATGAAATGTCTTTAAAATGATAGATTAGAATGGTCTTAAAATATCTGAGGCTGCAAAAACTGTATTTTAAATAGACAGAAAAAATGCCAAAAAAAAAAATCTCAGTTGGTCATTCTGTAAAATGCTGACCTCAGGTTTACTCCTTAGATGTTGCTAATTCTATATTGTATTCACTGTATTTTTTAGTTACAGCTTACCAGAAGATTTCTATGTAGGAATGTTTATTACTTGAACACAGATTTAAAAAAAAAAAATATTTAATTTAGAAACTTTTTTGCCCAGCTTTTTCAAGACTCTTCCCCACCTTGAATTTTAAAAAAAAATATTATATATACTAATTTTAAAAGTAAGAAAAATATGGAAGTGTTAATTTTAAGGTACTTTTAATTGAACTTTGTACATTGTTTTAAGTAAATTTTGATTCATATCAAGTCTGTAAAGCTTGGCATTGTATTTTGTGTATGCATGTTTTCATTTTGCAAATATTTAATATATAGACCTATGATGTACATCTATAGGTTACCTAGATGTTATGGGTACTTTTAGTTTATTGTGAGTATTACGGTTGCATAAATAGCTAATAATCACTGGGCTGAATAGCTGCAAGCTTTTTATTTTAAATCTGTAAAGGAAACTGAAACTGTATCGGACATACTTTTTGTTTAGGCAAAGCAGCGCGTAAGCAATTGCTCTGTTCAACTGCTAAGGCATTAGTGAAAGTGTAAACTCGAGACTGCATGTATTTGGTATCTACAGGACTGCTTGGTTAAAATAAAAATTGAAGCCCTGTGCTAATTTGTTCACAAATAATGGACTGTACTGATTGCCACTGTACTTTGTTATATATTTTGACATTTGCTACATGTCCTTCTCATCCCCTGGAACACAACTTGAAACTTATGTCACCAGAGTTCATCTCCCTTTTTTTTGGTTTGCCATAAAGTACAATCTGTACATACCCCAAAGTTGGAAATTTTATGCATGTTCTGAACTATTCAAGTATTTTATAAACGGTAGCACACAATAAATTTTGTGCATGGGCTGCGGCTCCTATCATTGTGTATTGGTTTTATTTGGCATACACGGGTCTAATATGGCCTGGAAAATTGTTTAGAAATAGTCTTCAAAATTTAAGCTATTGAAAAAATAGCTTAAAAGGTCAGACGTAGCTTGCAGAGTAGTTGAATGTAAATACTGTTTAATTTAAATGTTATTCCTGCTTTTTTTTTTTTTTCCCTTGAGTTCTCATAAATAAAATATCAAGATATTTTCTGTCCGCTAAACTGGACATGCATTGTTGGTTTGTATGAGCTTGTCAAGAGCAGGGTTAGTTGATTCTAGAAAGGCTATTAAGTATAGCTGTTTGTGTGTTGAATTAAATGTTGAAGACTAGTAAAGTGTGTTGGGGCTACTTTTCAGGCAGAGGGAGAAGACTGTTTGTTTTGACAGTCAATACAGATACATGAGTTCATCTTTTTGGTGTATTTTTTTAAAAGTAAGGACAAACTGCTGAACAGGATGAGAATTAAGATAAAAGCTAAAACTAGTAAGTGACACTATTGCTAATGGAGTCTTAATGTTTGATTTTACTTTATTGCAGATGCATTCTAATTGGAAACTCTTCTCAAAGTTCGAGTGCAGAGATCAAGTTAAAAAATGGTAAGTTTTTTGGGTTTTTTATGAAGCACCCTCATACTTGTGAGCTGTACAGTCTGTATATGATGCTGTGTTAGAGCAGAACAAACGTGTTACTAAGGACAACTGAAATTTTACATGAACATGATGATGGTACCTTTCTCCTTGTGAGCACTAGTGGAAAATTTCTCAGCCTCACAAGACAGGATTTTTCCTGATTTGATACTCAGACATTAGTTGTGATGAGTATTGTGACTAACTGGAGTTATGTATGTGGAGAAAATACAGATTCAGTCTTTGTCTGGAAAGACCCCAGTGGAACTGGAGGGAACTGGTTCTGATACTTGTGTGGCAGTAAGTGCCCAGCTGCAGTGATGCTTCCTTCCTTGAGGATTCCTTTGCAGTGTGTTTTGCTTCCTTGACGTTTCCCTTGCGGTATTCATTGCCTGTAGTAGTTTTTGCCAGGTATGAAGGCAAATCTGCAATAAAGGAAAATTTCTTGGGCCGTTACTGACCTGATTTCTCTTCTCATGCTGTGTGTCTCCTGTCACCCTTTAAGCAAGTAGTCAGGTAACAGGATTATGTCTGTGGGGTTTGTGTGGAAAGTAGGCGCTCATTTTTTGCTACTGTGTTTCTGAAAGGTGGAGTCTGGAGCTGTCTCTAATTCTTGTATTGTTGGGGAGAAGAAATTACATCCTCTCTCCCAGAAAACTGTAAGTAGTTTGCATTGCTCATTTTCTGCTTTCAGTGTTTTAAATAGGTTGTTTTTTTTAAAAAAAAAAAAAGTCTCTGTGTCCTTAGTCCGATCTTGTGTGGGAGGGGAGAAAGTTTGGAAATAGCTCTGTCGGGCAAAGGACACGGGCAGCAAAAGCTGTGAGGCCTGGACGAGTCCTGATTTGAGTGGGAGCAGGCACTGCAGCCCTGGCTCAGCAGACACCTCGTGGGTCCCAGGGAAAAGGCCACTTCTCCCCTGAACTGCTGAGTTCAGCCGTCATGTGGCACTCTCACCTGTAGGGCACCGCAGGGAGGAGGAGAGTTCCCGGGGTGTGGGGTTCTGGCTGCGGAGGAGGGTAAATGCATTTTGGTGAAACTGAGAAGCAGAAGTACAGAATGTGCATCAGTAAGGGGGGGGGGGGGGCTTATTGCAAAGCAGGGACTTGGGCTGTCGAGAAACTTGCTGCCACCTGGTGAGCCAAACCGGGAAGACCAGCCGAGTTCACAGAGCCGACCCGTGTTTAGTTTAATGGCAGACACACAACCTCACCAGCCACAATGAGTGACAGCGTTAAACAGCCCTTCCCTTCCAAAGCTTAGTCAGTTCCAGTTGTGACAGGGAAAAATGACTAGAGTCCTCTCTACTGACCTGTGAAGACTGGCCTCTAGCAAAAAGACAAATGGTTGGGATTGGGGCTGTTTTTCTCTCCAGGAGAGAGAGGTTTCTTCTGGTTTGAGACTGAACACTTTTTGAGGGGAATGCTCTCATAAACAGCTTTCTTTTTGCTAAATCTTGCAGTGCCATTATGTTAGTTACATAGAAAAGTAAGACTTTTTCAGAGGCGGGATAGACAGTATCTGTTCATTCTTTCCTGGCCTAGTTTTTCCTGCAGTTTCATTATCAATCATTCAATTCTTGTTACGCACTTAACAGTTCTTTGTTAGTAGCATGTAATGAAAATAACTTTTTGCCATAAACCAGATGAATGTCATTAGGACATAGAACCCTATTCACCTGTTCATCATCTTGTAGCAGTACTATGTATGAGCCAGACTTCATCAGCATTCTGCTGTGGATGTCAAGTGAAGTGGTGTGGATTTTTTTAGTCATGTGAAAAGATACAGGTGCACTAGTATGCTTTAATTATTAAACGCTAAGCTTCTTTACTTGTAAGGAATCTGAAGAACAAGAACCAAAGCTTATGAGAATCTTGGTCAAGCTTGGAAAGCTGTTGATAGCTCTCTCTCTCTGTATATATATATGTATCAGTGGATACTTGCACCAAGGGTGACCAAAGTAATACAGAGTGGAATGTCTTAGTCTCGCCAAATCAAATTCCATCATTGTTTGTATTCAAAGTAAATAATTTTCATCTGACCCAGGATTTTAAACTGAACTGTATTTCTAGATTTAGTATCAGAAAAAGTTTATAGTTTAAAGTCAGATTTTGATTGCAGAACATTGATGCAGGTGGAATACTTAAGCTTTTTTGGTATGCCAAACTTGGTATCTGTTACTGCTTTGCAAAAACCTTTATGTACGTGCTGTTGTACGAGTGAAAGGTTTGCTATACGAGAATCGACTCTACCAGCCCTGGCTATTTTTGTCTGAGGGTTAATAGAAACAGGGCTTTGCTGTTTGTGCGAGGGTGTCCTATAACACAATCACTGTTTGTGAAAGCGTTGCTTAGAAATGTTAGACACATTGCTAGCTGCTGGACTTGAAGCTTCTGTTACGTGTATGGCTGGGGACAGATTCGCTGTGGCTTTCTAAAAAACCAAATGTGCTATTCAAAGCTGTTATTTTTAAATCCTGTGGAAACATCCACGTAGTCATTTATATTGTCTAGGTCACAATTGCTTGCAGTTGGGATTTACACGTGTTCTGTAGCGTTAGCATTTAGATACTGGCTTTTTCCATTGCTCAGTCATTTGCTGTATAACCCACTCCTTTACAAGGAGATTCTTCAAAATTAGATCTGAGATGATTTCTCCTTTCCATTGCTGCCTTAAGCATAATGGTAACTAACCACTAATGGTAACTAATTTAAGAAATTAAATAGGGGTGGTACAGTCCAATTCTGCTAAGGACTTAAACTGTCAGTGTGATGTGACTTAAACTGAGAACTTGCATGTTTTTCAACATTACGATGGAAAGACATTAAAGGGGAAGTTGTAAAATGCTTTGCATCGCAGCCTCAGGCTTTTTTTGTCATCCACACTTAGCTCAGCAGTTAAGTTTGGGTGTTTCAAGAAACTTGTTGAGTGCTGGAGATTTGGCTGAGACAAACAGTTTAATCATGCCAGAGTCTGGCAGAGGGGAGGTGAGTTTGGGGCAAAAGGACTAAGGCTTAGGGGCTAATAGGCAAGATATACCTTTTATTATACAATAAAGAATATTATGTGCTGTAAATTAAGGCAATAGTAAGTGCAACAAGCTTATTGAATCATCAAGAAGGCATATTTGATTATACAAAGTTTGCAATTATTCTTTTACACACAAAGATAGTCAGTGTCTGCATAAAGCATGTTAGATGTCCTTCAGTTTGTTTTAAAAAAGAAAACAAAAAAACAGGTAATCCTCTTCTATTGACCAACAATTGCCAGCAGCAAGCGCCTGTAATCACCGCTTGTATCACTTGCTATCATTGTAGCCAAAGTCTTCTGATACATTTGTGTGAACACCTGTTTAATTTGCACCAGGTCAATCTATGCAAAGAAAGAAAAAAAAGAAAAGCACAAAACTCAAAACACAGTGTATAATTTTAATTCCTAGACAGTCACCTCCTCTCTCGTGGACTACAGAGCACACACCAAGGGTGAGAAGTGCAGTTAGCTCTGGGCGTCTTACAAGGCAGGTGGTCCCTCTGAGGACAGAGGAGCAGCTCCCAAAGCAGAGGCTCTAGCAGTTGTTCCTTGCTTTTTGTACTACCTAAGTCTGCTGCACCTTTCAACTGGAGGTGCTTATCTGCTACACGGACAGGCCGCCGCAGTTAAAAAGGAAGACAAGCAGCATTACTGTCTACCTAGCGATAATTAAATTACTATATAAAAGCTGGCTGTAAAACAAATCAAACCTGTTCATCTAAATCTGAACCCCATAAATGCTTCATTGCAATACATGATTTCTACAGCTGTGAAAGAAGGACTAAGTGAAAAGCTGGTTGTTTGGGCAGACAGCTTTCTGCTACATGTGACTTTTACAGAGGAGAAAGTTTCTTACCTCACTGCGAGTGACTATAATCCTGATGAGGGTAGAATCATCTGTGCCAGCTCCTTTCATAGAATAATAAAGTCTTTCTGCAAAAAAGGCTGGGCGATTTAAAGCACATTGCACTGCAATAAAGTATATTTTTAGAATTAGTTCCAGGATTGTATGCTGTATAGTGATACCTGGCAGGACCAATTCAGGATTCTTGCTGCAGACAGCTAGAGGTACGTATTGATGAAGATCCAGTTACTGTGGATTACAGGAACTGCTCTATAGAACTAAGGTTATTTTCAAGCTGACCAAATGAGTTAATCCTTCCCTCAAAAACTTATGGTTATAAGCACTTAACTTCTCTGGAAGTGCTTTTCAAAGCTGGCTGAAACCTAAATTCCCAAATAGGTAATTTAAAAACAGTTGTTCTCCTCGGATAGCTGGCACTGGGATACAAGGTATTTTACTCATGTTCCATTGCTAGAATCTCACTAATAAAAGTACAAAAATTTCTCACTTCTAGTAGTTACAGAACACATCTTGTTTCACTTAGGTTGTTCACTCCCAGAGATGAGCCTTTATTCTTTCACATGAATTTTTCCCATAAAACTCTTGAGCAGAATATAATCTGGGAAGTTTTTGCTAATCTGTTATGGCTACAGAAGCGCTGTCGTTTTGGTAAGCATTTGTAGGACGGGTGTCTGCAGACTTACTAGTAAATTGGACTGATTCTCACTGTCAGCAAGTCGTGCTAAATGTGAACTGCTTTACTATAACAAGTCGGCAGGAAAAAGTGAATTCAGAACAGGTCTTCTGTTTTGCTGCAGTTTTTCTTAGCAAATGTGAGCTTTTTGGGGGTAGGTGGTGGTGGGGAAGAGGAGTGGAAAGAGAGCTGTGCCTACAGTAGGTTCAGTGTTGGTTCTGAGACCATGTGTGGGGGTGGCTCAGCTGTCTCTGCTGGGGTGTCACACAACCAGAGTCACGGCTCCGTTACACTGGTACTCGCATAGTTTTGCAGAGCTCTGAAAAATACAGCTACAAGCACTAACCAGTGCCCCTTGTTTCTGGGCAGTTGCCTGCTTTTCAAGAGAAGGGACAAGTAGTTTCTATGAAGCCTTTTCTTGTTTCAGACTGACTTCTTCATGGTGGCTGCTTATTTTTTTCAATTAAGTGTAAAATTGATAATTTGAATAACTGAAATTACTTTTGTGCTAGCAGAGTGTCAGACTCTGTTCATTTGCCATATGGCTAGTGGTGAACTGAACTCTTCTTCAATTACATTTAGCAGGTTTAATTCCTAAGGTATAAGGGGAGGGAAGAACGTATCACTTACAAATAGTCTTCAAACCACGTTCCACGTTTCCAGAAAATTCTCGGTCAATGCTGCTTAATAAATCACGATTAGCAATCTACAAGTAAATGAGATTAATATGTGGGTAATGAAAGGCAGTAACAAGTGGAACCTTAATTTAAAATACACTGACCAAGCTCATTTGAAATCAGTGAAGAACTCCTACCCTGGAGTATGCCTCAACTGTTGCTTTCAGTTGGGGAAAACTTCTGCTTGCCAGAACCATATTAAAGGAAGATTCATCAGTCCCAAGTCTTCCTTCACCTGCTTGGTAGAGACGCTGAGCATCTTCTTGAGCTTTTTGATAATCCACAGTTTGATTCTCGTCTCGATTACCCTGAAAGCGAAGATAACAGATGTCAGATGAAATTACACAGAGAAGGCTATGCTTTAACTGCTGGCAGTGTAGACCCCAAGCATGTATCTTCAGCGCTTGAAGCAGGAAGAGTAATACCAGTTTGAAATACCTTACATTGTTTTAAAACTACTCTTTAGCTTAATATTTCTTATAGGCAACAAATACAAAAGTGGCCCAGAACCCTATCTGTCGGGCATGCTTTAAACTGTAAATATACTGACTCAGATAATTTCACCCCTACGTACCATCTCATAGTACTATTTAAGTGCGTGCTGTACCTAATTCTCTGTTTTACTTAATAATGTAAGCTTTCTCTTGATCTGTTTGTTTCTAGGCATCAAGTTGCAAAGAATCTTCCCAAATGTATTAATGAATTATCTTACTCAATATGCACACCTGAAATATCTCAGGTCTTCTATTTTATTTAGAATTTGCTAATTTCAAGAAAGAATGTCTCCAGAAAGCACTTACTCTAGTTGTAATACGTCAGTAGGGCTTATAGGACGTTTTACATGCTTTGGCGATTTGGGGTTTTTTTTGCTGCCAGTGCATGGATGGATACTGCTAAATATACTGGCTGAGTAGGCTGAATACATGCTCTCAAATACTGTTGTATCTATAGTGGTTAATATAATATTTAAATGATGTGGTTGTCAATTATTGTGAAGTACTGGATTTATCAAAATAAAAATTAGCGGCATGAGCTTCTCAAGGTTTGCTTTCTTGTGGATTTTGACTTTTTAATCCAAATACCGAGTGCATAGCTGAACTCTTATAAAGATAGAGGCAAATGAGATTGAGAAGTGTCATAGAAATTCGAACAGCAAATAGGCAGATTGATGAGAGAAATGTGGGAAGTGGCATTAGTACATATTTCTTCCTAAACATGGATAACTGGAAGTTACTATTCTACATACCATAAAGGTTATTCAGTCAGATTCACCCAAATTATCTTGTTAACATATGCAAAAAATAAACAGCATCTTGCTTCAAGAGCAGTGTGGAGCACTGCTTTATAGTACCACTTGATCACATTTGCACAATAAAGTATTTCCACATAAATTCTCCGAGATGAATATAGGGTGCTAAATTAGGTCATGCAATTCATCGTAGATTTGTACGCAGGAAGGATCTCTTCCTTGAGGAGGGACTGAAGTGTCCTATCTTATCATTAAGGAATAAATTCATGGCCCAGGGCTAATTGCTTTAAAAACCTGCCTCTTGCTAAGCATACACAGGCAATTTATTTATGGAGCCGTTATGACTACATGCATTGAAGTCAGACTGTACACTGTTACCTTACCAAACAAAAAAAAATTAAAGCTCACTTGGCACATAGATATAAGTAATCGTTCAAAGTGTCCTGAAGTGTCTGCTCTGATGTCTTGTTCGATGTCCCTTCCAAATTCTGATTTATAGCAGTTCACTATGTCCCGTATTTCCTGGTTTGTCCTTGTGCAAAGGATCTCAATCAGCACTCTCTCCTGAGTGCCTGCTCCCTGTAGGCAGAGGGAAAAGAGGGCATAACTACAAAGCACTATCTATTCCGTTTTCATCAACTGTGCAATTAAGTAGTCATCTGTTATTTCAAAGTTTAATACAATCTACATTGTAAGAATAGTGTCCTTGCAGTGAGAAAGTCTTTTCTATACTTAAAATAGGATGAAAATTCCTCAAACATTCAATTCGGCACCAGTTCAAAAAAATACCCCAAAACTATACATCCACAACAGTGACATCAGCCAAAGTTAACTGGAAAATGGTTTAGGAAGGAAATTCTTTGGCAATTATAATCTAGAAACATCCTGGAGGAAGGTAGAGCCTTATGATAATCATTAAAGCCAAAGATACACATGTAAATTCTGTTTTGGTCAGCATGCAAGTGTTTTCCCTATTCCAAATGTGGCCACTTCCTCAACAG
Source organism: Podargus strigoides (assembly GCA_028020825.1). Taxonomy (NCBI): domain Eukaryota; kingdom Metazoa; phylum Chordata; class Aves; order Caprimulgiformes; family Podargidae; genus Podargus; species Podargus strigoides. Next base: position 21,690,500 of record CM051626.1, on the reverse strand, counting down.
CGAGCACTGGCAGGAACTTTTCATAGGTGCTTCCCTCTCCCCAGAATAAAAATTCAATGTGAGTTCTGTGTACAATGAGATCTTACTTACTTATATCTTAGAGATGGTTGTCAAGCAAGGATTAGAGAGGAGTGGATCTATGTGAAGCTTCTAGGTAATGGTATATTACATTTTTTTTTTAAATGGTCAGGAGTGGCTGTTGCCTCCAGTAAAGCCAGATCTTCATTTAAGATACACATTCTTTAGAAGGTCTACATTCATACATGGGTTATTTGTTTCCAGTATCAGCCATCTGCTAGCTGCTACAGCTCAAACAAACAAACAAATTCTGGTAAACTGGATGTACCAGTTAACCTTAGTTAAAAGTTTAAACCAACTAGTTCACCTAATCTCTAATGCAGCCTTAATACTTGAACAGATACATGCATCATCTGACCTTAAGAAAACAGTTTTTCATTGTTGTCTTTTATGAAAAAAACTGGGATAATCCAAAAATACCTTTCAGTAACAAGGGTTTGTTCCTAGTAAGGAGAGGTACGTACCTTCAGTTTAAACAGTGGTTACAGGTTTAACGGCACCCTGGCCCTTTCTACAGTCTAACAAACATTATGACCAAGTGACAGAGAACAAAGTTCTGTCCCACAGTGTTCCATCCTCTGCGGCATGGACAGCTGCTCTGAACTGGCTACACCTGCAGAAACTGGCTGGAACCGGGGGATGCAGCAGAAAAGAATTTTAAGTCCTGACATCTGTTTGCCACTACAGGATTTTTCAGCAATGCAGTGACCAGGTAGTCTCTTTTCTTAGATGAGCATTTTAAGACTGCTTTAAACTATTTCGTTCACAGAAAAACCATACCTTCATTGCATGACGTAAACTCCAGGCATCATAGTAGGTGCTAGGCATGAAGAGTGCTAGAATCAATTCTTCCACATTTCCACTTAACTCAGACTTCAGATCTTTAATTAAATCCTGTTCAATTATAAAAACAAAAAGGGCTTTGGAGACTGTTAGCCATGTAGATTATATACTGAAGACAAGATCAAACTAGAACTTACTTTGTGACTGAGTTCTACCTTTGTGCTGTTTTTCCTGTAGAGCTTTCTTTTATTTCTTATAAAGAACTACTCCCTGTCCAAACCTTTGACAGCTTTTCTCCATTATCTCCTCACTAATTAGGACCTAGTTAGGTCCTGAAAAATGCCACAACTATAAAATTTCACTTGAAGTTTTAAAAATGACAGAGGGAAGAAATTAAATTATCTCAGCCTTTTATTGACTAACCAGTCCTCAACCAGTTTCTCAGTTTGTTTCTTACAAAAAACCCCCAGATTTCAGTGCTGGTTTGCGTGTGTAAAAAACTCAGTAGTTTCAGAAACTAATACAAGGACAGTTTAAGCTTGATTTCTATCTGTCAAGCATCACAAAAGCAGAGCAGCTTCTTGTTTGGTCAGGGACAGAGCCAGGCCCCAACCTTCCCCCACCTCTGCTTCTGCCAGATATCAGGGCAACACTCTGTCAAATACCAGATATTCCCCAGAACACAAAGAAAATAACCAAAAGAAGTGCATTTAAAAAATGCCCAAACCACTCTCCGGGACTAAAATGCAGTCGGGCAGTTAAAGAAACAGCTGAAAGTTTGGTTTTGTTTACTGATTCAAAGAACTAGTGAACGTACCTTGCCGTACATAGTCTTGAAAGCTGCCTTGATTTTTTGCCTTTGATCATTGGAGCGGTTAGCAACAACATTGATGATAGCCTGCTCATCAGTTCCTTGGGAACAGAAGGGAAATTTCATGTAAGAACTCCTAATAATCCCGCTGGGACTGCATTTTATAATCTTGCGTTTGGGCATAGTTACATAATAAATGACTACCGTTTAAGTCTACCGAATTTTCAATGTAACTTTGTCTACTAAGTTGCAGAAGTAATTTTGAAAGTATGACTTTTGAAAAGCTTGAGGAGAAAATATGTATGGTTAAATAAAAATCGAAGAAAAAGGACAAAATGGCATTAAGAAGTTAGCTCAATAGAAATTTACGCTTTTGTTGCTTACTTACCAAACCCCTTCATAGCTTTGCGTAGAATTTCTGCGTCCCTTCCAGCATCGAAGTTTGGAGCAGGTTGAATTGTGCCCTGGGTACACTGAACCATTGCTGCAGGCTGCAAATGAGAGTCACGTGTTACTAGTATCCTGCACAATCTAAATTCGAATTAAAATCAAAATCACAACTTTGGAATGAGTACTTCAGAAGGAGTTGGCCACTAGTTCCCCATTTTTTCTCTAACATGGAATCAGGGCAACATTTAGTTGTGTTGAACAGCTTTGACCCACCAATGCCAAAGCGATGCTTTTACTCAATTGTATGGATGAAGATCTACTTGATGAGTGAGTATACACAGATACAGGGTTATGATTTTGTTCAGGTGGTACTCTTGAGTGTAGCTGGGAACTCTTAGTGCAGAACACACTGTAAATTGTTGGAAACCAGTTGTGAGAACTTTAAAACCACAGAAGCCACATGAGATTGATTATAGAAGAGGATACAGCACATACCGGACCAGGCATTGGTGATGGTGCTTGTCCACCAGGATAGCCTACAGAAATAAATTAAAAAGCAAGATAAAAGGAATTAGTAAAGTCTCCTCCTATTCTGTAAATGCTATCTAATCTTACAATACAGACATTTACAGACCTACCACTGCACAAAACCTGCTTCCTACGTAATGATACCTATCCTGATCTGTAACTGAACTTCTTGTCCTTGGGAAGGATGGGAAGCAGCAATCACAGATGCATTCTGGTACATACACTAGCAAGGCAACTCTAAAAACACTACATTTATTGGGGCTGTAGCAACGGGAAGGATCTCACGTTATTAAATATCGCTATCTTTGACAAAAGCCAGGATAGCCCATGCAAATGGACAATGCATGCCCCATGCTCTCTTATATGATACACTTCAAGATGTCTAGCATATAAACAATAAATATTAAGAATTCATTGGTGCAAAAAGAACTGAAGGAATCTCATTTTGTGATCAAAAGCATTGTGAATACAAAAGCTACAACTACATTTTTTTGTACTCAAATTTTATTTTTATCAATAACATATGTACAATTGTTCTTATTTTAACAGCATCTTAGTTATTATCAGAGTTAACAAAGCAATCGTTAAAAAAATGGTTTTGCTGCTCTGAATTTCTTGCAAACGCAACTGATGTATTCCAGGACAAAAATCATCTTGATGGTAACTGACCACTAAAAGCACTAAAAACACTGCCCTGTTTTTAGCAATTGTGTGCATTCTCCTTTCCACTTCCCCCCCTATGCCAGGGATCACCATAAACACACAGATCTGAAAAATGCATCCATTTCTTTGAGATTAACAGAACAGCTAGATACTCATTGAATTGGACTCTGGATTTCACAGTTCTCATCAGATACTTGCAGTTTGAAGAAGAATAAGCACCTAAACCACCCAATCAGTGACAGCCATCCCTTTTGGATGTAGCACCTATAGAGATGGTTCTCATCAGCCCTTCGGAGGTCTTGTCAAGAAAGGTGGTAGATGTACAGCATACAGACCTCAACAGCTGAAAGTAACAAAGGTAAGGGCCTAATTTGTTACTCCCTGTCCTGGGATCTCTTGGTTTAACTTCGGTTGCTTAAAGTTTTTATATATGACGTACCTGGAATTTGTGCTGCTCCACCTCCAGCATAGCTTTGGGCAGGAGGCTGCGGATAGCCACCAAAGCCAGGGCCAGCAGGAGGCACACCAAACCCAGGGCCTGCAGGAGCTAGGAGAAGAAGGAAGACTTTAGCACACAATGTTTTGTACTTGCCTTCTGAGCCAGGTTACTGAGCAGAGCAATGCAAGAGACTAATTTCTCTGCCTGTGCAGTGGCCCAAAACCATCAAGGCCCTGTCATCAGAGTGCAGGTATTTACTGCTACATAGCAATTTGTCTAGCCACCTACATGCCACTGCCTAAATTGATCCCTGAACAAAGCTGCTTTTCTTTACTACTTCTACCAAGCACAGGGGAATGAGTACACCAGAAATTCCTCCTGAGGGGTACCCTGTTATAACAAAGGATCTTACCTCCAGGATAAGGTGGCATTCCTCCAGCCTGGGGAGCTCCAGGGTAGCCCCCAGGGGCAGGGTAGCCCCCCGGGGCAGGATACCCAGCTGCGGGTGGTGCTGCAGGATAGGTCCCTCCTCCTGCTGGAGGGTATCCTCCAGGGACAGCGGGATAGGAGTACTGACCGGCGGGCGGGTAGACAGACTCTTGTCCTGTCGGCTGAAACACAACAATGGGATGTCTGTATGCCTAATAGGACATTCGAGTGAAAACTCTTGAGCTACCAAAATGTCCAGATATATAATAATGTGAATTATATCATGAGATTCAGCACTTGCAGCAGCAGTAGCAGAATTCCTGAAGCCTGGAAGGGTGCCTCCTGGTTGGGTTTTCTCATTCATCTCCCATGTGGACACAGAAACAGAGAGCTGCAGGGTGGAAGGCAGCTTTGGGTGGCCTCTGATCCCATCCACCTTCAAAGCAGGGCCAGCTTCAGAGTTAGATGAGGTCACGCAAGGCCTTGTGAAGTTGTCAGTATCTCCAAGGAACAGCGAATCCACAGCCTCTCCAGGCCCCTGTTTCAGTGTTTCACTACTCTCATGGTGAAAAGTTTTCCTCAAATCAAATTACAATTACAACCCGTGGTTATTGCCAGCTGCCCTTTCACTGTGTACCTCTGAGAATATCACTCCTTACATAGCAGAAGACTGAAGAGACCTATGCTTCGCCTTCTCTCCTCCATGAGAACAGCCCTCCCTGGACATGCCTCTGTTGTACTGGGAGGACACAACTAGACATGGTATTCCAGGTGTGGCCTCATGAGTACTGAACACAGAGGAATAATCACTTCCCTTGACATGCTGGCTTTGCTCTTGCTGAAGCCTGGTATGTCATTAGCCTTCCTCCCCAAGGACATGCACTGCTGAGCCCCATTCAACTTGTGAAACCACCAGGACCCCAGTCCTTTCCTGGAAAGCTGCTACATCTGCCCTGCGTAAGTAAGAGCTCAGCTAGGCTTGCTTTCTATGAATCATTAGGAGCTCACCTCCTGTTTTTCTAGGACTTATTAAGAGCTTAGTATCTTTGAAACTTCTGCCTCTCTTGCACAACCAGTACTTTCAAATGTTACATGGTGAGAGCTTACAAGAGGTATTGGTGTTTTTTCCCATTTCCTTTGGAATCCAGGTTATAAAGCATGGACATTCAATGACTACATCTGGACCACTGAGTCAGACTGAACACCTATGAGAGGCTTTAAATGAAAAGAACAAGTCAAACATATATATGCCTTTGTTTTGCTATGTGTATGACTTACCAGTCCTACCACAAAGGTTGCTATTAGCATTAATTAGAAAGTTAAAAATATTTACTTGAATGACCAGGATCTCTCAGGGAAAACCCTGTGTGATACACTTGATCTTAAAGATCAGGTATTTAAAATCAGCTTCATAATGAAGCATTATGTATGGACTCATTACTCACTGGGAATCATCTTTACTGACTAGCTTTAGAAATGTGTGTCACACATTACATACAGTACACACTCGTTCTTGAGCCCACAAAACAGAAATAAACTGCAAAGCAGTAAAGTCTAGCTCAAATGTTCTCCTCAAGTTTGGCTGCCCCAAGATTTCTAACCCCAGATTACTATGTCCAGGCTATGTAATATTCTCTTCCCCTGTGGTACAGTATAACCTTTCTCTGCCAGACTCAACAAAAATATTTTAATGGAATTTAGATTCACAAATCCAAAATTAGGATCCTCAGAAGCCCTGTTCAGATAACTATCACTATTGCAGAAGAAAGTAATTTCACTTTTTTTTTTTGCACTGGTTATCACTTTGGGCATCACCAACGAGACTAGGAAACCTAGAATTGTTGACACCGTATCTCTTTTAAATTCATTCACTGAAGTTGGCTGTATTTTAGATGCTAGCTAAAAAAAAAAGTATTTTCAGATGTAGTTAAATTGCAGCTAAAATCATGAGGGTTCAGCAGAACCTTGAGGGGGGAAAAGAAATTCTGGAGTTAAGAAAGCCTGGTTTCTAACATATTTGTCTTCAGTTTGACTGACTTTAGTGTTTCAGAGGGAGTAAGGGTAAATTACAAAGCAAAACCATCAGGAAAGTTTATTGCATGCATTTATATGCATGTATTTATCTATATTGCAAGTATTTATAGCTTTTCAGTACCTTAATGGGAACCAGGCTGAGCTCCATGCTTAAGGCTACTTCTGTACTATGTAAAGCACAGACCACATAAAATTCCCATAATTACAGTATGATCAGTGCCATACTAATAAAAGCACACGGTTGCATCTAGCTTTGAAAAACAATGCAGGCGTATCAAAAAGACTGCAGTATCAGCCACACCTGATACGTTCCAGCCTTCCATTACGTTTCATTGGAATTTTCAGTCCATTCAGTCATGAGCTGAAGGTGGAACAAAGTCCTGCAGTGAAAGGATAGGGGGTCAAAGTCAAGATACGGTGTCCTTTATCCTCAGAAAAATATTTACTTGGTGTTGTACGAAAGCTGTGCTACTTGAGTAAAGCATTCCAAGCTCTTCCTGTGGGTAATGGCCACTGAAGTTTGTTCAGCATCTCTAAATCCTGGGATGCAAGTACGTGGAATATTTGCTAGAGAAGGGTTCAGAGATTACCTCTGACGTGTATGTAAAGACCCTCGTATTTATGTAAGATCTACTGAAACTTAAAAAAAAATATTTGCTGAGACAGCAAAAAACCAACAAAAAAAACCCAAAACAACACACTCGCAAGACAAAGATAAACTAAAACAAAACCAAACAATCAGAAACCTTTCTGGAACAATAGGCAACATAAAAAAAATAATAATTCAGGGATATACAGATGAAAACAAAGGCCATAATCTCTAGAGAATACTGTATATGAACTGACAGCTATTTACACATAGACAAAGCATAATAAGGGGTATTCACAGAATATAAATGCATAAGGAATGCAATCCATTCGAGAGTCATACTTACAGGATAACCGGGGAAAGCAGGGTAGCCGCCAGAAGGGGGATAACCTGGGTATGACATTCTGGGGAAAAAAAAAGATATTTTCACTGTCAAGGCACTATATGTGAGTTTGTAGTAGTTATTTGCTTGCTAATTACCTATTAAATCACTTGAACAATATGTTTAGTAGGTTTAGAATTGCTCAGGAGTACTTGTCAGCTATTAAACCCACAAAACCTTTCCCTTTTTTCCATACACATGACCACAGCAAGCAGGATTCAGAAGGGAAGCATCTTCAACTTTGTAATTTACTACCACTCTTATTTAGGGTCAGATAGACACTGAAGCATGGTAAGAGGTTTGAATGTCCAAAAAGAACTCTGAAATACAGGATACACTTCAAGGTGCCAGCAGGAGAGGGCTGAGCCCTTTGCCAGAACAGAAACAAGGGTCAGGCTAGAGTAGGGCCCTAGTCCTGCACTGCACCAAGCACCTGTCTCCCATCACCCTGCACTCCTCTGCTCACAGAGGTAGTTCCTGTGAGAAGAGCAGTACCGTATCTATCCCATGTAAAATGATAATTTGATAGAAACGTGTGTAATCCCCCAGAATTACTTCTTTTGTGTAGAAGATTACTGTTTCCTGCCAGTAACTGTTTATTTTAGTTCCATTTTTAATAGAGGGGCTTGGGGAATAGGAACAGAACGGGACAGAGATCATCCCCCACGTTGCCAACCAGTCGGGCAGGGAGTTTCAAGGCTCAGGTTACAAAACATTTAATGGCAGGAAAAAAAAATCATGTTAATGCTAACCAGCCAGATTCCCTGATCAGGGCCTGGGCATACTCACAGCATGTTTCTAAGACAGTATGCGCCTTAGCTGCACAAATCAAAGAATACGGGAAAAATAATAATGAATGCAATACAGCAAATGATTACTCACATTTCTAGCTATTCACTGGCCAAACCAAACAGATTTGAAAGTGGAATTCTTACTGCATTGGACTATTAAGGCAATAAGTGGTCACAGAATTAAACATCTGAGTCTTAATGTGGAAAACATTAAAACTCTGCTTAGGTTGGTTCAAATAAGAGCCAAAAACAACTTGCAGAGAAGCAGAGCTATGCAGTCTCACACTGATAAACTTGGATCATCACTTCCAAACAAATAAAGGGGGAAGAACGACATGAGCTGTATTTGTAAATCTATGCTTTAATCATAAACACTGCTAAAGGCTACTTATTTCCCTAAGAAGAAACACCTTAAACCAGTACCTGTACAGTATCAATTACTGACAGCTGCTTGAATGGACTTTAAATTAGGCTTTCAACAGCACATTTCTTTTGGTATTTCTGACTTTAACACTAATTGTAACTCCTTTCGGGAACAAGATGACCAGCAACACTTCCTTCTGATTGCAGTTTCACTCTTTCCGCTTACAGGAAAATATTGTGTCAGCAAAACTGAATATTAAAAACAAACAAACAAACAAACAAACAAAAACTTCAGCTTTTCAACTAAAGCAAAGTCACTAAGAAGTCAGGATTGTAAAGGCAGTAAAACTTGTCAAGGTATACTGTGTCATTTCCACTGTGGAACTTACTATGTTTTTCATGATGCAAAATCAACAGCTGGTGATGGTAGCTCAGCTGTTTCAACAGCTGTAAAAAAGTTGAATTTGTACAATAAATGGGACCCAACAGTCTTTTAGCCATATTAAAATATACCAAATTTTAGACTTAATGCTAAGATACTTTATTTAGAATGAATTTAAGTTTTCAGCTATGTCTCCAATTTACTATCAAACACATTCTGGCAAAAAGCTTTCTAAGGCATGACTTTCCTGTATCTCATTTTCAAGCAAACAAGCCATCGCAGCTAGGTTGTATTTTTGATTAGTAAATTAACCACCCATGTAAGCATGTGACTTACAGTGCACTTGTAAACTGTTTAATGCTTTCCATACTTCTGTTGTATTGGTTCCTTTCTGAGGATTCAATTTGTGATGTGCGTTCTTTTGGGCCAGTACCACTGGGGATTGTGGTATTTCATTTAATCATCCCCCTCTTAACAAGACCTTGATTCCTATTTGTCATTCTTCTGAATTACAAAAGCAAAATAAAAATGTTTTCTTTGCATTTGCTTGATCTAGCTGAATTATTTTTTTTCTTTTTAATTTGAAAAAAGATATTAAAGTAATAAAAGGGTCAAGTAAGGACTGCTGCTTCTATTATTCTGGCCTTTAATAACCAGATGAACATGATGCTGAACTGGGATTTCAGACTTGCCTCTGACACCAGTTACAAGAGTCTCTTCAAAACTTACTATGACCAGACAGTAGTATTTGCTGAAACCTCTCTTAGTATGTAGGTATGTTTCCCAGGAGATAAATTAAGTCACTTACACAACACTAAGTACTTAGTAAGCATCGGCCTGCCGCTGCCGTAGTGCATGGCTGTCGTGGTCTGGGGCCTCACTTATCTCCAGGGCAAGCATCCTCCAACAGATCAGAGGCTCTGATGTTACTACTTTCATAACCAAAGTAACAGATTTTCCCCTCAGATTTTAATTTCCACCGTTTTCCCCGGCCGGTGGCGGGTTGGGCCCGGGCCGGGCGGTGTCAGGGCCCGCCCGGGGGTGAGTGTTGGAAGCCTGCGGTTCTCCCCTGCGGGCTGACACCGAAACCTGAGGGCAGGGTCTCTTTTTGGGGGGTTGGAGGTTAGATGTAGCTCTGACGGTGTAACATCAGGGGACGAACTAAACCCCGCGTGCTGGGCAGGAGCTGAGCAGCTAAAACCAGAGCTGTCTCCCCTCTGCCGCCGCCCGGCCCCGCGCACACCGGGGCGGAGGAGGCGCTGCCCGGCCCCGCCCCGCGCACACCTGCCCCCTCAGCCGAGGACGCACCCGCCTCTGGAGCCTTTAAAGGACCCCAGCGGGGCCACCACCGCCCTCCGCCCCACCCGGAGCTGGCCCTGCCCGCCGGGTGAGCCACCGCCCCAGCCGCGTTCCGGGGCGGGAAGGGCGGTCACGTATCGCCTGTCTCTGCCCGCTCCCTCAGCCCCGGGCCAGCGCTGGGGCGAGGCACGGCTGCGGGCGGAGGCAGGTATATTACTCTCCTTCCTTCTCCTGCGGCCACCGGGACCCGGTCCCCGGCCAGGGGGATGCCGGTGCCTCCCTCGGCCGGACACCTGCCGAGCCCCGAGCTGGCAGGCGGCCGCTGCTCTGAGAGCCCTGCCCCGGGCTGCCGCTCAGGTGGCCCCGGGCCCCAGCACGCCCGCGCCGCGTTCCCCGGGGACGGTGTGCGAGGGCGGCCGGCGGGGCAGGGCCGGCGCCTGAGGCGAGGGGCGCGCGAGTCACGGCCGGCCGGCTCCTCCCTGCCCCCGCCAGCTGCCTCACCTGAGGGGAAACCTGCAGAGCCTCCGCCCGCTCTCCCGCAGCTGCACCGCAAAATGGAGGCTGTGGGGCCGAGCGGCGCCCGCCCCGCCCCCGGCCCCGAGCCCGCCCCGGTCCGGCCCACGGGCCCCGCTCCCCGCAGGCAGGGGCGCTGCGCCCGAGTCCCGGCCGGCAGCGGCTCCCGGTGGCGATCGCCCTCCTAACCCAGCGCCCCTTTCCTCTCTGTGCAGGGTGCCCCGTTTTGCTGAAGGGAAGCTGCAGTGTGCCCAGTTCTCCTTCCGAACGGCGGAGAGGTAAGCTGGAACGCACAAGTGCCGCAGGCTGGCCGGTGGGGCTGTGCCGGGGGCAGCATTCAACACGGGAGGCGCCAGGCGAGGCCACTCCACGGGAGCACTCCGCTGCCCGCCTGGGAGAGGCAGGGAGGAATCCACACTGCATTTCCCTACAGCAGCACTGCCATGGAGCTCAGCCCTACTGCATGTAGCTCTACACTGAGTCTGTTACCCAGTAACACATGAGTCTTTAGATCAAGATCATCATTCAGCAGCTGACAGGTAGTCGGGCAAGTCATCTAGACCACCAGAACAGTGTGTAACAGGCAAAGTATGTAGAGGCCATCAGGAGAGCTGGAGGAGTTGCTCCTCCTAAGAGGGCATAAAGGTAAGATTGTCCTGACTGCTACATACCTTTCTCTAGAAAGAAATCTTAATTACAGTCGTTTGTATGCAATTGTGGGAAGCGCACTTAGTGCTTTGTTTCTGTCTGTTGTAATGTTTATTCATATTACGCTTAGAGCAGATGCTACATACTCATAGTCCTTCCTTTACATGGTGGTTAATTATTCATAAGAGATTCGAACCAGCAAGATACAATTTGTGAAGGATCCACTCATGATATGATGCACCAGTTACTTGAGATTATTCAAAATAACTTCCTACTTTTTTATGATAAACATGTTAGCAGTTCAGAGACCATTAAAATACAAACAATTGTTTCCTGTAACCTGGTGCAGGACTTGAGCTCTAGATCACAGAATCACAGAACGTTAGGGATTGGAAGGGACCTCAAAAGATCATGTAGTCCAATCCCCCTGCCAGAGCAGGAATACCTAGATCAGGTCACACAGGAACGCATCCAGGCGGGTTTTGAATGTCTCCAGAGAAGGAGACTCCACAACCTGGGCAGCCTGTTCCAGTGCTCTGTTACCCTCACTGTGAAGAAGTTCTTCCTCACATTTATGTGGAACCTCCTGTGTTCCAGCTTGCATCCATTGCCCCTTATCCTATCATTGGATGTCACTGAGAAGAGCCTGGCTCCATCCTCATGCCATTCACCCTTTACATATTTATAAACATTAATGAGGTCACCCCTCAGTGTCCTCCAAGCTAAAAAGACCCAGCTCCCTCAGCCTTTCCTCATAAGGGAGATGTTCTACTCCCTTAATCATCTTTGTGGCTCTGTGCTGGACTCTCTCCAGCAGTTCCCTGTCCTTCTTGAACTGGAGGGGCCCAGAACTGGACACAATATTCCAGATGTGACCTCACCAGGTCAGAGTAGAGGGGGCCTCTCTCGACCTACTAACCACCCCGCTTCTAATACACCCCAGGATGCCATTGGTCTTCTTGGCCACAAGGTCACATTGCTGGCTCTTGGTCATCCTGCTGTCCACCAGGACCAGGTCCCTTTCCCCTATGCTGCTCTCCAACAGGTCAGTCCCCAACTTATACTGGCACATGGGGTTGTTCTTACCCAGATGCAGGACTCTACACTTGCCCTTGTTATATTTCATTAAATTTCTCCCCGCCCAACTCTCCAGCCTGTCTGGGTCTCTCTGAATGACAGCACAGCCTTCTGGTGTGTCAGCCACTCCTCCCAGTTTTGTGTCCTCAGCAAACTTGCTGACAGAGCATTCCATTCCCTCATCCAAATCATTGATGAATATATTGAATAGTACTGGTCCCAGTACTGACCCCTGAGGGACTCCACTAGACACAGGCCTCCAACTAGACTCTGTCCCATTGACCACAACTCTCTGGCTTCTTTCCTTTAGCCAGTTCACAATCCACCTCACTACCTGATCATCCAGACCACAATTCCTCGGTTTAGCTGTGAGGATGCTGTGGGACACTGTGCCAAATGCTTTACTGAAATCAAGATAGACCACATCCACTGCTTTACCTTCATCTATCCACCGGGTTATGTCCTCATAAAAGGCTATCAGGTTGGTCAAGCATGACTTCCCCTTGGTGAAGCCATATTGACTGTCCCTAATGACCCTCTTATCCTTGATATGCCTAGAGACAGCACCCAGGATAAGTTGTTGCATCACCGTTCCAGGGATGGAGGTAAGGCTAACCAGTCTACAGTTACCCAGGTCTTCCTTCTTGCCCTTTTTGAAGACCGTAGTGACATTTGCTTTCCTCCAGTCCTCATGCACCTCTCCCATTCCCCACAGCTTAACAAAGATGATGGAGAGTGGCCTAGCAATGACATCTGCCAGCTCCCTCAGCACCTGAGGGTGCATCCCATCAGGAGCCATGGATTTATGGATTTTCAGGTTGCTTAACTGATCCCTAACCCAGTCCTCATCAACCAGGACAAACTCTTCCTCTATCCTGACTTCCTCTAGGGCCTCAGGGGTCCTGGGCTGTCCTGGGTTGCAATGTATTCTATTACCATGAGCCGTTGAGGCCTGGCGCCGGTGTTCCTTGCCTCGCCCCTCGGGACTATTCTTCTGTTAATGCGCCCATCAGTGCCTTGCCCCAGGACTCACCATCTCTTTGTGAGATGCCCCGGCCAGAGGGGGAGGGGTGGAGCCAAGCATTCCCGCCGGAGATAACTTTGGGGTTTGGAGCAGCGCGAGCAGCCTTACCCGCTGGGATCCCAGAGGACAGGGACTGCACCGCGGCCGGATTTTCGGAGGAGGACCAGTTTGCTTTTCTACAAGATCACCGCTTCAACGGGATCATCTAAAAGAGAATTGCAGCTGCCACCGAAATCGGATTGCTCAGACTTTGTTTTCTTTTCCTACGGACCACCGCTTTAACCGGACCATTTCGGAGAGAACTGCAGCTGCCACTGGATCGGACTGGTACCAGCACCCTGCCCGGCAGGGGCCAGGTTGTATCCCTGACTCTGTCGAGCCTGTAACCGGTTTCTCTGTATTATAGTTTTGTTGTATACATTAGTAAAAACTGTTATTCCCATTTTCCTCATATCTTTGCCTGAAAGCCCCTTAATTTCAATTCTATAACAATTCGGAGGGGAGGGGGTTATATTTCTCTGTTCCAAGGGGGGCCCCTGCCTTCCTTAGCAGACACCTGTCTTTCAAACCGGGACAGATTTTGGCGCCCAACGTGGGGCACGAGGGCATTGAGGAAAAAGGGTGAAAAGGGAATAACAGTTCCTGGCTAACCTGATTTTTTGTGCACTGAACGTGGGATCTTTGTTAGGCAGCACCATGTGGTCTAGTTTGCCTTGCTTCGGGTGGCACGTGGTCGTGGCTATGCTTTTCCCCTTTGCAGCCCCTTATCTAAACATGGGTCCTCTGACTAAGGCTACTGTGGTTGTTATCCAGCTTGCACTGTGGGTTGATAAGGTGAGGAATTCATGGTTTTTCAGTTTCCTGTGGAATGTGGGCACATGGATAAAGGGCTATCACACGCTCAGCGTATGTTTCTGGGATTACATTAAAAATGGTACCTTCTGTGAGGAAATAACACCAGGGGAAGTTTTCTCCCAACCATTCAACCAGTTCTTTGGGTCTGCTCCATCAGCTTTCGAAGGGTTTAGATTTCCCCTAGATACTATCAATGTGTTGCTAATAGGCCTACTCTGCTGGGCCTACAGAGATAAAGTGAGACTGGCTTGGATAACTACTTGGGCACCCACCCCAGAGACTAGGAATGCTGCCCCAGAACCTGACACGGCCCCAGAGGCCAGAGATCCTGCCCTGCAGCCTGACCCTGTCCCACGACCTGGCATTGCCCAACAGCCCACCTCACAAATGGACCAGCCTAATTGGGTGGGGGCACTGGTAAAGGAAATACGTGAGATGCTGAGGGAACACACCTCACAAACTAGTGGAAAACCTTGTCCTGAAAAGGGAAAGTCTGATGGTGCAGCAGTGGAACCCACAGATGTTACAACTGTGCAGGATCCAGCTGAACCACAAGGACAGCCACAGCCAGCAGCAGTCGCCCCTGTGCAGAGGAGGAAGTGCAAGGCCAAATCAGTACGCCCAGTTAATGATGGGGATGAGTCAGAGCCCTCACAACCCGCAGGGGAGTCAGAGCCTGAAATTATCACCGAATCCCTGTCGTTCGACAGTCTCCGTAATATGCGAAAAGACATTGCGCGACGGGGGCGTGAGCCTTTTACAACTTGGTTACTTCGGGTTTGGGACCTTATGGGTAAAGGCGTACAACTGGATAGTGGCGAAGCCAGGTATTTGGGATCCTTGGCCCAAGACTCAGGGGTGGACCAGGTATTTGTAAGGGAGCCGGGGCCCCTTTCTCTCTGGGAGCGGCTTTTAATGAGTGTGAGGGAAAGGTTTGTCCACAGAGAGAGAATGCAGGAGTACCATCATAGAATGCAATGGAAGACCCTTGAGGAAGCGATCCAACAGCTGAGGGAAGTGGCAGTGTTAGAGGTACTCTTTGGGAGGGACGGACAGCATGATAATGACCCCGACAAGGTCAAGTGTACAGGGCAGATGCTGTGGAACCTGGCAAAGCTGGGGCCACAGCAGTATGCCACGTTCATTGCAACAATTAATGCTGATGACAACCAAGAGACAGTGGGTTCTGTTGCCAACAGGTTCAGATATTATGAGAGTTTAGTCAATGGCCCAATGAAAGCTCATGTCGCTGCTGTGGCTAGGGACCTCAAGGAAGAGATTAGGGAGGAGGTGATGAAGGAGGTGAGGAGGAGCAGCTCTCGTGTGGCACCAGTGCAGGTCATAAACCCCAGAGTCAGAGCCCGACGTCCCCCAGCTGGAGAGAGAGGGTACACCCCACGATCTGAGCTGTGGTTCTTCCTGTGTGACTGCGGGGAAGACATGAGAAGGTGGGATGGGAAACCCACTTCTGTCCTGGCAGCACGGGTTCGTGAGCTCAAAAGGGAAAACGCTAACCGAGGGGGTTCCACTAAAGCGAAAGTAGCCTCAGCCTCCCGTGACCGAGCTGCCAGGTATTACAGAAGGGAGGATGATATGTCAGATCCCCTTGAGGAAACATCTAGCAGGTATGCCCAGGGAATGGATGATAACCAGGCCTAGAGGGGCCCTGCCTCTAGCCAGGAAGAGGCACGGGAGAATCGGGTCTTTTGGACAGTGTGGATCCGATGGCCTGGCACATCAGAGCCACAGAGATATGAAGCATTGGTTGACACTGGAGCACAATGTACCCTAATGCCATCGGGACATGTGGGGGCAGAATCTGTGTCCATTGCTGGGGTGACAGGGGGGTCGCAGCAGTTGACCCTGCTGGAAGCTGAGGTGAGCCTGACTGGGAAAGAGTGGCAGAAGCATCCTATTGTGACTGGCCCGGAGGCCCCATGTATCCTGGGAATAGACTTTCTCCGGAATGGCTATTACAAAGACCCAAAAGGGTTTAAGTGGGCTTTTGGGATAGCTGCTGTGGAAGCAGAAGGCATTAGGCAGTTGAACACCTTGCCTGGACTATCAGAAAATCCTTTTGCAGTTGGGCTCCTGAAGGTGGAAGAGCAACGGGTGCCAATTGCCACTTCGACGGTGCACCGCCGGCAGTATCGGACGAATCGAGATGCCGTGATCCCCATCCACAAGATGATCCGTGAGCTGGAGAGCCAAGGGGTGATCAGCAAGACCCACTCACCCTTCAACAGCCCCATCTGGCCTGTGCGCAAGCCTGACGGAGAATGGAGATTGACTGTGGACTATCGTGCTTTGAATGAAGTGACTCCACCATTGAGTGCTGCTGTGCCGGACATGCTGGAGCTCCAGTACGAGCTGGAGTCCAAAGCAGCAAAGTGGTATGCCATTATTGACATTGCTAATGCATTCTTCTCCATTCCTCTGTCACCAGAGTGCAGGCCTCAGTTTGCCTTCACCTGGAGGGGCGTGCAATACACCTGGAACCGACTGCCCCAGGGGTGGAAGCACAGTTCCACCATCTGCCATGGGCTGATCCAGACTGCGCTGGAAAAGGGTGAGGCTCCAGAACATTTGCAGTTCATTGATGATATCATTGTATGGGGGAACACGGCAGTGGAAGTATTTGAGAAAGGAGAGAAAATCATCCAGATTCTCCTGGAGGCCGGCTTCGCCATCAAGAAACGCAAAGTCAAGGGACCTGCCCGAGAGATCCAGTTCCTGGGGGTAAAGTGGCAAGACGGACGGCGCCAGATTCCCACCGAGGTCATCAATAAGATCACTGCGATGTCTCCACCGACCACCAAGAAGGAAACACAAGAATTCCTAGGTGTCATAGGCTTTTGGAGAATGCACATTCCCGAGTACAGCCAGATCGTGAGCCCTCTCTACCTGGTTACCCGCAAGAAGAACGATTTCCACTGGGGCCCTGAACAACAACAAGCCTTCACTCAGATCAAGCAGGAAATCGCTCATGCGGTAGCCCTCGGCCCAGTCAGGACAGGACCAGAGGTGAAAAATGTGCTCTACTCTGCAGCCGGGAACAAGGGTCTGTCCTGGAGCCTTTGGCAGAAGGTGCCTGATGAGACTCGGGGCCGACCACTGGGATTCTGGAGCCGAAGCTACAAAGGGTCCGAAGCCAACTACACTGCGACAGAGAAAGAAATCTTGGCCGCCTACGAAGGAGTTCGAGCTGCCTCAGAAGTAATCGGCACAGAGGCACAACTCCTCCTGGCACCCCGACTACCGGTGCTGGGGTGGATGTTCAAGGGAAAGGCTCCCTCCACGCATCATGCCACCGATGCTACTTGGAGCAAATGGATTGCCCTCATCACACAGCGCGCCCGTATTGGAAACCAAAATCGCCCTGGGATCTTGGAGATAATTACCAACTGGCCAGAAGGTGAGGCTTTTGGATTATCTTCTGAAGAAGAGGAAGAGGAAGTGACACGTGCTGAGGAAGCCCCTCCATATAACGAGCTACCAGAGAGTGAAAGACGATATGCCCTTTTCACCGATGGTTCCTGCCGAATTGTAGGTGCTAGCCGGAAATGGAAAGCTGTTGTATGGAGCCCCACACGACAAGTTGTACAAGCTATCGAGGGAGAGGGTGGATCAAGCCAATTTGCTGAACTCAAAGCCGTCCAATTAGCCCTGGACATTGCTGGGAGAGAGAAGTGGCAAAAACTCTACCTCTACATTGACTCATGGATGGTAGTCAATGCCCTGTGGGGTTGGCTGGAGAGGTGGAAAAAGGCCAACTGGCAGCGTAGGGGAAAACCAATCTGGGCTGCCGATGAGTGGAAAGACATTGCCACTCGGGTAAAGGAGCTACCTGTGAAAGTCCGTCATGTAGACGCTCATGTCCCCAAGAGTCGGGCTAATGAAGAACATCGCAACAACGAGAAGGCAGATCAGGCTGCAAAAATAGAGGTGTTCCAGATAGATTTGGATTGGCAGCATAAAGGAGAGTTGTTCTTAGCTCGGTGGGCCCATGATGCCTCAGGTCATCAAGGCAGAGATGCCACTTATAAGTGGGCACGAGACCGAGGGGTGGATCTAACCATGGACAGTATCTCCCAGGCTATCCATGACTGTGAGACGTGCGCTGCGATCAAACAGGCCAAGCGGGTGAAGCCCCTGTGGTATGGTGGGCGGTGGTCCAAATACAAGTATGGGGAGGCCTGGCAGATCGACTACATCACACTGCCTCAAACCCGCCAAGGCAAGCGCTACGTGCTCACAATGGTGGAAGCCACCACTGGATGGCTGGAGACCTACCCTGTGCCTCACGCTACTGCCCGGAACACCATCCTGGGCCTTGAAAAGCAGGTCCTTTGGAGGCATGGCACCCCTGAGAGAATTGAGTCCGACAACGGGACTCATTTCAAGAACAGCCTTGTCAACACCTGGGCTAGGGAGCATGGCATTGAGTGGGTGTACCACATCCCTTACCATGCACCAGCAGCTGGGAAAGTTGAACGGTGCAACGGACTGCTTAAAACCACCTTGAAGGCACTGGGTGGAGGAACTTTCAAAAACTGGGAGATGCATTTAGCAAAAGCCACCTGGTTAGTTAACACCCGAGGCTCCACGAACCGAGCAGGCCCCGCTCAATCTGAATCCTTACAAACAACAGACGGGGATAGGGTTCCAGTAGTGCACATGAGAGGTATGCTGGGGAAAACTGTTTGGGTTAATTCTGCCTCGGGCAAAGACAAACCCATCCGTGGGGTTGTCTTTGCTCAGGGACCAGGTTGTACTTGGTGGGTAATGCAGAAAGATGGGGAAACCCGGTGTGTACCACAAGGGGACCTTATTTTAAGTGGGAACTGAGTGTAGAGTTTCATTGTATATGTATGTGTATATATATATATGTGTGTGTGTGTAGAGTTTAAGAAAGGTATTGATTTGGGATGATGCAAATGGTAATAGAATAAGGGGTGGATAATGTCCTGGGTTGCAATGTATTCTATTACCATGAGCCGTTGAGGCCTGGCGCCGGTGTTCCTTGCCTCGCCCCTCGGGACTATTCTTCTGTTAATGCGCCCATCAGTGCCTTGCCCCAGGACTCACCATCTCTTTGTGAGATGCCCCGGCCAGAGGGGGAGGGGTGGAGCCAAGCATTCCCGCCGGAGATAACTTTGGGGTTTGGAGCAGCGCGAGCAGCCTTACCCGCTGGGATCCCAGAGGACAGGGACTGCACCGCGGCCGGATTTTCGGAGGAGGACCAGTTTGCTTTTCTACAAGATCACCGCTTCAACGGGATCATCTAAAAGAGAATTGCAGCTGCCACCGAAATCGGATTGCTCAGACTTTGTTTTCTTTTCCTACGGACCACCGCTTTAACCGGACCATTTCGGAGAGAACTGCAGCTGCCACTGGATCGGACTGGTACCAGCACCCTGCCCGGCAGGGGCCAGGTTGTATCCCTGACTCTGTCGAGCCTGTAACCGGTTTCTCTGTATTATAGTTTTGTTGTATACATTAGTAAAAACTGTTATTCCCATTTTCCTCATATCTTTGCCTGAAAGCCCCTTAATTTCAATTCTATAACAATTCGGAGGGGAGGGGGTTATATTTCTCTGTTCCAAGGGGGGCCCCTGCCTTCCTTAGCAGACACCTGTCTTTCAAACCGGGACATGGGCTCTTCAGAATAGCCTCCAGCAGTATAGACAGAGGCAAAGCAGGCATTCAGTAACTCTCCCTTCTTTTTATCCTCTGTCACTAGGGCACCCACCTCATTCATCAGTGGGCCTACATTGCCTCTAGTGTTAGTTTTATCCGCAATGTATTTGAAGAAGCCCTTTCTGTTGTCCTTGACCTTTCTTGCAAGGTTTAATTCCAAGGAGGCCTTGGCTTTCCTAGTTGCCTCCCTGCATCCTCTGACAACAGACTTATATTCCTCCCAAGTGGCCAGCCCTTCCTTCCATGATCTGTACATTCTTTTCTTCCCCTTGAGTTTGCCCAGCAGTTCCCTGTTTAACCATGCAGGTCTCCCAGCACCCTTTCTTGACTTCCTACCCATTGGGATGCACTGATCTTGAGCTTGGAAGAAGAGGTCCTTGAACGCTAACCAACTATCTTGGGCCCCTTTACCTTCAAGTACCCTGTCCCATGGGATTTCCCCTAGCAATTGCTTGAAAAGGCCAAAGTTGGCCCTTCTGAAGTCCAGGGTTGTAGTTCTGTTAGGTATTCTATTCCTGCCACACGAGATCCTGAACTCCTCCATCTCATGGTCACTGCAACCAAGGCTACCCTCAACCTTCAGCGCTTCAACCAGACCCTCCGTGTTTGTGAGAATAAGATCCAGCAGCGCTCCTTTCCTAGTTGGCTTATCCACCATTTGCATCAGAAAGTTATCATCAATGCACTGAAGGAACCTCCTGGACTGTGGATGGATGGATGGCTGAGTAGGCCTTCCAGCAGATACCAGGGTAGTTAAAGTCCCCCATGACAACTGGGGCCTGCATTTGCGAGACCACTATCAGCTGCCTGTAGAAGGCCTCATCAACCTCCTCACACTGATCCGGTGGCCTGTAATAGACCCCCACAACAGTATCACCCATGCCAGCCTGCCCCTTAATTTGCACCCACAACTCGCTCCCGATCTGCCCCTGGACAGAACTCAATACACCCTAGTTGCTCCCTCACGTAAAGAGCAACTCCACCACTTTGCCTTTCTGGCCTGTCTTTCCTGAAAAGGACATAGCCATCCATGACCACATTCCAGGCATGTGAGCTGTCCCACCAGGTCTCTGTAATCGCCACTATATCATAACCCCCTGACTGAACACGGATTTCTGACTCCTGTTTATTCCCCATGCTGCGTGCATTGGTGTACAGGCATTTCAGAGAGCAAGCCGAGCACGCCGATTTCACCTTAGGGGGGCGGGATGAAACAACAGCCACTGATCTATTTGTCTGTAAAACAGCATTAAGTGCAGGCAGCAGAAAATAGGTGGGTAATAATTTACCATGTTTGCCTGCTTCAAATGAAGAGCACCTAAAGCCACGTAATGAATCTAATAAATGACTTATCTTCAGCAAAATTGGGCTCGTTCTTCCTTGTTTGCCCAGAACACATCAGAAACAGCTTTAAGAATTTAATCCTCACAGAGTTCTTGAGCTGACACTCCCAGTGTATGTCTACTCTTTCACTTCTGCTAAGCACACCTCTTTCAGGACAGGTATGTATTTAAATCCCTGTTTCCATGAAAATTAGGTACCTTTAGAAAATACACAAGTCTATATCTCTTCCATTTGGATTTGAGCTATTCAGGAAAGGAACTGTCTCTTTTCACAAACAAGTGGGAAAAGAACAAGAGAAAACATTTAAATAAAACAGCATATGTCTGAAGAATCTATGCTAAATGGGTTGCATGCTTATATGTTAACAAGAGCATCTGGAATTACTTTTTTTAAAGCATAGAGTGGAACCACTGTGGTCATCTAATTTCACTCTCTATGTTTAAGGAAATCCCTTGGCTTGTTACTATAGCTAGAGCCAGCACATTTAGGAAGGCTTCTAAAATCCCATGCAGAGTCAAGGCAACTTCTCACTATTGGAAAATTAAACTTTAGTGGAGTTGGGAGAGAAACTCTTGCTCCTCTCTTTTGTAATACCCTTGCATCTTCTGCTAAGACATGATACAGCACAGAATTCTGGTCTGGAGGTACTTGGCTCTCAACTAGTTGTGCTAACTGAGTGCTATCAATAGAGTTGAAACAAAACTTTTTTTCCCAGAGTAATTTATTGTTGGTGACATAGGTCACTAAAGCTTTGCTGCTTCTCTGTACTATGTATCCTGGTTGGAACATTGTTTCCCACTTAAATAAAATGAAGCATTACTTTTGATGTTCTATTTCAGCCAATAGAGTTAAATAAAAAAAAACCCCTTAGTTTGTCGTAAGCAATGAGATCTGGTCAGCTTTGAACCATAGGTCAAAGTATAACAAACCAACAGGATACTGCAGTGATCCAAGTCTAAATCATGTACTAAAAATACTTTTCTTCTTACTTGTGACTGCAGTAATTCAAATGCAGATAGTCAATGTTAGCTGTTGAGCTAACCTTCCATATGAACTATATGGGAGCAAAGCAAGTTCAGTTCACTTAAGGAAGAGCCATGTGCTTGATTAGCTGTTTGAGTCACTACCCAGTGAGTCATGTTAGGCCTCCACCCACTGTAGTCCAAACATTGAGATTTCACACAAACCTTACAGCTGAGTTCCTGCCAGAGTCTCTGGTTCTGTTGTGTGAAACCACAATAAAAATAGAAGTTTCACCCTTCCTCAAAGCATGAAAGGACAACAGGTTGTTCTGCTAGACTACTTAAAAGAGCAGCATGTCCAATGTTTTTCACTGTCAACTTTTTAATCCTTAGGATTAAAACCGTGCATTTCAGATTAGTAACTAACAGATGGCATAGGTCCACAGGTTCACAAACTCACGCACCA
This sequence comes from Podargus strigoides, assembly GCA_028020825.1. Taxonomy (NCBI): domain Eukaryota; kingdom Metazoa; phylum Chordata; class Aves; order Caprimulgiformes; family Podargidae; genus Podargus; species Podargus strigoides. The sequence continues at coordinate 21,667,950 of CM051626.1, read as the reverse complement.
AAACACTACTTCCCCTTTGCAGCAGACTTAAGTATCCTGCCAAGAAACTTAAATGACTCAGCTAACAAGGCAAACTTTGTGACCTTCATCCCAGGATACGGAAATAATCAGCAAATGAAATTGTAATTCTGACAGCAAGGATTTATTTTTTTTTTAGTGTCAAATTGCAGATAGCAAAATAAAAAGTTTGTTATTCTCCACAATATATAACAGTTAGTCTTATCTCAACTTTCCAAGGCTTACAGCCAAACATATGGCATATCAAAGATCAACCACTGGACATAGTGGGTCAGTTTGACATAAGGTACATTCTAAATGAGGAATTTGGTATAAACCACTTGGATTTCCACAGAAGGCTTGACAAGAACAACTATAGAAGACAGGAATTAGCATGAGCAAGGATAAACTTGTAAGAAAGAACAAAGGCCGTGTTGAAAAGGGAATTTGTAGAATTCTGTGAAATTGATCTGGGGTCAATTCCTAGCCTTTTCTTAACTGAGTAGGGCACAAAAGTTAGGAATAAGCTAATGATACCTGCTAACAAAACTGTGAGGTGTCACCAATACTGAGAATAATCCAAACTAGGAGAAATATGTGGATTTAGATTTTTTTTTTTTTAAATTGAAAAGTGTCATAATGCCACGTCATGCATTTAAATTAACAATTTTTCCTGGCAAACTGGAGTTCAGCTAAAAATGACAGGAGGGGCAAGAGATTGAGGTGCTTAATCATACTATGTGACAGACACCAAGGGGCAAACAAGGAATTCATAACAGAAAAGTATTAATGTATTCTCATATCCATTGATCTATATGCTGATATAGGTATAGTCTTTAGCAACTCAAGTTCAAGAAAGACAAATTAAGTTTACAGTGGGCAGCTAAGTGATCAAAGCATAAACAGTGTGTTGGGAGAAAGGAGATAAAGCTTAATGTTTAGTAAAATGAAGGCTACAGTATGATTGCTACCTGTAACAGATTATGTATAAATACCAGAGAGAGCATAAAATAAAAACTTTAGTAGAGACAAAGGAGCACAGGGAAGTTAATTACCATCTGCAATTTCCATTGTGGTACACCAACCAGCTTGATTCTACTGCTGAGACTGTCATCAGTTAAGAAATACTGGAGCATTACCAGCTCCCTCCTGCAATTTCAAGAAGCTGCTTCTATTAAAGATAGTTCATCCTGCAAGTATTGTTTTTGATAAGTAACACCGAGTACTTTCATGTGCTTGTGGGTTTTGCATGCACTTGCTCAAAAATGCTAACAAGCAGACTTACTATGCTAGGAAGATGTCAGAACAAAGCGTAATGTCTGCATGCTAATTAAACTGCAGGTTGTCAGAGGGCACCATACTCACTGAAAAAAACATAAGGTTTCATTGCATCTTTGTATTGCCAAGAGATCCTTTGTTGAGGCTGACTGAGATTATGTGTCTGAAAAGGGTCCAAGGCAGCAAGGTGGACTGATTTTATACAGTCCTCCAACTTTTCAAAGTACACAGTATACCCAAAGGAAACAAGAGAATCAATTGTAACAGTAAACTCTGTTCTGAATATTGTTATGTATATTGGGGAACAGAAGTTTTCAAGGAAAGCTTCATGCCAAGGTGAAAACCCAATCAATTATCACAGACTGTTCTTTCTTCTCAGAACTTTGCATTTTTTCATAGTTGTAGAGCATTTTAAATCTTTCTTCTTACATTTTATCAGTTTTCCTAACAGGGAATGTCAAGAGTTTACTGCAGAGAGATCAGGGAAAGAATATTATGCTTTTTTCTCCTTGCACCTTTTTTTTTTTTCAGTAATTGAGAGACTTACCTAGCTTTGCTGCTTCCTTTTTCCCTCTACCTAAAGGCTTACTTTAAAAAACATCTTAACCTGAAAATTTTAAAATAGTTAAATGGCCAAAACTATGACTATTAAGTTTAGAGAAAATACAACATTTTTATTCAGACTAATAAAAAGGAGCTGAGTTTTAACACTTAATGCTCATGAATAACATTTTCAGAGATTAGAATCTGCTATACCTTGTTTTCAAGTACCTTGTCCTTGCAATTAGAACTTAGAATTTAGCTTTGAGTCACTGGGGGAATTCTCCAGATTGAAGCTAGTCCAGGATGTATGGATTTGTAACCTGAGTCCCATTCTTGGATTTATCTGGCAAATTAGCACAACAATTATTTTGAGGAACACTAGCTTTGCAAGCTTCTTCAACATGTCAAATTCATTTACCAAAACAGATGTGTGGCATCAGGAACAGTTATTAGTAATTAGGTGGGAACAATTATGTTGTAGAAGAGGGAAACTTTTACTCTATTAGGCAAAACCTCCTCAGTACATCTGAACAGACTTCTAAAGTTAATGTTATTAACTGAGACTTTTTTACAGTCTCAGTTACAGCTACAGCTCAGATTGGTATTGTCTCTCTTAACATGAAATAGGTTTTGGGAAGAAAATGATAAGTTTCTGTTCACATAATTTTAGCAGCAGTATAGGGTCATGAAACAGAAATTTCCTATGTGAGGACATGCAACTTTTGACCTCAAAACTTCATGAAGTGTAGTTTTGCTGTGATTTTCTTTCACAAAGATGGCAACTCCAGGAGCCACACTTGTTCAGCCACAAATGCTTTTGAAGCCCTTTTAACCACGAACCCAGTTGCTAGTTTCATTCTCTGAACCATCACTTTATGAGAGGCTAATGCTATTGACCTTGATTTCCTTTCCCAAAGGTTCAGATATGCATAGAAATATCATAACATAAACTGAATTCACTGTCTCATACTCCGGCAGTACCCTGAAGGTACTGAAGGCCATATACACAGGACCACTAATAAGCTGGTGACCATTCTGAATTCCTCCACGGAAAAGCATATTACACACAACACAAGAAGCCACGCTTTCAGTGTGCTTTAACAGTTGGCAAGAAAAACCCTACCAAGAAGTCTGCAGAACTGGAGTTGGCTTGCATCCCCTAGTTTTCTTTCCTCATGTGATGTTATCCCCGCTTTCTTTCAAAAGGGGATTCATTATACAATAAATGAGAACAGTTTTTTTCTGGACAGAAGCCATTCTTGCCCTTGCAATGGAGCTTTTATTTCAAATACATTCTTACGATAAAGCTGCATTTTGTTACACAAGTAGATAAACCCAGGAGGCAGAAGATTCATATATTCCATTTCAAAATACTGGGCTCAACTAAACTGCAGCCATTTCCATTCATTTCCTAAACCTTGTTAGGGATTTTTCAGGGCAATGGAAAGAGGTAAACCAAGTCATCTAGGTAATTAAATTACGGTCCAAGGAAATTTGTAACACCACCATAAAAAAAGTGTATCTATCTGCTCATTCTTCAGGGTCTTTTGAAGTGTAGGGCAGCAGAAGCTTCTTTATAAACTCAGAAGTTTTTCGTTGAGAGCGATCTGTGACTGTGTGAGGTTTGCCAAGTAGGTTACCATCAGTAGGTCCTGAGAGGGGAAAAAAAAAAAGCAGTGATCAGAAATATTAACAAAGATGGTAGCCTATTAGGGAGTGAATTTTTAACACCTGTAAAGCAGTTTACAATCAGCTACTAGAAATATTGTTAGTCCTGCAAGTCCTGGCCTGAGGAATGCTTCCTTTGCAGGAAGGTTTTGGTATTCCCAGAACATGAAACACTGCTTGTGAAATTTTAACTCTGAGTTCACCCATGTTAACCAGGCAAGTCAAAGGGTATAAGCAAAATTAAAAATTAGTTCTGGTCTTGCAGACTGTGGGTGAACAGCACATTCAGAAACTTAGCTTTCGCTTTCTAAAAATCTGTTACAGAAACAAGGTAGCACACTAAAACTTTGTTCATGTCCTGAGTGTTATGTAAGGAGACAGAACTGCAGCTCAGGCAAGAGAAGCTGGCAAGTCACCACTTATCCTTGAAATCCATACTGCTTTGAGCTTGGTAATTCATATTGTCCAATTATTCTAAAAGAAGAACTGGTGCTGGCTTTCAGATTACTTGCGTAATTCCTAAGTACTTTAAAACTTTTCTCTTTTGCAGTTGCTTGCAAGATTACTATGGTGAGCTCCTTTATCCACCTTCAGCTCTTAAAACATCAAATTACTGGCAAGAAAGGGCTCTATTTTCTATTAACACGTTTGTAGGAAAAAAAAGATTGTTTTGATCATGGACAAATTTGTGTCTATATGACAAATATTCAAAATTGCTGGCAACACACTGAAAAAAATAAGATGATGAACTTACATTGATATTGCTGTTCAACATTGTCTCAAAGTCCTCTGGTGAAATCTTTGGCACCTGGTTAATCAGATCCATCAGGAATCGCCCAACAGTGTTGTCAGCAGCCACTTTGCCAGACTAAGCATAAGAAACATACATTTCAATGTGAGTAAAACTCAGTAAGTTTATAGCCCAGAAAGAGAATATATAAAAAGAAAAACAAGATGCACAAGCTTACATCAAACGTATTTGCTGGCTCATAAAAAGTTGGCCTTACCAATACATCCTCTGCGTACTGGAGCACCATGGTCAGGGTATCCTGAATCCTGGCTGATGCTGACCCCACCTGCTGTAAGTCACTGGATAAACCAATCACTCGATTAGGGCTAAAACAAGTCTTCATGATAAGATCCACTGAAAGCAAAAGGGGAATCAGTGAAAAATCCTGACTGCCAGAGAAAACAGCTTAAAACCTTAACTTTTTGAAGAGTTTCACAACAGCTTCAGCAAGACAGTCTAATTCTCAGTAGGATGGCAATTTTACCAGGGTAAAAAAGCATTTAAAGAGTGTCACAACAATGGTTATAGCCAAAATAGGAAGACAACATTCACCTCCTATCCGTTCTGTATCATAATAAACATATTTCACTGTTAGAGGTGTGAACATCACGCCCATAGTTTTGCCAGGGACTCCCATTGGGGCACTAGGAAAAAAAGAACAACAACAAAACATTTTCAGCAGGGACATATTTAAGGGAGGAAGTAATAGATTTCCATCTCAGTGATCTCTGTGAGCACTGAAGTGTGAACATGAGCAGGTTACTCATTCTCACCAAAACCAGCAATATTAAGACCATGAATAACTGAGGACAAGAAATCAGTCCTGGCATACTACTAATTAATTCATCCAAGAATATTTCTAGCTGGTCTGACATTTGTCAGCATGAATGCATGCAGAGCTAAGTACTATCTTCTTAGCCACAGTTCCTTCTTATTTATAGAGCAGGTATTCTATCCTGAAATATTCCATGCTCTTTGAAAAATCACTTAAGAAAAAAACATAAATATGACAAAAGCTGAAGTACAAAGCACTCTCAACACCTTTATTCCTATTATTCAAGGTATGTGAAGTTCATTTATGCCTTAAGTAAGAAAGATGTCATGGAGAAGCTTCTTTTTTAAGATGCACAGTCAAGAAGCAGTAGACTTCTACTACAAAGAAAGGCTGGAGTTTCATCCTTTAAGAGGAGAGCTCTTCAGCCAGTACTAGGGAGAACGGTGAGGCAGAATAGTTTAGTTTCTCAGTATTTAATCTCCATTATGAATTGATAAAAATGGAAGGGGTTAAGGGGAAGAAAGACTGATCAAGAAGATGCTGTTTCAATTATGTTTTAACCGCACTAATCTTCCAATTTGTATAAATAAACTGGCGAGCAATACAGCCCAGTGACCACAGGCTAGCATTCAGTGTGACGGCAGTTGGTGACATTAATGCTAGCTACATAAATCCTGTGAAATGTCACTGCTAAGTCACAGTTCCTCACCCAATGAGGTAGCAGTTCATATGAGGTTAGGTGTTTCAACTTACATCTTGACTGACTTGACAGTCAAGATTCCAATGGGAATCACCGAATAGCCTTGGTTGGAAGAGACCTCTAAGATCATCAAGTCCAACCATTAACCTAACACTGCCTATTCCCCACTAAACCACATCCCTTAGCACCTCATCTACATGTTTCTTAAATACCTCCAGGGATGGAAGTAAGCCAGCAGCAAGCCAGGGATCATGTGTTTTAGCTACTGCACAATACTGTCCAAAATGGGACACTGCAGCCCACTATATTTCTCGTTACCCTGATGTGATCTCTCAGTAATTCGGACAGCTCCCCTCCCGGAAATGCAGCCTCCTGGAGTACCTGACATAGGCTTTAATGCTCATGCGTGAATTCTGGAGACTCGTGTCCACAGTGAGATGGATTGGATTGTGCGCTTCCCGGCTGTAATACTCATGGATCAGGACAGAGTGTTCCGTGATGTCATGACCTGTTGCATACCTTCAAAAGAGCATACGTTGAGGAGCCATTTTTCCAACATTCAAGTGCCCAATGTTTAGTATTGTTGGTACTTAACAGGTTTGTATCCTAAAACACTGATTTCCAAACACAGCTGCAGAAGTGCTTTAACATGTGTTTACCTAGGGAATTTGTAGTTTTATGGCCAGCTGTCCTAGAACTGTAGGAATCGCAGGCTAAGCACACCCATGCCCAAAGCATGCACGGGGCCACTGCTGTAGTACCAGCCGTAAACAGCCAGTACAGTTGACAGCAGACACCCAAGATCCGTCACTGTGCTCTGGACCAACTCTTTATTTCTGCATAAGCCAAACCATGCCAAACAAACTTGGACCAACAAAGTAGATCTTCCACAAATCAAACATCTCTCTGCAGGAGGTAGAACTTGTTAATCTAGCTCCTTTAGCTGCTCTACAATTAGCTGCTCATGTACACAGGAAAACTGCTGTCATTAGAACTGCACTTTGCCATGCCATTAGAAGGTTGTTGAGGAAGTTTGTTCCACAAGAAGAAAACTAAGCTATTTTGTAGGATCAGAGAAGCAAGAAAAGACTAATAAAGCCATCTATCCACACACTTGGACACAGGCTCTGATCCCATAACACCCTACTGATCTTGCTTGGCATCTCCCACCCAAGTACTTCCACCTTTTCTCAGCAGAGAACTTCTGCACGCTCAAGCGGGTATCACTGATTCCTCCTGAGGCCTTTGGTACTTGAATCTCCTCTTTCTAACCAGTTATTTTCCATGGTGCAGGCTGTATTACAGATGGCTAAGTTGTTCTTATAAATCCGTGCAAGTATTCTCTAACTCAACACTCCTCTGTGATACCTTTTCCAGGTATAAATAAAAACAAACCCTGTAAGCCGCCAATACTGCTTCTTCCTATTATGAATCGCAGCAGCTTTATCAGTGACTCTGTAACGAGAGTTGCTAGATCTTACTGTCACAAGCACTAACGCTGCTGCTTCTCAAGCTGTGACAAGGAGAATGAAGTATTTCAAGTAGTTTAAGGGACCGACACACAATTGCTCGCATGTTCTTGCGGAAGGAGAACTTACCAGCCCAAGATGATCTCGCTAGGAGACACCTTCTTGTGCAACTCGTACATGTTTTTGGCAAATTCCATATCGACTGCCACCTGAGAAACGGGACAGGACCATGTTAGCTGGTTACAGGGATGCTTAACATGGGCACAAACCCTAACGCCGCCGTCAGCGGGAGCGCAGGGGCCGCACCCCGCAGTCACGGCTCCGCCAGAGACCCGCCGCCCGCTCTACGGCACCGCCCGCGCGGCCTCGGCCGGCGCGAAGCCCCCCGCGAGGCAGGCACCCCACGCCGGTCCCGCTCTCCGTACCTCATCCTCGGACTCGTTGTGAGGGACGGAGAAGCAGTTGGTGACCTCCACCGAGTGCTTGTCCACGGTCCCTGCGGGAGGGCAGCGCGGTTAGGGGGGCGCCGTGGGGGGCAGCGGGCTGCCAGCCCCCAGGCCGGCAGCGGACGGGGCGGCGGCTCTTACCCAGCAGCGTTCCGATGACCCGCGCCGCGCCCTCGTTGCGCCGCTCGAAGCTGTCCACGATGGAGGCGAGCACGACCGGGTGCAGCCGCACCACGCGGCCGCCGGGGAAGGGGCCCGTGAGCGCGGCCGACAGCGGCGCGGCTGACGGCGGCGGTGCCGGGGTGGCGGGTGGGGGTGGCGCGGCGGGTGGCGGAGCATTCCCTGTCGGAGTGGTGGGCGCTGCTGTCGGGCTCTGCGCCGGGGCGGCCGCAGGAGGAGCCGGAGCCGCAGCGGGAGCTGTCGCCGCCATTTTGCAAGAGAGAGAGAGGTGGGGGAGTCTGCGCCGGCAATGATTGGCTGATCTGAGCGCCTGTCACGCAGCGCTGCTTTCCTATTGGGGAAGGGGTGTGCTAAGGCCCTCCTGCCATCTGTTAACCAATCTGGGGAGAGCGATGCGGGAAGACGTTCTGATTGGAGGACAAGCACGCCGTCTGGGACTGGAGCTGAGTCTCGTTCCCGCCCCCCCGGGGCCGGAGAGTGTTTCCATTGGCTTCTCGCATCGCCCGCCGCCGTGCCTGTCCGCTCTGGCAGTGGCTGGCACTGCTCTTACCTGCTGTCTGTCAGGACAGGAGCGCCTATTCACTGGCTGCGGGAGGGGCGATCTCTGTTCCCGCTGAGAGGCGGGGGCGGGGTTTGTGCCTGCTGGCGCAGCGCCGCGCGCCCCGGGCTGGGCTGGAGGGCAGAGGCAGCAGCGCTTCTCCTGCCGTCCCGTAGCCGTACGGTGATGCGGCAAGCGCTGCCATCCAGCTGCCCCCACAGCGGAGAAGGTTTTCCCATAGTGCTGTGAGGGCTATGCAGCCCTTAGAGCATTGGCAGGGAAGCGGTGTTATCCTTATTTTCCAGACCTTTGTTGCCAGCGAGGGTCAGAAGAGTAAGTAGTTGGCGAGAATCATGTACAAAGCAAATGCTGGTTGCTTCTACCCAAGGTTTAATTGTTTCCCAACAAACTGACTTTGTGGCTATGATTTGCTGTGACTTGCAGTGGCCCATGTGTTCAGAGAAGAAGCCTGTGTGGGCAGGGCGGTACGGCTGTGGAACGGAGCGTGTGTGCTTCTGGTAACTGGTGCGGAGAGCGGCTCCCTGCAGAGCCTCCATTTCCCTTCCCGGCCGTACGCTCGCACTGTTACCCTAACAGCTACAGCAACATAGTGACAGATTTACCTTTAAGTCCCCTAGTTCAAAACCTTTTATCAATTTTTAATATTAGTTTGACAAATTTTAAGGGAGAACTTCCGTTATCTTTAAAATGTTTGAGGTTTTTTGGCCGCAGGCTGTTCTTTTCCCACAGGTAAGCTGAATGTGTGCATACCCACATACATAAACACTGAAAGATCCAGAAGTCTCACCCCCAGGTAAAATGCTTAGTCCAGTGAAACTATACCAGTCAAAACCTGCATCAGTTCTCTGGGACTGCTTTGTCAGTCAGGTGGCTGTTTGAATAACTGATAACATTTCCAGGTAGCTGTTTCCCAGGTGTAACAGAGACAAAACTGCAGTGGTGGTTACTAACTCAGGTGCAATCATCTTTACTCTTTTATAGATCCACTTTGGGCTCCTGACAAGCTCTTTCCCATATTTGGGTTACCAGTTAAAGTCATTTTAGCATAAAAAAAGCTTTTATCGTGACTGGTGATTTTTGGAGTTTTCTCTGGTTCATTAGCTGAGGGGTGAACGTCATCAGTTAATGAGCAGTTTTGACTCAGTCCTTGAAGACAGGCTCCTGAGTGAGTATAAAAGGAGCAGCTCAATAAAAAGAGAACACATTCTGTCCCTGTGCTAGCAATTTGCTGCTTTTACGTAAGTGAGAAACACCTGTCAAAGCCACAAAGGAGAGCTAATGCATGGCAACATGAACAGATTTTATCTCTTTATAAAAGCACTTCCTAGTCTGCGTACCAGTAAAAACTGGATCTCCTATTCTTAGTCTTTCACTGTGCAGCCTTTGTTTCTTGTAGGTGTGCCTGGGTCAAATTGCATAAGACTTTAAAATGTTTCTGTTCCTGGAGCTTTGATGTGTCATTGAGAAGTCTAATGTGTGAGGCATTCTTATTAGAGAGCAGCTGTTTGATCTCATATTTGTTTCCATCAAACTATCCTTGGTGCTTAATTTGACATAGTAAGCTGCAGATTCAGGTGAAACAAGCAAGGCTCTTTAAGACCTGCCCATTATACCTTTACATTGCCACCTTTAAAACTGGGCAGCTTAATTTGGAGCTGCAGTTGTGCTTCAAAACTGGCAACTGGGATAACCTTTTAATATATTGACATCAAGCTACTGGATGGCATACCAGAGAGTGTATTACTGCACTTGCTGTCATGTCAGCTGCATTTTCACAGATGATGTATAATTTCTTTATCAGTAGCTATCTTCTCATCTTGCTTGTATTACTGGAAGCAGCAGCATCTCTTGCTCTAAGGAAAAATATTTCTTACATTGCATTACAGTTAAAATATTTACCATTTATTTGATTCATCATTTCAGGATGTTGTTCTATCTGGTTAGTTTCACAGGACTGAATCCAACATTTTTGTTCCATTATTATAAGAATAACTTTATATTGTGCATTCAGTCTAAGAAGTTACTAGAGTCTTTCAGTTATTTCAGCCAAGAGAAAAATCAGTCACCGAACTTAACATTTATTTGATACAATCATGCTTATTTAGGAAAAAAATAATATCAGGTCTCATTTCCCAAATAATGTTGGGACCAAAGGACAGAAGTCCATTTCCCTGCCTGGAATTTCAAGTCTGTGTCTCCAGTCTTCATTGTGCTCACAGAGCTCCCACTTTGCCTTCTCTACAGTCACGTTACCAGCACTTTTGTTGTCTATTGATTATTAGTGTTTTTTCAGATCCATATGTTCTACCTGCTGCCCAGGACTTTTATGTGATGTGGTCATGGGCAGTACTTTCAGTTTTTTGTTTGTTTGGGTTTTTTGTTTTCCTGTTGTTATTGTTATTTCCTATTAAAAAAAAGTAATAGTTCCTTTATTTAGTCTTGATGGAATATCTTAGATACTCATACTCCTGTGCATTTGAAATTGCCTGTAGATGAAAGACAGCTGTTGGCAGCAGCCAATTCCCAGCGTAATGTGTCAGCTGATTCACATTAGCAAGAGAGATCCAAGCCCTTCCCTGCTTTTGCATAATTTTTTGGGGGCTACTGGAATTATCAGAGAAATAATACTGACACATGGGACTACTGAGGTAATGGTAGAGTGGAAATCTGAAAAACAATGAGGTGTAGTGTTAGTTGCATACCACGCTGATAAAAGAATGTACCTTCTCTAAAGTTAGAGAGGGAATAGAAGTTATCATCGGGTGTTCAAAAATGGCACACTGGGGACTGCCATATGCTTTTTAGTCACTATGTGGAAATACAGAAATCCAATCTAAAGTAAAAATAACTTCACAGAATCATTCGCAGTGAAAAGTAACAGAGAGAAATGAAAACAGCCTGGCATACTGAGGGCAACAGATACTTTCATGGTCAGAGTTTTACACTCATTGAAGAAGGGAAAATAGAGACATGTACTGAACAAAGGATGCCCATGGAAATAAAAGAAATACCCCCAAACCCCAGGAAACCCCAAGTGGTAGAAACTAAATGGCTCAGACAAGTGTTGAAAATTTTAAATTGTCGAAATACGTCCCAAAACAATTTATTTAGCTGTTCATGATTCTTTTATGTACCAGTCCCGTTGCTTCTGATGAGCAGTGAGAGATCTGTCAAAACAGAGAGAAGGGGAACTACATTTCAAAGCCATGGTAAAGGGCATTCTTATCTGAAGAGCAGGTTTCTGTTGTTGCAGTACCCTAACTCCTCAGACTGCAGTGGGAATGTAGCAGTAAACTGGGAACAGGCTTTTCCTGAAGAGAGGATGGGTTTTGGTGCTTTTAAATTTTTTTTTGTAATTGAGTGCATTCTGTTGGGATCAGTGGCTAATTGCTTTTATTCCAAATGCTTATAGGATACACCAGAAGAGCCTTCTGTTGTCCCATACTGCACCTGTCCTCAGGTAAGTACCATCATGTGTTCAACTTATTTTCCCAGATGAGTTTGACTGAAAATGCTAGCCCTAATATTCTATATAAAAGCAAATGCATATTATATCGTGAAGATCTGTATCATATTTGTATATAGAAAACAGTGACTAAACTCATAAAAGCCCTTATGAAATTTATACTGTAAGGATACACCCTTGGCTAGATTATTTTTGGAAAAGTCTTTTTCAGCTGTTTTCATGGCTGGGTCAAGATCGTATAATTCTCTAATTATTAAATCAAGATGGGTAAAATGGTAGTCCTGCATCCACTATTACCCCATTCTCTGTACTGGCCGCTGGATATTCCAACACCCATGGCAGGACTAAGGCTGTTCAAACAATAATGAAAAAGCTTACAAGGCATAATCCATAATCAAGGACAGAAAGAGATGGGAAACAGTATCTTACCTGAAGTGTACTGTTGTCTAGGGTTTGGAAACACAAGAAAAATGCAATAAAGGTAACAAAAGGATAAAATGAGAATAATATATGTGTGACAGAGAAAAATAAACAGGATAACTAGAAATAGACATGTTTGGGAAATGTGAAACTCCTTGACACGTGAGATTTATGGCCAATGAATAATAGGAGATCTTGTGGCGGCTCCCAGAAGACAGACCTGGAATAAATGTTTGTGCCAGAAAGGCAGTCTGCTTTTCTTTCCAGCAAGACCAATTGATGTAATAAAAGGCAGTGCGTCTCCTGCCACCCGGGAGAATGGTGACTCCCCCAGGTGCTCTGCGGGGTTGTGCTGGCCCTCCCGGGATGGCTGCGGGAGCCTCTTCCTGGCTCCGTACCTCCACCTGCGTTTGCAGGCCGAGAGCCTGCTGTGCTGGGCTTTCCAGCATCCCCGAAGGGATGCCGGCAGGGCCGAGGTGCCGGCGAGCGCCCGAGCAGGGGTGGCGGTGCCCGGCCCCCGGCAGGTGGCGGCAGGCACACGCGGGCAGCCTGGAGCCGGGCGGGAGCTCCGGCCCTCTTCCCCGCGGCCTGAAATCATCCCCTGTACAGCAGCTCCATGCTTGAGTGGGTTTCCTGAGTATTGCTAAGAGATGCAATTTTATTTTCCTCTGATACTAAAGCAATTTGATAGTCATGAATACAAACCACATCCTTTGTAATCACTTAATGCTAATTAATTAGTGACTTAACTCTGCCTGGTTTGAAGTAAATAGCATAAGTGGGAATTTGTGCATAGTACTTTTCCTACTAATATTTATTATATGCATTTGACTTGCCAGTTTCTTTCTTCATTAAGGTAGAATCAATGAGGTGGAATTCTACCTTAATTCTTCTGTGCCATTTAATGTAGGAATGTCACAGAGAGCTCTACTTACAGAGGTTATGGCAGTGCAATCCTCAGATGTGCTGCACAACTCCAAATTTTACTTAAATATACGGTAATGAGGGGTATTTTGGATCTTTGGTGAAAGCACAAACTCTCCAGCCTCTCATGACATTCCTGCTTGATGATCTATGATTGTGGTTATTTTCTGCTTTTGTCTCAAATCATGTTCAGAGTCAGCTTTCAAGTAAGAGGCATTTGATATACTGCTCATACTTAAAACTAAGAAAGAATGTGCTTGCACTGACCTAGCAAAGCAGTTAGGTGCACTACCTTGCAAGATCAAAACTTGTGTCTTTATGTTACACTACATCTATGATTCTTCCTGCCTACCCCATGCAGTGAGAACTGAAGAAAACCTAGATATGACTAGATATGACTCCTGGCTTTTCTTTTTCTCTTTTTTTTTTTTTTTTTTTCTTTTTTCCTGGGGAGTATGGGGCAGGAGTGTTTCACTGCTACTGTCCTTTCTGTGTAATCAGCTTGAATAAGTAATCTCTGGCAGGCAGCCTTTAACACAGTGTCCCTTTGTCTGGTAACTTGCTGCTACTGTGCCTGACTTAAAGGCATTTGTAACAGAGCAGTGCTGTGTCCTTGAATACCTACTGACATTCAAATAAAATGAAGCGCAATGTCACTGATAGCAGATAAGTATGAAAGTTCTTGTGCAGGCAGATTTCAAATATTAAAAATTTCTGACACTTGTAACAGCTAATGTATCAGTGTGCTATTTGGTGGGGAAAATAATCTCTTCTCCCAGTCCCTTGTTCTTATAAAATCACTTTACAGCCTTGCTTCTCTTATCATTAAGCATGTCCTTTCTTTGGTGTCCTTTTCAGCATGGGTCAAAGTCATCACTTTCCATACATTTGAGCCCAGTCCAAAATTACATATGCCCCCAGAAGCAATGAGCTAGACCTCCGGGACTGGTGCTGTCATGTGTCACTCAGCACAAACATTTGCTTTGGTGTCTTGAGTTGGAATCTGCACGCAGAGGTGAAGTAACTAGACTGGAAAATACATATTTCATTTGATGGTGCAGGGAAGCCTGCCAAGAGGTAGAATGGCAAAAATGTTGTTATTTTGTGAACTCCAAGGATTATATGATTTTTACATTACCAGAGTCTGACAGCGTTGTCTGTCCCTTCACAGCTCTGCACTTTTTTTCCAGTATGAGGCAGCTGCATCATGATGTGCTGGATGAGTAAGTGGGCAATGAGGGAGAAGGTAGGAAGATAATCATTTACATACAGAAATGGGAACTGAAAAAGAACAGTGGTAATAAAATCTAGGGGACAGTTTCCGTGTAGGAGCCTGGGAGACCTGAGGGCCCATTGCATTCCTGTTACTGGCATCTTGCATGATGTTAAGGCAAGTCATCCATATAACTGAAGTAGTGGCAGAGATGTGCTTTAGGTAGGGTTTTAGCTCTTCCAGTGTGAAGTGTTTGATAAAAACTAGGTAGTATTATTCTCCTCCTGCCTGTGCCACTGACTTCGGGGAAGGCATTTAACATTTAGATCTCAGTTTTCCACTTCTGCAAAATATGACTAATGGTATTGTAGTGGCTAGGTTTGTATATAGGACATGCAGATAGTCTACCGAGGAAAGGCAGGAATGAGCTTGCCCTTTGAGGAAACGGCTTTGAGAGGAAGCTGAAGAGTGCACTTCCTGACCCACGGACTGTGCACTTCGGAGAGGCAGGAAGTGTTCAACTAGCCTAAGAAGGAGGAGAACAGTAACCGTCTCTGTTCTGCTTTCCATTAATAAATGGAGATAATTCTTTAGCTGAGAGGAGTTCATGCTGCTGAGACCTCAGGTGCAGAAGCAAAATTTGATTGCATTTTATATCAAACCTGTTCATCAAGAAAGCTTGGATTACACTATAGGATTTGCAAGGGCTGCTTTTGCTAAATGCTGTCCTAACCAATCTGTCTGTACATTTGAAATACCCCAAGTGCTGACATATAAATTCTCCTTCTATATTCTGTTTGCCAATTTGTCTTTCTGTATCAGAAAGCATGAGACAGCATTGGCTGAATGAACTGCGTAGGGCTGGATGGACTGGTCTGCGCAAACAGAGAACTGATTCCAAGCCGCCCAGTACTCCAGCTGAATCACAAGCCTTTACAGCTCTGCTCAACTTGAGTTATTGTTGCAGATAGGGGAGTACACACAGACAATTAATTAGGCTGTTCAGGTGAGACTTCCAACCCCGTTCTGAAAAGTCACACTTGTTTGCAGCTACAGCTTCAAAGCTTATTTCTTTTACCCAGTGTAATTTGACCTGAAAAGTTCAGAATTTCCAGAGTTGTTTTTAGATTTTCTGAGGTTCTTCTGTTCTAGTCCTCTCAAACATTTGGGACTTGCCAGTTACTATTCTGAGTGACATCCCTTTGCACCTCTGTTTTTTTGCATTGGAATAAATAACAAGAGCTGATCCATCACTGAAATATCATCCCAGTCATTTGTTTCCATAGCTGCCAGCAAGGCTGCCTTCTGCCAATGGCAGAATTTATGGGAGATATCCTTCACCATGCCCAGCTAGCTCTATCTAGAAATCTTTCTTTTTCATGTTACGGATTATAACACCACCTTGCTTTGCAGGAGAATTTTCGAGACAGTTATTTTAGTTTGTTAGAAGCTTGGATATTCTGTCCTGGGAGACGCATGAGTACTGTAGATAAGCAGAGGGAGTGAAAAAGCTTCTCTGTATTTCTTCTGTAAAACATTTCTGAGACTGGCAGTCTGCAAGCTGTCAGCAGTGTTTAAATTCACTCTCTTGAAAAGAAAAGCTTCTCACTCTCTGTGGTACTGTTTGCTGTTCTTCAGGTTGAAATCAACTAGTAGAACCCCAGAGAGTTTTTCAAACAGCTCACCATTAAACAGAGTCAGGAACAAAGATCTACTGAAAACACATTTAGATTTAAGCTTCCTGGCCTGCTTTTAATTTCTTCGAATCAGCATTGGCAGTTATTACTGTGGTCAGTCTGGCCTTTTATTTGTTCATGGCTTATTCATATAAACAATCAACCTCAGGGATGCCGAACTGCTTTCTGGAGTTATTTATTTATTTATTTATTTTTAATATCTTCCAAATGTTATCAAAGAATTATGGCTTAAATGCAGAAAACATGTTAAATAGAAACACATTATTGGAAATAGAACTATATTGATGAGTCTAGAGGCAGTTTGCAAGAAACTCATGTTGCAAGTAGAATTTGGGTCATGGCACCTTAAAGCTTCAGTAGCTTCCTTGAGTCTGGGATCTGGATTTGTGGCAGCCTGGATTATTATTTCTGTTCAGATGGAGCTATACAGGCACAAAAAAGATATAGAGCTCCAAAGAGTCTGCAGTCCAGATAGAAATCAGGAATAGTCAGTGATTTGGCTGAGCTTAGTTATGTCTTTAGAAGACAGAAGGGGAATCCTAAATGTAGTTTGTAGCAACCTCTGGGCATTAAAATGATTGAAGCATGTGCAGTTTTGTCCATGGCTATTCTGAGTACTGAACTCTTTCTCTTGTGTAAGGTGCCATGTATTTCCACTAGAAGTGTGATGCCAAATGCCAAACACGTTGTTTTGTTGCACATCTTGCTATAATTGCTGGTTTGGGCTTTGGGGTTTTGTTCCTTTTTTTTTTTTTTTTTTTTTTAAAGATAAGCTACTGGAGTCCTAAAGTAAGTGATAATATCAGCTTATATAGTTTTGTATTATATCTTTAATTCTCAATGTTACAAAACAAAATTATGACTACAGGAATACTGTATCAAGCAACTACTGCTTTTGTTTCACCCACTTCTTTAGATTTTAAAGTCACTTTCACAATTTTGAGGATCGCTACATAGGATATTTGAGTGTTGAAAGCTGATGGCAGTATAGCATCATTGTCAAGAAGAAATTAACAATTAAACCACAAACATATGTATTTTTGTGTTATATATGTTAGACTAATAAATGGCAAATATGTCGCAATGCAGACACACTCAAAATAGTTTAGGCATGAGAAACCCTAAGGCCATGTTAGTACAGCAGTCTCCGTGGACTAATACACCTTTCTCAGTGGGGCCACTTAGTTTCTGTGGTTAGGCAGCTAAATTATGTCCCATCCCCAAGCTCACTTGCTCAGGTACAACAGCAATCACTGTATGGTGATGTTTGTAATGCACACATATAATTTCACAGAGGGACAAGCACACAGGAACAAACAACATCCCCAGCAGAGATCCCAGGCTCTGAGTCAGTATGCTAAATCTTTTTAAGGGAATAACATTAGTGATAGCTTCAATATACAACAGGTATTCATTATGAATAATAGTAGCCTAGAGCCAGCTAATTATATTTGTGGGGTAGTTTCCCTAAAAAACAGATGTTGGACAGATAGTAGTCAAATGATCAGTCATGCTACCATCTACAGCAAGTCTGAGGGCTATGGAGAAAAAGGTAGTGTGTGGAACATACCTCTCATTTCTGTGGGAGCCTTGTACTTTTTTACAGGTATACAAAAGCTCACAGAAATATGCAAGTTGTTGGTTAAGAACTTTAGAGCTGCTGCTGATTGGCTACAGCAAGTTAGCAAAGCTTCACCTTAATGTGCTTGTTACCCTTGGATGACTGTGAATCCTACATCAGAACTCTCTAAAGGTAATGAGACTGCATGCTAGCCAGAGCTTTGTGGAAGCCTTTTTTAGGCTGGAACATTTCTTGCTTATCTTTTTATTCCTTTTCCTGGAAATCTTTTATTTTCATGTGCTTTTTCAGTTTGCTTTCTCATGGAAGCTCTCTATGCTGTGATGTTGCACGTCAATAGCATTGTTAGAGTATCCCTTCAACTGAAAATTGTAGTTCAATATTCTGTTGCAACAGAGGTACTCAAAGCAATTACAACTGCCTGCATAGATAGTGACTTGTAGCATAGTCCAGTATTTTACAGGGCTTACATAACATAGTGTTTAGTCTTTATCATCTTTGTTCAGCATGGGAACTAGAATTGTACTTCCTGTGTAATAGCAAGCCTTTCCTAAGACATAATTCTGACCATGGGTTCGTAACAGTACTGATTTTAGTGTATCTTAATTGTTGCTAAATGCTTTGTTTTGTGAGGTGAAGTTAAATTACAGGACACATACTATGCAAACAGAACGTGGTACTTAATTATTTTAAGTGGTATGTCCAGTTTGTGTCACCACAGGAGAAGTTCCTCTGGATTTTGGGTAGAACTTTTGCAAAGGCTCAAGACCGCTCCATTAAAATGAAATCTTCAGTTTTCATTGCCCTTTAATCAAATGCAAACCAGAGCTTCCAGGGATTGTAAGGGATTGTAATAATGTCTCAAGTTGAATTTGGCTCTTTTGCAGCCCATCAAAAGAAGTTGTCCTTGACAAAAACAATATTTTCAATATCTGCTCACAAGCACTAGAGCCAAAAGGTTGCTATTTCATTTGGCAAAATACCTTCCCAAGAACAAGACTGAGACCTGAAGCTGAGCCAAAATAAGCTCTAACAGATGCTTAGCCTAGAAAGCACTAGACTGAATGGCTAAAATCGTTGAAAGAGTATACAGGAAAAGGGAAGGGCAGCTAGCTAGTTCTGCTTCTGACTTGCTGTGTGGGCAAGCTCTATCCCTTCTGTCCTAGCACTCTGCCAACTAGAGGACCTACCTCTTCTGTTTGCCACTGCACTTCAGCTTCTGGGGCTTAATCCACTTCTTGCTGTGAGTACCACTGTAGTCAACAATAGAGCTTCTTCTGTACCTAAAACTGAGGAGTCTAATCTTATCCTTTCCTAATAGACTCTGTTCAGTCTGAATAGTGAAAACTCTTTGGATCAAGAGGCTCTGCTGTGGCCTTCCATTCACACTTTCCATACTGCATCTAATCCTTCAGGTTGTGAAAAAAAAGTTCCAGGTGCTAGTGAGATTTGAGAATTGCAAAAACTGTGTTCCTGTGATAACTGAGGTTGATCTAATTGGCCACACAGTCCTCCTTTCCTTCCCATTTGCTGGTTCTGGCCTTTATGTGTCGTCATATAATGCT
This sequence comes from Podargus strigoides, assembly GCA_028020825.1. Classification (NCBI taxonomy): domain Eukaryota; kingdom Metazoa; phylum Chordata; class Aves; order Caprimulgiformes; family Podargidae; genus Podargus; species Podargus strigoides. The sequence continues at coordinate 21,648,681 of CM051626.1, read as the reverse complement.
GTCTTTGCTCTCAGATCTGGTGAGAAAGTTTATAACTTTCTTGGTGTCTTTTCTGTTACTGCAAAGAAGGGGTGTGGGATGCTGAGGCAAGGACAGAGCAGGACTGTGGTGATCAGCAGTTGGATTGGCTCAGGTTGTTGTAAAAGTACAGCCTAATGATGCTCTTCTATGACAGTTTCTGTGAAACTGCAGCTTAAGTACTTGGCCATTCTCCAAATCCTGGCAGTGAGAGGAGGTGAGGACAAACAAGCTAAACAGCTTTGCTGCAGTACAGAGATGCCTGATCCATAACCAGAACTGAAGTCCTGGGTTCTTAAGTCAGACTGTAATCACAGATATCACCAGGATATAAGCAGCTAATTGCTGCTCTTCCGGAAACTGTCAATCAGTCTAGATAGCTTTGTTCAAGTTAAAAAATATCAAGCATCAATGCTAACGGAAAAAGCTAAATAAATGCTGGTTGTGCTGCTTGCTGCCGTAGAGTTTGGGACGGATTCTTATCTCATTGACTTTGATGCATGCCTGGAGTAGGCCTTTTGTCTGGTGTAATTGATACCAGGGTGTCTTGTGAAATTAAAATTTTCTGGAGCTTGAGGCAGTGAGAAGAGCAAGTGGCAAGGATACCAACCTGTTCATAAATCTCTAAATTCAAAGGAGCAGATGTTTACTTGTGTATGTGGCTTTATTTACTTAGATTGGCTTTGACACTGAGTTTCTTCCCTAGGCAAAATTCAGAAGGAGCTTTGCCTTAACTGCTCCTGTGAAGCCTATGCCCATGGCAAGAACACAATGTGAGTGATGCTGCTTTGCATAAATTCCAGCATGGCTGAATGCAAGGAACAGGTAATCTCATTCCATTACTTTAATTCCTTACCTCTGAAATCTAGAATCACAGCAGAGAATAGTGGTGGGAGAAAGACAGCTTGCTTAAAAAAAAATTTAAAAAAAATAATTTGCACTTAAAAATAGCCAGCATATGCTTTCTCAGAAGCATGCTGTGCTGTGATGTCCTTTAGAAAGTGTTGGCTCACATTGATTTCAATATCTTTAATTGGACAAAGGGGGTTCCAAAAGCACTGACTTGGGCATGTCACAACCTTGGTAAATTATTGTCCTGATATTACTCATATGAGGTGGTATGAGCATAGTGATAACAGGCAAAGCTCTTGTGAAGTTAGGACCCAGAGGAATCCATTGAAAATCTCACCTTGATTAAGAGTATCTGACTGTCCCTAGAAGTCTGACTTTGTACCAAATATGTGGCAGCACTGTGTTGCCAAGAGTGCATCCTGGGAGAGAGAGCACTGCCAGAAAGATCTCTTTCCCAGAATTTCCTAGGAGTCAATGTGGCCACATCTTGAACAAGATCGCTGCACTGCAGACTGCTTAGTTTGCATGGCTTGGCTAGAGCTGCTTTTGGGGGACATCTGAGCTTTAATTTGCTCACTAGGCCAGACCTTGTGAGGTGTTGTAGAAGCTTTCTCCATCCTATATTTAAAGAAGCCTTAGTGGGCTGCTCAAAAGAACTGGGGTATTGGCTTCAGCTTCAGGGTAATGAAACCATAGCAACATACTGTGGGATGCAGCAGCTGACAGGCTATATATCAAGAATTGTTCAGTCTCTATGAAACGTCCAGTCTCTAGGAATAAACTTCCAATACCTGATTTTAAAGAACTTCTACAAGTTTGGCTTGCATTTAATAGTGAGGGGTCTAGGACATAAATAAGCCATTCAGGTTCCATCTAGCAGAAGCAAGATGTGAATGCTTTAATGTAACTATAAGGAACTGCATCTTCACAGAGCGACTAAGCATAATCTGAAAACAGCTGTCTGTCTGTAAGCATAGACAAAGTCACAACAAGAAAGACATCCTGATCATTGGATAGAAAATGCCATGAAAAAATTTGGTGGCTCAAGGAGCAGGCGTGTTATTCTCTGTAATGGGAGAAAATTGTTTTTTTTCACTCCGGTTTCACCTCAGATCATATTGTTCATTCTGCTATCGGAATTTGTGATCTGTAAGCCCAGGACACTGTCTTTTAAATTACGCCTGTATTATTTATCACAGTTTTTCTTTCCAGTTCATCTCTGACATTATGAAACACTTCAATTTGACAAAACCTAAATTGCTGAGGCTAACTTCTTTGGTGTGTTTGTGGGGTATTTGAGTGCTGCTCTTAAGAAGCCATTTGCACTGCCCCAAACACTACTGATGCTCTACAAAACCAAATTACAAGCAGTGTTTATTCTTGAGCTTTCTTAACTTGCAGTATTTCTGGCTCATAGGAAATCTTAGCTCAAGTTTACCCCAACTCAGAATAAAAACACTGCTTACAGTAATCTGCAAATCAGAGATTTTTACATACCCCCTCAGAAATGGCAATTGCTGATTGAAATCACTTGTTTGCTTATTACACAATGAAGTGTTGAGCAAGGCAGAACAGCTGATTAGAATCTGGAAGCTTTGAGGTTTCCAGCACAGAGTTTCTGCTCTGGGAGAAGGAGTACTAGAAGCCCTGGTTAGTGCACTAGATTACCAGACTAGTTAGACTAGACTAGAAATCAGAGTAGATAGGGCTTGAACAAATTTGGCTCCTTTCTAATTTTTGACCAGATCTACCAGTGAGGTCCTACCTGCTGTGTGGTCCTTGAGTTTCTCAGTCCTGAGACTGGGTTGCAATTTAGCACAGATGAGTGCACTGGCAACTAGAGAAGAATGAGATACAGCAATGTCTCTGACTTGGGATGCATGCTTGTACCTGGGATCCGTGATCCTGTTCTAATCTCTGGTTTTGATGCGTAAACAAATATAAGGGTTGCTTTGCTATTGCAGCTCATAGCAAGGCTGGGTATGCTTACAAAGTCCAATATGGCACAAACTAAACCAATTTGTTTCTCTGTTAAAGAGAAGCTAATAACAAATGTGCCCATAAGTGTTTTTTTCTGATTATCTTTGTGCAATTTATGGCTGTAAGTGAAAGACACATACATAAAGTTAGTTATTGGAATAGAACCATGTGTTTTAGGGTAGTGAAGTCCTTAGTGCACTACCAGCTGATCGTGGTCCAACCAATAACTGAGTTTCAACTGCTTTTTTGTTGATCTAAAACTTGCCCCTTGTGTGAAACCCAGTTGTGCCTGGAAGTCTCCAAAACCTTACTTCTGAAGTATCCTGTTCCAGTATAAGGACTTTTGGAGGCCTGGGCTTACGCATCTGAATCTTTTAAAGTTTTTGTCAGGCTCTTCAACATGTTCCTTAAGCACTAACTTAGTCAAAAGTGTACAAGTGTGCTCTATGTAAAATTGCAAGTGTGTTTTCATGAAAAGGTATCATTCCTCCACCTGGCTCTGTGAATGCAACATCAGGGTAAGTCAGCTGGTGGCATTGCGTTGAATTAAGAAAAGCTATTTCCTACTTAGGAGGAACTTATCTTGAGGTTTTTGTCACTTTTTTTTTTTTTTTTTAAAATATATATGGCATTGTTTGTGTTGCATCCTCTGTTTTAGCTGACCTTTCCTGTTTTCAGTTTTGCTGATGGACTTCAGTGGTATTTCTGTCCTGCAGGGATCAATTAAGGAGCTCACCTTCCTTTATGTCGTAACTAAATAGTCTCATGTGGTGGGGCTTTAAGTCACTTTTAGTTGTAGCAGAAAAATAATGAGGGGAATACATCAGCTCTCTAGCTGTCTGTCCATATGACTGAATTAGATGAAAACTGATGACTTTGTATTATAGTTATTTTGTGAACCTTATTTGGGCAAGTGACCTTCATTGTTGGGATTCCTTGCATGTGATAACGGTATGGAGAACAAGCAAGTGAATAGGAACTACCACATTTGGTTGATTTGGGTTTACAGGTCAGCACTCTTGTCTCCAGTAATACATACTTTGCGATTCCTTCTTGGCCATTGGAAGGGATGGGAAGATATTCTTCACCATGAAGGTGTCTTCCCAAAGGAATAAAAAAAATATTATCTATAGCACTAAAACTAATAGGAAATAACAAGTTCCTTTGTATGTCATCTGTTGCCTTCTCAAACTGAGGGATGCAGCTTGAGGACTGGCTCCATGGACATCTGAGTAATTGATAGATCCACCCTCAATCCTAATGTCTCTGGGTGGTTCTCCTGTGCTCAGAGGGAGGGAACCAATTCCAGGAGCACACTCCCCAATCTGTTATGCGACCTGAGCATGCAGGCATTCAAAGCATTTCCCATAGGTGATCTTGATGTTTTCAACTCCCTAAAGAGACCAAACTTTTTGCCTCCACTGTGATGAACTCTGGCTGCCTTCTCTACATGTCAGGGAGGGCAATGGGAGTGGCTTCTAATCTTCTCTGCAAAGTGCTGTGGAACACCATAGTGTGTGGTACTGTTGAGGTCCCGTAAGAAGGGATACTTGCAGCAGACAGTGGCAAGGCAGAGCTGGCAGATGTAATAATGAGCCAGAGGCACTGAGAAGTTTGATCTGCAACATATGAAGAACCTTGTAAGTTGTTATTTATGTGTATAAGGCTAAGCTGTTTAGACACATTTTGTGGCACTTGTTTTCAGCTGTGGCAGAAATATTTAGACAGATGTTCAAAGCATCACCAGATGTTTGAGACCAACAGTCAGCTCAGTGGGCCTCAGTTTTGTTGAGATGGTATTTGATACTAATAAAAATCAATACATAAGAGCATGTACAGCAAAGAACACAGCTATGACAGTAGAAAGGTAGGATGTTGCAGTCTGACAAGTTCGTATGTATAGTGCCATTTACCTGAAGATTTATACGGTAATTTTGCTTCCCAGCAGGTCATTTCTCTTAGAATGGTGAATGGACAAAAGGGTTTCCTGGAGAGCTGGGGGCTAGGAGTAAACTGGGAAGTGGAGGAAGTGTGTCCAGTCTAATGGATAACTTAGGTAGCAGTGGTGGTGCTAGTGTTAGGATGTAAAAATGAAGCATTCTGGGCATTTGTCTGTGAAAGGTCTGAATATATCTGGTGAGAAACTTTCTTCTTGGTTTCAGTGGAGACCCAGTCACTGAGGAAAAAGCAAAAGGGGAAGAAAAAAGATAAAAAACTTGTAACCAAGATTGCTTGTGTTGGATTCTGGATGAACACCAAGATCCAGTTTCCAATGCTATAGAGAATCTTAACAGCAAGAAGATGAATCTGTGAAGAAGGAAACATACAAAGCTACAAGATGGAGGTATGCAAGAATCCTTGACATAGCTAAGAAATGTGAAGTTTGTTTTAGTTTATCTATCTGCTAAATCCTCTATTGGAATTCTTGCTGCTCCTCAGAAAATTCTGCCTCTGTCAAACCGTTTCTGTATGCAGGAAAACATTGTGTTTACAGCTCTGTGAAGAATTATCTTGGGTTTCCTGCAGACTTGTAAACCAGCTGTTTATTTCCTTCAGTCTTAATCTTATGCTTGTAAGAAAAAAGTGTTTGAAAGCTTGAAGTTGAGCTGAATTGTCTTCCCATTCCTTCAAATCATGGTCACAGAAGCTAGTTCTGATGCTTATTACTAGTTAACTGTGATAGCCTAACTGCTGAGTTTGTCCTGTTACCTCTATAGACAGGCTGCTCTGTTACCAGGTAATGTTAGACTGGAGAAGGGAATGATCCATCAAAATAATGTGAACAATTGTGTTGGTTTAAATATTTAAATCTAACCACCAACTTTGTGTGACTGTGTTCTAACCATGTGTTTTTATTTCCTGTCTATAAAACATGACAAATACTTTCTTCTTCCCATCATGTATAAAATTATAAGTGACTTTTCAGTTCATAGGTCTCAGAGAACCCCTTGTGACCCTTAAGCACACCAGTGCTGTCACCAATAAAATGATCTTAAATCTTCTGCCAGTGGCTCATTATCCAAGCCAAACAGCATGGTCAGAGTTGACACAGGAACCGTATCCTAAATGGGCTCTTGGTGTAAAGCAAAGCACTATTTTGTGCTGTTCCTGACATCAGCTAAATACTATTATGGTGCTTTGGGGTTGGGGGTTTTTTTCAGCCAATCTTATTTCGAAAGGTGGGAAGAAGGATGTTTTCTCTATTGTGTGCTTTTGTGTACTTCTTCATTGAGTACTCTGTTGCATTAGCAAGTAAAAATAAAAAAAAAAAAGTGTGCTGTTCTAGAAATGCAAATTCTACTGGCACAAATTAACAGGCTTCCAAAAAATAACTGGAATATACAGTTCTGTTTTGACATTGCATATATCTAGCATTATATATATATCTAAAATATAACTGATGAAATTTAAGTAGCTCAACACCATCTCCAGCTGAAAAAAACACAGCTTTTATACAGCACAGCCCTTGGGAAGCTTGGATTCATGTTTTGGATCAAATTACTTTTCAAAGTCGGGAGACCACTTTGGAATTTTGGATCCTCTTTGTTGAGTTTAACATATGACCAAAAGGGCAAATGTGGCATGTAGGTTTCCTGTGTCTACTGGTTCAGAATTTATTGGTAGGAGTTCTTCTGAGAATCAGTTCAGTGTAATATTTGGAAAATAATCTGATGTTAATAGAATATTATACAATGAGAATATACATGGGTGATTCTGTACTAGATCCCTATGTGTCCCCAGAGATGAGTTTCTAGGCAATTGTCTGTGTGCTAAAGCAACTGCCTGGAGAGTAAATTGGGTAGGTATTTTCTGTCATGATACCTGTCTGAAGGAGGTCTGAGTCAGTGTTGATGGGATGTGGAATATCTTCAGTATAAATACCAGTATTTACTGCAAAGCTGGTTGGGCATGCTGACAGGAGCTGCACAGTTAGGTGTGTACTGCTGAGCACAAAATTCTTTAGAAAATCAAAGCAACAGCCATAGAATGGAAAACTACTAAATTAGTGCACTGTAGTAGACACAAGGGTATAAACTTAGTACCTAGCCCTTCTCTTCATTCCTCATTTAGTCTTCCTTTAGGGTGAGTACCAGTTCAGTTCAGTTTAAGTCACGAGTCCTAAATTTGTCAAAACTACTTGAATATTTGATCAGTAAATACAGGTCATATGGAAGATAGAGAAGATGGTTTGTGATGGGCAAGTGAGAGATCATATTGCGTAATACTGTAAGGCAGTTTGTGATATTTGAGGTTGACCTTTCTCTTTTGGCAGCGCAGAATATTTTCCAAAATAGGCACAAGCCAGTAAGTTCCAACTCAGGAGCTCTGTGAGCTGGGAATCCATTCCTAGCAAGGGTTCAGTTTTAAAGCATCCAGCTTTAAATTGTCTTGAGATGCAACTCCTTATTCTTTCCACAGAAGGAATGGTGTTATTTTCTTGTAGAAAATTAAAATGACCTGCAAAGAAGGCTTTTTAAAAAGTATTTTTCTTTTTTAGTTCTGAATTTTATTGCTAAGTTGATAAACTGTCTTTTTCATTACTCCCCAATCACCATCTCATTTTTCCTCCCACAGATATCCAGGTTTTATTTTAATCATTATTTGCTTAAAACCTATCTAGCTATGACCCTGGAAATACTAAATATAACTGATTACTTTACACTTGCCAAACTGTAATAATTCTTTCTCCCTTCCCACTTAAGATTAAAACATGTAATGCAGTGGCAATGGGGAACATCTTTCATGTTTGAGAATTACAGAATAGCATTTTGATACACTGGCTTACCATAGGACCAGGAGTGAACTTTGTTGGAAGAACTGACAACCAGTGGGGTCAGAGATCCACTTGGTGGCAATCTCTCTGTTTCTAATGAAAGATATAAGATTTTTCATGCTGCATTTGCAGAAAAGGTAACAATGTGCCCTGACAGGCAGTAGTTTGACGCTTCCTACCATGTGGAAGACCTGTGCACAGTCTATTTCCCTGAGATAACATACAGGCAGAAAGAAGATGGTTTTCATTTTTTATTCACCTTTTATAAGCATCCACTAACTTTAAGCTCTAGGGGGTTGTACGTGATGACTTTCAGAAAACAAGGAAAGCTTTGCTGTCAGTAGAAGAAATTGGAGGACAACAGATAAGACAACTCTCCCCTGTTAGCCAAGTTCAGTCTGTTTCTGACTATTCACTGCAAGTGCTTAGTCCTTGTCGCTGTCTTTTTTGCCCCACAGTTGTGGGGGACAATATGACATAAATGCCAGTCTGAATACATAGTTCACAGCCTAATGTTCTTGTAAATCTGGTGTCCATTTACCACTGCATAACAGGAGCTTTTCTTCAGGACTGAGCACTATGGCTGATTAAAAAAAATCTGTTCTCTTGATGGCTGGCAGTTAGTATTAAATGATGGCAAGTGTACTCGCTTGTAAAAAAAAAAAAAATTAATTTGTGCAGTGGACTCCTACCAGATGTAAATGGAGAATGTCTAGCTTGGTTCATATGATCCATGTTTGCCATATAAACTCCGAAGACTGCTCATTGTTAGAGAAGTGATGGGTGTAGCAATTACCCTCAAATAGGCTCTGCTAATTAAACAGCAGAGTTTTCTCCCCAAAAGGCACTTAACGAGCAAATAAAAATGAGCAAGTTTGAAGTTACAGGACCACTTTACCATTTACAGCAAATATTTCTTAGTAGCAGAAAGAAGCTTCTACAGCAGTATGAAGTTCTGTTGCCAGTGTCAGGAATGATGCGAGTAAAGTGACCAGAACAAGCAAAACCTCAGTAGGCCACATGCTCTGTGAGCTTGTGTGTGTCAGTATCACTCTATCATTCACATTATGGACTGGACAGTGTAGAAAACTGCCCAGGTCAGCAGAACCTGAAGACTTGGGTTCCTCATGTGGCCCCATGTATGCTATTTGCTTCTCTTTGTCGCTAACTGGTTGGTTCTGGTAGCACAGTGCATTACAGGGCACAAAACCAGAAGGTTCTCTGCTGCTTCCTGAAAACTTGATAGCCTATACTATTAACTTTCTAGTGTTTGATTCCTTCTTTTCTACACAGACTTTTCTAAACTGTTGGTTCATTTGCATTCTGCCAGAAGAAGTTACATTCCTCCAGGCAGTTGAGAGACTAATCTGGAAGCATTGTGGTTTTGGCCTGTGTACCAGCAATGCTGGCTCAGGCCAGGCTGCTCAGATGGGCATTCCTGGGACTGCAGAGTAGTCCCAAGGGCATATTAAGAGCAGTTACAATAAAAGGCAAAGGGCAGTAGCTAGAGATCTAGAAATGTCTCCCCTCCATGGATTTTTTTTAAGGTAGTGCCAATGTAGAGATTAAGAGACTCCAGTTTCTTGTGAGCTGATTTTTGTTTTGGAGGAAGTAGTGTGTATGTGTTGGAAGGAGCTTTCTTTATGGAAGTGGGTGGAGAAAGGCTTTTACAGAAGACTTCAGGATGTACCACAGCAAACCCAGTATAGCACATTGAGAAAATAACCAATTGTCAGGTTGATTTTTTTAAGGTCTTCCTGCAAGACTGTTTCAATGATCTGCATGTGCAGCTGGAAATCAGTCTGGCAGCAGTACACATCTGCACTGCCCTTCTGCAGGCCCAATGTGAAGGAGAAGGTTATCTAGGGTAGTTGGTATTGGCATGAGTTAAGAAAGATCTTGAGTTGCAAAAATTCACTGTGTGAGTAAAAGGCATACTACAGAAGTAGCTTAAGTGGTAATTTGTTCTTGCTTTTCCTTCTGATTTCATTTACCTTTAAGCTTCCCCTCATCAGCCTCATCCCAAGAGGGCAGCTAGAAAGGAATGAGAAAGAAATGTAGAAAGAAAGGCTAAGCATAAAATGCTGAATAGCATTGCCTCTACTGATATCTATCTTGCTTAGCATAGTCTGAAATTTGGGAGGGTGCTGTGTTCTTTTCTGGTTGTTTTTTTTTGTCACGCCTTACATAACATTGTACATAATGCATAACATTATTCATGTATTGCAGTTTAAGGAAACTCTGGTAGAGTGATGACTCTGCTTATGAGCTACAGGGATCCTGTAAGTTTGGTTTTTTTCCTATCTAACACTTTCCAGAAATCTGCTGAATTCTATTAGAAAAACTGGATTTTTCATCCTCCCCCCTTTCCCTTCTCAGAGGGAAAAAGCAGCTGGGACTATCGAGTACACTTACTACAGCTAGTTACTGATATTCAAAATCTCGTCCCATTCTCAGAAATGATACTTCTAAACTTGTTATGCAGCATGAATTCCAAGCTGCTGGTGAGCATGAAGTTGCCTGGTTCCCCTGTAACAGAGAAGACTTTCTGTTCAGTGATTTCTGCTGTTACTAGGCTCTCAAGTATTTTTTGCAGAGTAAGGAGAGATTCTACAGAACCCTAAACTGCCATTTTTCTTTTTCGTTCAAGGATCTAACGCTTGTCCTCAATGGGTAGTTGTATGTGGAGATGGAAATTGAGGGGGACTATTAGCTGAAAATATTTGTTGTGAATTAAACATTCAAAATTATACCAAGACAAAGTAATCTACTGTCCATTTTAAATTATCAATGTTGTTATTTTTCTGATGCAATTGACCAGGTGGTGAAGCATTGTCTTGCTAAGTTTCCTGGCAACTGCAGAATAATATCACAGTATTAAAGCACAAATTAATGGCTGGCACAACAAAATTGATTTGCAAATTGTAGAGCTGTGTTGAGCTATATGAGGATATGAGGAATCATCTTTTTTTTTTTTTTCCCCCCAGTTCTGCAGAACATTTTTTCCATTTCTGCAGTATGATTTAAGTTCTTAGTTTTTGGTATTTAAAGGATTGATGCTGCATGCAAAAATCTGAGCACAGAAATGTTGCTTTTGGAAGGATATTGTAGTTGAAATTGGAGAGGCACTGAACTAAAAGAGCTATGGCAGACTCTAGGAAGGAACAAAAGTACTGAACCTTGGATTTGTTAATGTAGTTTCCACTCCATGAAAATAGAGCTGTCCCAGAAACTTAACTACTGTTCTGAACAGACTTCACAATGGATCCCCACAGCTTTAAGCTAGCCTGCATGAAAAGCCCTGTATTTTAAGGGATATCTCTTATTCATATGCTAAATGAATTACTTAGCTGTTCAATAGCTTGAACTCTGCAGAAAAAGCTAAGAAATATAGTTACTGAACACACTCTTCTTAGGGTGGATTTCCTCCTGAAAAAGCCTTATGTTTGATCTTAACAAAACTGACTATACTAGGTTCAAGCATTCCTCTAAGGAATTGTGTGTGGGTAATAAATCATGGATGTGTTTGAGACTTTGCTATTGAAATTACAGGTCAGGGTAACACATGTTTTGTACTTGTGACCCAGACAAAGAAATGGCATACTGTGTACAGACTTCTGAAAAGGCTCTTTAATGAGCATGTAAACAGCAGGTAGACACTGATATGTCTTAAATCTTTCTGCTGATAGTCTGTCCAGGATAGGGCTTGTTGGAGGCATAGTTTTGCAATAAATCACCTGACTGGGCCAGAGTTTCTAGGTAGAGGCCTTCTGAAAATCCTTGTCTGGGTCCAGAGGCTATCACAGAGGAAAACGTTACCTCTGGGGAAGGTAATACCGATATGCATTGGTATGATGCTGATAATAAGCGGCCTGAGGAAAAGGTTCAGGGTTAAAGTGATAGAACTGGAAGACAAAATTGCTTACTCCAAAATTGAGCTGAGCTGAGAGTCAGACTTTGAGGACATTCAGAGAAGCAGGCTATATAGAAGTTTTAGAAAGATGGAAGTACTGAATGCTTAATATCCCAAATAACTTCTGAATGATGGAACCTCTCTGAAGGCACTTGACTGTGATCTCAAATTATACTTCATTTTGCAGGCTTTGAATATCTGGAAATGATGTGTGTGTGTGTGTTGCCTTCATTCCCCCATTTCCTCCACATCCATGGGGATCTCTTAAACTCTGTAGCTGAAGGGATTTTGAGTGTTTTCTACAGTTAGAAACATTCTTGTACATTGTATAAGGACTCTCTATGTGCAGCTAAGCTCTTTAAGGATTACTAAAATGATAGGCAAACTGTAATTATGCTACAAACACTAATTATTGGAAAAATGGGACAAGTTCTAATTTTAAGACTGCTAAATATTCAAAACTGCTAAATGTTGTTTTTTCAAGACCGAGCTTCAAATTAACTTCACTTTTAATTTAAGCAGTCTTATGAAATTGATTACAATCTTTTGGAACGTTATAACTGGTGAGCTTTAATATTTTAAAATAATTCATAGCTGGAAGCTGGTAAAGACATTTGAATGGGGAGAAATAACAATAATTCCTTAAAGGGAGTACACTTGCTATAAAATATCCCTTAAAAGAGCTGTGGCACCTTTTATTTTTAAAGAAACATGCTCATGCTAGAGCAAATGCTAGTGACCGACCTTGATACAGAGACAGGCCTCAGTGAGCTCTGTGCATCTGTTCCATTCTCTTTCCTATGCTGCTACAACCCGTGGCATTGCTAGAAGTTAGCTGGAGTGTCAGCAGGTTGTTATGAGGTGCAGACAAGTCCTGCCCACTCATGCCTATGCAAGAAGAAAAGAATGGGGAAAGTAACAACAGGGATGCTCTAGGCACTCAGTATCACAAATACTGAAACTGTTTGCTTCTTTTAAATTGTACTTTAATGCATTACTAAAACTCTGTTTGAAATATTTCGGTTTTCATCTTTGTAATTAAAAGAAGCAGTGTGTGAAAATACAAAAAAAATGTAATCCCTGCAGCGCAGCAAATGGCACTTTATACCCCCAAACAAGGAATCAATTAGATATAAATTGATAGCTTATGAGCTTTGTCAAACATGATCTGTAGCATGAATTGTAATATAAACCACGTGAATTAACAATTCAGTTGCCATAGAAACTTATTCTGAAATTGTAACTGAAACTTGCTGAAGAACGCAGACCATGACATTTTGTTAGTTCTAAGCCTTTACATGTCATATTAGCTGTAACAATAGCTATGTGATGTGATTTCTTTTTTTTGTCCTCCTAACTTCCATTAACACTGGAAATGGGTTGTTTATGGTTAACTCTGCAGTTGCTCTAGTTGTTCTAGGTGCTAGGGATCACTCCATACTAGTGATCACTCCCAAATTCTGATGTTGCAGGTATTATGTAGGGAATAATAGGCTGTAATTATGTATTTAGTATTTGCATCCAAATGGCTTTGGCAGTCTCAAGCCAACTTCAAGGATATGCATGTACTCCTATATATACTGTTCACTCTTTAAAAGTTATATATAGCTGAGTTCACTAGCTTCCACAACTCGACTCCTAAACTGGATCTACAGTGACCTGCTATGCAGTAACAATTAGCTAATTCAAATGTTGGATGGCAGTATGTGGACCTTCCATTTCCAGGACAGTATTTTAAATCTTGGTGTCTAGTCATAGCTCTCACCCCTGGGTTTGTTCAGCTCAGTGCATTTGCAAATTGGACATCTATAGCTTTTGAGAGAGACTACCATTATATTATGTAGAGAGACGTTGCTGAAGTTGAAGTCCACATTTATATCCACCAGCTGGATCATGGTTAGGGAGATGAAAGGCTGCTCAGCTACTCTCCTGTGGTGTGTGCAGTCTATAGCCAGGTCTTTTGTCTTCAGAACTGTTAGTCCAATACTTCTTGTGCTAGAGTCACTTGAAATAGAGATCTTATTGAGCTGCTAGGATATAAAACTAAAATAACTTTCAAGTTACTTACTGCAACAGAAGATGTCAAATCCTTGTTCAGTTGAAAGTGAAGTGATATAAGACAGAGGTTTTGATCCAGCCTTTAAGTAGGCTTGAAGTCAAGCATCAAACATCCTTAGCCATAACTTTGTTCAAAGTTGCTATTTTCAGCAGTTTTGTCCTAGAGAAATCTGAGACTTGGCAAGAAAAGAGACAGCAAAATCTTTAAATGATGACTAGACAGCCAGGCCTAGCTAATCCAGATAGCTTTTAAAGCCCCTATTAGGTTAACAGAAAAGTCGATGTTGTTGACCTATTGGTTTGCTTACACTTTAAGCCTTTGGATACCTAGACATCTGGATGAGGCATCCATGGATTAATGAGGTCTCTGTGTAGTAATAGCTGACTGAATTCCTTTTTAACCTTTAGCCTGCTGTTTAACACATATTTACAAGCACTCAGTGCTTTGTGCTTCACCAAAGTAAAATACATAGCTGAACTCACTGCTATTAATCAATGCAGAATCATATTTGAAACGGTATTGTCTTGTGCACACTGATTCCTCAGTCAAACTAAGTTTGATTCCTTAATTTTCAGCATTTTTACAAGTTTTAAGATGTAGCCTCTTGCTTCCATTTTCAATCTGTTCTTCTTTTGGGACTGTTCATTTAGATTTTAACTATTTAAAAGGGCCCTGTGGTGTGTGTTTTGGCTGTTCTTACTTCTTACTGGAAACTGAGACTGGAATATTATAAAAACATACTGGTACATGCAGTCTTGGGCTGTCTGCCAAAATAAAGAAGGGACTGAGGGGCAGGGTAGGAATAGGTAGCAATAACTGGAATGAAAAAGGTCATGTTCTCAGAATAAGTGGCTGCTTGGCGTAAGTTTGGAAATCTGTTTATGCTAGTGATGAATTTGGCGTAAAGTAGTTGCCAGTTCTCTTCAATCTAGAATTTGGTTCTGTAGCCCTTCTGCATATCATGTGGAATTCTAATCTTGACCCCATGAGTCCTGTTTCCTTTATTTCTCTAAAGTTGATGGATTAATAAGGTTGGCTGGCTAGGTCAGAAGATTTGGAAAATTATTTGTGCATTTAAAGGGGCTGAAATCCTAAAGACTCCTAAAGTGAATGCAGTTATAGCAAAAGTCTTTAATAAATACCTAAAATAACAATCAGTAAACTTGTAGTTAATGGATATGGTGGATGGAGATATCTGTCTCTTTTCAGGCCACAGTTCCAACTAGGACGTGAATCCAGGAAAAAAAATGGGCTCTGCTATATAAACAATTGAAGCAGTTAAGTCTTTGATTCTTTGTGTAGCGTTGCAGAAGACATGCAGTTTGCAGGAGTGGGACACTGACTTCTTAGTGTATGAAACTGTTGTGGTCAATATCCTTTTAGCATATTGCATCTTACTATTTTCATGGATCTGATAATCTGAATAGCAATAACAGTGAGCATTTATGCTACTGGAGTTGGCAAGTCTGGACTAGTTTCTGTTGTTCGGACATAGTGCTGCTCTAGCAATAGGAGAAGATTCAAAAAACTTTGTCTGCAGTCAAGTTTCTCTCAGCCAAGGTACCATGGAATAGAAAGGAATATAATTCCTTAGTGCCTAAAAGCAAGAGAATTGTTTCTAGAGTTTCCAGAGTTTATTTATATTTGAATCTTTAGCAGAAATGGAGTCAGAGATGGGGGAGGGTTTGGAGAAGTATATAGCTGTAAAAACAAATATAATTGGAGTGACATTTAGTAAGATTATGAACTAGACCAATGGAAAACTACAGATAAAGAATGGCAGGAAATGTACACAAAACCTGATTCTGTGGGAATCACTTTCCACAGCACTCCCCTTTTGACAGCATGTAAAGGGTCAGATCCTCAGTTGATGTTAGCTATCTCCCAGTGGAGTCAAAAGGGCTGCAATGATTACCAGCTTAGGCTCTGATACAGCCCAGCTGACTTCCATCTTGCACTTGTGCATCTGATAATACTTTTATTTCTGTAGGATATAAACACGTGCATGGTAGAAACAGGAAAAAGCCACAACTTTTTTTATGCAAGAATAAAGGCTGGCAAACACCTGCAAATCCCCCCTCCCAACAAACAAACAACCAACCCGCTGACAACCTTTGACTCTTTACTTGTTTTCTGCTAGTATTCATCCATGCAAACTTTTGCTTACAAGAACATTCCTAGAAAGAGAAGACTAGAATATTTGCAAAAAGTGCTTGTGTGAGTAGTTGTGCATGATTTTGTGTAGTCACTGTGATTTCAGTCATGCAGAGAGCCACAAATTGATACCATATAGATTAGGGGAATGAACATGAATGGTGGGTGATTGATGTAATGCCATTAGGAGTTCAAATAATGAATAAGGAGCATACTTCTAAATTCAAAATCTGGTCAAATGTTTTCCTACAAAAAAGAAAAAAGTAAATATTTGTTGAAGAGTCCTGTTGTCATGAGCAATTATTTATGTCAGTTTTCATGCATGTTTTGCCAAATTTATTAGAACTGTGACTTTGTAGAAGAGCACACTTAAAAATCTTAATCAAAACAACTTTTGTAAATAGATTTATACTCTATTATTGTTCCCAGTGCAGTTGATCACTTTTCAAGGATGGTTCCACTGAATTCCACAGGCTCATTTATTGAATAATGAAAATACAGTCTAATGCTGAGATTTCAGTGAGAAAACGTTTCAAATGATATAGCTAAATGGAGGTGTGCAACATCAGGTTGAGACAAGTGCTGTAGACAGTGGGGTGTGGATCTGCTGTAATCATTGCATCCTCTATACTATAATTTATTATAAACTCTTTTGGTCCTGTCCATGCTTTTCACATAAAGCACCTGGTAACAGTGACATTACAGACTTGCTGCTACTTTGTTATAGTATGTTGCTTCCCAAATTTAAGAATTGACCTAAATTCTCTAAAGCTGAACCTTAAGGAGCACAGATGTCTGTCTTTACCTGGTCATGAAACATCTGTGCCTAAGAGTGATGCAAAAGTTCTGGGAAAAAATCTTTGTTACCTGCTTCATTGAGATTCCCTGACTCTCATTTGCTAGCACCTTTTTGTGGCTATGAATAGGAAGCCTAAAAAGAGGGACATGTACTCAACTGCAGAGGCAAAAATGGCTTCCTAAGAGACAGGCTGTGAAAAATCAGTCTTTTTTGTACAAGTAAGTGTAAATTTACAAGAAGAAAGGATGTGGGAGACTGAGTAGTTCATAGGTTTGCTATAGTGCTACCTAATGCACACAAAGTGGCAGTCCCTAACACTTCTCCAGTCATGTTGTTGCATTGCTTCAGCATCTTCAAAGTGTCTTGATTCATCTCTGCCTACAGTCCTGCTATGTCGTCCTTCTTTGCGGGATCTTGCACAAGTATGGCCAGCTACGTAATATATGAATGTTGCCTAGTAACATTGATGCACAAAATAACTATCAGAATATTATCTACAGGGATTACTTGCTTAAGGCTTACTAGACTCAGGGAACACTTAAAATGTGTATTCTAAAAATACTAAATATATTAATATGCTTACTCATTCCTTAACTTCTAATGTGAGGTAACACCAAGATGCTGAGAGCATTGAGATTGGCCTCATTATCTACAAGATCCAATTCAGACTGGCTGAGCACTGATAGTCACTGTGTCATTATTGTGATAAGGATAAAATGATGGCCATTTTTAATTTTACCTTTTATTTGCAAAAGATGTTCAGTCAGTGCTATTGACATGAATGTTCCACTGTTGTCTTGTAGAATTCGCACAATGCAATAGACGAAAACTTTTTTCTTGCCTTTTTTAACATTTCAAGTGGCAATTCCTGTGCCTGTTAAATGTGTTTCTGAGCATTTGAAACATTGAAAATGATTCAAGAGTAAAATCCTAAATACAAAATGCCTTAGATCATCAAGTTCCTTTTGTCTAGTAAGCCATGATAATCGCCATGTAACCCAGGATTATCTCTCAAGAAGAAAATTGACTTAAATGGTTTGCCTTTGCTGAGTTCTTAAGATCTGGCAAGTCATGTGTAATTGTGTTAAACTACACTTTCAGTAAAGCTTCTAAGCTGACCATGGTGACTAGCTTAATTTTTTTTTTTAAAAAAAAAGTGCACACCAACTGAAAGCCTCTTACTGGTCTGATGGAGACACAACCAAGGATTCAAAAGCTTAAAGAGAAAGTTTGAAAAGCAAGTGATGACTAGACAGGGTCACTGTATTAAAAAAAAAAAGGGAAAAAAAGAGAAAAATACAGCTATAACACTGCTCTGTGCATGGAGATATGAGTCAGTAATGTTTTCTAATCTAATTCTGTTATCAGGCACTGGATTTGTCCTGGTTTTAGCTATTCTGTATCCTGCAGGGGGAATTATGAAGGTGGAGTCTCTGAAATAAGCCAGAATTTAGTTTCTATCTTGCACGTGCAGCTGAGTTTACCCCTGATAAAAAACCACAGTTGCTCTTCTGCTATCTGTCAGGGTTCCTAGTTACTGCTATTAAAAAATATAATAAACTGAACATGGCTTTCTCAGTAAGGCTCTGAAATTTTTTATATTAGCTACAGATCTGGTGCAGTTTGAATAATGAAATATGCTTGGGGTTCGTGGTTTTAGCTGAAGTTGGCAGAGTGAAATATCTGGCAAAGGAAAAGCAATCTAGGTAGCTCAGACTAAAGCACAGATAGATAGTTGTGGTAAGTGGAAGTCAGCAAATTTAAGCTAGAAATGATAGGTAAGCTGTTAATACTGTGGATAAACAAACAATTGCAAAATGTGCCTAGAATGCAGTGAACTTTACATAGTTTGACATCCGTGTATCAAGACTTGTTCTCACTCTAAAGTTTTCAAGTAGTTGAGTTTATTGTCTTCTTCCTCCTTAACAGCAAGTGCATGGTATTCTTGTGTTGCAGTCACGGAACACCAGCCCCCTGGAAAACAGTGTTAATATCAGCATTAAGGGAGTGGGGGAAGATGAATCCCTGAAGGATTAAATATTGGATCATAGTATAGCAAAGCAGTGTTGTGGCTTGGCTCTGGTAATTTTTATTTGCCTAAGCTGATGCCAGCCATAGGAAACTGTGCATTAGTCTTCTCATTCAGCTTTGTGGTTTGTCTCTAGCTACCCAGCCTGTGGCCCCTGCAGATGTAGATGTTCTGCAGTTTGAAGTATAGGAACTTAATGCACCTTTTAGAGACTACTTAGTGTTTGTGTGACTTACGTGAACACTAGGAGTCTTGGCTGCCAGATGTCAATAGTGGTTTGTAACTAAAACACAGACCAGAGAGGTCAGAGTCCTAAAATGAGGAATGTTGTGGCCTGATGTGAGTCGTCATGCAAGGCGGGAAGCTGAGTCCTCATGCAAGGGGGGAAGCTGTCTAGGCAAGACAAGCTCAGTGCCTACCTCAGGCTGCACTGTAGTTGGGTTTAGACACACATCATGGAGAGGATGCAGTATGTTATAGTGACAGGTTTGGGGTTTTTTGGCTCCAGTGGGAGCAGGCTGAACCCTCTGATAAGGATGGTGAGCTGACTTTTAGCCTTTTTGGGCTATGGATTCCGACTCTCGCCCTCACTCAGACCCTCTGGACAAGTTCAGTCTGCTAGAACAGGAGATTATGTTTAAGCTATTGGAAGTAAAGGAATACAGTCCTGCTCAGAGCAAAAATCCATTTTTTTTCTTACCTTCTCTGAAACAAGATTACCTTTGTTTCACCCTGGAGTGAGGAACCTGGCACTTTTAAATATCTAATGGTAACATAGAGTGTTTCCCTTACCAGTACATTCAGCATCTTTAGCACTGTGTTCCATTTTTCAAATGCCATGCAGATGGATTTATTAATGTACCAAAGATGATAAATTTACTTCGGGAATATTTTCAGCCCAGATCACAGTGCTGCTTTTATTTGCTGATGGGCCTCTGTATTTCTTTGCCAACATTCCTGCATGTTTCTGGTTCTTATTTATTTTTCTAATGCTAGTTTCCTCTCATTAATCACTCTAAACCTATACAAAAGTGACTTTCTCATATTACAAGAAGTCTCTTACAGGACATGGACCTTATGTTACTTCCTGAATATATTATAGTATCTTATTTAGGCTACACATTAAAGCAAAATACTTGATTAGATCACTTGCTATTTCTGTCTATGGCAAAATAGTATCTGCAAGCTTAACCCTAGAGACTGATTCTGGCTAATCATATAGCGCAT
Organism: Podargus strigoides; assembly: GCA_028020825.1. NCBI lineage: Eukaryota > Metazoa > Chordata > Aves > Caprimulgiformes > Podargidae > Podargus > Podargus strigoides. The sequence goes on along the minus strand of CM051626.1, from coordinate 21,628,876 downwards.
AAATCACGAGTGGCCTTCAATGTAAGCAGCTTTTTAATACCTCAGTCTCTCAGTCCTGATAGGACTCTTCCCTAGAGGACAATTCAACACCTGGTTATTATATATGAAAATACAGAAGTATTTAAGGTAGATACATTTGTCTCCTTCTTACTGAGCATAAAATGAGCTGGCTAGCTGTGATTTTTGGGAACCTGGTCTGGAACTAAAATAAGATTGGGCTTTTTTAGCATTAGGCAACTGAAATGCATAAAGCAATCCCTGCAACAGAAATATGTGTCAGTTATAATTAAGCATCATCTATATGTGGAGCGGGGGAAGGGGACTGAAATGGGTGATTTAAAAGAAAGTTCCTCCCACACTGCATCACCTAGTGAGAATGGGGGTAAGCCCTGCTGCACTGCAGTGGTTTTTACATCTCTTCTGTTTCTGAGGACCAAAAAAGCTGTTAGGAAACAAGTGAGCACCTAGAAAGAGGGGGAAAGAATATAAGGTGTGCTTATCCCACTCAGTAAATCTGTGTCAGTCTATAGGGTTTGGGGCACCTGTGTGTTGGAAGGATGATTACTGGAATTTCAGGAACTAGCCTTTGTTGAAGAGGAAAGTGATTTCTTATGACAAATTGCATTTTCTGGTTATTGGTCATTCATCCCTGTTTGAGGTTCATGCAAGCAATTTTGGGGAGTAAAGCCATATTACTTTTAGAATGCATCTTATTATACTGGAAGAGCAGATATTTTGGAAAGGGGAAGCAGTAATATTGCGGGAAGGATCTATCTCATTCCCTCAGCCTTCAGCACTGCTTTGGGTTTTACCTGCTGAGCTCTGTGCATAGCTCTTGAGTATGCTCAGTACAGCTTTCAGGAGCAGAGAATAAACACTTCCAGCAAATTTACTCAGGAGGAGCCTGTCTGCCAAGTGGAGCCAACTCCCTCCTTGGTTGTGTTTATGAAAACATTGTTTAAATGGGGAAAACAAGAAAAGAGCAAACAGATTCCTCGACCCACCCAGCACTTCTCTCTGCAGCACAGCCACTCCTGTTGTGTGGGAGCCATCACATGATGGGGAGATGTTTCTGGGAGCTGTTATTTTAAAATATTGGCAGCACATCATCGGGTGGGACTGCTCCGTCATGTATCTTCTTACATTCTTCTACTAGCTACTTTTCCTTGCTCTGCCTGTATCAGCTGTAATAACATTATACTGTTTATCCTCTGTGTGACTTTTTTTCACGTGCTTTGAATGAGGGTTTCTCTGTGGATGATGTGCCAAAGACCACACACCAAATCTGACACTTGTGAGTCTCTGGAACCCCAGTGAGGAAACAGTTAATCATCTCCAAATGACATGGATGGCTTTTAACACTATTGATGCACATGCATGGGTCAGAGTCTGTGCCCAGATGCACAAAGAGGCAGTGTTACTCCAAACACAGATTATTTGCGCAACGCATGAAAAATATTGTTGTGTGTTCTTGCTCCCTGGTACAGCCAGAACTTCAGTCTGGCTGCAGGTTCCTGCTGCGCATTTTACAGCAGCTTACATTTAACTCTGAGCCTGGCTCCAGGAGGTCCTGACTTACAATATCCTGTTCCATTCACTAGACAGCAACCTCCTTCCCATTTATGGTTTGGGACAGTGACTGTGCATAAAGAGAAGGAATGGCAGAGGAGTGATAAAGCATATGCAAGCCTTCGCATTGTGTTTTGAATAGTAGCTAATGATATTTGGAAAGCTACTTGCTGTTACACAACATTGTTCAATTCCAGTGAGGGAGACCCTTTGCACCTTGCTGGGTGTTCAGAAACAATGAACCAGTCACAAAAGGATTTTGCTTTAGCAGTTGTTTCTGTTGGCTGGCTTGCTCCCGATAACATCTCCTCCTGCTGTGTACAAAGAGTGCTTGAACTAACAACTTTAATATCTTGCATGGTCAAGGTTTTGTTTTAAAGGGTGTAGCAGTTTATTTTTGGAAGGAACTGAGGAGCGGCCACATAGCATTGAACTCTCCTATCCTGTTTATCACCTCCAAGTGCAGCCCTTCTCCCAAAATGGGTTTTCAAGATGCAGCTCTGTGCTTAACTACAAGATAAGATTTGGCAGTCAGTTTTCTGCTTTTAGCAAAGTACTAGTTGGCACAGGAATTTTCAAATGGAAATTGCTTGGGGATAAACTAATTAGGTTAATTCACACCTAGAATAATATGAGACACTAGTGGAGTTCCTTTACAAGTGAATTTGTTCTCTTTTCCCCATGTGTTTTAAGTCTGCTGGAGTGTAACTGCCATAGCCACAAAAAGGCTGATTACTCTGTCATTCTGTGATTAAGTCAAAGAAGGGCTAATCCACACCTTAGCTGAAAAAACGTAATGCTTGAATGTTCTTGTGTTATTTATCTTGTCTTGTATAGTGTTTTGCTTGTATTCTTGGCAGAATCATGCACAAAGCTTTTTCTGCATTGCAGGCAATGTAAGAGAAGAAAGTAGAGGGAAAATCACTGCTTAAGAGAGCTGTCTAAACTAGGTGGATGGGTACCAGCAACCCTAAATTGCAGACTCTTGGAGTTCCAAATAATCTAATCTAATTCGGCTGTCTGAGAAGTATAATTTTACTAGACTTCCAGTTGTGTGCTCCAGGAACATGACTAGAATGCTGCACCAGGAACTCTGGTGTGCCTAATGCATCACTTGTATAGTTTCTTGAATGAATGCTGATAAGCAAAGCTGCAACAGACCAGGTGCGTAGATCTGTTGACTTTAATGAGACTTAAGTCCCTTCTTCCCAGGTGTCCTTCTTGAATTGGTGTCTGACTACTCTAGTACTTCCTAAGCAGTTGAATCCAAGTCAAGAGAATTAAGAAAACTCAAATTAAGCAAAGCCCCACAACCTGCTTGGTTAAGGGCAGATGGAGTGATGGGTAGGAGTACAGAAGACTGTAGTGTGTTCCCTATTGCTGCAAATGCATCTTTAAAAACATTACCAAAATCCTCTGCCTATCACTGACTAATTAATAGAAACAGGGCAAGCCTTTTTGTTCTGAGTGTCATCCAGCATAAGGTAACAGGGCTCCTCTTTGTACGGGCATATCTACAAATGCTTATCTACAGGGTTTGAAATGGGTCTTCCAATTTTACAAAAAAAAAAATCATGAGAGTTTTAATCATGTTCTGCTTCCGTTCTGCAGAAGATCCTGGCATATGCGTTTGAAATGGTAGTCGAGCATAGAGCTCTGTACCAGCCACTGTAACAGCAAACAGATGTTATCTAGTGAGGTTCTGAATTAATTGGAAACACCAGCTCCCTGAAGGAGTAGCATCCTATGAGACTGTTTTCTCAAATGTAATTAAGTAAGTGCTGAGTTCAGATGGAAATAGCGCTGGGGACAAGGTTCGGGGTGCAGAGAACACAGTAGTTTCCCAGTTTTGTGGCAAACTGTGCTAAATTCATCCCAGCAAAATTTGTCAGTTTGTACGTTGCTCTAAAAGTTATACAAATGGTTGCTAATCTGTTATTCCAGAAACAGGGAGCAGAGGAATTGTTGCTGTCCAGGCCTTGCTAACTTTCCCAGCTGCATTTCCTATAGCAGGAGCTCAGGAAGGAACAGCTGCAATTGTCTTATGCTACAAAAGGATTCCCTCTTGCAGGAAAAATCCCCCACTGAGTGGATTCACTAGGTTTTAAGCCTTCTTAGTGCAGAGTGTCAGACGCAGGACAGGTGTAACAGCTACAGAATTGGGTCTGTCAAAGGTAACACAAGATATAGAACAGTTGATTTCTGATGTGCCCCTCTCATGGATTTCCGTGCACAGTTCTGGAGTGTCCAGTTAGGCACTATGTATGTGGCTTGCGGTTCTCTCTAGTTTGCACAGTTAATCCATAACCATAAGGTTTCTAGGCCTTCTAAGTAGTACCATCTCCAGCAGTAATGCTCTACTGTCCTCCAGAAAGGATTTTTCCTCCTGAGTACTGTATGAAATTATAACCTCTTCCTGAAACCATTTAACTGTAAGCATTCTCTCTCAATAACTTAATGTATTGCCTTTGTCTTCTCTAGATCCTATGTGACCCTCTTATTCCTGACAGTGACAGAAGTTGCTATCCATGTGCACTACATAGGTATTTCACCTTAGTCTCTCCATCAGTCCCAGTGATCTCCTCTTTATTAAAAATAATTACTGTTTTCTGGGTCTGTTTCACAAAGAATTAGAGAGATTAGTGGCAGAAACTAAATGCAGAAGCAGTTACTGTTTCTTCAAGAGGTCAGTTTGTCTTGTTAGAAGTGAGAAGCCTCTAGCAGCACCCTTACATCCTTGCTCCTTGAGTGCTGATCTTTGGGCTTAGAAACGTTTAGCAGAGGCTTGATACTAGGTTAACAACAACTGTAATGAAAATAGAGTATTTATGTGTATTGGAAAACCTTTTAACAAGTCCACAGATTCTAGAAGATTGGTGAGAGCAACTGAAATAAGTTGTGCTTTGTTACAATTTTATCGTGTGTTTTGAACAGTGTTTGAATACAGATCATGTGGATAAAAATTATTACCAAATTTCCATTATAAAATAAAATACTGTGGCATCTGACCCAGCCAATACTGCAGTAGTTTCTTTTCCTGCTGGAGGTTGTCTTGTTCCTTGAACAATATTTACTTAAGTAGAGAAAATTCCTCCACGTTTCCTGATAGTTTGCTTGGAAAGTAGTAGTAAAACCTCAGTGCAAGCCACATAATTACTGTAGTAGTAAACTGCAATATGATGCCCACAAATTTTCTGGTGTTTAATTTCTATAAGCTTTTGTTGTGAAACACTTTGTAATGCAGATCAACACATGCTAGATCAGTGGTTTCCAGACTTTTGCTGTGACAGCACATGTGGCTACAGAAAGTGCACAGTGCATGCAGTCTTGAGGACAGCACTACTAGTTGCTTGAAACTGCTGGTATTGCACAATGTTTCTAGTTGCTTCATTTGAGAGATGCTGTGCCAAGCCTAGTCCAACTTAAAGGTTTTTAGGAGAGTAATTTTTATCCCATCTTTCGTCCCATGAACTATGAAAGAGAAACAAGCATGGGGCAAAGGGACTTGCCCAAAACAAGACTGCAAGCCAGTGGCAACAGGGAAATACAATACACGATGGTGGGAGGACTGCAGCAAATCACCACTCCTGCTAGCTTATCTGTAAGATCCTTCATGACTGGGAGGGAGCAGATGGGATTGCTACAAAAACACTGACTGTCCCGTTACCCAATCCAGACAGCTTAAACAGTGAGGCAGTGTTCAGCTAGCACTGCTGCAGAAGCACATAGGAACAGTATAGGCAAGTTCCCAGCGCACCCATTTGCAAGAAAGACAAGTTTTGTTGCCGAAGGCTTTATTTGAGCTGTATCTGCGCTAGCAAAATAGAAAGCCATGTTTCTCTTTTCAGATAGCACAGCCAGGACTCCAGGTGTTCTTATCACCATAGTATCTAACATTATTTTGATATCAGTGTTGCTAAAGGCAACACAGGAAAGATTGCCCGTGGTTTGAACTCTTATCATTGTTGAGCAGACACAGGGTCATCTATGCTGGGGAAAGCCATTCTCTGCAGCCTCCTGGGACACGCTGCAATAGGAAGAGATTTGGTCTCTGGGATTCCCATAAAAGAGACTTGGCTGACACCTCTTCGTCAATGCTAGCAGTCTCACACTGCAGTGATTTACTGCTTTGAAAGCCTTAGATGGTTTTTAAACTGAGATTGGATATGCCTATTGGCAAGATTGTATAAACTGTATTGGGAAAGTTCATGCCATCTATGCTATGAATTTCACTACTGATTAAGTTGCTTATGTGTGGACAGATTCCTAGAGGATCTAGCACAGCCTTCAATGGGATAGAGCTGATTTACACTGCCTAAGGATTTGGTTCTTTTTGTCTGGAACACACTGGGCTACAATGTTCCTGTCAGAGAGGAGGTCTCTGTCTGTGGCAGCTGTGTTGGCTGGAGCACTAGAAGGTAAGCAGTCACCTAGTAGGCCCTTGAGTAGCTGCAAGAATAATTCACTAAGAGGAAAATCCTGAATTTGCCAGACCAGTACCGTCCACTTAGATGCACTCTACCCTTCACTGTGCAGGCTTCCCTCCAGAACTGAGGCTGCAGCATCAGCAGCACACCAGTGATGCACTGACTTGGGAGACAAGTTTTTCTTCTGCTTGTTCTGAAACAGATTGCTAGAGTTCACTTAAGTATTACTGCTCTCATTCAGGTTGTGAAATTCACTTTGCAAGTTTACAAAGTGCATTTTTTTCTCCAGAAGTTGGAGAACAAGTTTTCTCGTTAGGTGTTAGTACTATGTATGGGTCAGCACAAAGCAGATTGGTGCTTGATCTGCTTTTCATTCCAATTACTTTTAAAGGAAGTTTGTGCTTATTGTGAGAAGCCACATGTGAGATATGACAGCTAACACAAATTACTCTTTCATCTCTACAGTCCAGTCATTAGATGGCTGTTTGGAATATAAAAGCATGTGCATAACAACCCTCTTCCCCTGAAACAAGACTTTATTTTAGATACTTACCTTTCCCATTCCTATTGTATTTGAAAGACTTAGAATCTTTATGTAGCAATTATCTGAGGGAAAAAAAAGGTGTGCATCTGGGAGATAAGGGTGTGTGGCAATAGGTTGCTGGATGACAATAGGTTAGCACTGGACCTTTCTATCTTTTTCTCTCCTGCACTCTGGCATCACCAGCCAGGGCTCTTGATGCTGCCTTCAGTAAAAATGATAACAGAAATTATTTCCTGAAGTACATTTTATCAGCTGTCTTGAAAGAGAAGAATCTGGGAACAGAACACTGAGTGCGATCTAGCTCTATCCATAGAGGGCTGAAGGAAAAAAAAAAAAGTCTGCCAAAGCATTACAAAGGAGGAATAAATCTTAACCAGTGCTATGCAGAGACAGAAGCTGTGTTGGGGAAGGGCATTTTCCATTGTCACCCAAAAGGCAGTGGCAGATCAGCTTCATTTCCCCTTTCCATGTTAGCTGTGCTGAACCCATCCTTGGTTTTTTTTAAGTCTATTTAGTTACATAATCAGGGAGATCAAATGTTGAGCTCCAACCAAGTAATTCCTCTTTGTCAGAGAAACTAAATAAATAAATGAGATAAATTACTAAAGAGGACTCCACTGATGTTAGGACTGGGGGGAAAAAACCCTCCACCATCATTTGAATAAATCCTCAGCCCTGATATATTTAAATTTAAATCCATATAACTTAAAAGTTATTTTCAAAAATGCTGCTTACTTCAGACACTCAGTTCTTGTGAGGAAAAAAGTACAGGCCCAAGAAAATTCAAATTGGGCACCTGCAATCAGCAATCACTTAAATCAATTTTTACTCTGTATGCTGCTGTTGTCTCTAGTCTTACTGCTTTGCCTTACACAGTACAGCTCTGTTCTGAACTTCAATGCTACTGCATTCCTTATGTCATGTAAATAATGCTACAGGACATGTTTCTACCTCACCACATTTAATTTATTTGACAGTTATGTCACTGAGATACATGATTTGTGCATTCAGAGTGTCAGTTTTAAATAAACATCTCTCATTTAAATACTCTGTAGAAAGCTGTGAGTGTTACAAAATACCTCACTCACCAACACTGATTTTTGGAAACTACAGTCATTGAATTATCCTGATACGCAGTTGAAGAAGAGAGCTCACTGTGCATAATGCTTTTTGCAAAATAAAACTATAATGATATTTGGTTACAGTTTACACCCTGCCTGCATATGCTGACCTGCAGCTCAGACTAACCAGGGCCTGCATGTTTTGAGGTTCATGATCAGAGGTCAGGAGATAGGTATTGCAGCTCTGCTACTTAGTGACTGGCTGAACAAGTTTCACCTGTCTCTTTAAGGGCTTCCTCATTTGTCAACAAGAATAATTAAAACAATTTACCGTATCAGTGATTACAAGAACACATTTGAAAGTTGAAATGCTGTAGAGGCTCTATGTTTTGAGGTGCAGAACTAAGTAGCCCTGCATTTATATTTTGGTAATAGGGGTCTACAGCATTGGGAACTTCTGAAAGAGGGAGATCTGATAACAGAACATAAAAAGAAGCCTACATGTGATAGACCACTTGCTTCTTGTGTGCTTGACCCTGCACTGTGTGAAACATTACCCTCTCCCTCTAAAGAAAAAAGACCTCTCTATTGATGTAGAAAAGAAAAAACCTCTTGGAAAGTAGCAAAGCCATCCCTCTGTGCCGAGTGCTTCACTGATGCCTTGAAATTGCAAGAGTACATAGAAATGTCTGTCAGAAATATGAATGCAACTATATTGCATAGATCTCATTTTTACAGAAATAATAATCACACAGAGCAGAGAGCAAGACTATTTCATTTAGGAGAGTTTGCAGGTAGATACAGAGTTGTTTGTCAGAATAAAGGAAATGGTATTATGTAAAGAAGCGCCATGAAAAATTTGATCTAAGGAGACCAGACAGTGGAGGAAAGCAAACATGTCTTTTGGTATAGAAGGAAACAGAAAAAAACGAAGATGAAAGAAAAAGAGTCAGAACATATTTATATAAAAGCAATTAAGACGCTATGCATTATTTGGCAATTATATGGCTATTTCTACTACAGGGAGGAAAAAGCAAGCTTTCACTGTTTGTACTTTTCTCTTGGGAGTGTTGAGGGCATTATTACTTAGGTTCATGAAAACTATGAGCACTGAGAAATAGGGGCAGGGAAGATAGATGTACTTGTAGTTTTGGACCCCAAGGACCTACAAGATCTTCCCTCACTGGAGCAGGAGGGAGCAAGTAGTGTATGTGCCCCCAGGCTTCAAAAATATTTTGGTTATTGTGATTACTACACAAGTGCTGACTACACAGGGTCCCAACAGAACCTCAGCATTCCTTTATTTCCACCCCAATAAAGTTCTTTAATCAATGTTTCCCCTGTAGGGGAAACAGCAGATAAAGTAGTAAGGGAAAAAGGGTAATATGACACAGGAAAACAAGTTGTTCTTCAAATGGAAACCACAGAATGGCAACAGCTTCTCTTAAACAAGTAAACTAAGATTGCCACAATCTGCTCATGCTGTGGCATAAAACCCAAAGCAAATCCCAGGGCATGTGGCAGTCAAAGCAGAGGGAAACTGAAGACTAGGAAGGGCTTGCAGGGCTTTGAAGGAAAACATCCATTCAACCTGGCTTCTAGTCTCTTAAAAGGTTTTCCTCAACAGTGCTCCTGTGCTACACTAGACATGGTTATTTCTGTACTGGGCCATTAGTTCATGCTGTGAAGTTTGATATAGAAGATGAGGCCAAGGCATGTGTTTCAACCTTTGATAAGAAAATGCTGATGCTGGGAGACTTCAGGTATACCCTGGCATATTCACAAACGCTGTTAAAGGGCATAGCATTCAGCTGACAACACTTTTGGGTACATTAAACTTAACAAGTTGACAAAAAGGAGAATATACACCAGAACTCCAGTCAGTTTTGTCAAAGTTGACCAAAACTGCATTAACTGTCCCAGCATCTTTGCACAGTCCAGCAAGATAATTTTCATGTCTTTACAGAAATACCATAATTCATGGAAAAGAGGAGACTGAATAATTTTGATTTGCTTTCGAGCCACTGATATATTATTTGGGATACTAATTTGGATGCAGAGAAAGACAAACTTACTGACCCAGAAGGTAGAGCACATTTAAAGCACAAATCCAATTTTTTTGTTAGTGGACAATTAAATTTTTTTAAAATTTTCATTGAATAATAACTGTAGTGTATAAATACGGTGTTGTACAGAGAATTTGGTTTAAAAATGTACGTTTTAGGAAATAAAGAAGCAATACTTTCAAAATGGATCATGATTTTCTGATTTACTGATGAGCATTAAACAGAACAGGAGAGAGCAGAAATATGAATTATTAGCATAGTCTTATCTGTTAGAAACATTAAATAGGACATAAAAGATACTGTCATCATGCTGCATAACACATCCCACTAAATGTAGTTTTGCTAGTGACAGCCCCACCTTTTTGTGGCCTAGCAGCTTTGGATAAACACACACTCCACAGCTACGTCCTGACCTTTCCATGAAGTAACAGAACTGGTTTGCCAAGGCTCTTTATGCTGGTTTAGATGGCTTTAGTTACCTCTTATCTGTCAGGGATAGACCAAGAAAGTGGCATTTGAATTTTGTAAGCTTTCAGCAAGATTTGGGGCAGGATTTTGTAGACCTTATGAACTGTGACTTCAGCTGCTTTTTGGTCCCAGTAAGAGAAATTTTCTGTCAAATGATTCCCGGAATTTGTAGTCTACAATTGGAAAAGTATTAGCCACATCCAAACTCCTGTCTGACACAAACTCAAAATAGCTGAGGGAAGGGAAACAGTAGCTAACTTTTAGTCTTACTCCATGGATGCACGGATTGCATTAGAAGTTTTGGCCTTGTTCCAGCTTGTGTATGAACCTTGCACAGCATTTGTCAAGTGCTCAGCATTAGTTTGAACACACCAAATGGAACAGAGGAGACCTGCTTTCCCCACCTTCCTGCTCTGTTCCTTGAATTTGTGAGAGGAGCCTGTGGTTCAGCACCCTTGTTGCAAGCTCCTGCTTCCTCCCACTCGCAATAGACCAGTTACAACAGCCTGTAACTCATCTCACACATTAAAAGTGCTGAAGTTAGGGTTGGTCATTAAGTAACAACACCAGATACCTGCTAAGGGAAGAGTCCTTCTTACCAAATCAATAATGGTTAGGCACTTTTCTTTAATTGAGTTTATTGTTTGTGTTGAGTGGGGGGTTTTTTTAGGTAATGGTGTACAGTGTGTATATTTCAAGCACAGTGAGCTTGTTTGAAGTTTCCCTTTGAACACTCCACTCAGGCTCCAAACAATCACTTTTTGAAGTCTACATGCCCAGGAGGAGAATCTTTGTCTTGCAATGAAAAAGCTGGTTCTGTAGATTAGACACAAGTCTAATACTGACACAAGTGGCTCCTAAAACTGTGATGCCCTCAATACATGGCACTAAGGAAGGTGTGAAATTTCTCTTTGCTTTCATAGAAATTTAAGGAAGTCATTGAATAGTGGTTTACTGTTTTATTTTGTTGGTTTTCTTCCCCTTCTCTTTGCTGCTGATATACAGAGAAATTGAGCAATGGTTTGCTAGATCTTCAATAATACTTGAATGGTCTTTGCAAGTGGTCCCTCCTCTTGATCATTCCCAGATACAAATGAAATACATGGTCTCTGTCAGGATCTAAAGGCTGGGATCCAGGCTTGCAAATTTATCCTAGAATTATGCTTATTGGGAACATCATATTTAGAGTCCTCAGACAGTAGGTCCTTGGGAACAAACATTTTCAGTGAACAGTTCCTGGCAAGAACGTATTTGATATGGAAGTAAAGTTCAGTAGTCTGAACATGTCTATGTCTCGCTCAGGACTGTATTATTCTCTATAGTTATGTTACTAGTAAGTTAAATAGCATATTCAAAGTTTATGTCAGGGGGTCAGAAAAGGTAAATCCTCTGGGAATGATGGAGTGTTTCTGTTAAACACTTATGAAGCTTGTCTGTTTTTTCTCAGCTGTTTCAGTTAATTTAGGAAGAGATATTAACTTTGCCTACAAAACTTGCCCCAAAGGACTTTACTAGTAACATAACTACTAGCTAGGATTAAGTAAGAACTACCCAAACATAGTATTAGGGAAAGATACTATCAGTTTAAGCAGGGTTATGAATTATTAAATTCTGTTGTATCAGATTAATTTCCTGTGCACCTTGTTTCTTAACAATATACTAATATACTCGGCCTTTCACCACTCTCTCAGTGAAAGTTCTTACTATTTTCAGAATGTGGGTGTTCATTATTTTTCCAAGTAGAAAAAACCCAACAAGCTTGTTAAGGTAGTATAAGCTGGATACTTCAAACCACAAATCAGCGTTGGTACTTACAATAAAACCAAAGGAACAGTTTCTTTTTCATAGCTAAGACTTCATCCACTATTTAATGCAATACTGGATTTCCTGTGCCTCTGCTTAATTCCACCAATATTTATCTCCTTATTTTTCTACTCGCGCACCTTCTCTTCTGAATGGGAGGAACTCCTCTGCCAAACTTCAACTACCCCCTAACTGTCCTCCAAAAGCCTCTTCAAGGACTGTCTTTGCTGTGCTACCTACAAATCACTGTCACCTGGCCGTCCTGAAGCTGGAGGCCATCTGTGACCATGGTGACTGCTGATTTATGTGAGCACACCCATCTTCATTGATATTCATGCCACTTCTTTCACACATTTTTCCCTTAGTCACTCAATTTCTTGTCTTGGGTACATGGAGTGCAAAGGGTTTGGGGTTGGAACTGCCTAAACTAATGCACATAAGGTACAAAATAGATTTAGAGCTTCAAAAAAATATGTTGAGAAATAATAATGTGTGTGGAGTTCATATTTGTCAAAACAAGATTGTATCAAGTATAATTACAGAGGAAGATATATCTACCAAAACATGTAGGCCAGTGCCCTGGTTCCCCAGGCACAGATCCATGGGCCAGCCATGCAGGCAGGCCATGAGTAGCCCCAAGTCAGCTGGGAGATCCAATCAAGGCAGCTGACTCATAGGTGTATCCTATACCACTTAATCATGCTCATTATAAAAGGAGGGAGTTCAGGGAGGGTGGAGTTCCTCTTCCTGGGGCTCTTCCCTCTTCTGCTTCTGCTGTTGGCCTTAAGGACTAGGCTGGGTAGAACCTTCCATACTTCATGTCGGTGATTGTATTAGTTTTGTTATTTTATTAAATTGGTTTCTACTTCAACCCATGGAGCTTCTCCCTTTCTTCCCCAATTCCCCTTCTCAGCTGGAGAGGGAGCATTGGGCGGTAGAACAACTGCTACAGTTTCGCCCTGGATACAGGCTAAAAGTAGACAGCCAGAATCATTGATCTAGCTGAAGACTAGAAGGACTTTGGTGACTTAAATCACTCACAAACTTCAAAATTAGACAAGCCTCCATCTAACTCTGGGTAACCCTGAAGTTTTTCTGAATTTTCTTGTCTCTCACAGCTCTTAGGGTGCACCAGAGATTTGACACTTTTTGGACTTAACCTATTTCATATGGCTAAACCCTCAGCACCAGTGGCTGAGAACAGGGCAAGGTGTGATGAAGATTTTTCTGGTAGATCTGTCCCATGTGGGACTCCTCTGTCCCGAAGACTTCTCCAGGGACACATTAGGAAAGCTTCTTCTGGAAGGAGGACAAACATTTACCCTTTTATAAAACTGTATTAGGGGAAGTTAGGAAAATATAGAAGTGGGAAGCACATAAATCTATGTAAAGAAAACTTGCTATATAAATCAGAAAATACATTTTTTGGGAAAACCTGTGCCTAGTAAACATAAAATTAACTTAGTGGTAGTTCAAACATTTGGGAGGAACATGCTATATTTAACAACAGGGGCCCAATCCTGCCATCACTGAATCAATAGTAGTGCTGACGTAGTTAGGACAGAATTCCCAAGTTAAGTGAAGATTATTTCTTTTTCATAGCCATAGATGACTTGTAATCTCTACATAGCTCCTATCCTGCCTGTCTACATTTTCGCATGCTATAGCAGCAATCCGAGATGACTTTGGAGAAAGCTGGTTTATCCATGCACTGAGCTGTGATGCAGAATCAGGCTAGCCTTTTTGATTCATTTTTCAAAGCTCTTCTGCACAGTTTCTGCCTTGATTTTCTTGTCAACATGATTTAGTGCAAATCTCTGGGGATGCCTTGTGCGCTATATGAAACTCACGTTATTGTTGTAGGAGCAGACTCAAGCAAAGAGCTTCTGTTTGTGGAACTGTTTTATGTTACATGCATTAATAATGTCAAACTTGTGAAGGAAAATCTCCTGGAACAATCTAAAGCTGCCTTTGCAGAGCAATCTCTTCACTCTTCTCTGTAGTCTTAATTTTTCTCCATTCTTTGCTTCCCCGATTAAGTGGTTTTGGTTTGAGACTTGGCTGATTAATAGCTTCATGTCAGTGCTCTAATTTGGGGCTGATTTGCTAGCAAGGTGCTGAGCACATTCGGTGAGTCAGTGGGAGTGGCTGGTATTCAGCACTTTTGCAAACCAGGACGCTTACTTCAGTGCTTCAGTATGGGCTCAGGAGCCTCTTTTAGGCTCCTATTTTTATAAGCCAGAGTCATGACATCTAAATGTATTAACTGATGTGTTCTTTGAATAATTGCAGCTAGTATTTTTAAAGAAGATGAAGTCACTTAGCCAATTTTTAATGGGATGTGGGTGTCCAGAGCCCTGAGCTTCTCTGAAAATCCTGTCCTGTCCCTTTTATTCAGTGTAACTTCAAGCCAGGAGAAATTTCATTCTTCCATGTATCAGCTTTGCTGAACATGTGTTTGGTTCTTCTGCTTGCTTGAAACTGCCATGCCAGTGTAACTGGGACATAGTGAATGCTTTAAAATGTGGGGGCAGTCAAGAAGCATAGATTACTGTAACTCTGATTTCAGTACGTGAGCACACTGAATGTGTTTGAGGCTGTAAAGGGTGACCAAGGAGGTAACAATAGGAGTCTCCATGTTAAGCATTTCTCCATAAGGTCCTGTGAATCTTTGGTCCTACTGACTCTGTCTTATTGCATAAATTGACCAAATGAATGTGTCAGATCCTGAAACTTTGCAAGCTTTTGCAGGTGGTAGCTGAAGTGAGCTGCAAAACAAGACAGTCCTTGATAGGTGTATGAATTTGTATAAGTGTATGAGAAATTGCTCACATAAATTCTTGTGCTGCCATGGTGATTTATTACATGTGCAAACCTCAGAACATCATAATGGAGCTGTAGCTGTGCTGGCTAACAGCTGGACCTGGAATGAGTTAATACAATATCATAATTCACTAAAGGAGCTCTGCTCATGTCACAGAACTCGAGAGCAGGGTATGAGTGTTTTCTCACCCTAGCAGTGACCTGAGTATATAAACAATTATGTAGTATGTACTGCTGTTCTATCCATTGTCTTATGCATTAAGATATTATTTCTTTGGCATCATACTGAGATTTAACTAATAAATGCAGTCCAGGTGGTACTTGGATGAGAGATATCTTGTAGTACTAATTCATGCTTTAACAGGATAATTCTTTCAAAAATAATGTAGCTGAGTTTTTAAAATTATCCCTCCAGTGCTCTGCACAATGGACAAATCAGTAAGTAAATACAACTATTTCCACTGCACTTAGGCTTCTGACAGGACTTTTTGCCTTGTCACCCAGAGCTTCCCATTTTTTTCCTGTCACTCAGACCACTCCCTTGTCAGGTTAGACCAAACCTGCACTGTAACCCAGAAGCCAATGTGTTTCTGTTCTGCTGATAACTAGGGAGACTCATGGGTCTCAGCCTGTGGAGTCTCATTTCTAAGAATACCCTGCCCTCCTGAGCCTTTTCAGTCAGTATGAAAGCAATATTGTCACACAGAGAAGGAGGTAGTACTCCAGCTAATGAAAATATGACCCCCATGCAGCACTGTTCTCCATTAGTTACAATTTCAGAGTGGCCTTTCACTAAAGTGTATTTCACTAGACTGATTGCAGTCTACCCTGGCTGAGAGGCAATAAATAATGCCTAATTGGAACAGGAACAGCTTTTGCTTCTTACCTAAAAAACTGGTAAATGAAATACCATTGCCTACCACAACTGTTTGAATATGTTGAAAGAGCCAAAGTGCTAAAAAACATGCAAGTAATTGCAAATGTTAGTAGAAAAAAAATTAGAAATCAGGTATTACTTCTGTGATTTCCTTTGACTGGAAGGTGCTAGAAGGTCTCCCCAGAGCCTTCTCTTCTCCAAGCTGAACAACTCCAACTCTCTTAGCCTGTCCCCATAGGGGAGGTGCTCCAGCCCTCTGACCATCTTCGTGGCCCTCCTCTGGACTTGTTCCAACAGGCCCATGTCCTTCTTATTTATTATTCATACATGTTGCTGTGATCTATAGAGATTTTCAGGCAGAGATGGCAGTGCTGTAGGGCTGGGATGCACTACACTGGTAGTGGCATGGCAAGCAAACTCAGCAGATGTGAAAACTCATTTTTTCCCCCATCCATACACACAGATAAACATAACACTTGCCAATAAATGGAAAAGGGGTGTGGCAAGAGAAAAAGGACCATGGTCAAGTCAACTTGAAGACTACTGATCCCCAGCCTTTTGGCCTAGGCTGGTATATTCTTTTGTCCTGTATTTTCCTCATAAGGCAGCTGGCATCTTGAGCAACTTCAGAGTCCTGTTGTCTAACCCTGGAGAAAGGACCAGTTCTCAAGTATTAACACAAAAAGTAAGCCTGAATCCTACTTGTCTCGTCAGCTATGACATTCGTATCACAGCGCAAATTTCTGTGCACAGCTCCATGTTCTTGTACATATATCTCACATATAACTTGTAGATATTTGTAGGTGAAAGATAGACGTAATCTGAAAAATAACAGCACAGAACTCTGTGGGTTAACATAAGGAATACTATTTTTCTTACTCTCCCCTTATTTCTTTATCAACTGCTGTTTGAAGTGCTCTCTAATAGTCTAGTAGCCATGCTGCCAGTTTGAGAACTGCCAGGAAGCTGATGCTTTTATTATGATCTTTCCAGATATGATATTCTTTATTTTTATTGTGTTATAAATCCTGGTCTAATTTGTTTTCTCGTGCTTCTAGGAGTAGGCACTATCTCTTCATTTACTCTTACAGTTAGTTGTGAATGCAGTATCAAACTTGAGGGATGCTTTGTTCTTCTCCATTCTGTGCTCCTTTCAAAGCTCCCCCCATGACTTGGACAGTTAATTTACTTCTCAGCCTCCATTAATCATTGCAATGTGTGCCCCATTTTGCAACCAATACTCTGGGCCACTCGTTGTTGAGCAAATGTGGCAGACACACGAGTTGTTGGTCATACTTCATAGAGTGAACAGACCACACACAGCCACAACCTCTGAAGGCTGAGAAGTCAAAGGGGCCCGTTAATTTAATATGGAGCAGCTTTCTACAGTCAGAGAGAGAGAGACTGACTTTTGTTTTTGTACAGAAACTGATTATATGGTGATTTATTTTAAAAGGAGATCAGGTCAGGTCTCTGTTGATAATACATCCCTAGGAATCTGTTTTAATATGTATCCAGCTTGAGGTTAACCTTATCAGATTAATTGGAGTTTCACAAGACAGGGATTTGGTCTATTGTTCTTTAAATAAAATATGCTTCACATAAGTGATACAAATCTATCTGCATGTTCCAGGATGTGTATAAATAATGTGTAGCTGCTTTGAGCTGTTTAGTTGGTTCCAATATCCAGGTTGCTTAATTGTACGGTTCTTCTAGGTTTGTAATGTGTCTGCCTGCTGCAGCAAAGATGAAACAATAACAAAACACAAAGAAATGTGATGTAGTAATAAAGGAAATGTTTTTTCACACAGCATGTAATTAAGGAGTAGAACTTACTGTTGATGAATATCATTGAGGCCAAGAGTTTAGCAAGATTCAAAGTGGCACTGGATTTTTATAGGCCCCTCCTATAATTACTCTGTCTAAGCACAGTAAAGGAAAAATCCAGAACTTATGAAAAGATCTGGTTTTCATGATGAAGCATGAAGTCTGTGACAGTTTTAGGATGTCAGCTAGTAAAGACATTAAAATCTGAAGTTTCTGCTAGACTTTTCCATGATGCCAGTGGTGGCTTGCCTAAAATTTGAGTCTTGGTGTTTTCCCAGTACTGACTATTTATCCCGTTAACACATCCCAGTTACTTTTTATTTTCATATGCTTATATTTCTGTCAAGGGTTTCATTGTACTGGATTGAGTAAAAATACTAGAATTAATATGTTGTGTGGCATGTTACTGATGCAATTTTGCTATATAATTGTAAGTTGACTTCTCTTTTTCGTAATAGTAGTAACCCAGATTGGCATATATGTAAGAAGACATTGTTGTGTTTCAGGAATATACAGAGTTTTATAAACATTTAGAAATGCTAGACAAATAAATTTACTGAAGTGTGCAGCATAAAATGAATAAGGAAGCAATAAAGTCTTTCCCAATCTTCAGTGCATGCTTTGCATGCCCCATTGGGGCCCTCAGGGAAGTGCAATTCAGTGTTGTCAAACCCATACTTTTGGAGAGGTCTTTCTCAGCGTGCTCTCAATCCATCCATGTTCTGAGAGTGACAGAAACTCAGGTGCCACTATCATGTGCATAAACCGCTCAGGACCCTGTTCAGCACGTAGCTTGCATAATGTGTTGGGCCAGAGCTGTTGCTAGAGTGGTGCTAGAGGTTTGGAAAACCTTTGGACTCCCTCTTCTTTCCTGCTTCTAGTCTGAGCTTTGGGACTTTTGGCAGCACAAACAGCTCAGCCTACAATCCTGCTGCTGTGACTCAAGGTGTGACAAAATATTTCAGAGCATAATCATTAAATGCGTTGCTAGCATCAGGTTTCAACATGTTCACAAATATTGCTCCATCAAAAATGCTGGCATTAATGGCAGGAGTTGTACCTTGAGGTTGAAAGTTACTCTCCAGAGTAGCCATCAGATCACCATTCCTTTTGCCAAGGCGATCCTTTTACATTGCATTTTCTTCTATGAACTTCTGAAGGTTAATCTCATAAAACCAAATGTAGCAGGGTTTGTGTCAATGACAATAGTCCTTTTAAAACATCTTTCTCTAGACCATTACCATCTAGTCTGGTAATTTCTATTATCATGAAAAGTGCATTCAAATTAAGTTAACATCTGACATTTTCTGCAAACCATATACACTATGACCTCTTTCTGATTCTACTGCAGTAGTCTCTATTGTACTGTTGTCCTCCTGCCAAAGTCAGTGCAGGCATGGGATGACTCTGATGTACCCAACTCATGAAGGGATGTCTCTCTCTTATATTTTTTTAAGCACTAGGAAGCTAGTAATAGTCTTTCTTTACTGTATGCAGTTAATTTTCCATAGCCACCAAGCACCTTTTAGACTCAAACTGCAATGAAATAACAGAGAAATGGGTTAAATCTTCCAAGACTGCATTTATTACTATAAATTTATCATAACAGCTAACATTCAGGCAAATTAAAAGCTCATTGGAAGGCAGAACAATTTCTTTAATCTGTGTAGCTTCAAGTGTCACCAGAAGATGATGCTCACAAAGTATGATTTTCACATAATGTATTGTGTGGCATGGGAACAAGAATATACATATGTACATACATACATACATAGGTTTTCAAATAAGAAACCTAGCAGGCTGATATTTGTCCATACCTTGGGCTGTAACTGTCTCTGACTATCAAAATTGCTAGCGAATGTGTCCTTATATAAATCAGCAAAGCTCTTGTTGAAGAAAAAAACAGAGTACGCTCCTTGTACACAGTGCGATAAAATGGCACATGGCAATGTTCTTAAAATGGTTGCTACAGCCAATAAAGCAGGAGTGGTCCTGACACCGTATCCAAATATATTTATTAAGTCTAGCTGTATGACTGATGGTTTTAATGCTTGTTACATTTGCATATATTCCCTTAGTTAATATGCAGAGGACAAAAATCTGTCCCCAAGCTTCTGGGTAATGATGGCAATCAGACTGACTCGGCACAGGAGATTCATCATTGTAGTCCAGCATCTAAATCAGTACCCCCAGGCTTTGCCCAGTAGTCCCCAATGTTGTTATCCTCTTGTCATTTCTGGAGTGTGTGTGCTAAATGCTACTCGGTCTCTTTTGCTTTGTCCATCCCATCAGGGTCAGTCAAGCAAGGTGCCAGCTAAATAAGGAAGCTGCTTATTTGTTAGGAATGGTCTCAAAGCAGTCTGAGCACAAAGACAATATTCCAAACACCACTGAAATACCCCAGTAGTGGGAATCTGTGTCACTATTTAACCCAACAGGGTTTCATATTCATAATCCTTAGGTGGAAGCTCTCTGTCTCCCTCCTTCAGCTGCACCATATTACCTGTTTTAAATGTTTATTGATTTATTTGTCATAGATACGGTTTCTGTTGATAAACATTCTCAGACAAAGGCTTTTGGACAGATAGGTTTCCTAAAATACTGTGCAATCCCAAAGGAAAGAACTAGTTTAGCAACTAATGGAAGTATTGGGATTGCAAAATAAAACTGTAATTATTTTAATGGCTTGGAGATAATGAAAGGAGTTTTCAGGGTAATTCATAGGTATGAAAGGACAGATATCTATTCTGGAATACAGAAAATGTCTTCATTTCTGTTGAGAAAAATTATTATACCGTGTCAATGTGCCATGATGGAGTGTTTGGTGCACAGAACCTCAGACTGGGAGTCAGAACAGCAGGATTTCTGTCCCAGATCCACGGCCTAGTGTTAGACTGTGTGCCAGTCATTTAATTTTCTGAGTCTGAGAAATAATGAGCTTTACTTGCCACCTGAAATTGCTTTGAAAGCTACAGAGGAAAGTTGACTCCTAGCTTGGTCATTAAGGGTATCCCAAATTAAATAACAGAAGTATTTCTATATGCTTACAAGGTACATGTCGTAACAATGTGGCTCTTTGATCCTTTGTGTTTACAATATAAAGCCCTGACACTCCCAGTGTGGAACAGTTTATTCAGTAAACAAATAACAGTGAAAGCCCAGTGACTCAGGGTACGTCTTTCAGTATTTCTCTGTAATTTGTATATGTTTATTTCAAACAAATGCTAGCACAATGACTTGATATTATCTAAACATTTCAGAACATTAGGGATTCCATATACACAGCTTACTTCTCACTTACCAGTTTTAAGCCTCAAACTGAGACAGATTGTGTAGCAGAACACAAATGTGAGGACTCGAGTTTTGGTCGACTAGTTGTGATATTTTGTAAAACAGTACTGCCCCCAGTTTTCATTTTTGCCCCTTAATTAGAATTAAACATCCTGTCAAAGGGGAGGCAGAGCAGGATGTGTGCTCTGTCCTAGGACTTTAATGCTGGTATCTTTGCTTAAGCCACTTGGTAGATCAGCTGTTGGGAAGCAAGTCCATGTCTGAGGTTTGTGAAAAGCACTTAACTTGCCTCAGTGGCATGGTGGCTACTTAGAAGACTAGAAAATCCTGATTGTCAGAGTGAAGATTACATTGATAGCTTTGGGAAATGGAAGAGAAAGGGGATGAGCCAACAAGGCATTACATGTAAATCTGACATGAAGAATACAAAGGCCTAGAACTAAACTGGTTACTGAAAGCAGGCTACCCATGACAGGCTGGGACCCAGCAGAAGTTTACATTGCCAGCTTCAAGTAGATTGGCCAAAGGACAAATACCTGGATTTACTACTTTACTCTGTCCCTGGCATTTATACAGATTTCATGTTAAATGGCCACCCATTAGGATAAGAGGCTGCACTAGGATAAGAGGACCATGCAGCTCTAAACAAGTCCCCTAAAGAATGTTTTGAGTTGGGATTTTGAGTGAAACTTTTCAGGTCAGTTTAGCTTAAATTTTAAGGTGGAGAGGGGGAGTACTCACATCATATTACTTTATACTTTGATGAAAAATAAATTTGAAAAAAATTCTCTCTGTGCAATACCTGGACTGTGACAATTATTTCAGCGATGTTCCCAAAATGCCTTTAGAGCCTTTAGTGGAAAGCAAGATTATTACGATGATGATGACTATTATTATTTCAAAATTTGAGTGTTAAGTTTGCCACTGTTTATTATGTTTCTTCATGCAAGTTAGATCTGAACTTAGATCTAATGTTCTGTATAAGCTTAAGTATCCATGAGGAAGGAGAGATGAAGGAATTGATTTTCCCAACGCTATTTTTTTCTCAACCTTAGCTTTGTTTCTGGTCTTGGTTTTGCCTCTTTGTTTCTATTTAATGGTGCTGTGCTCAGTTCCTTCACACTGCAAATGTTTTAGGCTTGCTGGGGATAGGTAAAACTACCGTCATGGTTTAGAGAAATACAGACAGAAAGCAAATTAAATGCCAGCAGAGAATAAGTGCTTCGTTACTGTCCTGAATTGCTTTCAAGACTTCAGTTTTAGAAGTGAAAATACTGAGAAATAAACCTGGCTGCCAGTGGTGCTGCGTAAGAATCCACAGGGTCAGAGATTTGGTGATGGGCCTTGGTCTGAAGTGTTGTAAGCTTAGCTTTTCTTGCTTTGTTCATTTCCAAAGGGGTTTAGATTCAGCACATCTCTCAGGTTGTTTCTTTACCTATCTTTTGGTCAAAAACAGATATAAAGAAATGCAAAGAAGGCAGAAATCCTAAAAGAAGTATCAGTTTTACAGATCTGTTCAGTTCAATTTGCATTTAAAATAAAAAATTAGGCTACAGAAGCTGGATTGGTATTTCATCCAAAGCTATCAGCCTTAAATAGTTCTGAATGAAGGAAAATGTCTGTCATCACCTGTACTTTGCTCCTCCATTTGTCCATGCAAACAGTTAAATATGTCTCTAAATCTATGTTCTTTCAGCAATTTCACTTTTAATATTTGCCCCCAACAACACAGCTCACCTTCTCCTACAGGTTTTTAAAGCTTTTCATTTCTTCATTCTCCTTTCCCAGGGTGGGTGGGGAAAGAATGGGCAGGAGAGCCCTCTCAGTTCTTCTGTGAGTGGAAGGGAAAAAAACTGTCCTGAGCCACTGACTATTTCTGCTCTTTTAAGGTAGGAATAATATCAAAGCTTGGAAAGGGGGATCACAGGAAAGGCAGCCAATCTGAGGAAGACATTTTTACAGCTAGTTGGGGACATTGCATAGTTTTATTGATTGCTTAGCATTTACTTTTGAGATCTGGCACACTTTATGCATTGCACTGGAGTTTCCAGCTAGATCAAAGTATTTTGCTACCTGTAGAGAGAGATGGGAAAAGTCTCCCTACTGATGAAACTTCTTGTTCCCTAGGTTAGCTCTGATTCCTCTTTAGGATGGGCTGTCTCTATGAATTCTCATTAGAGATGAGACCATATCAGTGAAAGAAAAAATATGTTTAGAATTGCTCAAACCAAAACCTGAAATGCACTTGGACTCTGTATCCCTTTAATTTTATTGTTGTTGTTGTTATTTGCTCATAAACATTCTAGTCTGCTGTCAGAACTATTCTTCACAACAAAATGTTGAAGTAGCCATTATAATGCATTTATGGAAAGCATTTCAAGTTCATAAATTATCACTATTTGTATGGAAAAGCTTATTTTAAGCATTATCTATATCTTATCAGGGAACACAGCATTACCTGTTAAAATGATGAGCTGTGTTTAACTAACAAAGATGGCTTTATGTTCTCTGTGTGTACATGTGTATATGTGTGTATATATTAATAGATATGAATGACTCTGCATAGCCTGCCAAAGAAGAATCGGTTGTTGAAATGGCTTAATGATTAATTAGGCCAGGCAGAAATATACGCCCACACACCCTGTGACAACTGCACAGCGAGACACTCCCTTTGAGGAAGCATGGGTTTCTTGCATGTGTAGTCTGCAGTAGACTCAGACAAATAGGAACTTTGTAGACTTTCTGCACTAGGGACAGGGACATTGGTATGTATGGCAGTCCCTTCTTGAGCTGAAAGAGCTGGAAATATGGGCAGTGTGATAGAATGGACAAGTACAGGGCTGCATGCAGTAGTGGCAAAGCTGGAAACAGAGCCAGGTCTCTGAATGATGGTATATCTATACATCCTCCTCCATACCACCCTATCTACCAGACAGAGAGAAGGAATAGGCTGTGATGGTAGAAGACAGAGAAGAAAAAGTCAAACTTCACCTCTGCTCAGAAGAAAACTGTCGTGGTTTGTGGAGCCTCCTTGTTCCCTTTAAGTAGTTCCCAGTAAGAGAAGTGTTAAACCCGCATTCAGAGCCCTCATTCCTCCTAGGATTTGGAATATAAGAAATGCCAAGGTTATCTTTGTCCTATCTCTCTAGTGAGACTCTAGAGCAAGCACAAACAGAATGCTGCTTTCTTCCCTTTCTACTATGAATACCAACAAGAATCATATCTCTTTACAGTGAGTCCGTTTATATTAAGAAGAATAAATGTAGTTGGACTCTCTAGAGACTCTAAAATGGTTTAAAAGTAACTCAGAGTCTTTTGAGGATGAATAAAGGCTGCTCATTGAATGACTGCAAATCTTTTTTTCTAAAGGATTTCCAGAAGACAATGCTGTCTTGACCCCTCCCATATCAACTGGGAGCCTGTAGCATTTACCACAGCCAGGGCTGAAAACCATGACACAAAATCCCTGAGCTGTTCAAGATCACCTTTATAGCTGAACCTTACCACAATGTAGTTTCTCTGCTTCCCTTGTTTGTCTTTGTAAAGGTGGTATAAATCACTGTAATCTTGGTTTAATAATTTGTAATGATTCTTATGCAAAAACAAGGCAGTGCTGCCTAGTGGATATATGATGAAATTAGGACTAGGAAAGCCTGGGATCTCTTCTCTCTTCTGCCTCTGTTTTGTGGGGTGACTATGGTCATATTGCTACTCTCTGCCTCAGTTTCTCCATTTGTAAAATGGAGGCAATTTGTTCACGTTGCATTTGCTCACCATGGATATGAATGATGGCCTGTGATATAAATAAGGTGGATTCTGGGTTTTGATTTATTTTTTTTTCTGTGTTTTTGGCTCTCATCCTCAACAACTTTGTACTTCATGCCATCATTTCCACCCTGCACTTTTCATACAAGACTAAATTGGAGAGGACTCCTTCCTTGATGGTAGCGCATGTGCATTAGCCAAGATACAATGTAGACGGAAACAGCAGGGCAGTGAAGGTCCAGGCCATTCATCCTGACAGCAGAAACAAATGTGTCTCACTTTTGCCCTGCTATTTACTCAAGCAGAAAACAAAACAATAGAGATGAGAAAAGATCTGAAAGAGCTGTCACAGAACAAGTGCACCATGCCAATAATTTGAAGGATTAAAGACCCCCAGCCATATGTAATGACACAATAGCTGGGGCCAGCCTGTTCACTGGGTTCATGGATTAGAGGGATGTTTCATATGATTCTGGTTTTCTTTTCAACTCTGGTTGAACAAATATAGCCTGTGTGCTTGCAAATCCCTTGTTAGCAATGCAAAAAGTCAATACAATTTCCCTTTCACTACGCTCTATGATTTTGCCTTTGGAAAATGTTGCAGTTGCTCTGTCTGGCTGCCTTCACAGAATCAGCATGACTTTGTGTCTGGTTTAAATAGTGTGATGGTCAATGGTGGGAGCTCAGAAGAAGGGCCTGGAGTCAGTATACCTGCACTGAGGTTGTGACACTGAGAGACTGACCCGGGTTACATCACTTGATTTGCTTGTCTAAGCTGCTGTCTTACCAAGTGGAGCAGTTCACCCTCTAAGTGCACTTTTACTCAGACTATGGCTACAGAAATGGCAGGGTTTGGGATCAGTGGTTTCACAGATTTTATTTTTAAAATGTCTTTATTTTACAAATAAAAAGATGGTGTTGCTTTAATGCTGTGGAAAGTTTATCTGGGTTTGAGTCAAGCAGGGATTTTTCTTCCTCTCATATCACTGCCAGCATGCTGCTAGCAAGCTCTGTCCCATCCAGTTCCTGTGCCACCTCATGCAGGGGATCCCTATTCCAGCACTAAACGGCAGGAGTGGGCCTGTTTGTGCAAAGACCTAATGTGTGCCTCCTCTGACATAATCTAGAGGCACAGTTTGGGAATTTCTTGGTCAATGTGATAAACTCTCGTCATGATGAAAGATGATCACAGAAGTCCCACAAACTTCAGTAAATTAGGAGTATTTGTGCCTATATATTTATTGCATATGAACTTTTGTCATTAAGAATCTACCGAGTTACATGGTTTGTGGGAGCACAGAAGAATTTTAAGGGAGGTATCACAGCTCCTGGAACCAGCATGAGGACTAGTGAAGGGTCACTTTTAGTTTTTTTAAACTCACAGTTCAAAATTTCAGTGGAAAGCAGAAAGGGAAGCAAATCTGTGGTGTAACCAAAGTCTTCCTAGTAAGTAGGATTCTGATATACTTTTAAGTGTGTTTTGTCTGTTTCTCTCTAATCTGTTTATCTCTGTTTTCTCATACCAGTTTTTTAGCCATTACGTTGATCTTGTTTCAGTGAGGGTATTTAGATTAGCATTAAAATTCCAAAGCACATGGGTAATGTCTCAGGGTTGTAAGTGTGGTGCAGTCTTTGTATTTCCACACAGGACAAACCCTTTAGAGAGAGGGATACCTGTCAAGTGATATTACTGTGAAGGCTATTAGAGAGTTGTTCTTGTAGGTCTTACCTGAAGTATCAGCAGTGTTAGCTTCCTCCTTGTACTTGTCCTCGAGAGACACCGTTCAAGAGAAGAACAGAGTTCAGTTCTTGCTCTCTGGGGCAGTTTGCTGAGGATGGAATCACAGTGGGGAATGTTCAGTCGGTCAGTCAGTCTGAGCTGCCTCCACATTGGATTCAAACCAGTAACTTTGTGATGAAAGATTTGCTTCCTCTGGTAACATAGCACCTCGCAGGAAGGGCTGAGTTCACTTCCTAACGAAATGATTGGCCCTGCTACATACTCGTGTTCATGCTTTCATGTTCATGTGTCACCTTAGACTGACTGGTATGTTACTAGCTTGGCTGCTAGTAACATAACAGTCAATTACATGCCTTTTTTTTTAATATAGCAGGGGCACAAGCAGGAAGGCAGGCTTCCTGATTTTGAGCAGAGCAGGAAGACGGGGTATTTCAGGAGACAAATGTTTGCTATTTACAAAACACTTAGCAGATGAGCATCTGTAAAGCCACCTGCTGACAGCAGTAAGGTACAAAGCCCTCTCCTGTTACAGAGGAAACGCTGGCTTCTCGCAGATAGGCCAAATATGGTTTGATGTTTTTTTAATCTGTATGAGCTAAGTGGTGCAGGCTTGGGTTTTGAGCATTTTTTGAAAGATATCTGCTCTTATTTAGGTGGATGTTCAGAAAAGTTCAACAGGTTTTGAAAATTGGGTCATGTATGTAAGTATGCTTTCACTTAAAATCATAGTTTCTCCGTGGTTTGACTTGCAGTTGTCTGCTGCTGTGGGTGGCCCTGTCAATGCTAAATTCATAGCATAACAGACCTGAATCCTCTGTTGCAAGCAGAAAAGACCTTCATTTGTGTATTCCCTGTGATCCCGCCACCTCATTCCTAGTGCTGCACAGGGTCCATAAGCAACTGTATAATCTTTCTAAGGATAGCAGGAGTGGTACTTCAACAGTGCAGATGAAAATCCAGGACTTCTTGCACTGAGAGGTGCTAATGTGGTAGAAGGTACAGCCAGCTTTGCTTTGTGCTGCTCGTGGATCTGCCTGATAGATAAACCTATCCTGCTGAGCATGTGTTTGCCTTCCCCATGCAAGAGCCTGGAAGAGAACAGCTATTCTAGATTGGCAGATTGACATTCCTGGGTCCAGGGACAAACTAGCAAGTCTCAATCTACTTAAAGGTACTTACTTGAGCTGGTCCTTAGAAGCACTCTTTCAAGAGCAGAGACAGGCAAACAACCCCTGCAGACCCCAAACAGGTCAGGAGAGATCAAGGCTACAATGATTAATTGGCTGTCTACCTACATTGATCCTGGGCTCTGCTTCTTTTGCATGAAGATGTATATACACACTTGCACATATTTTGCACTTCACTAAGTCTGTAAATTGAAACTGAGCATTTCAGCTGTTAGGTCTGCCCCAGGCCTTGCTTCAAGTTATTCTCACAGGCTGCTATTCTTATGACACAGGGAGTTTTTTGATTTTGTTTTTTTTGGGTTTTTTGGGTTTTTTTGAGGGGTGGGAATATAGGTGAATAAAATCTCAACCTTTTATTTTTTTCTCCTTGATGATATTCAGACTCAATAATACAAGGGTTTGTGCCTAAGTGGGTTCAATGGTTTTGGCAGGATGCCACAAACGTTATCACCCTTCTCTCTGTCAGATGAGAGAGAAAGGGACAGGTGTGGCAAGAGCACTTGCCATGGCATTTATTTTCTGCCCAAGCTGGATTTCAGATTTGAGATTTCCCGGCTGTCCATTCTGCTCTGAGATGGTGGTCACGTTCATCTCTCCTGGGGACTGCATGAAGCAGAGGGCTGCTCAGGATCATCACCGCAAACTTCCGGTCCCCATCTGGAAGGCAGCTAGCCTGACTTTTGTATGTATTCATCTCTGAAATGAAGGAGGTTTTTCCAGCTGCCCCTGAGAGATTAGTGTGCTTTTAGAGAGAGCAAAGTACAGTGCTAAACTTCCTTTGTGTCTTCTGGCAATTGGAGCCAAAATATGTTTGATCTTTTATCAAACTAATTGACAGATTGAGATCTAATTCATTTCTTTTAGCAACTGGTTTGAATTATTTGGGAATATTTTTGATTCATGGGTAGTATCAAGTAAAGACAAACAAATGAGATTCCTACGGCTGCCAGTATATTAAAGGCAAAAAGAACTTTGAAGGTGAAAAAGAAAGAAAATAGAACTATAACCACTGGAGACTAAAAAAGAACATGAGATGTCTTGACAACCGGAGGAGGGAAATTCCCTCTATCTCCACTGTGTCTCCCCCATACACAAAGGCAGCACAGTCAGACCCTATGCAGGTTGGTACCCTCATGTGTTTGGTGTGTATGTTTTTGAGTGTGGACTGGCTTTCCCTCATGTTTGTGGAGCACCTCAGCAGATCCAGCAGTAGTGCCCTAAGCATTCATGAAATCTGAATGGTAACATTGATCCCACACAACGCAGGGTGAACGAGACGGATTTGTTAGGGATTTTCCCTCTCTTCTATTTGATCTTTTTTCCCAGACGAAGCATTTGGTGATTTCTCCATCAGAGTCATCTCTTCCCCCTTCCTTCATCTCTCCCTCCTCATTACACACGATCAATACAAGGATGGCTGTATCGAAAATCCCTTCATTTACCCCTTGCTAAGCCTTGCACCTATCCGGACCGACGAACGGCTTTCCCAGCCCTCACTCCGCAGCAAATTTCACCGCCCGGGGAGGGAGCCCACAGCGACCGACACACGCAACAGGTCGGGTGGGGAGCTGCCGCATCCCCCGCATCCCCAGCCGCCGCTCGCGCCTTCCTCAGGGCTGGGTGGGGATTTTCTTTCCCCGATTGGGAAGCACAGCCTTCCCCCCCCTCCATTTTTTCCCCCTCCTTTTCTGCGCTGCGGTGGATGAGAAGGGCTCTCTCCGTACCGGCGCCGTGCGGGCGGTTCCGGCGGCGCTGCCGGGCGGGCGGGGCCCCGCGGTGGCCGCCTCCTGCGGGGGAGCGGCTGTGGAGCGGGGCGGCGGGGTGCCGCGGCCGGGCTCGGCGGGGACGGAGGCTGCTGCTGCCTCTCCAAGGTAAGCGGCTCTGCGCGTTTAACTTTCCGGAGCGGCCGGGGCTGTGGGGGCTGGTCAGTCGCCCCCTCTCTGCAGTGAAAATTGCCTTGGCTCCATTTTATTCTTGAGATTATTTATACCCATAAGGACTAGGTGTTCTTTAAAGGGCCATTATGCTGTGGAATATTAGCGCCTCTCTCTCTGTTTTCCTCTAATATTTGCAGATGTGGTCGGTGTTACACCACAGCGTTTGCAAGCCTTTATTCAAGCCTTGTCATATGCAGGTAAAATAGATTGCAGATGCAGAGAAGTAGGTTCGGGAACGACTTTCTCGTGCTCGTAAATAGAAGTGTTATTTTTCTGTCAGTGGGAAGGGGGAGCAGAATATAACACTGCTTTTAACATGAGAGGCACTGCACACGGGCATTTTCTGTGTGCCTTCGGACTCAGCAAACTGAGTGAATCTGCTATGGGAAGTCTGTTCTCTCCTTGTCCCGAGAGAGCTAGACCCAGGATGTATGCATTACAGTTGTTCATTCATCAGCGGCTGCAGATAATGCAATTACTAAGTCAGCGGCGCATGGATGCTGCCCTGTGTGTGACATGCTGAGAATACTGCACTTTAGGAAGCCAACACTTGCTGTAGTTTGGATAAAACAGAGGCTGGGAATGGCAGGGTATGAAACCGTTGTGTCTTTAAATGGAGAAGAGGCTACTGGTTAGTCTCACTCTGTCATTTCTGAGAATTTGTATTTTGTGTGCTTCTATGCAGAGGTGTAAATACCTTTTGCAATCTGTTCATAAGAAATTCAGGAGGGAAAAATAATTGGCACCAGCTTCAGGTATCACCAGTGCCTGATGAATGGTAGATGGTTTAAATGCCTGAGAATTCACAGTAGTTTTAATTAAATCCTATCACAGGGTGGTCTTCATTTAGGTCTCAGTTTTTTTGTTTACATACTGGATTCTGCAGCCCTGGTATGGCTACCCCTCTCCTAAGGTGTCTTGGAAAGGAAGGAAAAAAAAATCACCAGTGTGATTACCATGGACACAACTATCTCTTATTTATTTATTAGGCTATTAGTGTAATGAAGAAAAGCCATGCCTGCCCTGCTGTGCAGATCTCCTTTCAGCAAAACTGGCTGTGCTCCTGCTGTTACCCGTGTTTGATTTTTAACCAGTAAGTGCCCTGTGCTTTTGTCAGTGCCGTGGTTGCTACAACCTCCCCCTATGGGTATTCATCATAGCCCCCAAATCAGGGGGATCAGAGTGGAGCCCAAGACAATTGTTAGTGGCATTTATTCTAAGCAGAATGTGCTCTTCACTCTTCTACCCAAAGATCAGTATTTGCTTACTCGTGGTCACTGCTTTTTTTATTCTGCTTGGTGCTGCTGTAACTGCTGCTGTTCTAAGGCAATATTTAGTACACTAGTATTTCATTTTTATAGATTATGCTATTGAAGGATTATTCTCTCTTGTATTTGTTGCTACCATGTCGTAAAAAGAAACAGTATCTGTCCCACACAACTTCATTACCTAGAAGGTACAGGAGGGCAAAGAGAGCTTGCTCAAGGTTACTAGCAGAATTAGTATCTCTTGACGTCTAAAATCTGGACCACGTTGGTTCTGCTGCATGTATACACATGCAGAAGATATGTACGTGTCACATTAGTGTCCTTAATGACTTCTCTTTCTTTTATGCTCCCCTTTTCTTGTTCAGTAAGTATACTTACTATCTTTAGATAGGAGTAGTTATTTTAAAAGATAATCCTGTTCTGTAAAGCCAATATTGATTATTAATACCATAAAAAGATATATGTAGTGCTACTTAGGCAGTCAAAACACAGCAAGTGTGCCTTTTTTGGAATACATCAGATTTTTTGTAAACAGAAGCACACGCATACACGCAAGCTCATGCTTAAGCTGACTACAAGAAGAAAGAAACAGTGCCTAATAGATTTCACATGCCCAGAAGGGTTACCTGGAAGTCAGGATGGTGACAATTGTGTGCTCCATGTGAGTATTATTTGGAGCTTCCCTTTTCTTCAATACATAAGTGATTCAGAAGGTACAAATGTAAGGATTCCTCCAAAGGAAGGTCATGTGATAAACAAGTCTCTTCTTGTGTTTTCTGTTTGTAGGGGAGGGAAAATATTTGGAGGGGGGGGGCAAAGGAGAGCTCAGAGAAACTTCGAAGCGCTCTGCAAATGTTGAATTACGAGTTTACTGTTTTTGCAAAGGTTAAATCTGGGTAAAAACCAGGAATGTTAAACCTTTGTGCAAATCACGTCCTATTTTTAAGAATGTGCTCTATGTGTGTGTGTGTACTTGGGTGCATGCATGTGTGCGCAGGCAGCTGGGTCACTATTAAGAGATAGCAGCAGACGTTGGTCACAGAATTTATTTATTCTGGTGTGCTACTGTACACAATGTGGTAGTTAATTGATGAAGATACTACAGAATGCTTTGCTTCAATGGTATCCTGCAGCAGAGAGCTACACTGGTTAATTATCTGTTCTTCTATGTTTCTTTGGGTGTTTTCAGTTTTCTGGTCCTTAACTTCACTAAATGCCTCTTTGGGCTGTTAAAGAACAGGGCAGATGGGGATAACCAAAGCAGTGTTGTTGATGTTTTCCTTTGTTTTGAGTGAAGACTATAGTATATATCTCCTAAGGTGGATGTACAGTCATTGTGTTGTCTCTCTTTGCTGAGTCCTTTGCAATGAGCCAGAGAGGTTTTATTGGTCTGATCCTGAGGTCTTCAGTCCTTTCTATAGTCCCATTAACTTCTGTGAATCTCCATATGTGAATGAGCATTATGGAATTAGGTTGTACAATGTGTGTCATTTGTAGTGCACATATTAAGACAGGGTCAGCACTTTTATTCCTTAGTGTAATTTAGAGCAGAGGATACCTATAGGATATGGAAACTGCACCTTTAAAAGTGGACAAGAAGTTTTCAGCAGAGAAGCTTCTTTTTTTGGGTGTGTGAGATTTTTGCTTTGGATGTATTCAGAATTGGGAAATGCACTGGCAGCAAGGATAAAGTTCAGTGTTCTTTGACAATTGTTTTTAATTCAGGCCTTTGAAGTTCTCAGTCATGGGTAGGTTGTTTTATTCTTTGCTCTTATTGTGTAAAAGAATATGCTAGGGCTTTTACTTGCTGCTCAAGATTTCTGCAGTAGGAGCCTAACAAAAGCCTGGGTTTTCAACAATGCTGGGTTCCCAGGTGCTTCCCTTCACTGTTTCCTTTTCCTTGGGTGATTGGCACTTAGTCTGTATATCTAAATAGGGATTTATGAACCTGATCTTTGACTTCAGTATGATTTCAGCCTGTGTTCCTGTGCACACTGCGCTGTGAGCCTTCACATGCCACAATATAAGCAGATTTTGGACTGACTTGGTATTCGGATCAGTTAGAGGAGAGGGTTTGGGAAGTGGTCATGTCTTCACAGCTAAGACAGTGCTTATCCAAGCATGGCAGTAAAGGTAAATGTACTATTGGAGGTGTCTTTCAAAGAAGGTGTCATACTGGTGCCATGCATGCTGGGGTTCAGCATTCTGTGGTTCTTTTTGCATGAAAATTGATTCATGCCAAACTGCAGTGTGGATAGTGATGGCTGGCCATTCTGTAATAACTCTGCTAACTAGATATAGTTATGCCTCATTCTCCTTGTTGTGTGTGGTTGCTGAGTGTTGCTAAAACAGACGCTAAATGCCATCCCAGATTGAAATGCTATTTAAATACTAGAAGGAATAATACTTTTATATATGTGCCTTCTCATGGTTTCACTAAGCTATCATGAAGTATGATTAAGTAATTTTGGATTCCTGCATCATAGATACTGTTCATTGGAATGTGTTTAGAAAAACAAATAGTATTAGATGAGAATAATTAGGTAGAAAAACTGGTTTGTGATGTGCTTCTCAAATCAGACACTTCATACCTGAATTTGGGTGTGTGAATGCCTGTATGTCAGTTGGTATTTTATTCTCTCTCTCTCACTTCATTTCTACACCTGTCTAATGTGTACAATGTAAACCTGGGTGTTAGGGTTTCCTACCCATTCACAGTAAGAGGAGATGATCTGGACTAATTTTTAGGCAAATTTGTTCCATATCCTGTGTGAAGTCTCTCTAGCAGCAGAATTATAGTGTAGCACTAAATCTATTTCTTGTCTACAGATGCCAGCATAGGCAGGCAACTCTGCCATGACTTTACAGCTGAAGAAAATGAGATGTGGAAAGGTAAAGCAATTGCTACAAGAAATTATCTTTTATATCCATAGCCAATCTTGTAACAGTTTATTGATGTTTGCCCTCTTCATAAACAATATAAACTTTGAAGTGAGTGGCCTTATCTTAGAAAGCAAATTGTTGCTACAATTATTCTTTGTTAGGAAGACTTCTGAAATAATTCCACTTCCTCTTATCCTGAGAACTAAGAGAAGATTATTCAGTACTGTGATGGCTGGGGATTTTCAGTGCCTCCATCAAAATGGGAAAACAGGAAACAGCAGCATGCATGAAAACGTAGTTTGCCTAGAGGTTTGATTTATAGCTATTCTGGTCTTTCAAAGAATCAATTATTTACATAATATGAATGAAATATGCCCCAAGATCAGAAAGCTATTTTGGTTTTGAATAAACACTGCAACAGTCATTCACATAAGGAGCAGAAGTTACATTTTCCCTAAAGCAGAATGAACACAATTAGGATGAAGATGACTGTATGGAAAGGGAGGCCGATAACTCAATATGAGTCTATTTTTCTTTGTTTCTATGTTTGTATTGATCCTAGCATTTAAAGGTCAAAAGTAGCAGTTTTCCAGTTATTATTATGAGTTTTTTGAGTTTCAGCCCACTTTCCAGCGCCTACAGTGTTGCTGTTAGAAGAGACACCAGTGGTGCCCTTGCAGGAAAGCCAAGCCTAACGGTTCTCACAGTCAAATGCCTTTTATAATCATAGGCCTGGTTCTTCCACATCAAGCAGGGCCAATTAGTCATGTGAGGCCCTAAGAAAGGCCGGCCAGATTTAGGGACTGCACTCTTGGAATTTTGCCCAGCTACGTCAATAGCAGTAATGACATGTAAGGTAGTGTTAGCCCTCACTTCACTCAAGCACAGAGTTTAGAAGAGCTAAGAAAAAGCAATGAGCCCTGTGCTGGAACAGAATCTTATTTGATATAATGTGGAATTATAGCTGTCATTATTTCAAAAATATTTAGATCATTTCATCTGAGAGTTTATACTGCATTTATGGTATTTAGTGATATATTTACAGAACTGTCCTAGTCTAGGTGAATTTATAGGTATTTATCCATTCATCATTGGTGTTATTTAAGCAAGGGATAGTACTAGATTGTACTTGATCTGTTTTCTACTCTCCATGTTCTTTGTTGTAGTGTGCTCTGTCTGAGCTCTCTATATACTGTGGAAAACTATTTGCAAGTGGTCG
Organism: Podargus strigoides; assembly: GCA_028020825.1. NCBI lineage: Eukaryota > Metazoa > Chordata > Aves > Caprimulgiformes > Podargidae > Podargus > Podargus strigoides. The sequence goes on along the minus strand of CM051626.1, from coordinate 21,594,120 downwards.
TTCAAATAAGGCATGTCTCTGCAGTGGTGGTACTTGTAACTCCCTTTTATTGGCTAATTTTGTAGAATTTTACGGAATAAAGTGTTGCTTTTACAATTAGTTATTTTTCTGAAAACTTGGGTGAAATTTATTTGCACATGAAGTACCTCTCATCCTCATGAAAAGCCATTCTTGTGTTTTGGGGATAAGCCAGTCATGAAACATAAACGGTACTGAGAGAGTAGCCAGTCGTGCAGCACTGAGCTCCACAAACACTTGGTGGGTATTGGAGTGTTGTTGGCAGTCTTCTGCTTAACTCCAAATTGAGATTTGTATGGTCATGATAGGAGGCAGCCAAGTCAGTGCTTGGTAGGGGGGAAAAAGCCAGGAAGACTCATGTGATCTGTCAGTGTCTGCATTGTGCCTTGGAGGATGACCCCCGTCCTAGAGGCTGGGTAGCTCATTGTCACCTGGGGTCTGACATCATGCTGTCCCTAGCAAAGAGCCTGAATTGAGTGTGAATTCAGGCTGCCTAAAAATGCTACAAGTCTTTGCATCATGTAATGTGAGGCTGTAGGGTATTTTCAAATGATTCCCACCTGTTCTTGCCCACTTGAAATCATCACTGCAAGGGTAGATGGCATGACTAGAGGCTGTCCCATATATAGTCTCCTGACAGTGCTGGCTGTGTCTAAGCTTTTTTCTGGGAAGACCAGTGTGGTCACTGAATGCCCATCCTGAGGTTCCTTACAGGAAGTGGATTCATTGCTCTAGACAACTATGAGGATACAACCTCTGCCTCCAGAAGCCTTAGAGAAGATCTTTGTGTTAATTACAATGTAGTCCCCTCCATCATGTAGTGTGAGAGATACTGCACGTAGTGTTCTGTATATCATCTTAAAGTTACCAGTCAAGTCTTGTATTGCAAAGAAAATTGCGATGAAATCTTCTCAGAAACCTGTTGGGTAAAAGTCTGCAAAACTGGGAAAGAATATATCACATATGCAAATGTGTTGGGTGATAGTTAAAAGCTATATATGCCCCAGAGTTAGAGCTTGAGGAAAACATGATTGGGTATCGCAGTTTCTCCTGATGGAGTGTGGCATTTGAAGGGCTAGAAATGACACTCTGATAACACATTTTAATAGGTGACTACATATTTAGTTGTGATTATTCTCTGAAAAGGTCTGTCTGTGCTGTTAGTACAGCTAGACTGAAAGCTCTTAGGCTAATTAATTATTAAAAGAACCCACTAAATATTTTACACCTTTTTATTTTTTATCTTTTTATCTTACCTATTGATACTTTTCTTCTTTTAATAGTTTACAACAGCAGAGGAAAAGCTAATCACAGTCTATGCTAAGAACTTATATGGCTTCCTACAAAAGATTAAAAAAGAACAAAGGTTGTGTAAATATTTGTTTCCTCACTGTATCTTTGCTTCAGTTGCTTCTCATTTTCTCTATGGTTCCTCTCTGAATGTGTTTGTTGGGTAAGTTGCCAAATTATATATATTTTTTTGAGATTTGTTGTACAGTTATTTGTCCAGAAAATTTGTGCTCCCCTTATGCGAGATGTTGTATGAATGTAGAATAAAATACAAATCCATGTAGCAAAAAGTTTGCTTTCTAGAAGGTGAGATGTGCCAAGCAAGGGTAGCATGGTGCTGTAAGACCAGGGTAGACACATTCATGAAGCATACGTGGCTTATGTCCTACCTCGTCATATTATTAGGTACTATCTCTTAGCATATCTGTGAGTTAGGATCTTTACAGCCAACTGTACAAATGCATGAGAATCATAGAATCAGAGACCCCAAACGTGAAAATGATGTTTTTTCAAACACTGAAGACACTTGGATATGAATTTAGCATATTGAGCATCTTTGCTTTCTATTCTAACATCTAGATTTTTTTGAAGACCTGTACAGATTGTGTTGTGGTTCTTCTAAGAGTGGTACTTAGTTGCATATATGGCAGTGCTATGACAGAAACAATATATTTTTGTTCTCGACCTTTTTTGCAGCAGGTTCTATTTTATTGCTTGGATTCAAACAGCACTCACCAACCAAGATCAAAGTCCTCATAACAATAGGCCTTGTGCAAATACAGCAGAGACAGCATTGACCCAGCAAGGTGTTGGGCTAAGTGAGAAGACAGGGGGTGGGAGGACTAGGAGGAGGATGGAGAGGCAATGGGGCGTACTGCTGTTGACACGGACTCTTGCCTGAAGAATGAGATGGGGCATGGTGGGCTGCCACCTTTTGCTTTCCTTGGCTTTGTAGCTCAGCTTTGGTCTCTGATCTGGCATCATTGGACAGTTTGAATATTTGGTAGAGAGTCATCTCCTGCCTCAGGTAAGTATGAGACAAAGCTAGCAATAGAAAGCCCACAGACTTTAACTTCTCTTTCATAGCAGTCCATAGACTTCCTCTGTGAGGACTTTTGTAAATAATACAGTATTCATTCAATGACATATATTATCCATAGAAAAAATGCTTGAAAATACTTAAAAGAAACTTAACATCTTCACAGAGAGATGGCTGTATTACTGACTGTAAGACTGATAATCATGATAGAACAGATCTTCAAGCCTGGGTATACTTATTAACAGGAGGTTTTTAATAAAAGTGTTCTTAAAATATATAGATGATCACTTCAGTTTGCTTGGTGGTCTCTGGGACAGTGTTCTAAAACCAGTATCAATATTTTAATCACAAGGCTGTGTTTGTTTTCTCAAAAATTATATGTACTTAGAAAAATGAAACAAAGCCCCCAAAGACTGTTTGCAATTACAATTCCTGGGTCACTGTGCCCTGTTCTATAAGAAATGGATATGAATGGGGCAAATGACTGTCCATCCATCTTTGCGCTTATGATACTGACTGAATGATTGTTAGACTTAAATCATGTTGCTCATGTTTTATTTCTAATTAGCTGAGAAATGTGATGTATGTATCTTTACATGTTGGTTATGATCTTCTGTAAAAACCCTAGTCTGTATCCTGGTGCTAAAACCGAACAATAACAACTCTAAGAAAAAGGGTTTGCTCAAGCAAGTAAATTAGCTGGAGATTCTTGGGTTAGAAGCTATGGAGGGACAGAAGCGAATCCTGCTATTTAGCTCTGAAGAGTGGAAAGTGGGATAGGCTTAGCAGTCAGACATTCCACATAAAATCATTCTGTTCAGTGCAGGAAATGAATGAGGCAGAGGTGTTCCTTCTCCCTGCAGCTGGCCTCAACTCATGGCACTCCTGCCAGTAAGTCTTTTTTCTCAATCTACGTATTTTGTATAGCTGTTTCTCTTTGGGTGGAATTTTGATTAAAAAGAACCCAAGTCTCTTTTGCAATCAGATTGCTGGCAGGAATAGGAGTGCCTCAACATCTCTCTTTGTCTTCTCCATCTCCTTCCGTGGAAGGGAGGTTGTAGTATTAATGTCTGAATGTGTGCATTCATAAGGTTGGGAGATGGCCTCTGAAGAATCACCTGCTACGTTGTGAGGCCTCATTAAAGAGAGGAAAACAACACTTTGCCATCTCACAGCCTTCACTTTTGTTTTTTTCTGGCTGTCTTGCTTTGTTTTTTACTAGAACAAACAAGCTGTGTGCGCACTCAGATGTGCGTATTTGTGTCCACTGAAAACCATAGTGTCAGGCGTGCGCTCGTTGTGTTGACCCAAACAAATGTTCTGCTGCTGATACTGCACGCACCAGAGCTCAGACACAGTGTGAGCTATGGTATTTTGTGACTCATGCTTCCTCAGACTAGAACTGTTAGCTATGTTCCAGCGCTTGCCAGTGCAAGGGACCCAAGGTCTGATACAAACTTACTGGAGTTGATGGAAACTATCTCATTGGCTGCAGTGAAATAGTTTCATCCAGGAAGGTTTTGGGCTGAGTTGTCAGAACAGAATGTTAAATAATTTCTCCCTTTTGGTTTTTAAATTTAAATAAGTTGTCCTGGAATTAATAGAGTGAGAGAGTACGTGGAAATACTGCAGTGGCATTGTAGTTCATTACTTTTGAGCAATGCTTTAGGCTCAAGGAATGGAATAACCCCTTAGTGCCATACCACAGTTGGCGTGATTCACAGCAGATGCCAAAAACTCCCGTGGGTCACCAACCACACTGTTTGACCTGTGATTCTCCCCACTGCTGCAGAGATTCCCTGCTGTGAAGACATGATGTTGGCAACTTTCAGAGGCCAGCCCACAGGGAAGGGCCAGTCACGAGTGGTTCAGTATTTCCTGGTGGTGAAGGGCTTGTACAGATGCCTCAAAGACAGTTGATAGGGGAGCTCTGGAAGGGACCAAAGATACTACCAGCTTGCAGTCCACTAAGAGAAGACAATGTGGGCATCTCCACCTCTCCCTCCCAAAGCAGACCTGTTGGAAATTTCCCCAGTCTTAACGTGTTTACATGAACATTTTAATTTACTTTTTGATTCTCAGTGGAACTGAGTGGATTTTCTTTTTTCAAATGTGACATTTCTCCTCTTTTGTGTCAAACATCGTCCTGCTGCCTTCTTAGGTAAAGTACTGTGTTGTGATTTTTTTAAAAAACAATATAATCTAATTTACAGAGCCTGGTATTCATAAAGGCTTGTAGTTCAGCCCTGTGAAATCCAGTGACTAGTTCATGATATGCCCTTGTTCTATTATAAAGGCTTATAAGCTGTTGGCCAAGAGGTATGATGGATGTTTCTACATAGTTTATTTTCTTTTACTGGAAGACTAAAATTTTATGCTAAATGATTTCATGCATTTCTATCATAGGTTACTCTACTAGTATTTTGCTGTACTGTAGCAGGCTGCCAGGTCTCCCACCTTTATGATGAAGATGGGAGAAGTCTGTAGGACTTTCAGGCTGATTACAGACTTTAATTAAGACCTGTGTGCTCGAGTACATTCCCTGCTACATGAGCTAAAGCAAAATCACTGCTAGTGGATAGCAGCTCACTGTTCAGCAATTGGATCCCATCCAGGTTATATACTCATATATGTCGATTCAGTGAAGTTTTTTCAAGTGAAATCTCTGGTTTTTTGTTGTTTTTTTTTTTAAAATCAACCATAATAATTTCATATAGACCCATGATCTTCAAAATGTCATGCTGATCTTCTTGTACATCAGCTAAGACAAGAATTCAGTCACCTGGCAACACACCAGTCCTTTGTGTGTCCTGAGTCCAAGGACACCCCAGAGCCTCTGTTAGCCTCTTAACAATGACTGACAAGAAATCCTGGCTGCTTGAACTGCTGGATGTCACAGACCTCCTTATCTTATGTGACTCCTTGATGCCGAACTAGCCTCTGTCTGACAGTTAAATTTCCTAACAAAGCTTAATCTTGTGAAAAGTCTGCTTTACTTGGCATCTTGCCAAACCATGGTCTGACCTTGTATTAATTCAGAATTAATTAATTAATTATGTTTTTAATGGCTTAGTAAACTAAGGCCAAGTCTGAGAATGCAATTTTTGTATTTGGGAAGGCTTACACTGAAATGAAGACCGGTTTGCATGAATACGGAGCCTTGGGATCACTGCCTTTCATTATTAAGGCTCCATTAGAAACAAGTCGTTGTTATGTTACCTCCTCTTATCATCACATAGGTGCAGACAGAACAATAAAAATTCATCTGCAAGCTGATGACTGCCTACAGGGTGGATGCAGGGGAAAGCATTCACCAGCAAGCTTAACTGAGCCTGTCTCAGCACCCATCCTTGCCTCCCTGTGACGTTAAGCCCACGTTCTAGTTGACACATGCTTTGGAACAAGGCTCTGTGAAGCACCTGTCATGCCTCTTGATGTGGTGTCTAATAGTGGAGATTTCTATTTCCAGCTCTGTTACTGATATAGAGCAGGGTGACGAGTAAATTACACAACGTTCTTCTATGCTTCCACTCTCCTGTCTATAATGTGGCTGGAGGATTTTTGCTGGCCAGTCAGGATTGCCTTCTGCTGTGCAGTAAGAACTTTGGTTTATTTGTGCTAGTGCTTAAGGTGATTTTTGGGCAGGAGTGGGATGTCCTGTCCACATCTAATATTTGAATTTACATGAAAACATATGACATAGGGAGCAATGTTGGTGGCTCAGTGCAAGGCAGTCCTGCTAGGTTCATGCTGCTCTGATACCATCCACAGCAAATAGTGGACTCATAAGAGTACATGTGAGCAAGAAGTCTAACCATCTCTGCCTGGCACTTCACAAGTGTACAGAGCCATTAACTCTGGCAAAATCCCCTCATTTTGGATATGCCATAGAGGCACAGTTCCAAGCATCTGTTGTAACCTACCCCAGGAGTGTCTGTGTTCCCTGCAGCGAGTACAGGAACTTTCACCATGTGTGGTTTATAGGAGTGACTTTGAGTCATTATGAGTGGAAAGTACAATAGATGTGTGAGATGCTATCTTGTGGAAAAAAAAATATCATTGCTGGAGTTGACTCCTGCTGGGAGTTGGGCTCTCGTGTCTGGGAGCCCCAGGTGTGGACCAGGAGGCTCTTGTGCTCTGTGATGTCCTAGCCAGAGTAAGAGGACAATCTTAAGAAAAAGCCATACACAAAGAACAGCAGAATGAGAAAATGTATGGGTTTCTTCTTATTTCTCTGTAGCCTTCTCTGGTTACACTGAACAATGAGTTATCCCAGCTGTCCTGGTTCCCCATGCACAGACCCATGGGCCAGCCATGCAGGCAGGCCATGAGTAGCCTTGAGTCAGCTGAGAGTTCCAATCAAGGCAGCTGACTCATAGGTGTATCCCATACCACTTCATCATGCTCATTATAAAAGGAGGGAGCTCAGTGAGGGTGAAGTTCCTCCTCTTCCTGGGGCTCCTCTCTTGTTGTCTTCTGCTCCTGCTGTCAACATCAAGGACTGGGCTGAGTAGAACCTTCCATACTTTATGTCAGTGATTGTATTAGTTTTGTTATTCCATTAAATCTGTTTCTCCTTCATCTTACAGGCCTTCTTTTTTTTCCTGTTTCTCCTTCTCCGCTGGGGAGGGAACGTCGGGTGGTAGACTAACTGCTATGGTTAGCAGTACTGGCTGCTGGGTACTGGCTAAACGTAGACACCAATTCAATTTACTATAGAAGGCATCTACATGACTAGTCCTCAGTTAACTTTTGGATGCCCAAATTAGGAAAGCTGGAACCACAAAAGCAAAGGAGCACAAAGAAACAGAAAACAAATACAGTTAGCCAAAGGAACAAAGAATTCAGCACACATACCGCTGCCAGCTGGACTCTTATGCAGCAACTATTTTCCTTCCTTCATCTAAAAATCATTCTAAATTTTAAAATGTTTTTTAATCCAAAGAAATTTAGTTTGTTATGCAAATCTTATGACAATGTCCCTTCCTGCCACTTTAATATTAAATAAGAAAATTTAGTTTTGAATTTAAAAATTATGTTTATTATATAATTGCAGAGCAGCTAACTGCCTGATAGATGGTTGTCCTCAAGCAGAGGGTTTATCATGTCTGTACGCGTACCCCACACTCCCCATATTTAGTGGATGAACTAAATTAATTAAATATTTAATGTCCTTCTGGAAGCTATCACTAAGTAGTCTATAAAAGAGAAAAGGTGCACTAGTGATCTATTGGGTTTTTTATTCCTGTTCTATATAAAAAAGGCCCAAAGGGTCCATCTGTTTCTTACCTCTGGTTTTCTTGGGTTTGAGAAAAGCATTTTTTTTTCATAATTTCTTCCAGAGTGTATGCATAATTGATGATCTGGTAGAATTATCTCAGGGATATTATGAGAGTGAAAGCTGACTAACTGTCCAGGGAAGACATATTTCTGTTTTGATGGCTTAAAAGTTTAAAACAAACAAACAAAACCCCAAGGCTTCTGAACACCTGAATAAATATTTGGGGAAAAAGTTGTTTGCCAGAATGTAACAGCTTGCTCAGATAGATGGCTGAAGGAGCTTCAAGTCTATATCCAAGGAAATCACAGAATAAGACAAGTAATATTTTAAATGAAAAGAACAAGTGGCAAAAAAATCCTAAACACTTCTCTCTCTCTCATATGTTAAACAATTTTCAGGCCTTTAGGAATTTAAAAAAAAAAAAAAAAAGAAGGTACAGAACTGGAAAGGTCATGTTTTATGTATTTTACCATGGAATTCATTGTTATATAAATTAGACTGATAAGCAAGATATTATTTATGGTAGTAAATATTAACTAAATATGTTGAACAAATCTTTTTCTATTAAATTAGCCAGGCTGCCACTCTTTGCTGTAAATGAAAAATTTCTTGAGTTGCAGCTTCTTTTCCCTCACTAGTTGTACAGATGGCTTTACAACTTCTGTGCCACTCTACACGGAGGAGTTCAGGAAACATCTTTTTTACTGCTGTTGATGATTAGTAGTTACTCTGGCTTCAGGGAATGATTCAACTTATTTGTTCGGGAGGGTTTTGTTTTTCATTTTATCAGGTCCTAATCATGCCACTAAAGCAAGTGCTTTAGAAAAGCTGACTTTGATAAAGGGTCAGTGTTTATATGAGTGAGGGAGATGCATAGGGCTGAGGTGGAGGGAGGGGCTGGGAAAACTGCTAGGCAGAATCTGGCAATAGAGACCAGGGTTGTTCTCCCTTCCTAGGAAATAAATCACAACGTCACACCCTGTTCTTCAGTTCCAGACAGAAAACAAACTCTAGACTCCTACTTCTCTCTTACTTAACTCTGTGTATCTTGTCAATATTATATATTTATGTCTTACGGGAAGTATTTTTCAATTGTCTGAACATAGCTAGCCAATTTAATTGATTTGATTCCCTGAAAAGCTTGAGAGAGTTATAAAAAATTAGATCTTCTTTTCTTAAGCTAATTCACATATCTGAAAGCATTTCCCATTACATGTTGTTTGAGATTACGGTGCTTTGTGATGGGCTGGTTTTGTGCTTGATTTGTATGTCTGTATACTCAGTGCTCTGCAGGATAAATGGTAACTGTTTTAACTGTGTATTGTAAGTTCTGTGCTGCCTTTGAAGTCACTATTGGAGAGCATTATCTCCCTGCTTAGGGATTTGTGCTTTTGGAGGAAAACCATGTCCTTGCTGTACTCCCTGAGGGACTGCAAATGACATGAGTACTGTGATCATCAGTGAAGCCACAGGTAACTCACATTGTTTTCATAGTTGAGAAGGTTGCACAGCCTTAGTGCAGTAATGTGCTCCTTTGCACAAGCTGTTGATTTATAAATACCATGGGGAACACGTCTCTTGGTGCTTCTCTATGAGAGAGAGCAGTAGACATTGAGGAGAATGCAAAATTTCAGAGGAGAATCCTGAGTCTTTACAGCCTCAGCTTTTCCCCACGTTGTTGCTGCTTTCTTTTAGGAAATGGATGAGGTGGTGATACTTTTTTTCTGTACTGCTTTACTTTAAATTCAGGCTTAAGTTCCAGGCAAGATTAGAAATAGATTTTTGGTCTGGATTTGAGCAAACTGCTGTCACTAGAGCTGTGTTTGATTACTCCAGTGCAACCTTTTAGGTCTGTGGTTCTGATGGACACTGACACTAAATTGGTTAAGATAACCTGGCAAAGTTAATATAAAAGGACAGTAATGCCTCCTCTGTGTGAAATTCATCATACCAGGATGACTATCTGTAAACTCTCTATTGCTAAGAGGAAAGGAAAATACTTGAAAAGGAAAGCTGTGTTCCGAAGCAAGCCCTGCAGTGCGTACCATGTTGCTGGGATGCTGTCAAGGCTGGAAACCAGAAAGTCTGTCCTTGCTTATGCCCCTCTCTCTGTCTAGATATTCCAAGATAGGCAGAAATTCCAACTACCTCTTGTCAAGAAGCATAGGAACAGCAGAGGAGTACTTTGGGTTCAGTTGGTCCTTCTTGGCCTTATGGGACATCACTATTGTGAGTTTGGAATGAATATTAATGTCTGTTTTCCATAGAGTACAATGGCTGTCCATTTTCTCTGAGAGAAAATACCTTCACTTATTTTTAGCTTCTGCTTCAAGGAACCTCAGTATTCTACATAGAAATTAAATTTTATTTTTTCTTGTTTTGAGCCAACTCAGAGCAATGAAAGCCCTGTCCTAGCACCAGGACATTGAGTTCAAATTACGGTCTTTGTCACTGATTTTCTGGTGCACATTCAGGGGAGGCTGCATGAGGCTTCTGTGAAAGGCCTGCACAGAGTATGGAAAGGCTCAGTCACAATAATTTCATCCCAGTAGCAGTGCTGCTGTAATTGTAATAGCAATATGTAATTAAGGTAATATGGAGCTGTATTACTCACATGTGCCATTTTTTCATTAGAAATGTATGATTGTATTTAAATTCTCAGGTGTCATAATCCAATATAGCCACTGACGCTGGCAACTGGAGCAAAAATGTCAGCGTAATCATAAAGACCTTTATGCTTGGTTCACTGAACCTGACATCATTTCATTCTAACTTGTCTTTCAATCTAATCAGTCTGTACTAGAATTTGAATTCAGCATTTTGTTTATATATTGTCATGGTTTCTGTCTGGAACATTAGACGCTGGTCTTTTTATTTCCCCTCCTGAGCCATGTGATGGTAAGCAGTAAAGAGCTCTGTGACAGTAAGAGATTGTTGAATAACTGAGGAGATAATCTACAAAAATTTTGTGGCTTTCATATGTGGGTATCTCTGCAGTTTACCCTGCCTGCCCTAAACAGTATGTGAGCAATGTTGGTGCTCTCAGAATTCATTTTTGTCTTCCGTTTCTTTTTCTTCTTCTAGTAGGGTCTGAACCAGAATCCCTCATTTGAACAGCCTTTAAGATTGTATATATGTGATACTTTAAAACTGAGATAAAAATCGGATGGCTCGGGCTCAAATAGTCAGTTTTAAATTAGTTTACTAGTTGATGTTTTTCAGGAATTTAAAATGATTTACTAAGTACTTCAGATGATTAAATATGGTCTTTTTCTCATTTCCAACCTCCCTCTTAACCTGATTGAAAAAAGGAAAATGAAGAATTATTTTCGTGACAGTACTGAGGTGTCCTAGTGCAGGATTATTGTTTCTATGGAAAGCAACAGAAGTTGTTTTTGGAGGAAAGCATCAAAATGTGATTTCTAAAAGCTCTGAACCAAAGAAGAAAAAATGAAATACAATAAAGATTCAAAATGTGTCATTTATGACGTTATCTGAATAACAAAGCAAAACCTTATCATTAAAACAAAATTCTTGAGTTGAGAGAGCCAGCTCTCCTGATTTCTGAATGTTTAGCCATAGCCCTGGTTTCAAGCTGGTCATCTTCTAAGGTAGCCAAATTCTGCAATTTGAGTTCCAGAATCGCTCGTGCCACAAAAATCTTAATTCAGAGCTCATTGTTAGAAGTCTTGTAACTCTAACGAGCCATAGTGCAAGTCCTAACAGCAAGTAATGCTCTGAATGGCTGTTATGAGATGCAAAAATCATCCATTAAAGTTCTCCAATAATGAGACAGGCTGACCACTACTCGTGATTGCAATTTCTGTCTCAGATGTGCTGCATGAAATCTGTACTCTAAACTATTACAGTTGTGTTTTCTCATCCGTAGACTTAAAGTCAAAATTCCCTGCTTCTGTAATTCTTTGCTGATGTGAATGTTCCTGTGTGTATTTGCTGCTATTCTGAAATTTTATCTGAAGTAATATTTAGAAACAATTTCTTGCTGGTTTTTGCTGTTGTGCTGGTTAAACTTAAGCATTCCATTTTTCCTAAATGTTTGTCTATCCTATTTTAGCATATAACCATCTGCTTATTTTTCTTTTATCACTCTTGTTCTGATTTCTTTTTCAGGCAGACTTTTTAGTCCATTATTCTAGTATACCTGAGACACAAATTATTGATGAACAGATCCTGCTATTTACACGCATTCAAGTATGGGGCTTTGGCTTAAAATGTCCCCATGCTTCCTATCAGACATGTTCTAGTGCATTATGACATGCATTGCACAGTGTACTGTCATGTGTATTTCACAGGTGGTAATAGAGAAATCATGTCATCTAATGTTTAGAGAAAGGAACTCTCAATCAGTGTCTCGTTCTGATACCAGCTCTGTCAGAGTCTGACAGCCACGTTGGGCAAATTCCATCATTCCTCTACCTCATGGTTCATGAACAAGAAGTCCTGTGACAGGCAGGTGATGCAGTATTTGCATGCTGTTGTTCTGCCTGAATAGTGCCTCCTCAGCTCACCTGGGCTGCCTGGCACCCCTTGCTAACCCATGTTCCTGCTGATGTTCGCCCACCATGTTACACCTTCATTAATTCACGTGTGAAATGGGGAGAAATGATATTTATCCCACCAAATCCAGGCCCACGTCTAACATGAGTTGAAACATGCTTTGATATGTTTGTGTTGTGTGATAGAGTCTTCAGCTACGAGATACTGCACCAGGACACCATGAGGAGAGAGATGTGTCTGGGTCCTGGAGAAGGGAATTGGTTGTAGGGAACAGGCACTACTGAGGGCTGTGTTTCAAGTGGCTTTACAGCACTTTCCATTAGTTAATTTTGGTCCTTCTATTTCTATGTAAATCCACAGTTGTTCTAGCAGTTTTGTTAGACTTTATTTTCAGACATTCAGAAAAGCTTGTGAAATAGAACTAAAAGAACTAAAGACAGTCTGTCATTATGCTGATCAAACTTTCTCTTGTTTCTTCACTGTGCTCCCAGATAAAATGAGAATTGCTGTACATAGTGCACCAGGAAGTCGAGAGGGTTAATGACTCATCCCACGGTGCTCTAAACATTACAGAGTTTTTGAAAGGGTTTTTATCTCTAAATACAGATTCTGCATTTCTGATCTAAGCTGAAAGATGCAAGCAGGTATTTTGAAAAGCATCCGTTGGCATCTAAGTCATGCACTCCAAGAGCTTTATGTAACTATTGTTACAAAGTTTATTGGAAAAGCAGTGGGAGGACTTCTGCCACCAGCTAAGTTGCTTGAACAGTAGAAAGGGCAAAGCTTGCACTGTTTTAAAATGAGTGTGGCCAAAATTCTGCCCCCTTTGCTTGGGTATGCTATTGTTTGGTGAAATTGAAAATAGATTATGAAAGTGCTTGTAGTAAAAGATAAATTTGTAAGAATTGTTGCATTCGATACTTTTCCTTTTTAAGTAGAAACAATATAAAAAGCTTAATTCAGCACAGAATAAATCTCAGTTTTGTTGCACTGTTTGTATAAAACTAGGCTGCTCTGCTCTACATTTGCCTTTAAACTGTTTATATTACCTAAAATGTCATTCCAGAGGAGAGTTTGGCTTAGGACTGCAGTGAAAGCCATTTTACTCCATGTATGGACCTGGTCTTGCAAAGCTATTTTAGTGAGTAGCTAGAAAATATTTTTTAGTGAGCCATAATTTCGTTTTTGTTTATGTGCATTGGCCAGTTTAATGAGGGAGCTATGCTGTTCTGCAATTCTGCTCTGCATTGTTTCAGGGAAAAGACAGGAATTTTCAGGTGCAGGCTGGAGTTGTGTTTTTTTTAAAGGCTTTATTTAAAATCACAACTTGAAATCACTGTGTTCTGAGTTTAGCTACTGAGGAATGAAACCCTTTGCCTAGGAGAGGCTCTGTTAAAAAAATGACATTCCCTGTTGGTGTTAATCAACATTGCCTTTAACAGAAGCAAGCCATTTTTAAACCATTGCAGATGCTGGTTCCAGCTTTCATGTCTCAGCCTTCAGAAACTCAATTTCTCTTGTTAGAACACAGTGATAGGCGAGTGTAGAATATCCACTGGTTCAGCAGTGGAATCTAGAGTTTTTGTTTAAGCTTTTATCCTTTGGACTACGTCATGGCAGTTCTGCAGAAGTCCAGTGTAAGAATATGGTATAGAACTGTGCTGCTCTGGGAATGGCAGCTGGGTATTTGCTTGCAGGACAGCTTCCCTTAGGATGGATCCTCAAAGGGTGATAAGGAAAGTATATTTGTTTGACTGTATTTTTAATTTGGCATTATGCCATGCTAAAGAAATAATTTGGAGTCTTTTTATGTTTGAGACACCATTTGGTGCTTGTTCAGAATACTTCCTGGTAATAACTGATGTGATGTAATCTTTTAACTTGGAGGAAATGTTTTAAAAGTGGGGAGTGTGGGTGTGTATGTATATGTATATATAATACTAGATATAATTAGAAATGATATTTTATGCCACTGAATACTCCTTTGAAAGTGCAGAACCAATATTTTCTCCTGCTGTAAGTAGCAAACAGTCATTCTAATATGGCTGCCCAGTTTCCTCCATATAAATTCTAGAAGGTCCTTTATTCCTCTTCCAGGGGATTTATCTTTGGAATTAAAGGGCAGATTGCACCTCTGATAAAGCATGCAGCCTTTGCATTGAGACTACCAACTGCTGTCATCCATTGTTATAATCTTTATACTTTAAGTGACCTGGAGGCAGATTTTCAAAGGTATTTATTTGCTTAAGAGCCATTAGACTCAATGGGATTTCAGAATTGCCCAAGTAAATTAGACTTCTAATTCACACGGTAGATTTGATTAGGAGGCTTCATGTATCTCTAAGTGCCTAAATACCTTTGTATAGCTGCCTGCTAGATACTAGGAACTAGCCTGAAAGCATTCCTGAAGGCAACAAAAGAATAGTCAGAACAGAATAGTTTTTGATAGATTTTTGAACTCAGTATTATTCAGATTACTGTAGAAGAGGTGAAAAGCTCTGAATTTATTATTGATCTTTGTCTTCCAAATTGCCATGAGTCATCAGTTTGGGTGAGCCCATATTGTAGGGCTGGAGGTAGTCTGATAGGGCTCATGTATAGCCTGTGGCACTTCCAGCACCAGCTGGGCTGCAGTCTGGAGCCATTTCATGCTTCTTCTATTGATATGAACAAAGACTTACAAGAGACATTAGCAACTGTCAGAGAAATCTATGCTAGATATCTCTGGTTTGAACCTGAGCATCTCCTCGGAATGTTGCCATTCCTTGGACTGTTTTTGTTCAGCTTCATTGTCAAATACACCTGGAATTTACTAGATACCGAAGAACACTGTTATTAAAAGGGTAAAGGTAGAGAAGTCAGTGAAACCTTTACTGACATACAAGAATGTCATGCTAGAGTAGCTCTCAGTAGTAAATGGTGGCTCTATATACCTCAGAGCTGGACCACATTGTAGAGCTTTGTGCGTTTGCTGCTTCCTCTGAGTTGATGAACAAAGTCTTTTAATCTGAAGCAGCAGAGATTCCTAATTCTAAGTTAAAGTGTTCCAGCTTCAGTTTCTATGTGGATGACGTTCCTAGCACATTCCTATGTTGGGACAAAGAAGGATAACCGGTAGCAAAATATCAACAAAAAGTTGTTGGTTAGGCACAGTGATGTTTGAAGAAGCATACCATGACATAAAATTTCAGCCCCAGATTCCAAAGAGCTATTTTGTCTCAAAAACTAACTTTGAAAAGTCAAGACAAATTTCCTTGTTTCTTTGACTGGGGATTTCACAGCTACTGAAAGGCATGAGATTCTTAGCTAACAGTTGGGTTCCCAAATACCTTGGACCTCTCTGAATATCCTGAGTAGAAAAAGTCGATAACACTGTTCTGAGAATGTACCATATGGAGAGGACAAAACACCTGCTTTTGATCAGTGGTTTGCAAAAGGCTATAAATACAGTTGAGAAAGTATTGCTGTGTTCATAGTTACAATGGCATACTGCTGTCATTTGAAAATGCTGAAACTTTATAGTAAGCTGTTAAATGAAAGTCCATTAATACATCCTTTACAGTTTTCCTCTGGAGGTACTTGAATGTGTCTGCCTCCTTTTTTTGCTACAACAGGCAGTTTTATTTTGTGCTGGCTTGCATGACGAGTACAGTTAGTTAATGAATATTTGATTGCCATTAATGCAGAGACTCTTGTTACATAGGAAAATATATTGTACAAGAAAAGCCTCAGATCCATCCTCACACTGGAAACAGAAGTCTGAATATTTATTGTATGTCCACTTTTGGGCAGTTTGCTAGTTTATTCTAGTTACAGTTGTCTGTGTTTACTGGGTTTTTATTGTGACTGTTATGGGGCAAAGTGATGCTAGATCATTGAGCATGCTAAATGGGAAAGGATCAAATATAATGAAAAGAGTTGTGATGTCTGACTCCTAGGCTGTAAGTCTTTGAGGCAGTATGTGTTCTATATTTGCACAGTGTTTTTAGGTGCTATGATAATACAAACAATGTATAACTCATTCCAGCTTTCATGACTGTCTAGAGACATGTGGAAGCAGGAGGGGAACCAAGTGTTAAAGGCTTAAAAATAAACATGACTAGAGATTAAGATTGTGCAGTATCTGGAGCAAGTACAAGTGGATGAAAGGTAAACAAACTCAAACCATTAGAAATATGGATGTGCATCTTTAATGACCAAATGCTCAGATGAATGTGTCCTTCAAGGTGGTCTTTCTCTTCTGTATGCAACAAAAGATTGTGTTATGGTCTAACTAGTCTGGTTCACTGCTTAACAGGCATAAAGTTGCCTGTGAGTAAGGATCTTGAATTAGTCCAAAGTCCTCACAAATAGGATATTCAATGCTCAGACAAATAAAGTATTTTGGTAAATGACATGGCAGCTTGAGAACAGAGTAACTCCTGTGTGTGTTTGCTGGGTGAGGTGATCTGTACAGTGTAACAATCTGTCCATTTCATAGCATGCTTCAAGTGTCCTAAATATTATGTTTGTTTGTTTGGCAGGCATTATGCTTTCTTATTGAGAGCTCAAGTGGTTCATTGAGAGTAGCAGTTAATCTATAATAATCTACCTTGAACAGGTTTGTTTTTTTCATTAAACATGAACTAAAATGATTTGTTGGGGAATCAGAATGAAAAGCCATTTAGATTTAAAACACTTAGAGAAAAATTGCTTTTCAGACAAATTTCTTTGCAATGTCTTTCTCTTCAGTGCTCTTTGTAGCACTGTTCCCAGAGAGATGAACTCACTAACAAGAGACAGGGAGTGTAAGATAAGAGTCTAAAACCTGATCAGATACCTCAGTGTGAGCTGTGGGAAATGTGCGTATCATGGAAAAAACAGCTTTTTAAAAAACCCACCAACACCAAAAAAAAAAATAAAAGGAAGCCCTATTGTTGTGAAGATCTATGGATATTATTCTTTGTGTAGTGCCAAGAACAAGATCCAGACTCAGAAAGTGGTATTTAACTTTGTTTGTTATCTTGGAGTTTAAAGTCCATGATCTCTTCTCTGTAGAGACAGAGTCAAAGGAAAAGAGGCTTATTTTCTCAGTAGGTTACAGACTTCTCCAAGACCTGTTTTCCCCAGGTCATTTAATTTAACTGCTCTTTGACTACTAAAAGCAAAATGATAAACTGTCTTTTACTGCAGTCTGGATGTCTACAAAGGGTGGTAAGGATGAAAGGATGTTGTATTTTCTATTTCCATATACCTACATTTGATGAATGTAGCATCCCATAGTTAAAAAGAAAAGCTGAAGCTATGTTTTAACTACTATACCGAACAAAGATGAAGACCTATTTACATCACTGGTCTGTCTATATGTCAGCTTTTCTGTGTCTGTGCAATCTGTATGGATTTTACAAGGCATGGAGAAAGATTATTAAGTCAAATTCAGATCTCCTGGTAAAGTTATTCCTGCAAGTGACGTACAAGTTCTTGGATCTGAATCCATGGATCTGAAGAGACAGGTGAGTTTAATTAGGCAAAGTGTTCTGTCATCCTGTGTCCTTGTAAATAGCACTACCTAGATGCATTTCAGGTTCCTGTTGTTAATTTAAGTCTCAGCCAGTTAACATAGCCAGAGTGTCTTCTCTGTGGGATATCAGGAACTGTATCTAATGAACTAGTCAGAGCATCAGAGTATTGGTACATTTCTGCCCTCATCACAGAATGTTAGGGATTGGAAGGGACCTCAAAAGATCATCTAGTCCAATCCCCCTGCCAGAGCAGGAATACCTAGAATCATAGAATAGAATCACCATGGTTGGAAAGGATCTCCAGGATCATCAAGTCCAACCTTTACCCCATCATCTCCCTAACCTCTAGACCATTAGCCCATGGCCTCAAGTGCTTCAACCACTCATTTTTTGAACACCCCCAGGGACGGCGACTCCACCACCTCCCTGGGCAGCCTGTTCCAGAGCCTAACCACCCTCTCAGTAAAGAACTTCTTCCTAATATCCAATCTAAACTTCCCCTGACACAACTTGAGGCCATTTCCTCTCATCCTATCATTAGTAATTTGGGAGAAGAGACCAACACCAGTCTCACTACAACCTCTTTTTAGTTGTAGAGAGCAAAGAGGTCTCCTCTCAGTCTCCTCTTCTCCAGACTAAACAACCTCAGTTCCCTCAGCCAGTCTTCATAAGGCCTGTTTTGCAGACCTCTCACCAGCCTCATTGCCCTTCTCTGGACTTGCTCCAGCACGTTCTTATACCTAGATCAGGTCACACAGGAACGCATCCAGGCGGGTTTTGAATGTCTCCAGAGAAGGAGACTCCACAACCTCCCTGGGCAGCCTGTTCCAGTGCTCTGGCACCCTCACTGGGAAGAAGTTCTTTCTCATATTTATGCGTATTTATGCTCCTATGTTCCAGCTTGCATCGGTTGCCCCTTATCCTATCATTGGATGTCACTGGGGAGAGCCTGGCTCCATCCTCATGACACTCACCCTTTACATATTTATAACATTAATAAGGTCACCCCTCAGTCTCCACCAAGCTAAAGAGACCCAGCTCCTTCAGCCTTTCCTCATAAGGGAGATGTTCCACTCCCTTAATAATCTTTGTGGCTCTGCTCTCTCGAGCAGTTCCCTGTCCTTCTTGAACTGGAGGGGCCCAGAACTGGACACAGTATTCCAGATGTGACCTCACCAGGGCAGAGTAGAGGGGGAGGAGAACCTCTCTCGATCTACTAACCACCCCCTTTCTAATACACCCCACATTGCTGGCTCATGGTCATCCTGCTGTCCACCAGGACCCCCAGGTCCTTCTCCTACGCTGCTCTCCAACAGGTCAGTCCCCAACTTATACTGGCACATGGGGTTGTTCTTCTCCAGATGCAAGACTCTACACTTGCCCTTGTTATATTTCATTAAATTTCTCCCTGCCCAACTCTCCAGCCTATCTAGGTCTCTCTGAATGGCAGCACAGCCTTCTGGTGTGTCAGCCACTCCTCCCAGTTTTGTGTCATCAGCGAACTTGCTGACAGAGCACTCTATTCCCTCATCCAAATCATTGATGAATATATCACTCCATCATATTGCATGTCAGCAGTCTGTATCAACGTAGCTTCCATTGTACACAGGGCTGAATATGTTTAGAAGGGATTCTTTCTACAAATAAAGTGTAAATAAGCTAAATGAGTAGTAGTAAAGACACTGAACTAGCATCTCAGCTAGAGGAAATCTATCTAGTGCTGTATGTGCAGACATTCCTGTGAAAATACAGGTTTATCCTTCTTTGATGTAGATGTAGATTCATGAAGCTGGTTCATACTTTAGTTGGTCCTCTTTTATCCGGTTTCTCTGGAACCACTCATTCAAGTTTTGATCAGTACCTGTCAGTAAGTAGTGTCTTATGTTGTGACTTTCAGGCAGTGAACAATTTTTAGTTTGTAGCCTAAGAGATTTTAGTACGTGGGCAGCTATGACTCAATTGCAATTGAACAGGAAACAATACTTTATTATTTGTATTATTGTGGTAGTGCTGGTAGGACACAGTTAGGACCACAGCCTCCATTTCTCAGGCTTTAAACAAAAGTAAATTTAATTCTTGCCCCAAGAAGCTTACAGTTCTACCAGACACTGTAGTGCAAACACATTTTATCTGTGGTCAAATGAAAGTGTCTTTGTTTGTTTTTGCCTAGCTGAAGAATCGTATAGTGAAGTGTAAGCTTGAGAAGAAGTGGAAAGTTAGCCTAAAACAATAGTGTGTAATTCTGCCTTATGACATCATTGAGCGGCTTCTCACACTCTTAAACTGTAGTAACAGGTGCTACTGAACCTCAGTTTGTCTGGTTTTGGCTCAGACCTCTTCCAGTTCATTTATTCTCACTTTATTTGACGTTTGCATCCTGAATTTGTCTATCTACCTGTCAACCATCAGCAACAAAGTTGTTCTTAAAGTAAAATGTTGTATCAGTTCAGCAGTACTAACTCCGCAATGGAAGATAGATGTGTTAAGGGTTTGAAAAAAACCCAACAAACCCAACCCAAAACCCCCTCAAACAACAACTTAATTTGAAAGTCCTTCCTCATCTTGTTATTTTGGTTTAATTTGCAGTATATTTTGACCATACATGTTACAGCATGTGCAGGGCCACAGGACAGATAAAATCATGGGTTGAAATATGGTTGTGCTATTAGATTCAGTTTTGCACAGGATTTTTCAGTGTCTCATGATGGGAAGAACATTTAATTCCAGTCATGCATCAGATCTGTTTGACTTATACATACCATGAAATATACATAAGTAAACCAAAATGACTTTCAGGCATCAGGGCTCTGAGAACTTTCTGAGCAAGTGTAACATTCCAGATACTTGGTGCAACAGTATACACTGAAACAAATATTGTCAGGAGATACACGGGGGAGGTGGTTTTTTATATATTAAATTCACGCAGCAAACCGCATTGACTTCAGTGAGTTTCTTGGCAAATCACCAAACCTCTGTGATGATTTAAATAAAGAGGAAAAATATTTTGTCAGGATGGCAGAATTGTAATGTCCTAAGGGGGCAGAAAAAGCATATAAATGCTGTTTCATGTTGTGTTTTGTTATATTGTTACACTAGCTTCTTCTTTAAATTTTGGTTATATCTATCTAGCAAAATACTAAACATGTTTCTGTAGGGAATATGTTGTCCTTCTAACATCGAAGAAGTTTGGTGGGGTTTTTGTGTTGTTTTTTTAAATGGCATAGCTGAGTCAGTTGTGGTTTACATCCTGTGAAACAACTGAAGCCTTTCTATTTGAAATATTGAACAGCAAACACCTCTTTTATTCAGATCATCCCAAAGCAAAACATAGGAAGATTCTAGCTCTGATGGACTCCTGCCAAACAAGGCATAAAATAGCAGCTTAAAAAACCAAAAAAACCGCCCAAATTACCCAAATTTTACCCCAATTTGGGTAAACCTCAAGTATCACTTATCAGAGTGAACATTCTCAGCTAGTGCCTGAAACCCAGAAGTATTCTGATCATCAGAGCTCTTCATGTTAAACCTATAAATACTGTCTGAAACTTAGATGATGTTGGTGCACATGAAAGCACATTACAGTTTGGTTCCAATGACTACAAGATGTTGGAAGTATTCCAGTGCAATATTTTTAGCAAGTCACAAATTCTCTGAAATTGAAATGTGCTTTAGAGATAGCTCAACTTTGACAAAATGCTGACAGGAGCCTAACTGCCAAACCTGTTTCCTGTCTGGGTGCCTGTCTGGTTCCTTGGCTGTCCATTTGCTGGGATACTTTGTCCCAGAGTCACTAACTTGGGGAGATGCTGAGTGAACTGCCTCTTGGCTGCAGGTTCCAGGCTCTCAGGATCCACAGCTTGACCTGGACAAGTGCTCTGCACCCTTTTGCAAGGAATGGACAAGTTTTGATACTCCTTCATTCCAAGGAAGAGGGGAAAAAAATAATTCAAGATAGAAAAATTCCTCACACTTAAGAATTGCCTTTTTGTGCACTGTTCCTGAGCGTGCATCATGATGGCAAGTAAATGGACACCTTAAGTTGTTCTGTTGATTTAGCTTTAAGTTGCCATCACTTTGTAGAATCAGATATTATCTTGCTAGCCTTAAATTTTAGATGGGGGGTGGTACTAGGAGATTATTGTCCAAATTATTCAGAAAGCTTCCTTCCAAGGAAGCTGAACTGAGCTCTTCAGCCTTCACCACAGGGTCACCCTGCTTTCCTTTGTGAGGCAAACCCAGTATGAGCTTTGGCACTGCAACTTTCCACTGTTTTGCTGCTCAAAGTCTTTGTGTATTTGATGGTCTCTTCAGTTGTAGTGGAATCGATAATGTTGCAAAATGGAACCACCTTCTTTACACTTGAAGACAGGCACCAGGTGCCTGTGTGGGTGTGACGTTACGGTTTTGGGTAATGGTATGAACTGTAACTGAATTAGAGGCTGTCTTCAGCTATAAAAATAGGGATCTTGTTATGTGCCTTGTTCAGGTACAAAATGCTGAAGAGGAGCATGTGGCTACAGTTGGGGAAGACTTTTATTTTCTTAGCTTTTAAACTAAAAAATAGTAACCTTAAATTTCCTTTCTCTGTATTGTTGTATTTCTTATTTAGCTTTAACATAGCATGGCAAAACCAGGAAACATTCATAGAAGTTGCTGGCCTTATCTACAGTAGCATTTCCCTTCCCTCAGCTGCAGTAGTGCTCACAGCGATGATAACTACTGGTATTTTAATTGGTGCCTGGTGTCCTCTCACTGTCACCATGCCTGGATTATTTGGTAGTCCCAGCTGGTGGCCATAGGCCACAAGGGTTAATAGGAATGCAGGCGCAGCTGGTCTGGGTCAAATCCCTGCATGCTTTAGTTAGTGAAAATTTCCGATGGCCTCCGGTATGTGGTAGAAAGGATACAGCAGTTAAAAAGTATCTTTCATTATCATAGACTAATTAGGGCTGTCCTAACTTCCTGAGGGAATATGTAGTAATACCTGATAGTTACAGAAGATTGAAACCAGGCAGAAATTATTAGTCTGTGGAGGAGAAAATGTACTTGTTTCTGCTCCTCTGTCCTTTCACTTGTTTGTACATCTTAATGAAATGTAACCTGGATGAAAAACAAAGCTGGGAAAAAACGATGCAGAAACATTCTCCATTCTTTGGAGCCTGTACACTTGGCCCCTAAAGGAGGCTTAGAAGTGTTTTCTTTCTCACTATGAAAGTGTGATTATGTGGCAGCCTTGCTTTTTAGAATATGGAGATTTTTTCCTTCTTTTGTCCTTCATTTTTGTTTTATTTCTCACTTGCATTGCTGAGGCTGGTGCTATTTTGCCTGCATCTATAGAGTGAAAATAGGCTTTGCATTTGTGAGCTTCTAATTGGAAGTGATGACAAGCCCTTGAACGGAGCACTGTTGCCCTTGTCCTCATGAAATATTTTATCCTTTCTGATATCATTGGACATGCAACTGTAGTAAAGGTCAGTTTCTGCCACTGAATGTGTGTAGCAGTTGATCCCTGTTATCTTTGTGCAGGAACACCTCACAGTGATATCCGTGGCTGTGATGATTTCCATGGTTTCATGGGAATAAGATGATGTGTGTGCATTATTAAAAGGGCCTAACAAGTTTCCTGTGGAGAGACTGTGAAGTGCAGTCTGTAGCAGTATTTATGTAATTATCTCCTTGGGATTTTAATGAAAAATACTGCTATTTTGCAACCATAATTTTCATTTTCTGGCAGCTTCAGAGTAACAAAGAAACTGTAAATTGCACAGAGTCCCTGAGCTGCTGCCTCTGATAGAAAAGGTGGACAATTTTGTTGTTTTGAAGTGATGATTAGCTGGTATTTAATAATGATATTAGCATATAATTGCAAGCATTCAGTGTTATGTCATTGAAGCGTCATTCCAAGGATGAGGTATACCAAGAAACTTTTTTTTTTTTCCTCTGAAGTTTTTATTTGAGAAGAAATGAAGGAGGTTAGCAAAACAAGCAGCAAGAGGTGAAACAAAGTGTGTGTGTTGCCTCTGACTTCCCACTGTATGCCCTCCCATGTGGAGTTAGGTCAGATGCCGGGTCAGGTACTATGCCTTTGGAATGGACTGACTTCTTGAGCTTTCACTCTGCTTTTCAGCTGAGGCTGCCAGCTTTCTCTGAGCTGTGGTTATGGCTGCACTGCTATCCATCCCTGAGCTAGCAAAGCAAACGGTGTCCTATGCTTGACAGTTACAGTAATGACAGGAGGGTATATATACCTAAAACTGCCCCTTCTTTGATCTTCAGATGTGTAATCTGCAGGAATGTTGTACATCTGTACTGATGGTGTTGTAGCCCCTCTGGAATGCACTGTCCCTTTGTGTGGGACATGATTTGTCCTTTCCATAATAGGGTTGAGCTGAACATAGTGCCCTTGACCTGACTCAGTTTAGCAGTACTGTTAAACAACTGAATAGAGATCCATCTGTCCTCCAAACCCAACCCCCCAGTATAAGTTTCTGTGATGCTCAGAGACTAGCAAAATCATCTTCACTCTGTAGCTTGTGTCTGGTGCGGGACGCCCAGCCCTCTCCAGGGACCTGAACACAATGTGTCTTTCTACTGTGCTGTTCTCATGACAGCAGGGTTTATGTATGTGGAAACTTACACAAGCTGTAACGGTCCACTTGATAGTAGATAACAGACAGTTTGCAGTTGTCTCTTAGGAGACTCCTGGCATTTGGCTTCATTACAGAAGAGAATAAGGGAAGATGAGGGGAAGACCTAGTTGTTGGTGAACCAGGAGGGTAGCCAGGGCTCGCTGGAAGTGGGCTGTATGGACCACAGACTGATAGAGCCACAGCAGCCAGCTGAGGAGAGTTGCTGTCAGGTAGAAAATAAATTATGGAAGGCTTGTTTCAGTGAAGGATGCTATAAAGTCCTAAGCAGACTTGTCCAGGGAATCTTTACAGGTCTTACGTTATGCCTTGTACACAGTGGTTACTTTCTCTCATACATTTTTCAAATGATCTATACCGTTCAGTCCAGAAATTTTTCCTTCAGAACAAATTTTCAGGGGGGATCGCATGCCGTATGGTGCCAATGGACAGTGTAGGTCCCAAAACAATTTCTGGGAGATTTTCTCAAGTGAATGATTTACTGTCTCTTGCCCTGTTCCTTCTCCAGCAGAGTAGAAATATTCTAATGACCTCAAAGCTAACGCACTCCAGTGCCTCTGGATGGAGACAGTGACATTTTTGGCAATGTAGTTTTGGAGCATTGTTCTTCCTTTCATTTCCAACATTTTTGGTGATGCTTCTAGCAGAAATCTTGTCCTTAGAAGCATCTGCTGGAAATTAGTCCCTCCAGACACACTAGAGAGATGAATTTTGCTCTTCATGCCATGGTACCCCTGTGAAGCTGAAGCGGTTTCCTGTGCATACATAAATGGAAAGCATGTCATATTCTGGCTAATTATGAACCTTTATCTGTATTGTCTTAATCAGACCACCAATGTTTTGATTTATTAAACTGTCTCATAGTCTGTGGCTACCGTTACACATCAGAATGTTTAGGAACAGTTTTCACTGTCATTTCACATCTGAAACTTTCAAAAATTCTTCTATAGTGAAAAAATTATTTGGCTTATTTCCTGACATTGTTGTAGTCTTTTCTTCCCAAATATCTTGCTCATACAAATACAAGCTTTCTCAGCTGAATACCCCCGTAATGTGAATATAAGGACTCTGCATTATCCTGGCATATAATTCATAAGATTTGCTGAAGTGATAAATAATTGACTCTGCACTGAGGTGAACAAAGAAAGATGTCAGTTCTTGGCATCGGTGCATTTCCATTGTGTGAAGAGTCAAATCTGCAAATTTAAGATCTAGATCATGTGGGCTGTACAGTACTCCTGTGGTATGTTTGTATTGAAGATTCTTTTACCTGAGACAATTTAATGAATTAGACTAGTTACAGTGCCTCAGGTATTAATGATATTGCATCTCATTTCTTAATTACACTACCGTAAGTTGAGAGTAATAGTATTTAGAGGATAGTATTGGATCCAGTGTAATGAAGATCAGAAGCTCATGTAGGATCTATAGCTAAGAGACTCTCAGGTATTCGAGGGTTTGAAATTCTGGTGTTGGCAAATAAAAGCAGAAAGGAGAAGTAAAATTACGTGTTAGTATTGGTATTATGGTATTACACTGTAAACTGGTGTAACGCCAGTTACTTCAGAAGGTACTCTCACTGTGCTTGTTGAAGAGATCTGTTTTTTGAGCCTATACTCCAATTAATGCTGTTAATATCATAATAAGTTATTTTAATCACTTCTAAAAATGTCCTCTTCGTTTTCCAGATGATACCCTGGATATGACGGGAACTCGCCCAGTCAGTTTTGCCTTCCATGGGCTGATAACAATCTGTTTGTAAAAGGTTTAAAATCTTCTCTTCCTATATTCATATTCTGCTTGGCCTTGTTTATTCACAGCTGAATGTCTCTGATTATTTTAGCTGTCATGTGCTTAGTATTTGATGTTTTGCATAGTAGAACTGGAATAAACTGGCTGTGCTATAAGATGTTCAGTGTGTACTTAAGACAATGACCGTTTAGCTATCTCATTTCCTTAGCAACATTTGGAAGATTAATCATAGCGAGTGGTATAAGCCAAGAAAAAGATAGTTGAAATAGATGAGAAATTAAGTATTTTTCTTCATGGTGTTTGCTTGGACTCAATATTTTGATAACTTGATGCAGAATTCACAACAATCACAATGGCTTGTTTGTATGCCTGAAATTTGGATAAGCAGCAATAGAGCAGTTCTCAAATATGCAAGGCAAATTTGCTGAGCCAATTTCTTTGTCTTTGATCAGGCTGCAGTAAGCAGCCAAATGCTTAATACCGGTGGCAGAAGTGGATATGTTTCCCTTGGGGGATGGACGGGGTGGCCACTCATTTGATAAACCTCAGACAGAGGCCAATGACTCACTGTAGTATAGACTTCCAGGCAGCTAAAGCAATGACTTGCTCATGTTGGGGAGGTTGCTGTTGGGGTCCTCATGTGAGAAAGAACTCTTGTTTTTTTAGGTTAGCAGCATGGGGAAGAGAGGGAAAGCTTTAAAACATCTAGGGGAAATGTTTTGTTTACAAGTACTCCTAAGTACAAATGTATTCTTGAAAATCTTTGCCATTGGAGTTTGGTTTTTAACTGTTTTGATTGTCATACTACCAATTGCATGAGAATCATTTGCTATTTTTATATTAAAAATCAAGGAGCGGCCTCAATACCAATACATTGTTGCCTGTATAAAAAACCAAACCAAAATTAAAAAAAAAAAAACCTCACCAAAAAACCAAACACCCCCATCCAAAGCAACCTTCCCCACCAACCTTATTGCTTATATCAAAAGGACGTTATATTGTCTCTCTTTCCTTCCTTCAGAGAAACAGGTATAGGCACTGCTGCGGGATGCCTCAAAATGAGTCATGATTCCCTCTTGCAGGTGATTTACTGATTCCACAATAGGCCAGAGAGTTAGGAATGGTTTGTGCTCTTTCTGAAATTATAGATCAGTGTGGGTTGGGTTGGTGTTGTGGTTTTTTGTTTGTTTGTTTGTTTTTCCTGACAGGCAATCTATCCATTTTAACTGAGTAGCTCTAAATGGATGAATCATGGGATCAACTAAAATTGAGGATGAGAGTTTGGACTGTAGTTTATACAGTTTGTTTAATTGCTTAGTAATACAGCAAGGAAGGACTGGGGAAATTTTGACCTTACCTGGTGTGCATTTGACTGTATTTTGGGAAGAGACAGCATATCGCATGCATGTTGGCTGTTTATAATCTGAACACTATGCATTTAAACTCTGAGTGGAGGAGACGTCTGGGAGGACTCTCTGAAGCTCAATGGGGCCTGGATTGCCCGTATGCAGCTTAAGACAAATCCTTAGAAAAGGTTACCTAGGTACTGCATAGGGGGACAGACCTTTGCGAGGCCATGTTTCTCAACAGTTATGCCTCGGCTGAGTAAATAGACCCTTTGAGCCAGTTCCAGAATTGACAACTGAAATAGTGTTTTTCATGCTTTCGAGCTCAAGCCGAAACTCAAGCCCTCAAACTTGCATCTGATAAGATGTCAGCAGTCAGTCTTGTTTCATAAATGAATGGGTTTTGTGTTCTGTGCTGTTGTAGCTCTTCAAGTATCCTGTATACCTCCTTGGTTCCCTGTTCATTTTTAGTTACTTTCTTGGACCTTTATCTTATTGCTTGGTCCTTTATACATCAGCATGAAGAGAATAATAAATTATGCCACTCTGATGGAGTGTCATTTTCATCTTTAATTACATAAGCTCTTCCTATATGATTATTCAATTATTTGTATTATGATAGTCTAGACTTGTCTCAGTCATGAGCCAAGGTCTCCTATTTCTAGGATTTTCACAAATGCAAAACAAAAACTGTATTGCCCATAAGAAAGACCTTACACCTACTTTAACCTACCCTGTTTTTCATGTAGAACTAATATGAAATCACTGTAAAGTACAGTTCCATTGGTTTTGAAAGCAGATTACAGGGCTTGCATTTGAGAGCAAGAGAAGGCATAAACTCTATCTGCTCCACCACTTATTCAATATTGCAGGTGGAGATGGTGAGGCCATATGTGATGTGCTCTCTCTCTGGGTGACATGAAAGATTTCATTTGTCTGGGGCTGCCTCAAGCTGTTGCAGGTGTTCTTCTTTCATTTCTAATAGCTCCCTTAAAATATAAATGACTGCATTTATTACATCAGCTCTTTTTCCTTCTTGGAATATACCCCAGCTAAAGTTACATTACACATAACAAATGTTCTTGCTCCCTTGAGAATTAGTTTAATTACTGATGTAGGTGGCTAAAGGATCTATCGTGTTGGAGATGTTAATTTTACTATGCTTTAATTAAGAGGTCAGGTGTGAAAGGCTGCAGAATACCTCTCACTTAAAGATGCTGAATAGAATGGTGGGGGATAGATGACAGTGATATGATGAGGTTTTTACTGTCTGTAGGAGTATTGACTTTCCTTCTGCATCGTATTACAATGAGGCTGGCATCTGGAAATACATGCCAACTTTTATTTGTTCATTGTGTTTTCTAACGTTAAAGACATTTTCTGTCCGGAGTCTTAAAAGCACCAACACAGCATGTCTCTCCTTTCACAGGTGATGGTCACTCCTAGGTGCCACTTATTTCCATTAGAAATGTCGGGACTGCGTCCTCTTGCTCAGTGTGTTAGAAGAACGGGGCTGCGACTATCCTACACCCCCGTGGTCTGGCACAAGGGAGGATGTGGAGTGTGTGTTCACCAGAGGACAACAGATGCTATGGTCTCTGAACATTCAGTTGTTTCCTCTTTATGTCTCACTGTGAGTGGGGACAGATTCCTTTCAGCTTTTGAAAGTCTTGTTTCTACTTAACTCAAGAAACAGGGAAATGGACTTGGAAAACATTCGGGATGAAAGAAGCAAAAAATGGGCAGGCAGAAGGAAGGTGTATCTCATAACAAGATTAGAGAAAACTAGACAATAAGAATGCCTTCCAGTAGGGTAATCAGGACATCCCCAAGTGAGCTTGTTTTGTTTGCCTGGCAGCTGGAGCAGCAATGCTAAAGATAGGAGCAAGTCTTCACTGGCCACTGTTTGGAGGTTTTCTTGAGATTGACCTGTTGCACTTTTAGAAATACTAAGCGACCAAGTAGTGCTGTTGCTCCCCAAACAGCTTTAAGAAGGAGAGTTGGTCATTTTTCTTAGTCTTTTTCATCCCATATTGTCTGAGTTGCTGATTCATTAAGATGTTGTGATGTGTGATACAGAAAGTTTCTTTTCAGAAACTTTTCTCCTTTTTCTTGTATTTTCTGTTGCTGTTTTCTGTGGTGGTCACTTCTCTTACTTTTAAAGGAGAGAAACAGTTCAGCTATGCCACTGCCTTCGTCTGCATCCCTGGAGGAAGACTGGTGCAATACTGCAAAACCACAGAGTTAAATATTAACGTGTACGACTGAATGTTCCCACTGAAAAAATCAGGAACATTTCCAAGTAGTGAAAGCAGACTTTCCTGTAGTTAAGTTTTGGTGCTTAACTTTTAAAATTACACCTGGCTTGGTCATTTTAACATGGTTAATAGTTAGAAATTCAGAGTCCTCTCTTTTTTAAGTGCTCTCACCCAGGCTGCTTCTCCTTACCGGGAGATAGACTTAGGGGAAGACTCTCATGTGGTGAATTAGTGCTGGGATGTATAATAAGTTTTTTTCAAGGTAAGAGGCTGATTTCCCCCCCCCCCCCCCCCCCCCCCCTTCTCTCTGTACTTTTGGCTTGGAAATGGAAGTTTCGTTGCTTGCTTTTTTAGTCAAAGAGGCAATGTTCATAAATGTTGTGATTTGATATTAATGCTACAGTAACTCGTTAAGGCATACTGAGAATTGGGGTTCCTCATGGGTTATGAACACACATAGCTGCCCTCGTTTGTATTAGCTGAGGACCTAATTAGCTAAGGCTGCAAACGTGGCATTTTCTTCTGCTGACTTGAAATGTCACCACCAGTCCCTGCTGAGATAAAAGGTGCACAAGGGAAATGGTTTTGATGAAGAGGAGCCTTTCACTCTTAATAGTTTGCTGTATTCAGAACATGTATTTATTTTGACTTGCTGGTTGTCTCAGGTGTCGAGACTTGTGCCTCTCAGTGCACCAGGAATCCCTGCTTGAAGGTGTTAAACCTCTAATCTTTGCAGAGCAGCTCAGATATCAGCTGTAGTGAAGCAGGAGCAGTAAAGCCTATGACCCTGAACTGGAAGGGCTAGATCGGTTACTATAATGTGTTTGGGGTGGTATTGCTGAAGCTTCTCTTTGTACGTGTAAAATCTATGTATGATGATACGGAATTAATCCTTCAGAAAGTAAATGATGGGTTTTGTTTTCATTCTGACCACTTGCATTTATGCAATAGCATCCCAAAGCAAGAGAGATCTTGGCATTTGCATGAGGCACGTGCTTCTGCCCACAAACAGCCAGTAAGATAAGTCAATAAAAACAAGCCATGCAAGGCATGAATTGCTTGGAGGTGGAAGAGACCTATTAGGCTATCTAGCCCTCCTGCATGCCAGTGAAGTATTACTTCAACTGGATTTGCTTTAGAGGACAGATGAATAGCTGAGCAAAACACAGGATCACATTTTCTGTATGATAAGGTGGAAGGCCTTCTATGCTTCAGTTTGTACGGAGAAATTTTTATCAGGCAGTTTGATTTGAAGTGTAACAACAGTCTGAACAGAAACTGTTCTGACTGCACAGATGTGCCATCTCACTTTGTGGAGTGATTTTTGTCTCGCCAAAGGAGAACAAGAAGAAAAGGCAAAAATCTGTGGGTATAGCTATCTATCTATGAGAGTGCAAGTGTGTGTTTGACAGAGCAAGAGATCTGTCCATGTTTTATCAACTCTGAGAATAAAATTACTTTTGTGCCTGACTGTAGGGAGGGAATTTTACAACAGCAACACATTGTAAGGAGACCAAAGGCCTCACTGCATTAGGGCTGTGTGCAACGCACTGTTAACCCTAAAGCAAGCTACCATTTCCTATTAAAGTAGTGTCTCACATGTTCATGAAGCAGGGGCTGTAATGCAAAGTGATTTAGCTTACTGGGGGCGGCTGCATCTAGTTCTGGCACAGATATAGGAAAACTCTGTGGTCAAAAAGGCAGACAAACATGTTGGTGCTGGTGCTTTAAGCAGCTTCATCTGGTGACTGGACAGGGAATTACAAGCACATTTGTTTCATTGCGTTATTTTCATGCATTATTCCCTTTTTTTTCTGTTATTGTTTCCTTACTAGTATTTGTATCTGAATAGAAATAGAGCTCTGTGGTAAATTATGTGCATGCCTTTCTTCTTTCCAGGCCTGACATGTTTATATATACAAAGAATTATGGATGAATTAAAGAGAGGACCAAAGAAGCTCAGAAATTCTTTGGAAGAGCTTGTCAGATTTTTAATTAATGGGCATATAGCAGAGGGAGTGAAATCTGCTGCTCAATACCATAATAGGCAGTGCAGTGCTTCTGCCTCTCTCTGTCATCCTTAGCAGACGGATTTATTTTTGGTAATGAGACATTTATCTCTTTTGCATCTATTAAAAGCCAGTTCCAGTGTCAAAAATCAGTTGGAAATAACATGAAAAAGTTTAGTGGTGAAATGTGTTTCTTTTGGATGCTTGTCACAGCTCCATCAAATCCTGGGGTTCCCTTTCCACTTTATTTTGATGTATTTTTGCCTTGCTACAACTTGCATTTTCGGATGATTTCAGTGTTCTGATAGCACCAAATAATGGGGTGAATATTTAGATTGTGTAAAGAGACTTGATGGAATTATTTTCAGGGCAATAATTAATATACTGTCAGCGTAAATAATTGTTTTTCAACACTTTTCTGTGTGTGGACCCTTTAGGAGTTTTTGTTAGCTGCCTACCTGATTAAGCCTATTGAAAGCAGACTTGCTTTTCTTCATGAGCATCCTTGGAGTAGTCCTCAGAAAACTATGGATAAGTGGCAGCCTGGTTCAACTCACCTGGTGCCATAGAGAAGGAGTCCACATAGAAGTAATTGCGGTAAACGAATGCTATTAGTCAAAAAATATGGGTGCTGCATGTCTTTCTGGTCCAAATGTGAAAGTATTTTCACACTTGTGGACTGAGTAATTAATGTCATACTTAAACAGGTGTACTGGTTTGGCTAAAACAGAACCAATTTTCCTTTCAGTGATTTTACTTTTCTGTTAAGCAGACCACTTTCATTAATCTGTCCATAGAGAAGAATGTGTGGGCTGTAGTTGAATGCAGTGGGGTTTTTGTAGGCATTTGTTTGAAATCCTGTGGGATTTATTAGATGCCTTTTAATAGATTTTCAAACTGTTCTATAGCATTCTGCAGGTGGGATGTAATTTTCCTAGTGAGATCTGAAGTGCTTGACAACTTTTGAAAAAACAGCCGCCTTTGAGGTTTGTAAATAAGATTTCTTTAAGAAGCTGTCTGGTGCCTCTGTGCTCCTCTGTTTCGTTAGGTGTAAAAGAGGGGAAACAGCCGGGATATCAGAAAGGCTTCCTGATATGAAGTGACCCAGGAGCTTTTTCCAAGAAGTTTATTTTCAGAAAGTATTGAGTATTCATACTTCAAGAACCCTTTAAAGTATTTATGATTCACATCAGACATTCCTTTCAGTCTTGGTTGATATCCATCTCATAAAGGTGTCATAAGACTAAACAGATTGATGCAAGGAATGTTTTGACTTTTTAGCTGATAAAGTGCTAATTATAAGAACCACAACTCGTGTAGTAACAGAACCACAGATAACAAACACTGGAAGGTTACTATTCCAGAGGAGTTATGTCATGCAGCTTCATGGATGAAGCATCTTTTCCATGGAAGAAATTGCATCCTACATGGAAGGGATTCTCTTCTGTACTGTACAAATCCTACAATTGCCCTTACCTACCCATTTCCTTTTGCTCTTCCGTTCATGCACAGAAGTTATTCTCCTCGTTTGGCTCCTGCTGTGGTCTCTGTGTCTATGTACTGTAAACAATGCTACCCTTTCTTCCCCCTGTCCTCTTACACATGCTTTTGAACAACTGTTTGCTAGGATTATAGTCCTCATAAGGCTACAAGGGGAAAAAAGTCTCTTCATCATGAGCTTCCTTTTGTGATCTTTTGCTCTTCTTTGCATTACTTAAGTAATTTTTTTTTGGAAGGCATGTTAGTTGTAAGACCTTTCAACAGCAATGCTGCTGCTGCTGTGCTCCTTGATGCTTTTCCTGGCCTTTTGTTTAAAACAGCACGGAAAGTCAGTGACTAATTTGGGGAAGATGATTTAATTTCATTGTATGCTGTGAGTTAAACAGTCAGTACCTTGTATGGGGATTACATTGAATTGTGATGTAAAGGGATGAGTGCTCCAAAATGGCAGAGGCAGTGACACTCTGTTCTGTTCCTTCGCCTTCCACCCTTCTCCCCTGCACTCAGGTTTTACCAGCATGGATGCTGACTCTGTGATGCATTATGTACACATAGTAACCTCTGTGATTTCTATAGCAGCACCAGCATTAGAGCACGAGAAAGTCAGATTATGACTTGAGTGGCTTTGGTCTTCTGGCTAAAAGACAGCTGTTGGACAGGGTATTTGATCCAGAATAAGTATAGGATAGAAAGGGAAGATGCAGCTGTGCCACTGCTAGTGTGCCTCTCCTTTCTTTATGAGTTTCTCTACAGGGATGTCAACACATCATAGAATTATGTTACTCTTCCTACTTTCCAGACAGTAAGTGAGAAATTAAGAGCTGAATGACACAGGAAGACAGACAGCTGGTCTAGGCATGCAGGCAAAATGTCTCTGCTGGTGGAAGGGGCTCTGGGCTGTCAGTGGTACCACATGATATCTGATTGGTATACCCAGCAGTAGAATGGGTTGCACAATCTAGTATGGTGGGCTTGATCTATTGATTCTTGAGGAAAATGAGGCTCAGAACCTGAGGAGATGGGGAGAAGAGGGGTGGAGGTGTTCCTAGAGTTCTACTCCTTAGTTCTGGGCTCAAGTAGCTGGTGAGACAGGTTGCTTCCAGAGAGGGAGAAAGAGGTAAGAAAGTTGATGGGAATTTTACTTACTCCTGAGAGCAACAGGGAGGGAAAAATTCCTCACTGACTGGAGTACCCACAAGAACATATCAACATGTGTATAAATCTTGTGACTGAGAAAGAAAAGGTAGTATAGAAAAGCAGTGGTGTGCTGTGGACTAGTGTAGAGCAGCTCTCCAGAAGGGCTTCTGCTGCACGGGACAATAATATTTGATGTGAGGGGTTACCTTCCAGTGTAGGCAAGTGCCCTTCCCAGTGACAGAAGGTGTGTTGGAGAGATTTTGATTTTTTTCCCTCATGCTTCAGGACTACAGCTCTCCCAACTCACACATAAAACTTCGAGGGTGAGAAAGGAAAGTTTGGACATGATATATCCAGCTGAATGAATGCTTTTCATCCTGTAGTGCCCTTCCCACTTGCGAGAAGCTGCTGTTTTTCCCCATCCAGAGGTACCTACTGATCTACCATTTGAGAAGCAAACAAAGAAGCAGCGAAGAACTTTACAGTTTCAACAAGCTCCTTCTGTATTAAGAACAGGCAGCTTTTCACTGAGAGAATACAGAAGGCATAAATGTTACTGTATCAGGATCCAAA
Source organism: Podargus strigoides (assembly GCA_028020825.1). Lineage (NCBI taxonomy): Eukaryota > Metazoa > Chordata > Aves > Caprimulgiformes > Podargidae > Podargus > Podargus strigoides. Next base: position 21,559,251 of record CM051626.1, on the reverse strand, counting down.
TAAAAAGATGATGCAAAACTGCAAGCTGTGCCTGTCCTGAGGCTCTGTAGCATGGGACGAAAGACTTGGAGCATGGGTCCTGCTTGTAGTGCTCACACTGAGCACTGAGTTCGGTGTACAATCTCAATTCTGCTACTTGCTGGTACTTCTAATCATTTGTCCTTGGCGGCAGCAGCAGAGAATGAATTTCCCAGCTGCTATCGCCTGCTCTTGAAAACATGTAGAGAAGTGGCTGTTGCAGGTGGGGAGGTTGGCAGGTGTGTTCCCACTCTATGGCCTTAATGAGGTGAGAAAAACCTAGATTTAACCTTGAGCAGAGATGCTGAAACCAGATCTTCTACAGGGCTTAGATCTCATTGAAATACTCTAAATAGCTTTTGCAGGTCTGTCTTTCTGGGCAGCTCTGCTCTCAATTGATTCTTAGGGATACCTGCAGGAAGACACAGGCAAAGGCCAACCTCTTCGGGCAGGAGGAGGTGCTTCACTGAGAGACTGCAAGATGGAGAAGCAGCAGCATAACGTCCACTGGAGGAAACTGGCTCTGTGGCACACCCACTGTATCCCTACGTATAGATATCTGCAGGCTGTGCACTTGACCAGTAGGAAGACATCTGCCTAAACAGTGATGTTCTAAAGCAGACTTCTCTGTACATGAGAACTTTTGTCCTAGTCCTGACTCACTCATAAGTGTATTAAGCACAACATAGTAAGAGTAGTATTAGAACATTTATATGCATCAGTCAAGCTGTCATTTATCCGACGAGCTAGGAGAATTTAACTATTTACCAACTTCCATTGTATTTTTTAGAATGTTCAGAACAATCTTGAAAAATTTCGAAGAGGATAAGTAGAAGTTACTCTGTGTGAGTTGCATACAGTGTTTTCATGTTTGACTCTACTTTAACCTGTTTTGGAATCTAGTACTTTCTTGTCACCAAGTGCGTCTGTGTCTGATGCATTAGATCAAAATGTATTCCTGTCTCCAAATGCTAACAGCAGCACATTCAGTTCTCTGGATTTCAGCAGCTAAAGTGGGTGTTGCAGTAAGTTTGGAACTGTTTCTCTTTACAGAATAATAAACATAGATGATGTTGCCTTATGTTTCATATAGACATGGAGGCTCTTGCCTAATAAGATCTGATTCATAGGCAAATGGTGACCCTTACCTTTAAAAGCTAACAATGCTAGTTGAAGTGGATGGGGTAGAAATAATTGTCAAAATTTCTAGCAGATGCCAGGATGGTGGTTTCTTTTATTTTAGACTGAGAGAACATTTTATAGTTCATTTTTGTAACAGCTGCATTATATTATTGTATTCTATAACACTTACTGCTTTTTTCTTTTACAGGAGGAGTTCAGAGTGTACCTGTAGAGCTGTGACTTCTCTTTCTCCAAGCTCTGACAAAGGTATGTACTTTGCACACTGTTACTTTCCCTGGTATTCATCTCAAATGCAGTATGGAAACTTCAGAAAAGTGAGTTTCAAAGCTATTGATAGAAGATGACTACTTCCTTGGTTTTTAAATGCAGTATTTTAAACATAATACAGAGGTCTTCCCCAGAAAGTTGCATTGAATGAGAACTAAGCTTGAGAATTCAGGTTAATGCATACAACAGTGGCCATCCTGCTTGTACTGACTGTTGCAAGTGATGTTCAGGGTTGGGCTGCCTGGTAATGGGTAAACATTTGGTTTCAGAGGCTCCAGAACAAGAACAGAGCTATTTAATAGCAGGTCTACACTGAGTGCAAAATCCTGGTCAGTGTCTGTTAATTCATATGATTTCCCCAAGGTTATACCCTAACTCGTTCCTGGGCAAATAACATGACGTAATGGAAGCAATGTGTTCTTTCCTTGCTGAGTCTGTGAGTCTTCCTAGCTCTCTGTCAGAAGATCTTGTTTTCTGATTAAGCACTGAATCAAGGTTCTGCTGATCCTCAGCAGCTTGGTACCTGAAGCAGTTTTAGCAGGAGAATTGCCTGACATAGAGAAAGTGCTTTCAGCAGATGTGTAAAATTTGGACCTAAAAGTAGGATAACATAGTAAATAAGAACCTGATGTTCAAAGGTTCAAAGCTGTCTTTGCTGTCTAGTTTGTTGTATAACTTGGAAGAATAGAAATAGCTTTTATTGTGATAATTGTTAACATATGATTGCAGAGTTAAGAAAAAAGAATAGTGTTTTTCTATAAATGTTGCTGTAAAAGCCCATAATATAGCATGATATTTCTATGTTTTTTTCTGAACTAATGCAAAGAACTCTGTCGCCTAGTGATTAATTTCTATATAATTCTATAGGATGCTGCAAAGTTCCTGCGTAAAATTCTGTTTTCTAACGAACTCTACATGTCAGCTTGACAGTGTCTGCATGGCAGCAGAGAAAGCAGTGTATGATGAGGAGCAGTGGGACTAATTTTTTTTGTTTGGTATTTTTTTGGGTTTTATTCCTTTTGAGCAGAGGGTGGGAAGTTGTGTTGCTTTGAACTATCACACCACATAAGCTTTGACTACTGCAGTTTGTACTGCTCACCATACTTTCTAAATGTACCACCACCCCCTTGTAGCTGGAGCTGATTCCTCAAGCTGTCAGTGAGCCATGGGCAGGGAAGGTACTGGTTCTCTTTTTCAGTGTCCCAAGAACCATGAACATTTTCTAGTTCTGCATTTCGAAAGCCAGGTATTCCCTGACCCTATGTGAACTCACAAATGCTTTTCTTCCTCCATAGACCTCTCTTTTCAGTGTGGAAGAAAGAATAGGGCATGATTCAGAATTAATTCACACAGTTTTTCCAAGTAATTCACAGCCACCCATGTGTTTTCCTGGAAGAGTGGTATACAATAGGCCTTTGTCTCCAAATGGATTTATTATTTTTTAATCTAAATGCCTAGCTTGACCCCAGTCTTAAAGGGCTTTTTAGTCCCTGAGGCTTAGCTGTTTGTCCGTGAAACCTTTTGAAGATGTGACTCTTCTGTGAATATGCAAGGTATCATAAATCTGTTCAGTATTAGAATTAATTCAAATTATTCTAATGGTATCTGAGTCAGAGCTTGTTACATTTTAAAGTAACTTGAGACAAAGCAAAATGGCTATGAAAGAAGTTATATGGTTTCTACAGAAAGATTTTTGTGAATTAGATCTGGATTCCTTGACAAAACCAGTGCTTGGGGGGTGGAGGGGTGGGGCATACTCTCAGCAGCAGGCTTGTGGTTCCTACAGGCTGTGATCTCTGAATTGGTTGTGTAAGATTAGTTGCTCAGCTAACTATTTTGGTTATTTGTTCGAGTACCTGAAACATTGTTCTTTAGAGGAAAAATAAAACAATAGAGATCTCCATCTTCTCTTCTTTGCTTTGAATTAGTTTGCATTAAGTGTGAATGCATTGTCCAGCTGGTGATACAATGGTTGTTTTATTTGAAAATAATGTTGCTCAAATAATGAGGACTTCATTAATAAGTTTACATTCTTCTGCTTAGAAGTGTTTGGTTTGGGGTTGTGGTTTTTTTCTGGTCTCTGATCAGGTAGAGTAAGAATGTGGTTTTAACTTCACCTGTTTAAAGATTCCCCGCCAATTTTAGTTTGATTCTAGTAAGTAGTTTGGCACTGTGCAACACAGCTTTTATGTGAAAATCCTCTCACATATGAGCTCTGATATTTGATGAGATGAAAAGTTCACAAAAAATTATTATATCTTCTGGGGGAGTGTTCTTGACACCAGTTACAATACGCAGAGAGCTGTGGACAGGTTTGGGTAGATTTTTTTTTCTCCAGAGCTGAACAGTTGCAACTGAGTGGGAATTTCTGTAAAAGGTTTGGCTTCCAGTCATATGGAGGCAGATTTCCTGATGTTTCTGTTCTAATCTTTCTGAAAGTCTTTGTCCCTAACTTGTTTTCTCTTAGCCTTGCCCCTCCCTGCCCCTTCCTTCAGAACTGTAATACTTCTCACTCGATAAATGGTGCACACCTTTCCTCCCAGAGAGATATTAATTTAAAAAATTCAAATCTGAACTTTGAAAATTGTGTTGTTCCCAGGTAATTAAATTTTACCTAGTACAGAGATCTTGACATGCACGATCCTGCAAATGGAGAAAAGAGAGTTATTAGCTCATCTGTTTTATCCCCGAATTTCATGTCCACAGTGCACAAATTGTTGAGATTATAGAATAAGACTTGTCATCACCAGCTTCACCGTTAGGAGTAACCTGATATAGAGAGAACAAACCCCAAAGATTTCTGTTTGTACAGGTTGTGGAAATTTCTGATATGGTTTCTTTGTCTTCATGAATGCTAACCTGAGGCTAGATGACATGATGGCCTGACACTTCTGCTGCCCTGTTGGGTTTTCTCCATTAGCATCACCATATTTTATTCATTGGCCCTGAGGCCAAGATATCATATGTTCCCTGTCTGAGCATTCACTGCCTGTGTGGTGTCTCTGATGAATCACCCAACTCCTATTTGGTCACTGAAATAAAAACTATGCATAGGATCTTCCACTGGGGTTTCTCTTTCACAATTAACTCTAACACAGGACATGATACACTCAAACCCAGAGAAAAATCATGCCAAGAGAGGTGTGAAAAGTGCACCTGACTATTCCTGTCTCTTCAGCCAATATTAAAGAGAAAGTAGAGATTTGAAATATTTGCTTATAATTATGTTAACATGAGGGTCTGGAGGGAGATAGCATAAAGGAGATAAGGTGCAGTCGTTGTAGCTAAGCATAGCCTCACATCCATCATGCTAAGCTCCCAAACTCTATCTTGATTCAAACATGGGAAGAGTAGATAGGGCCATTACCAGTGCTACGATGTTTTGTTAGACCACTTCAACTGTTGCATCGTTTAGCTTTGAAAATGCAGTGTCACGAAACAGCTGCATTTCTTTTTTAATTCCAGAAGCTTCTGACAGTCAGCAAGGATTGTATCCAAACAGTCTCACTGGGTGTTAGTGCACAGCTTGTTCCAGCAAATGCATTATTACCTATTAAACATTTGTACAGCAGCATAAAGTTAGACGAGGATTCACAAACATAAATAAGACCCGTTCTTTGCACTGTAGAGCCTCCAGTCTAAATCACGCCTAGATGATGACATACAGCACAGCTGTTTGTAGGAGGAAGGGTGAGAAATGTTTGAGGTAAAAGTGATTTCTGAGAAGACGGTGACTGGAGAAGGGGATTTGCAGATCTAGGAACTAACAAATCAGAAGGTGTAAAAAGAGTGAAAAATAGGAACTGAAGCAATATAGCACATTTAGGAGGTAATAAAGAATGGAAAAGAAGTTGTTAGCTATGAGGTAAGCTTGAACATGGAATGGAATGGATAGGAGAATTCTCTCTTGTCACTTTTTCACAGTCAAGCAGAGATGGCTTCCGTACCCAGATCTGATTGATAGCATCTTGCAGATTTTGAGGATAGGATGCTTTGGGTGGCTTTCTACCAACATTCTTGGCATACCAGCAGAATGGAATAAAGTCTGCAAAAGTCTCTGTCTTGAAAAGCAGTAAGTATAGTTTCTTTGGTCTGCCTTGCTCAAAATACAAGTGTTCCGTCACTACTTACTGGTCTTCAGAGCTATGTACTTTTTTTTCCCCCTCTGTTCTGCCTGGGAAGCTTCTTTTATTGACTTGGTGCTTGCAGAACTGGATTTCTATTCTCTAGGTTAATACTGAATTCTTGAGGTTTCTTGCAGTTTTTCCTTTTCATTTCTGAAAAAATGGTAAAGGTGTTTTTATTGGTTGCCTGGACTCTGTCCTGTATGGGAGCTCTAGGAAATACTGCATAATGAGCTTCCAGCCAAATGGAATCTCAGTAAATCTGTAAGTCTAGTGGACTGTATGGAAAGAGAGAAATAATTATTATTTTGGGCTGGCTCTAAGCAAAGCTGTCTAGGATACTAGATGGCTCTTAAAAAAACCCAACCCAAACCAAAAAAAACCCACCCAAAAAACCCAACAAACCCAGGTCCTTTCTGGTCTGGAAAACCAAAACTGTCTGAGAGAAAGAGTACATGAAACAGAGAGATAATTGGTTTTGAGAAAGGACTGGCACCTTCCAGCAGCATCGGTTGCTACTTTTCTTCCTTGCTGTCTGTTGGCAGCACTGGGGACAGCAGGGCTCCCCAGCAGTTTTGACGCAGCCAGATCCATCATTCAGACCCATTCAATCTTGTCTGTATTGCTGGGAAGTTTTTAGCCTGTTAAAACTAGTGAGTGCAATTTCTTAGTAGTTTGTAAAAATCATTTCATGGCAGTGCTACAAAATTATGTCAGTTTCTGCCAATTTTGTTTGTGGTGCCTTGAGATTTCATCTGAGATGTAGGCATAGTGCAAGTATAGTGAAAGACAATTGTCACTCTGGGTACACAACCTTGGTATATGTTTCTGAAACACTGGAAGATGAAGTGACTTAGGTCAAGTTCTGGAGAGAGACTCTGGGTAAGGCTGGAAATGAAATAAAGGTCCTTGCCTGGGGCTTTTCGGTGCCTATGCTCCTGTTTTGTCCCTGCAACAAATCTGCATATGGCATTTGGAAAGGAAAATTTTTCTTTGCCCAACACTGCACTTAATGTTCCCAGACCATTAGACTTCTCTTTGCTTTCCCTCACCCCCACGCTCATTTTTAATGTACAGATATTAGAGGAGTTACTAAACATTTGGCTGAGTGCAGCAGTTTTTATCAGAGTACTTGCGGAATGTGGGAAATCACACGCTGGAGTGCTTCTTGCACAGAGACAGCAAATTCAGGACTAATGCTGTCAGGAAAGGGACATCCTGTCACCAGCTTTTGTTCTCCAGCACAGTTGCCAGCGAAGCGAGAGGGCTGGTCACGCTGTCCATCCTGCCTGCCGACTCTGCTGGCTCAAGTCCATTTGTAAGCAGTTCTGCAGTGTGACAAGTGCCATGGCTGTGGGACACAGAGAAATAGCACAGCTACTGGGTGCTCCCTGCTCACGACTGAGGCTGGAGTGAGGACTAAAGAATGAAGTCCCTGTCGACAAGTACTTTGTGGACTGTCTCTGTGTAAGCATCCATCCAGAGGGCTTTGACCCTGCTTTGGACAAAATCTGCATAACTTAATTTTCTAGTTTCAAGTTTCTGGGTGCTTGGGTTCTGCTGAACTGATCTTCTGGTGGCTGTTAGCACTTCATAGTCTAATGCTCACCTGCTCCTTGGGGCTGGGCTGGCTGACCAGCATACAGAGTACAGTTATGTGCTGCTTTTGTAGACTGATGGCAGTGTTCAAGACTTGGCCTAAAGTGAGTAGAAGTAGTCCTGCTCACAGAGACATAATATTGCACAGGAAGGGATGGAAGCACTGCATCTGTCCCTCTCCCCACAAAACCTGTTTCTACATGCTAGTAAGCAGAAGTTGTAGTGCCCTAAAATTAGGGTTACAGTACAAGTCTGGCTGGAGCATATTCCTTTTAGGATTGATCTACAGTTAACATAAGATTGTGAAACTGGCTTGAACTGGCCTGGTATAGAAACAAATTTTAGAAACATGAAGCAGAGCAAAGGTAATCTGTATAAAAGTCTAGTGCTACTGCAGGCACTGGTGCCAAGGAACGGCAGCTGGAGAGAGGGAAATGTCACAGACAAGGGGGATGGGACCTGTGAAGTGTCTATAAACTCAAGATTTATATCTGTAAATGAGGCTTTAGGGGCAGGTAGAAAACAGGGATGAGGTAGAAGGGCAGGTGGCAAATGATGCAGATATTAATACTGCTTAGTAAAATATTTCCAAGAAATAAAATTTCATCCCCAGAAGAAAAACAAAAAATGCCAAAGCTGATCGTCTGAAGGTGAAATAGGAACCAAAGGCTGTGCCAAGGTTGAAGCATGGGTTTTTTTTTTTCCTCTTCCCCATGTGTTATCACAGGGGAAAAGGCAGAGACTGATGTTTTTTGCCTGCCCCAGAACCAAGCTGGGCAGGTTGATTAAGGGATGCTTGCGCTATTTTAGGATTGTATTTGAAAGATCAAGGAGATAATTTATTACTTGCATTGGAGTAAGTGGGGGTGGGGAAGAAAATAAAGGGTGAAACACATGGAAAACATCTGCTTGAAGGAGGCCTTTTAGAAACAAGCTTCAGCAAGAGGGAAAGAGAAGCAGCTGTGCTGCATGCTGAGGACCACCAGGACTGCAGTGAGAAAGAGAAGAAGAGGAGAGGAGAGGCAGAACTAGGAAAAGTCTTCAGCCAACTCCAAGAGGCAGAGTGAGGACCCAGACTGCAACGCTGTGGCTGAGACACCTCTAGTTTAGACTGAATTGAAAATTCGGAGTGTCTGTGAAAAGTATGCTGCCTTTAATTTAGACCCAGCTCAGGGAAAGGAATAGGGAGCTTTGGACTTCTGCTGAAAGCAAGGTAGCTGGTAAACATACAAAATGATCTATCAGAGATGGTGTGTCCTTCATGGAGGGGACATATCACACTAATCAGGAGGGAAATTAGCTATCTGAAGGACGTTAAGCCAGCCAAATAGAGAAGGTGCTAAGTTAGGGCTTCCAGACTCTGCTTTTTATTGTGCCACAGGTTCTTTAGGTGACCTTTAACAGAGCACTTACGAGTACATTCAGATATTTGGTTCTAGGTCTCCAGGGGTGCCAGGTGAATTGCTCCAGAAGTACAGACAGTCTCACTTGTTCCCAAATGTCTGGTTTATCTGAACCTCACTTGTTCTATTGGCTTTTACTTTGTGACTCTGAGGCTTCTGGTATTGTTAAAGGATTTTGGATTAAGTAGATCAGTGATCTGATCAACAGTGTCATCTCCCAGGTCCTTTTTTCTGGAAAGAAAATGTTTTTCCCCTACACTGCTGAAATTACACTGTCCTTGTTTCTCTAGTTGTCTGAGTCCATATCTTTTTCATGTTGCTTGTGGGAGACTCATCCAAAGCCCACTGAAAGCAATAATAGGATTCATGTTACTGATAGCAGATTTTGGATCAGAAATAATTTCAATAATTATGCCTGGGAGTTGTACTGTTTATACTCTGCAGCTCAGTTTCTATATTCCATGAGGTACCACTAAAAACAAATTGGAATAAAATTCATTCTATGTATCCAATTGTTTCTATTACCCTTTGAATTTATGGGAAGTCCTTCCTATACTTAGAGACCATAATTGCCCTAGAATTGATCTAATCCCTGTTTTCATAAACCCTTTTTTTGGATGAAAGCATCTCGAAGCACTCTACAATAACTATGCTCAAATCATTCCAGTACGACTCTTTCTGTGGTTGTGCTATACCACCATTCCCATAACGAGCCACAAGAAATTGCAGTTGTGGGATTACTTCCTTGCAAGCTGAAAAGAACTGTGCACAGATGGGCAGAGTTGTTATACTGGGTTTTGGTTGGGACTAATATTTTTTTCCAGTGTAGGTGACCTGGAGAAAGAAAACCAACAAAACTTTCCATGAACCACATTAAAAGAAAGTTTCGCTTCCATGGTGAGAAAAGCCACTCCCAAAGCAGAGTGCTTTCAGGGTGGGTGGATGAGCTGGGAGGGAGAAGCTTCACCATCCAAAGAACAGATTGAGATTGTTGAGGTTCTGCTCAGCATGTCTGCTTCTTGATCATGTTGCCTCAGCCCGCCAGAATTCTGAGTTAGGTTGATCTCCATTTGGTTCTATAAAGCGTGTGCATTTTTTAATGGATCCTGAGAAATTTGAGTCGTCTTTGCTCAGGAAGAACATTAAAATATCCCATGGGATTTCCATGTAAGCATGGCATGGCAGTTTCTGTTGATCTCAGTCAAAACGAACCTTATCTTCCATGGTTATGAAAACTCCTGGCCACGGGCAACTTGCTGGTCTCTATTGAGAAAGTGCTTATTTTTTAAAAAGATAGCACTGCTGAGGAATTTATTGGTATGTGTTAGGCTGAAAGTGGGAATTGAGAGCTTATCCAGAAATACTGTGCTTAAAATCTGGTGTTGAATCTGATTTCTGAGATCCACTGATTTGCTTGCAGATGCTAGTTAAGGAGCAGGAGTCCTTTATTATCTTTAAGGGCTTTGTGATGAGAGACAGTCAGGATAGATGTTGTCCACCAGCAGCTTTTCAGTGATCTTTGTGAAAACACAAACCTATTTTTCAACGTAGACTCTAGAAATGGCCTGAAAAAGTCAAATGTGTCAGAATTTGTGAAAGATCCCATGAACCCCCTGATTATGGCAGAGAAATAATGACCTAAAGCCAAAGTTAATAACCTAGGTATTAATAAAATCACTGGGAATTTTCCAAAGACAATAACATCACTAGTAATACAGCATATGCCATTCCAGAACCAAAAGCTGGTCATTGTTTTGATACATTTAGCCATCCAGTCAGTCCATTTATATTGCAACTCCCTTCTCCTTCTCAATATTTAATTTGAAATGATTACGAATGTTTCCAGAAAGAAACAATTGCTGATGCAAGCTGTAAACCAAACTCTGGCAAAAGAAAATGTTAAGTTTTATGGGCAGGATTAACTGCATCATGTTTTCAGACCAGGACAAAGTTTTTCATTTTTTAACTTTGAAATCCATTCTTTTCCTTGCAAAAATTGTTCTCCTATCCTTTCTGTTTCTCTTTCCCTTACCTAAATACTTTTGCTCTCCTTTCATTTCCATCTCTTTGCTCCATTGAATGGAAAAGAGGGTAAGGAGGAAATAGAAATGGGAGAAACTCACTAATATCCCAAACCTGATTTATTAATTAAAAAATATTTTTTTTAAAATGACAGAATATGAAAACTCTGAGGAATTGCACAGAAAATCTTGTTGGATTGCAGTTGGTGCAATATTGTTATGCTGTTTCAGTTCACGGTGTAACTCCCTTCAACTGGGCATGCTGAAGGCTCTCTGGTTGCACCTTCAAACACTGTAGTGACTTTCCTGATCTGTAAAAACACCTGTGCTTGAAGGCTTTGTGCTAAGGTGCTTGTTCAGAGGAAATCATCATTTACTGGACCACCATCTCCCTCTGTAATGCCTAGGGGACTTACTATCCAGATGTTGAATTGTCATAAGTCTGCTTATTTTAGGAGATTTTGATGGAGTTGCTGTACAAAGAGGAACGCCTGTGGACACAGAAGCATCCCAGAGCATATCCCATCAGTATATTGATCTGTCATTCATCTACCAAACAGAGTATCTCAATGTGCCTTGGCTGTTGTTTCAATAGCCAGCATTCCACTGCATTGCACCTACATGAGGTACTCCATCAGTAGTTTCCTTAATGTCTTCTGACATAAGAGGTGTAGTTGCAACTAAGTGAAGATAATGAGATTTTCTCTAAGCCTCTCTTGTTTCCCCTTGATTTACCATGCAACTTTTAATTAAAAGAGGGAAAGAAGGAATGGGGAAGAGAGATATATCAGTTTTAATCAAGCCTTGAAGAAGGGAAGGTAAGACTGCATCTAGGAAAGGTGAATTGTCCCAAAGTTATTTTTAATTCTGCTCGTTCTCTAGTAGTAGGTACATAGTACAGTGAAAGAGAAAAAGGATGGACCTGTCAGGGAACAGTGGTGAAGAAGACTTGGGATCAGTTTGCTGCCATGAATGGGTCAAAGATCAGAAGATTATTGATTAGGGCCTGTGCAAGAGGAAAGAGCACGTCTGTTCTTGTTCTGTCATCCTCTGCCCTGCTGGGGAGGGGATGGTGTATGTACTCTTCAGGTTGGGTGAAATGAGAGGGGACAGGAGTGAGAAACAAAGTCTTATTTACATCAGTATCTTCACCATTTCTCAATTTGCTAGCACTGAAGTAGGATTTTCCGAAAGGCTATTTCAATGTAGGTGTGAAGCCTTGCACAGGAAACATGCATTTTCTCAGGCAGACCAAAAAGTCTGTGATTTGCTAGTTTCTGATGACCATACTTCTTGTGCAACTATGTAGTCTTGACCAGCCCAGGATTTAGAAACCAGCTGTCTCTTTGTGAGGCTCTTCTGCAGCTTAAAGGAACTATCTGGCAAAGATGGCATCAGAACTTTCTTTTTAATATGAAGGAAAATTCTGACAAAGAAAACAGTATGAGACCTTAACCTGGATTACTTAGACAAAAAGTAACAAAAAATAGGCAGCATCTGTATACTGTGATGTGGATGGAAAGCAGTAAATATTTATCTGTCCTTTCCTTCCCTTTGAAGTAAACACATAAGATTCTGCTGCCATTCACATAATCTCTGTTTCTATACTAACCTTCTCTTTAAGGGAGACATCTATTTCCTATTACAACCATACAGAGGCCCTGAACTAAAATATTTTGCATGCCTTTGCTGGCCTCCAGGAAACATTAAACACATAAAGACAAACAGCTATGAAGCCCCTGTTTAAAATTAGGAGCAGACAAGGGAAGCAGAGTTCGTGGCTGCTTTTCTCAGACCCAATCCGAAAAGGATCTCAAGTCAATTCAGTTATTTTGCATAAAAGTATCTTGTTTCTCAGTATTAATTAAGACCAGCTGTTGAACCAGCAGGGCCAGCAGGCAGTTATGCCTTTTGCCACACAGTGAATGCTTGGGCTCTATAAGGATATTTTTAAAGTGTGTCTTTTACTGAAAAAAAAAAAAATCCCACAACCTTGATTGCACAAACTATTTGCTAATTGCTGCTATAAGATCAGCTATTACCCAGTGATTGTCTGCTTGCCTTATGTTGAAAAATGCTATTTGACAATATATAAAAGACACATGTATTTAAAATAGCTTTGCTACAATAGGATTTCACTATCAGAAGGCATTATTTTTTGTAACTGTAGGCAAAGAGAGAGAGCAGAAGACAGGAGTAATACCTGCTGAAATCTGTTATGGAAAAACTCCTGTGATGAATAACTTTTGCTTATGAAAGTAGTTATACTGGAGTAGTTACACTGGAGTGAACAGGGAAGAGTCACAAGTGCAGGGATTTGAAAGGCAGGCCACCTCAGGTGCTGCCCTTGAGATGTACAAAGGCACTTGAGGATGACTTTTAAGGGTAGTTGCCTAATTATCAAATTGTGGTTACTAGTCACAGTTTCTGAAGAAATTAGATGCTTTGAGCCTTAATGTACATAGTTAATTCAGTTCTTGTGTTCCCAGAAGGAATGAGCTGCCAATCCCAGATTAGCTTTTTAGTGCCTTTCAAGATTTAGAGCTCTCTCATCTTCCCACTGCTAACATTCTCAGGCTGAAGAATCCTCACTTAGTGTCTCCATGTCAAGAAACAATTGAGGAGCTTTCATTGTTCTTAGACTCTCCTCTGTTCCTCATCTAGTTTTAACTCTGAGGTGATAATCTGCAAGAGGCACATTATCAATCCTAAACATTGCTCTTCGTGAGCTAGTATTTGTTGTTTGTTTGGGACTTCTTGGTGGGCAGTCATTTGAGATGAACTGAGTATTACATTACATGTAGATGTAAGCATTATAAAGCACATGCATACATGTAGTAGTCCTTGCAAGGAGGAGAGGGAAGATCTTTTACGCATCTATTCTTACCTAGTAAGATAAAATGATTTTGAAAATGGGGAGATGACTATCCAGTATATTATACTTATTTCTGAGCTGAGTTAAAGCTGGTTTCTTTAACGGCAATTTAGAGGAAGAATGAAATTCAGAAGAAAAATTATTTTTCTTACTGGGATTCCAGAACAAAACTGTTTTACACCTAAGAAACTTAATCAAAAACTGCCTGTACATCCTCTTCCTTCCTATGGCAGCTGTTTCCACTCTGTATTTTAATGAGTGGGCTGAACTAAAACCTTTGGGGAAGGGCTTTTCCCTTCCTCCCCCCTCCTTGGCATCCCTACGTAAAAGGCTGCACTACACTATCATGCTTTCTGCTTCTGTTGAATGAGTAAATGCCTATGGATGGACGGTCCAAAGGAAAGGCTACATCATGTTCTCAGCTGGTTAAGCTCCTTAATGCAAGCTTTTTAAAATTTTCCTGGATATTCCACTGATGTGATTTTGGCTGCAAGAAGTAAGTATTTAAAACCTCGGAAGATTTAAGACCTTTCCAATCTCTTCTAAATTTTCCGCTATAAATAACTCGTGGAGTACTGTTGGTTTTGGAGGTAGATTCTGTTTGAATTACTACATTTTACATTTCCTGTTAACTGTTTATATATCTTCTGAATGATTTGTAAATTCCCTAAAGTTACATACTGAGATTCTAGGAGGAAAGTAACTCAAAGGTTGCTGTTTAATGTATAGTGGAAAGTATTGATTCCCTTTTACTGTATAACAAAATGAAGACTGACTTACCACTATAGATGTTGTTTCCAAACTACTTTTTGAATCCCCTATTTCTTGGTTTATCTCTGCCTGCTGAGTTACTGGGTTTTTTTTTTATCCTGGTTGTATAGTTTTATTCAATGTCTAATCAGTCCCTCTTACATGTGCTGAGAACATCTGCTTTGCAAGTTTCTGTCTGCTTTCACAGTAATACAATAATTTCTCTGTCTTTTGTATGCTTTCTCATACGACGCAGAACTGAGAAAATGGTGAATGTAGTGACGCTTCTTTTTTCTTTTTTTTTTCCTTTTCTGTTTTTCCTGCGGCACTAGATTACATTCACTAAACTCAGCAAATAGCAGAATTCCCTCTGGAGTACTGGGAAGCAGCCCAAGCTCACTACAGTTGCATTTTGCTGGACTGTTCTTGTAGCAGGGTTTTCTTTTTTTCCTTTCTTTCTCTTTTATGGTCTGCTGAAATTCTTTCTGTTGTAACTGCATTCCTGATTGATTCCACTCTCAGATAGGCATCTCTTGTCTGTTAAATTTTCCCAAATGAACATGCTGAAACAAAAGAGATGCCGTGCATCTAACTGCAAATTCAAGTTGAGGAATTTTTTACTAAAACTGGGAGTAAGATGGGCTCAACTTCAAGCCTTCTTAATAGATTAATTAATTTGGGACTGAAATTATTGTCCTAATTTAACAGAAAATTGAGGCTGAAATTAAGCCCTGGAAACTTAAAGTTTGGGTTTGGTTCTAGATTTCTCTGCTGCAGCTGGAACCATTTAGAGCCAGGCTCAAACTTGGGTGATTTGACTCAATAATTAGTAGCACAGTTTAAACATTTTAAATGAGACCTAGGGTTAGGACTTTCTCGGTTATGCCGGCATAAATGTGGGATAATTATTTTCATTTTAAAAGTTCCAGACTCTGTGAGCATGCAGTTGCTTGGACTTCAAGACAAGCATTGTGGTTGATATCTGGGCTGGATTTTCACTCTCATTTTCCAGTTTTATTCTATTTCAGTAATTATCTGCATCTGTCCTTGCATATTCACCTCACCTGAGATTGTGTGGCAGCAAACAGCCTGTGCTTCCCCAAAATGGGGTATGGCCTCTCTGGATATTCCCATGGCCACAGGTAGCCTGTGTTGTGTAGAGCAGCCCAGCAACTGCTCTTGAGTACCAGAGTTCTTCTATAGGCTTTGGTTTGAGAAATTAAAGCTGCAGCTAATCTAGGTTATATTCTGACATAGCTCCAGGCTATGAGTTTCTCTCTTCTGGTTGGGAAAACCAGGATTAAATTAAGCAGATGAAGGTTACAATAAATCCAGGATCATTTTAAAAAAAGCCACTTTTTTTGATTTAGGTAGATTTGGGTGATAGCTGAAGATTGTAACCCTGTCTCTTTCTCATGATGGACTTCAACTTTAATGTTTCCTTTAGGTATTAATCTTCTTGTTTAGTAATCTATGGTCATTCTGAAAGGGTAGAGCTACATTATATATTGTTGCGAGTAAAGGACTACCGGCTGCTCCTCCCAAGTGAACAGCAGTCCTTCTCCTGCAAAGCATTCCCAAACACCCATGAATGCTTTCCTGGTTCTCCCATCAGTGGCTGAAGATGGCTGTTAATGGTCTAAGCTTAGGGGGCTGAACAGTACTGAATGCTATGCCTCAGTTTCCTGTTAAGCTTTTCCAGATGATTTCCTTGAAGTTTAAATGAAAAAGTTTGTTATTCCACAACTTCCTGAGGCAAACAGTTCAATAGAGGCTGTCATTTAGAGGAAGAGCCAGGACCCAGAGCGTGGTTAACAGCTTTTAAAGCACCTCAGAGAGAGCTTCCTGCCTGTTCTACACGAGAGACTTGTAAGACTCCTCTGAGGTGACTGTATGGTCTCCTCTTGTGCAAAATATCCTCTCTGTATGATTATTGTAAGGTAGTTTACTGCCTTGCACAATAGTCTGTGGCCAAAAAGAGAGAGAAAAAACTGTGCAAGGTCCTGCACATGGATCAGGGCAATCCCAAGCACAAATACAGGCTGGGTGGAGAATGGATTAAGAGTAGCCCTGAGGAAAGGGACTTGGGGGTGTTGGTTGATGAGAAACTTAACATGAGCTGGCAATGTGTGCTTGCAGCCTAGAAGCCAACTGTATCCTGGGCTGAATCAGCAGAAGCCTGGCCAGCAGGTCAAGAGAGGTGATTGTTCCTCTTTCTTCACTCTCATGAGACCCCACCTGCAGTGCTGTGTTCAGCTCTGGGGGCCCCAACATAAGAAGGACATTGAGCTGTTGGAGTGGATCCAGAGGAGGGCCACGAATCTGATCAGAGGGCTGGAGCACCTCTGCTATGAGGACAGTCTGAGAGAATTATGGTTGTTCAACCTGGAGAAGAGAAGGCTCTGGGGAGACCTTTTATCAGCCTTCCAAGTAACTGAGGGGGCCTACAAGAAAGCTGGGGAGGGAATTTTTACAAGGGCATAGAGTGATAGAACAAGCGGTAACAGTTTTAAACTGAAAGAGG
The DNA here is from genome assembly GCA_028020825.1 of Podargus strigoides. Taxonomy (NCBI): domain Eukaryota; kingdom Metazoa; phylum Chordata; class Aves; order Caprimulgiformes; family Podargidae; genus Podargus; species Podargus strigoides. Next base: position 21,542,527 of record CM051626.1, on the reverse strand, counting down.
CTGGATTTAGGTTAGATATTAGGAAGAAATTCTTTACCATGAGGGTGGTGAGACACTGGAACAGGTTGCCCAGAGAAGCTGTGGCTGCCCCATTCCTGCAGGTGTTCAAGGCCAGGTTGGATGGGGCTTTGAGCAGCCTGGTCTAGTGGGAGGTGTCCCTGCCCATGGCAGGGGGGTTGGAACTATGTGATCTTTGAGGTCCCTTCCAACCCAAACCATTCTATGATTGTTAGGTTGATGGTTGGACTCGATGATCTTCAAGGTCTTTTCCAACCTAGATGATTCTGTGAATTAGACTCAGGCATAAATGGGCCCAGCAGCCTTGTCCAGTCTGCCCTGTGGCAGATGAAAATGAACTTTTGCAGTGAACTGGGGCTCACTGGGCGGAATAAGTTTAATACTTTTTGGCACATGCTCTGTGTGATCTCTAACATGTTAATTGATCTGTCTGCATTATGTTTCTCCACCTGTAAATGTAATAATGTTTAGTTTGTCTGTATTGGCTGTGAACTAGTCTGACAAGGACTATAGTCTTATACACATCTAGAACATTAGGAATAGGATTTTACTTGGATCTTTAGGTAATACTGTAAAAAAAATACTGAAATATGAAAACATTATTTGATGTAACCGCACCACCTGTATGTATTAATACAGAAGTCATATACTGAATTAAAGATCTGATGAAAGCTTTATTAGGAAAGAGCCATGTCTATCACATAGAGCAAGTCTGTTTTACTTCACTTCAAGTAATCCACAGAAGTGAGATCTTTGTCTGTTATTTTTGATTGTAAGTTCTGGTAATATCTGAATGGAAGGAAGCAGAGATTTATGCAAGCTGCAATAATGTTTAGCACATTAATATGTTTTAGTGTAACTTTTTAAAGTATTTTTAGATTCTATTAAAATATGCTGGCTCCATATGTGGTAGATTCTCCAGGGCCAAGAGCACATAACTCAGGGGTGTCCTGTGGTACAAGAAACCTCATCTGGCCCCTGACTTGATTAGTTTCTGAATGCCCACAGTTGTATCTTCTGGACTCCCAAGAATTGTAAGACCACTTAATTTTCACAGAAAATAAAGTCTGAAGTCTATTTCTTTTCTGTCTGCCACTCATCATTTTGCCAGGTTACGAGAAGGTTTTGGCACTCAGATCTGTGCTAACCTGTTTTTATGAGAAATAGAGTACTAATCATCTGTAATGATATGCTTTCTTGTGGATAGTATACATAGAAGGACTGTGAAGTAATTAAAAGGCATAGGGTTTTTTTTCTTTCAGTGTACTCGATATTCTCATTCTTCCCAATTTATTCCTGTTGTGAGTCAGAGAATGGCTGGGGTAGGAGGGAAGGTGGGATTCATAGAAGTAATCATTAATGATGCCATCAGAAATCAAATGGTACTAGGAATCACTTTGGATCTCTCATTCTTTGCATTACTCATCCCAAATTTTTTTGTGATTGAGCAGACAAAGGCATTCTTTCTGGTGGGGATCTGTGTGGCTGTGAGTACTGGCATGGATCAGATTCCATGATGAGCACCAGAAATTGGATTTACAGCAATAGAACTGAAAGCTGGAGTAACTGTTTGACATCACTTAATATGAGTAAATGAAGTCTCTGCTCTTGAGAAATGCTGCTGTGGTTGAGTTGGTATAAATTCGAGCTGGAATAATCCACGAGCATACAGCAAATAAATGTCAAAATCTGGTTGTTTTGCAGTGGATGGGCTGAGTACTTAACATGGTCATAAAACTGTAAAACTTTAGAGAGCATTGATCAATTTTTTTAAGTGCTTGAAAAGGAGACTGGTGGTTTTAGTTCTGTTTTTTAATTGAGAAAATGAAATACTGCTCTGCACTGCAGTGATCGCAGAGTGCTGGGAATAAAGCTCAGATTTCCTGAATCCCAGTTGCTCAATCAGCTCTTTGAGCATCTGAATCCTGCTGAATTATCTTCAGAGAGGAAACTTACACTGAATTGTAATTACTTAGCAGCACTCTGAATGGGAACATCCTAAAGCCTTTGAAAGTTAGGTGTCTTCAGAAAATCTGTTTTACATAAATCTGGTAGATGTGTGGATAAACATCTAAAAATATGGAGGGACAGAAAAACATATCCATTAATTCTATTTTTTTCTTACAGTATTACCAGGAGCAGGATATTGTCCCTGGTAAATCCCACATGCTTACGGGTAACATCTTATCATCGTGTAAGCTTCCACACAACATTTCCTGTATCCTGGATCTTTCTTTTTTTTTTTTTTTTTTTTTTTTTTTCCCTTCTTCCCAAAATGTCTATCTCTTGTAGGGAAGAGGAAGACTGCTGTACTGTTCTCCCTAATAAGTAATGTGCTGTAAGAGGAGATGTAACCTTACATTGTGTTTGAGCTTTTCATGTGATCAGCCACTCCTAAAAATGGCAAAACATCACTGTTTCATGTACAATGAAGGGTCGTAAATAATAAACTATCCAAAAATACTGTAGTTTTTGGCAGGGACTAGAATATTTGGCAGGAAGTTTGTCTGCAGATAACATACAAGACTACTACTTTAAATGTTGGTTTCTTCTTTTTTTTAAAAAGATCAAAAGTTTTCCCACAGTTTTTGACATGATAATTTGTATTTGAGATGTTTTTGGGGCACATTGCATGTAATTAAGTTTATAGACTTGTCCAAAACCTCAAATCGTCAGCTCCTACACATAAACGGCAACTCATCTATCACATCTTCAGTAGCAAGGAAGAGAAGGCTGTCTCAAAGCCATTTAAAATGCTTTGCTTTTATATTTGCCAAGTTCTTTTATTCTCTGTAGGTTTTAATGACTCAGACATCTGAAGTCTCTTCCATACATGGTTAAAGCGTAACCACCGATTGGGGGTGGAGGGGATGTCAGGAGCAACTTACTGAACTGATAGAGTTTTAAACAAACTTGGGTCGTTTTCTTGAAACAGCATTTCAGTCCAAGGTCATACATACCTATTCACACACAGGGCATCTCTCAGCCTTAACCATGCTGGAAGCTAGTGGAAATAAGTATCCATATACAGTGAATGCAGTGTGTTTGCATCCAGGAAGGATAGCTAGCCTCAATCCTCCATCCAGGCCCATCTTCTTAGCCAGGATGCTTTTCTGGGGTCTTATTTCTACAAGATTCCTTCAGCCTTTCTACTTCATTTTTTAACACGTGTTAATGAAATAACTTGATTAATACTACATTCTTTTAACAGTGGACACCCATTGCAGATCTATCTTGTTCACCCCTTACAGTAGCTTAGCACAGGCAGCACTTACTTTTGAGCAGGTTAGTAATGGATGGTTAGCAGAACTGTCCAAGCAAATATTTTGCATCCATTAAATAGCCTTTAAGATAATTTACAAGTTTTCTATGTGACTGAGTCCTCTTCCAAACAAGAAACCTATTCAGAGGGGCTGATCTGGTCTAGTGCTTGCTAATGTTTGACAAACTGAGTTGTCGTACTGTCTCTGTCACAAGCCTGTTGTGTCATATTGGTCAAATCATCTAGTTATTGTGGGTAGGATTTTCAAAAGCACGCAGTGCTCATGTAAAGCCATTGCTATTCAGGCTGATGGAGGCCTAATTCTTATTTCCACTAAGGCTTCATTACACTGTCTGGCAAAGTCAGGATCTTTAAAACTAGGCTTTTTGCCCTGCCAGAGGGGTATAAAGAGACCCCATGCAAATGCAAATTTGGCTGTGGTAATTTTTCCATGAACTTCAGTGGAAGCAAAATTGAAAAAACACAGTAGCTTTTTAAAAATTTCATTTTATGCTTCTTCATTTCCCCATTGTTAAAATAAGCCTAATAATACGTACCTACCTCATACAAATGCAACAAAACTTGTTTAATGTTTGCACAGCCATTTGAAAAATGTCCAGCACGATATTAAGTGTCAACTTGCATCATTAGCTTGAACTAATTTATCTGCTGATCAGTGAAAAATTTGTATGGTGTTTTATATCTCTCTGTGGAACATCCCCAAATCCAAGTTATTTAGTTTTATTACAAAAAACGATGTATTGGTTGTGAATTTAAGAGCCATAAGTGTGGTATGGACTTCTGTTGTGCAGGGCTACGTTGTTGTGGGAGGCTGTTTGGTCCCATGTTAACCATGCTGTAGGTCACAAGACTGATAATGGGAGCAAATTTCTTTCTGTCCCAACACTACAACAGTCTATCAGTTGCTCATGACGTTTTGTGGCAGATCCTTGTGAGAGTTCACAAGGATATGAGGATCCCTGTCTTCTAAATGTCACGTGTATTTTGCAGACTGATAATGGAGCGTTTTGTTACTGCCATGAACTGCCTTTTCTTCTCCTGTTGATGTTCTAGAGCTTAAATTAATATCGCGCCCTGTAGCTCAGGATAACATCACTCAATTTGTATTGAAGTGCTAACAGAAGTAAAAATAGAAATATATTTTAAGGGTGTTGTTGCATGAGTTGAGATGGTTGTTAGATAATAAGAGACCACAACAGTAAGTGTCAATTTAATAGGAACTCTCATTGCCATACAAACACATACTAATAGATGCCTGCAAAGCCTTGCTTGCAAGAAAACTCCCTGCCTATGTGAGCGATTGCGTTTGCTGTCAGTAGACTTGCTCATGAAAAGGCTGTTTGTGTGTGAAATTGCAAAATCGAATCCTAAATAAAGAATGCAATGTAGTTATTCTATGGGAATGGGGGTTTATCTTGAGGCATAGAGCTTTTCTTGTCTCTTTAAATGAATGTATATGGTGCAAAAATGATCATGGTCTAAAATGTTTCTTTGGGTATCATCTCATTCCATTTCCGTTCCTTAGTGCTGTCTCTAGATTTACATGCTTCTCTAGATTTACTGTTTCTGGAATGCAACCTGATTTACAATTAGAAAAGCTAGCTGGGATTTGTTAACACAGGAGCAGTAAAGCAGGTTGGAAATGAGGAAATCAGCACTTTTCCGATAACTGTGTAGCTAACTGAGAAGACTCCTTACTATCTCTGATGTCCAGTGCAGCATATGTTAAGTGTCTTGTGTTTAAATGCACTTCACTTAATTATAAAATACTGTAGCCAATAGATATAATTGTCCAGGTCCCCCAGTACTCCAAAGAGGTTGTATGCAGAGACCACCAGTGATGAATAACCATCTTTAGGACTATGGCTGCAGCCAGGGTGCAGATTTCCTCTGAGGAATCTAGACCCAAACCCAGCTTTTAAGAAAAAGGCACTGACCTCAGCTGTGTCAGAGTAGAGAGGGATGCCAGGATTTTAGTCACTTTTGAACACTTGGCCTGCAGCCTTGATGGGACATTTGGGAAGGTGAAAGGGTGATCGTGTTATAAAGTTGCTGTTTTAGTGTTCCAGACCTACCACTTTCACCAAGGAACTATGCCATCTGGCATTTGATTAGTTGTCTTAATGCCATGGGATCCCAAATATTCCAATGTAACCTGGTCTATATTTTCAGTACAACCACATTTCCAGTCTGGAATTGACACCTTCAGCTGTGGTATTTGCACCAAATGTGATTGGGTCCAAACAACATCTCTGCCAAAACACAAGCCACAACTTTAAAACCCACAACTTCAATTCTATTACAAGCTGACACTACCTAATTACATATATGTTGTTCTGGTGGAAGAAGGAATCCGTGTGGCTGCTGAGTGCCAGTTGTTCCCTTCCCTTTCCTTTCGTAAAGGAATAAGCATCTCCACATAGCAGGGAATGAGAGCAGCCCTGCAAACGGGCTGCTGCCTGTGTGCTGTCATCAAGATCTAGCTAGTTGCCATGACTCAGCTATTACCACCTCAAGCTGTGAGAGAGGGCTCACTGTTGTATTTGCTAGGGGAGAGGTGAATCTCACTCCTCTGTGTGAAAAATAGGTTTTCAGGCTCTTTCCATAGTGAGTAGAGAAAGAAAAGCACTGTTACATTAGGGATTCATTCTAGATTATGTGCCTGTCCTAGTGCAGCGTGACTTGTCCTGTCAAAGCCCTTCTTGCTCACTATTGACTGCAGAGGTAGTGGTCTAGATGCCTGATATTTTCTTCACTCTAGTTAAGTGAAGTGGATCCTGTCATTACTATTTATCCCTCATGTTTGTACATGCGGAAATGTCCATGTTTAGAATCTATGGCATCACTAATTTTATCTTGAGTGAGGATTATGTTTTACAAAGTTCATGTATGAGTATGCTGGTGTGTGAACCACGCTTTGGCAAGATTTTTTCAGGAGATTCTTGCTGCTGAAAAGCACTGGGTAGCTGGCCTTGATGGGAAACAGAAAGTAGAGGGTCATAAAGAGTTAATTAAAACTGCAGCTCTCACCAAGATCTAAAATTCCTGAAAAATTGAAAATAGAGTTTCATGCTACAAATGCTTTGGATGCATGGTAGACTTGGTGGTTACTTGGCACCAAATGAGATTTCACCTTTTTGCATGTCTAAAGTTGCTAATTAGAGATGGACAGTTCTGCTTTGAACATGTCATATAATTGTTCTGAAAACTTATTGTTATGAACTTGTGTTTCTGAGGTCTGTAGTACTCTTTCACTGTGTTACTCTAGTCTATGTGGCTCTAAAACTATCCTGTAAATATTTTTATACTAGACAAGACCTTCCTACGCTGTTAATATAATTATTTAATATTTATATTACAATAGCAGTTGAAAGATCTGGTGCTGAGCCTATTTTGTGAGATGTGAAAGTGATCATGTGCAAAGAGTTAAACAGTTACAAGAATAAGTCCTAGTTTTGCAGGTTTTTTTAAATCTGGACCTGCTGGATTCCAAGCTGTACTGGGGGGTCCTTAACAAACAGTACATGGGGAGAGCTGGTGTTCTGTTTGTATTCATTTTGACGGGTCTGGGAGGAAGGAGGTGTAGAAAGATACTGTCTGTCCTTATCTTCTCTTTTTGCATTGGTGGGGTAAAACCTGGTTTGATAGCCAGACATACTGAATTCCTTGAGTAAGGGGTCTTGTGTACCTTGGGTGGTAGGAATGTCAGATTCCACTCTGCCATCTGCTGAGTGACTTTACTGATGCGACCTGAGCTGTGTCCTGGTAGAGCCAGTTTGGATGGAAGGTGCTTTCATTGCGTGTATGATGAGTTGTTCTTTGCATGGCACTGGGCAGTTAGCTTGCTTCACACAGTCCAACAAAGTTATGACATAGAGGTGACTTCTGTTCACTTCTGGACTGGTTTCAGATCCTTTTGTCGTGGAGTGGTTATTACGTTGAGAGTGGTTCTCTTCCAAGTCATCCAGTTTCTTCATTATATTGTTTACACATTTCTCTAGGCACGTTTGTGGAGTGTGGCTGTTGAAGGGTGTCAACACTTCACTGCATAAGCCTATTAATAAACTCAATATTTTGATTTTAGACATGAAGCCCCAAGTCACTGGTTATTTAGAGAAGCAGAGCCTGGAGAGGGCTTGATGTATTGTTACTAATGCTCTCTGTTGTTTCAGGAGTCTACTGGCAATTGCCTGCACTATAAACTCAGTTCATCAGGCCACTTGCGGCTTCCTTTGGGACTTCAGACAAAACATCCTGCCCGCGCTTTGATTTCTCTATTGACAGAGCAGGAGCAACTCTTACATAGTCATAGCAATAGGGACATCTTGGCTTAAAGTTGCTATGAAATTATTGAGATGACATGTTACAGAGAAGTATGATTTTGTTCTGACCGAAATGCAGTATTACCATTCCCCTTGTAATTCCCTTTAAGAGGAGTGTGCCAGGACTTTATCACCGATAGCAGTTCTCTTACTGCATCACCAGGCAAGTTCTTGCTATTTGTAACAGCATAGTTTCCATTTGTCATGACAGACTATTTCTAAGCTTTGCTCATTATTTAGGACTGGATTATGTCACCTTATTTGTTTCTGCAGATGCTTTCATCAGAAACCAAGTCCAGATGTAGCAGGTTGGCAGTAGATCAGGTTGAACTACCCAAGGTTTTGCTGAGACTAAATAAGGCTTAAATATTTTCCTTCTGTTTCCTCTTCACCTTACTTATCATGCTGGCATTGACAGAAGCAAGGCTGCTTTCCTGAGTGTTGATCACCCTTGTGCATAGTCAGTAAGTGCTGTTAGCAGTGTTTAAAATACAAGTGACTTGTTGATGCAAGAGAGAGACAGGAGTTTGAATAGCTAACCCTCCTTGTTTTGGCAAGCCTATTAAGATGTCAAGTGGCTCATACGGTGGACAGGATTCTGAGACCTGCAGTAGCACAGCCCTGACATTTGGAACTGGCAGCCAGCCCTGAAGGTAACAGTGCACTCAGTCTGTTTTCACAGTGATTCTCCTCACAGGTCTATATCTGGTAATAAGCTGCCGCTGGCAATTTGCGTGGCAGTTCGGACTAATTGCCAACAGCATTGTCACCTGTCACAAACAATTCATAATCAAATACTGCCTCTCTACAACTCTGGGCAATTACCATGTGTGTTACAAGATGTGTTATAATGTACGGTGATCAGTAAACAGCAGCATTGTACTGGCTTTCGCCTTCTGCTTCCTGAAGAGTGCTGTTGGAAGCCAACTTGCTGCAAGACATGGCTACCTCTGGCCCACGGAAGACATCCTTTGTTTTCTGCATGCAGGAGCCAAGAAGGAGGGATAGTTTACACTTGGAGCAGGGTGTGTGACAAAATACTGCTTTAAGGGCACTGATAACCCCAAAAGGGCCTCACGGTGAGGCAGTTTGACTTTAAGTCATCCTCTCGGAATACAAGACACTATCTCCAAGCCCTCAAACTAAGATCTGGAGCAATGTGGGCTTCATGGAGAGTGCCGTTCTGATTTTTAGCAGTTGAGTCAGTAAAACAGCATGACTTGGCATCTAGTTATAGAAAAGGTTGGGGAAGGATATTGCTTGCCAAATATGCAAAGCATTTGTGTGATTTGCTTCAGCAAAGATGTGAAATACATCCTCCTCAGTCTGGGCTAAAGAGGAACCCTGGAGCTAGGAAAGTGTGGAGCTTTGAATGGCAAATGGAGATTGGAAAAGCTGTGAACCCCCAAGGAGGTGCCTTGTGTCTCCCACCTGCTTGAGGCCAACCTGTGATGGTGATAGACCTGCCTCTGGATTGAACTCCTAGGACAGTTCGCTGTGTGACATAGTGGAACAATGAGATTTGACAGAAGATGCGAGTGAGTTTAGACTTCTGTTTCAGAAGAGCTCCTGCAGCATTTTGTTGAATTCAGAGTGCTATTGGAACTTTGCAATGCAATTACAGCCAGTGCTGCTTTTCTGCTGGTAGGGAGGTCACTGATTTGCAATACAATTTAGTTACGCATGAAGATAAAATGTCAACTGTTACAGTCTTGTTCGTTTCCTTTAAGCTATCATAGGAAACATCTCAAACACTGCAAGCTAATTAACTGCAGATACTATTTAGTTACCAGCATGAAATCTATTGTATCATCTTCTATATACGGACTTTTGACTTCTGAAAGCTGTAAGTTAGAATTTGTCCTTTTACTTATCTGGGGTTAGGTTTCCTGAGGACTTTCCCATTCATTATGCAAATGACAAGGAGAGTAAAATGGGCCAGCATACATCCAAATTTGGTTCACAGAAGTTACTAGAGTAGAATTTCTTGCATTGCAGAATGCTGTCTCCTTCTAGGAAACACATGTGCCAGTGATGTCAGCAAATCAGTCAGTCTTCTCATTCTGTACGATGGGGATTACATATCTGAGAGTGAGTTACCTAAACTGTATTAAAATATGTTTAGTCACTCAACTCTTCACAGAGCACACACATCATTCCTCTTTCGTTGTTATTACATGACAATTTTCTGATAGTAAAGCAAGAGAGAGTTTATTTGTACAAGAAGTCAGATCAGGTCCACATGAAGAACATATCACTGGAATACTGTGACAGAAATATGTGCATACTGTGGATGTAAGTTATGGAAAAACTACACCTTCTGGAGAGATATCACTCCACCTCCCTCATTCTCTAAAAAGAAACAGCAGGATCCCAGTACATGGATGTAACTGCACTGACACAATCTTGGTAAGGTTAGTCATGGATCATAGTTCATACCAGTATCTCAGCAGATCTGCTTTCCCTTCATCAGCACCCTTCTTTTTCAAGGGTCTTGGTCTTATTCCTTTTAAACAAAGAGCTGCTTCTTTATGTCTTTTGACATGGAGCTCAATAATTCACTTGCATAAAAATGCCTTGAAATAGGTGGGTGGTGTTTTGCCATAGAGTATGCCAGGTTCATCTCCTGAACGTAACAGGTTTATCATCACTACATGATTGACAGGACAAAGAGGTGTGGGAAGTGCTGGCTCAAGGGGTTGTGGAAAGCTGTGGGCCTGGCTAAGAAATTCTTCCAGTATTGAGGTGACTTTGGGATGAAGCTAAGGCTCAACAGACACTGTTCATGTAGTTACCTCCATGGCATGGATCTACCTTGATGGTCTAAGTAGTGCACACTTCTAACTGTTAGAAAGCCTCCTTAGACTATTCTGTTGAGCCCTGGCTTGGTAAAATATAGGAAATGAGGAGAAAAATTTTAGTAATTATTGTGAAAGTTCATTCGGCTTCTCTTGGCGTATAACATAGCTGGGAGCTTGTATACCATATGTGAGCTATAGAGAGTGCAGAATGAAATAGTTCTCCTTCTGAGGTTTGAACATGTTTCAGGAGTGAAATATGTTGGCCATGAGCACACATTACAAATGACTGTATAACAGTTAAGCACAGTCACCTTCACTGTGTGTAAGCTTTGCAGATTTTAGCAGTCAAGAGACAAAGAACTTGGTCTGTAGTGCTGTGTACCTCTTGATACTGATCTTTGGAATGGGCATATCTTCCTAACTCATTCCAGTCCTGTCATGCTGGGAGCAGCTATGTTTGCTCCAATTACAGGGAAGCGTGGTGGAACAATGTTGGCTTACGCTAGCTGAGAATGGGAGTACAATGCAATGGAAGTTCCCAAGATCCTGGCAGCTTAGCTAATGGACATTGTGTGTCTTTGTTAATGTTTGAACATCTGTTTAGTCAGTAAACCACAAGACAAGTGAGTACCTTGCTGTTTCCAGGACAAAACTAATAATGTTTGAACAACTTGTTGAAAATGTTTTGGCCCAGCATTGTTATAGCTAGCCCAGCTGTGTTATAATAAAGGCAAGCCCTTTATTATCTGAATGGATGGATGGGGAATAATATTTCTTATCATATTGCAGCCAAATACAAAGCAGCTGAGTTACTGGTCTTCTGAAACATGGGTCACTTTTACTATGAAGTCATCTTCAAAAGGTCTTTCCAGTCCTTACCATCCAGAGGAAATTGTCTGCTTGAGCCAAAGCATTCTCCAATTCTGAATGCATGGCCAGACTCTGCTTAGCAGCCTCTTGGCTAGGACAAGCAAACTGCTTACATGGGGAGTGTCTGCTAAATTCCACACCTTTGTTAAAAAAGTGCAGGTGAGATAGATGATGGATGGGTGAAAGGAATGAGAAGAGAGTTCATCCTCTTTCTATTAGTATGCTTGTTTCTCCACAGCGCTGATTCGGTCTATCCTGTGACATTCCATGAAGCCAAAGGAGTCTTTAGGTATAAATTTCAGTCCTTGGGTCTGAAGAGGAAGAGGCTCTACACAAGATATGGCACAGGTTTAATAGAGAATTCATCTAACCAAGATGTGGTCTTGTAAATGGCAGCACTGTCTCAGGTTTAGACTTGGATTAAAGGTATAAATATTTGCAAAGACATCAGTAAGAGGAGCTAGAATTTTATGCAGCACTGAATAAGAAACAAACTGAGTTTGATCTGGATATCTGATGCTGGATAAATTACTCATGTGCTGCTCTAAGACTTTAATACTTTTTCTTGTTTTTAAAAATGGAAAAATGGAGCATTATCACCTCCGAACCATTTTACAAACCACAAGAGTACTGGATAATTTTGACTCAGTCTTACAACAGTATCCTTCCTCCCTTTTCAAATTCTGCAACCATATTTGACTGTTCTGTCTGCACTATCCTAGACATTGCTGCTCTTCCCAAGCATGTGGCTTAGTTGTCTCTTGGCACCAGTTTGTAATCTGCCATATCTTTTGTCTCTGACATTTTTTTTAATGATAAGTCTGAAGAGTTTATAGTTCGAGTACTTGTGAGGTGTCCTCATGTCTCAGATATTTAATGACCATATTAGGGAAGCTCTGAAAGTCTGGAGAATCTAGTTTATAGGATTAGTTCTGAAAGTTTAGTATGTTTACAGAATTTGAAAAACAACTTGACTTGATGGCTTGCATTTTATGCAAAGCTGTAAACAAGAGGAGAATAATCAAAGCTTGGGTGGTTCCCAGATACGTATACTTTAATAATATCTCGCAGGAAATACAAGAAAAGTCTGGTTATTCAGGTTCATGGGTAGCATCTATTCGGTGGGTGACCTCTTAGAGTAGGTACAAAGGTACATGGGTTGTGCTGTTGTACTGCACTTTCACCACCCTGAATGACACTGCTGAAATTTGAAGGGCTAACATACCAATGCAGGAGGAGGACAAATTGATGTTGTTAGTCCTCTTCCTGTAGAAGGAGAAATTCTGAGATGTTCTGCACAACCTGAGCAGTTGTACTCCATTCTTAACTGGATTACCGTTATGTCTTGCATCCCGTGGGATATTGAGCCATGAAATGTATCTGCCTCTGCATTGTGATAGATACCCAATGAATAGAAGGACTTCCAATGCAATAACAAGGTTGTTGCGACTAATCTGTTACAAGGTACTTGGATTTTAAATAGTACCAGGATCTTTCTATGCTATTTTGATTTATGTTTTCTTCTGAGTCTTTGATATGTTTTTCAAACTTATTTTCTGTAGCCACAAAGAAGGCTGATCCTTTCTGGTTCTTCAAGATTTCTTCTTTGCCATGAATGTCAGCAACTCCCTGTTTTTATTTTGGGGCCTGGCTTTTTATTTATTTTAGATGAAAGCTGAGATTCTCACACGATCTTCTGTTTCCATCAGGTGAGGCTTTACGAAAACATCACACATCGTAAGAGCTGACACCACCATACTAGATGTGCAGTGCCCAAGGGTGTATCAAACAGGGCAGTGGCACTTTGTGCTCTGCCCATTCTTAACTGACTGGGAGACTTTATATGGTTTAGAGCAGCTTCATACGTGACGGTGAGCAATTCTGGATGGTTTCAAGGTTCAAGAATCCTCCAGGAGATTTTTGGTTAAAGGCTGAATGTTAGTACTTGACTAGAGCTATGTGAGAAGACTTCAGTATTTTTGCAGCGACATTTTGGAACTACTTCAGTTACTGGAACAGCGGATGTTAAAAATCAGAGCTGATATTTTAGCACCAAGGCTTTTTTGAAGACAGGGTGGCTTTTAAAGGCACTTTACTGGAAATGAATCTCCATCAAAGTTTGTGCATTTTGTGATGGTCTGAGTATGAAGACCAAACATGGAGTTTTTTGGTGCTTACCCTCATTCATAGGAGCAGACTGAGTCACAGATGGGGCAGACTTTCGGGGAAGAAGACTCTTGAGTTGAAGTAAGCAACTTGCTGCTGTGTTTATTGACTTTCCAGCTTGCTTGAGGGATAGAAATACCAGTTGTTGTACCAGACAAAACTGTAGGCCTGCTCACTGGCATTGGCACAACCCAAAACTTCTGAGGAGAACTTGAACCAATGCTTCCCCACATTTTGTGCACCCGTCACACACAAGACCATGTAAGGGCCAAACAATAACTTTTATGGCATTTTAATTCCAGCAGTGACTCAGAAAGGGCAAACCCTGCTGGAAGGCCCAAGTATGGGGCTGCAAAAATGGAAGAGAGTGACGCCTTTGGGGTGATTATCCTTGTAACTCTTCATGTAGCTTTCCCAGCTGTAGGTATTATTTATGTTAATGTAATTGTGTAATCCTTTTTTGAAAGCCAGTAAAGCTATTTCCCTACAGTATTCCCTCCTTGCCCTATGGTAATAAATTCCTTAGGCTGATCTTACGCCACCTTTTAAAAATTATTTTTATAAAAGAATATCTATTATATTTACTGCCTTGTTATAACATGGAGCAAGATTAATTGGCATGCCCCAGTCTTGCTTCACAATTATTCATTCATTATTTCGCTTGCAGCCTGAAATCAATCAGCATTTCTTCTTTCCTTTTATCTTTTCCAGCTAAATATTCCTCTAATCTTTCCTTGTAACCTCAATGTATGTTTGTCATTTTTACTCTTTTAAGCATTGATTTGATTCAGTTTTGTAGTCTTTCAAAGTTTCTCAGTGTTATTTAATTATACATTGGTTAGTGAGTCAGATTTTCTGGGCAGCTGCTCCAAGTGTCTGCCTGATTCTTCTGTGGCTGTTGCCTGGAGCACTATGAATCCCAGTCCAGGTAACAATATGATCCCCAGGACTTTAACAGCTTCCATGTATGTGGTCCAGGGCTGCTTCTTCCCTTACTCTCTTCCTGTGTTTGAGACAAGCAGGAATTATGTTAAATCACTTTTGTGGGGCCCTACCACTGTAGGTAGGATTCTGCATAGTCCTGCAGCAACCATAGCAGCCTTGAAATTGCCTTCTGTGTTCCCCCCTTCAGCATCCCAGAGCAGTACTCTGCAGTGTGTAGTGTCTGTAACTCGGCATGCTCTGGCCCAAACACTGATCCCCTGACAGCTGCTGTTTAATTGGTTTTAGATTCCTAGAAAGGCCATCTGAGCAGGAGGTGTTTCTTATTGAGATGTTTTCACCTATTTTAAGGATGCAGTCATACCTGATACAACTTTGCCAGCTACTTTGTTACTTGCAGTGTTCAGGCACAAGGTACAGAGTTAGCTGGGAATCTCGTGAGAGTTTTTCTCATAGTGATTACAATAGATTTTCTTTTCTTCTGTTATGTATAAAGACATCAAAACAACACGAGGTTTAAAGAAATATGAAACATGAATTTGTTCTTTAGAACAGGAAGTATTTTTCCTTTCCTCTAGTCCTGACTGAGTGCCTTAGAATTTGTGCTTTGTTTTGCCAAGAACAGATCATGTTTTTCAGGGTCTGAGTCTAATTTCTGAATTAGAAGAGCAACAAAGAGAAATAATACTCCATTTATAAAGTCTCAGTGGAAAAATGAAATAGGCACATATGCAAATGCGTGTACATGTGCGTAAGCACATGGCACAGACGGGGTAGAGGCAAGCAATGCAACTTGCCATGAGGCACGCTTGCACTTTTATCACAACATGGAGCTAATGCACAGAGAAAGCGGAGGGGCATTTCACATCAGTTACACAGCTCATGGGCAGTATGCCTGCGTCAGCTTTTCTGTGAGCTGATAGTGACCCCATGCAGTGTGCCGTTCCTTTTCTCATTTCCATCTGTTCAGCATTTTACAGTTTCTCAAGTCACTGGAAGCCTGCTATTGATTTTTAGATGTGTCCTAAGTTTGCCGTAAATTTTATACAGTGACCTCATACTGTCAGAAAAAAATATTTCAGGACACCTTCAGCCCAACATCTATCCTTAAATAAATGGAAGATGTTTGCAAATCATTGCAACCTATTTATAACCCTCTGGGAATGCCTGAGCTGAAAGAGAATCACCACCGACTTAGTGGTTATTGATCTCTGCAGAGTAGATCTTTCTTTTCATGGGAGAATTCAGCCACTTTACCCTTTGTTCGCTGTATTTTGGTGTATGATAATCTCTTTTTTGGTATACGCACAGCAGCAGGAAATCATAACAGTTGTGTCTGTCTTTGTCCAGCATGTTGTGATTTCATTTGCAGGCAATGCAGTCTCTGCGTTAGATCAGACAGATTCTGCTCTGGCAATCGTACATCTGCCTGACATGCCCCATTGCTCCTGCAATCTACAGCCGAACCCTCTTTCTGTCATTCCACTGTTCTTTTTTCTCATTTCCATCTGTTTGTCATTCTGGAGTTTCTTGAATAATTGAGAGACAGCGATTGCTTTTGAGATGTGTCATAAGCTTGTCGTAAGCATTTGCTTTCCTTTAATAGCCCCCTTTGCCAGGCAATGCAGTTGGAGGATACAGTAAGGGGAATTGACAACTTATTCCAGCTGTTCTGCTGAAGCAAATGCCAGTGGCTCTTCTGCGTGATTCCGCGCTCGCTGTCCACATTGATTTTCTATTATTTTTGGCAGAAATACTGAGGCCCTTTATTGCAGCCACAGAAAATTAAGGGGGCCTCATCCCTTGAAGTGTTAGAACAAGAGAGATTTTAGCATTAGGGACATGAGGAAAATAAGTGCTTGTACTTTAAAGGATTATTGATATAAAATTTAAGGCAAGAAGCTTACTCCTGTTCTGAATTTTGCATGCTTCACCCTTTCCATGTTCATTGAGGTAAAATTCATTACCATAGTTGTTAGCTGTGAAAAATTATGTTCACTGTGGAGCTAACTATGTGGCTGAATTTAAAGTCCCAGCTTTATTTACAGCCACTTAATGTTTGCCTCAAGCTGTGATAAAGATCTTATACCTTAGAGCTCCAAGTGATTTGCAGAGAGGTCAGGTAGAAATAATATACTGGCTTCCTTGCACAATGTTCTTGAGACTCAAAGGAAAAGGAGAGAGGGGAAAAGGAGAGTGGAAAAGGCACCTGCCTGCCACGGGAGTACTGGGTGCTGGCTGTGGCCAGGGTTGGAGCACAGCAGTGCTGTGACCCAGCAAGGGTGGGCTCCCTGCACCCCCCAGAGCTGCAGCTGCTGCCCCCCTCCCCTTGTGGAGTACCTCTCTGACTGCAGCATTTTCATCCTTGGTACAAAGCCCTTCGTGAGTGATATTGCACAGGGTGGGGAAATCATTCAATGCCTTCTGTTTCTCACCCTCTTTCCTGCTGTGGTTTCTTTTCTATGCAGCTACATAGTTCTCAGCCTTTTTGAACCAAATGTGAGGAGTGTGACCTTGGTGAGATTTTGTTGCATTATTTTCCTCTTTTCCCTAGAATGAGGGGCTATTGTTTCCTAGAGAAGTTTAATCAACAGAGTGTCTGGAGGCCAAGTCACCATGTATTTGACCTTCTGCCTTGGTCACTGACCCACATTTCATTCAAACACATTGGTAAATAGTGGCACCTCTTATGTCTTTAAGATTTATGTAACAGATGGAGGAAGATTAGAATTGAAGGTACCTCTTACTGTTTTGGTGCCTGGGCTGCCTGCCAGTTTTACTTTTTGAGAAGCAAGTATTTAGTTTTGTGAGTATGAAGCGTGTGACACATTCTCCTCTTTGACATGCTTTAATACATGCACTGAGTGGTGATTTACATGAGGATGCACTGAGGCACTGCTTGAGCTGACAGGACTCGATGCACTTTAATCTCACATGTGGAAAGAGGAAATGAGTTAATCTGCAGTTAAATATAGAGGTGATGAAAGAGGTGGGAAGGGGAGGAGTTGACTCTAATCTCACTTAGGTTGGGGTCAGTCGAGAGTAACCTCTGTATCTGGATGGTATTACTCTGGGGTAAGTCATATCTCACCTCTGTGGAGCTGACAATATTAGCTAATGGAAAATGGTGACAAAGTGAGAATGTGCCCTAAGCTCTGGCATCGCTGCAGTGCTGTTCTTTCTGTTCACTCTATATGTTGGTGACACTTTTTTTTTCCCTTTCAAGAGGTAACCAATGAATTGTAGGGGTAAGAACTGCACATTGATGAAATTATGTTTTAAGGACCAAATCTGAGAATGGATCAGTGTTGATCTACAAGCTTGGTTCTTTATGATTGTCATGAAGATGTACCATGACTTTGTTCCTTTATTTTGCAGTGTATGTTTGTTTTCTGTTTATTCCACAACTTTGAGCTGGGGATGAAGAAGAATTGAGAAACCCGGATACCTCCTTCGTAGATTTCCCCTTCTCTTTTCCCCTTGTGTGCAGATATGTTCTTAAATTCTGTGTTAGATTGAGAGCTGCCACCGACCATTTCCTGCAGCTTCCTGCATGCCTGTGTATTGTTTGGGGGATGGCTGCATTATTGTATGCCTTACTGGTATATGTTATGTGCTTCTGAGCAGTTTCTCTCTGCAAAGCACTGCTGGTTTGCTGCCTGCTGGTATGCCCAGCCAGAAAGACAGACATACCAAGCAAAGCACAGTGCTTTGCACCAGACTGGCACTTCTGCCAGACAGGACGTGCTGCCTGTGCTGTGAAGCAGTACATTGTCTGTACTGCGCTGGAGAAGAGGTGAACTGGATTTTGCTGACTGATTTAGGTAGGTAAAAGCAGCCTTTTGGGCATGGGCTGAACAAACCCGAAAGAGGAATTTCAGCAGCAGTCAAGAGTTGCTTCTTCTGAGAAGGCAGCTAATCTGTTATGTGCTGACAGTGTTTTCTCAACAGAGTTGAACCCAAGTAGTCTGTGTAAGGAATTCACATTTGGAGATCGCATACTATATGGGTCCTGTTTGTTGAGCAGTGGGTGAGGATAGCCACTGGTTTACATTAGCTCACTAAGATGAAAGGTCTGTCAGTTATAAGAGCTCTTTTCTATATAGGAGAAAATCTAAAACAGTTTTAGAGATCAAGACCTACCCTGGAATGTACTTGTGCCTCTTTTGTTGACTTCACTGAGAATCACATGCTTTTGCAGGATTTGGCCTGGCATGTAGATGAGTAACAGCATCACTGTTGTCTTCACTCTTCCTGCTGGCCCTAAGCAATATTCTGTGAGTCATTCCAGTCCATAGACACAGTCTGAAGTCTGGTCATCTGGCCCTGAGCAGTCCACATAGATTGTATACAAAGAGCTTGTTTGGTAAAATCTAATAAACTATACAAAAGTCAATAACACTTGAGATGGCTTATCAATAACAGACTGATTCTTGGTATTATTATTAATTTTAATTAGCAAAAATGTTACCAGAGTGTGATCTTTGCTGTACTAGCTGAGGATGGCAATTTTGTTGGTTTTGATACTTACTAAGCTAGAACTCATAAGAAGGAGTGTCTCAGATAAGAAACTTTTAAAAGATCCATTGATAGCTCTTCTTGTCTAAACCACAGGTCTTATGACTCCCAGAGTGGAAGAACATAACCGTATCTGAGCTGAGGACAAGCATCAACTTAGGTTGAAGCAGCTACTTAGGTTGAAGACAAAGACCCTTGTCCTCCCTTCCACAATGCTGCTTGTTGCTGTACCGATACTGATGGTTATAACTTCACTCATAGCTTTGCCAGCTGAAGAGAGTGTGTGAGCACTCTCTTAATAAGCATTGAGAAAATATAAAAGATTATTTTATCCTTACTGGTTGTTCATTTTAACTTGGTGGATTCTGCCTTCTGTGGATTACAGAATACTCACGTGGACACTTCTGCTACCAGCACTGCAGGGAGTGGTAACCTCCAGCAGGTGGAACAGTGACAAGCAGTTTTCAATGGAAACATCTTCAAAAGATGGGTGTCAATTTCCAGTCTTAGAGGCAGTATAGACCAGTTAAGAGTATTGTGCTAGGAAAGTGGGAGCCCCAGGTTCTTCCTGGCACTGATCCTGGTGTTATGTGATCATGTCAAATCACTTCTCATCCATGTATCTGTTTCCCCTTCATCTCTCTTGTCCATTTGAACAAGGGGCAATGGCAAAATAATAATACTTTTATCCTGCTAATCTTACAGAGCTGCTTGAAGTTGTTGTTTTCAAAATGGCCTTTAGATCTGAGTATTGTTTGTTGGGTTTTCTTCTTTCCAACCTTTTGCTTTTCTATTGCAAAACTGGCCCCACACTAATGTGTTTGATTAATGTGTTTGATTATGTTTTCATTGCCATTGTACTTGCTTTGATTGTGCAGCTCGGTGCCCAAAGCACAGGACGCTGTACAAACAACATGATGAAGTCAAGCAGAGTCAGCCTCTTTCTTCTTTTACCTTGAAAACAATGTGAAACTCCTATGTTTCTTTTGCTTGGCACCTCCAGTTCTTGAGCTTGCGGCTCTGTGTTTGTCTGCTGCCCTCCTGTTGTGTTCAGGTGTGAGATCACTTGGACAGTGTTTTCCATTGCTGCCTATGGGGGTACTGGAAGCTGTGCTGTCTGTGAGCTGGTTGTGTGTGAGATCAAGCTGTGAAGTGTAGAAAATTAATATACAAATAGCAGTGTGCTGAGCTGAGATCCAGGTCTACAGTGGGTTAGTTGTGACTAGATTCCATTACCAGGGCTCATAAGTGTACACATAGACTTGTCTTGCTGGATCATGCCTGGTCACTGTCTGTGACAAGGAATTTTCTCCTGTTTCTCACCTCTCCTTTTTTCTTTTGGCAGCGTTCCTTTCTCCATGGGGATGCAGTTTGAGTGTGGCCTGTGTCCAGCCCTTTTAAGAAGTGCCCGGTTACAGGCACTTGATCTGAGAAAGGTAGAAAGAGCTGGATAGCTTGATTCTGCACTACCATAGTATTATCAGCCACTGGATCAGCCCTCAGCATGAATAGAACAGTCTCCAGAAACACCTGTAAAAATATGGACCTTAGTACTTTTGTACTTTAGGCTCATCCCCATCTTGTTCTTGCTATTACTTTCCCATGTCACTCTGAAAAGCCCCTTATGGCAGGTTTGGGTACCAGGACAGACTGAGGCTATAGCTTGATGCATCAGAACTACACAACCTTTAGTTTGCTCTAAGACACAGTGATTTATTTGTCTGAGGATCTGAACACTCTAAACTCAAGAAGTGTTTAGAGTTAGGGAAGTCGCTACTTAAAAAAAAACCAAAACCACACACGCCCTACAAAAACCCCCAATGAACAACCCCACAGGAAACCTCTTTACCAGCAGTGGTGAGGGTTTTTTGGGTTTATGGTGGGTTTTTTTCCTCCTCAGTTTGCTTGATTTCAGCACTCACCTGTTATGTTGCTGCTTTCATTCAGTTTCCAGGTGGGAGTGCTGGTCTGGTTGTGTGCTGCTTTTTGTAGCTTGCTGAGCAGTTCAGTCACCGTTGGGGCTGCTTGTGTAGGAAAAGTCCAAGTACCTTTTGCATTATTCAGTGGCAACTCTTTCAGCAGACTTCTCTGTTGCAGTGGAAATCAAACTAACAGCAGATAGAGCCAGAACACAGTCTGAAGTCTAACAAATTAAAATTAAAAAAATGTTGAAAACTTTTTGGCAGTGTCCTTCATCTGTGACACTGTCAGCTGCCCTAATTTTGCTGCCACTAACAGGAAGGGAAGTTTTGTCACTAAAGTTTGTCCGAACTGAATCCTTCTGTGAATCCTGCATTGATTTTCCAACAAAAATAGCTTCTTATGGTTGTACAGGAGCTAATGCAGGGCATGTTTCCAACAGCAAAGTTTGAATGTTTTATCTGTCTCTTCTAGATTGGGGCACAAACCAGCTATAACCTGCACCCATATTCCCGTGTCTTGCTGTGCTCCCTGGCTATGTGCCAGGTTAGAGCCTTAGTTGCAACAACTTTCAGCACCAAAGGAGTTTCTATCAGTTGCTTTTTGTGCCATTTATTCTCTCCTCTCTCTCTGAACCTAGCTCTTAGTCCTTGTGATAACGAGTTCTCTGCTTTTGGTAGCTGGGACTCCAGCCAGCTTCAGCCTTTTGCCAACTCACAAGGACAGGGCAGGCTGGGAAAGCAAACAAACTGTGGTTCATGCCAGCAGGGCAGCTTCTTCTGTCGCAGCAAAACCAAGGCTTGACATTGCCACCAGAATATTAACTCTCTCTTGGTTCGTATTCTGGACAACTTTATAGGAAATTTTCCTCCCAGTAGTAGCAATAAGCCTTTCAAACATGTGTCCTTTCATTGATCCCTTTCTACTTGTTGGAGATGGAGAAACTACTAGACTTTCCTGGACAGAAAACTCTAATTTGTTTCAACTTGTGTTTTACTAGGGCTATTCTAGTTTTATTGAAAAACTAGGCTAGTTCTTCTGGGTTCATTGTTTGGAATATTATTAGGTCTTGAAAGAAATCTTTAGGCTTATAAAAACATTATGTTATTGGTGCTCTCTGAGCTGGTTCTGAGATGGCTCCCAGGCAAGGTCCCTGATACTCTGAGAGTTTTTACTTCTGAGCATCACCTTCTATTTTCTCCATGTCATGTTTATGCCTCACCTGCACTGTCATGAGGACATGTAACTAGTGATGCTTATTTCCTGACAGCCTGGTTGTACGAGGGCCTTTGAGGCTCTGGTCTGGCATTGCTTGTTGAAAGAAATGTGACTCTACTCCCCTCAGAGCTTGAAAAAAACACGCATGAGGATTTGTTCTTTCATCCAGCATAGGCATTTAATTTTGCTAGTTGGTCTCCTCAAGTTCTTTTTAAAGCTGTTGAATACGGGGAAGAATGATGAAGGCGATGTAAAGAGAGGCTGGGTTGCCCTCTGGAAGAACCTCTCTCTCCGCTCGGTAAAGAAGCAGCTTAGGGTGACTGGCTGACTAGTTCAGCCTGATAAATGACATGATTAAAGTTGAGTGGTGTCAATACTTACCTTATAAATCAAACTGCAAAGATATCTCACTAAAGCCAGGGTGCTGTTAATGTTATTGAGTGAAACTGTAAAGCTGCACAGCCATCTATCAAATCAATGTCAAATCTAACCATTTAGACTTAATATTGCACTGGAGTTAGTCACACTTAGTAACTGTCAGTGCATGCAAAAAAAAAAAAAAGTGTCGTCCTCTGTGAATTCTGCCTCTGTGCCTGTCTGTCTAGCTGTGTACCCTAACCAAGGAATTTGTCCAAAGACAACTTGATACATGTTTCTTAGCGTGTCCACTACCTGCCCTTCCTTCTGAGGGCTTTTATTTCTGGCAGTGGGGAGTTATATTTCGTGGCTGTTCTTACCCCTGGCTCCCAGCGCAGGCTCTGTGTGGAACAAGCCTGTTTATGCATCAGGCATAGCTGCGTAAGATGTGTATTCACTTCTCTCTTTCTGCATCTTGCAAACCAGTATACTAAATTTAAGCTGAAATCAGCAGTGATTTACAGACTGTAGGTTGTAGAGAGGCATGAGTATTTGTGCTATTCAGCTGTCTTTGCTGCTTGGGGGGGATCTCCTGCAGAAAGGCAGGAAAACGGATGTGGTTTCAGCCTTCCCTGGAGACTACCATAAATATCAGTTCTCACATAGGGGATGCTAGGATGAGGGTCTGGTCAGCCTGCTGTTTATACTAACTATGCCTCCTGCGCAGTAAGCAGAAGGAATTCCTTCATCTAGAAGTTATGTTATTTCTGTGAACGGCTGATTGGTTTGGTAGAGCCCTCTTGGTAATTATGTTGGAGAGCAGGACCAGTGGCACTGATTGCATTTTCTTCCTCTTTGACTTTTGTAGGTATGTGCTGTTATGTAGCAGTTGCATGTGAAGAGAAGACGGAGTGGAAGTTGCTGTCAGAGGATCCTGTTCTCCTAAACTGGGCCTGAAGAGTTCAGCCTGCTGACTGGTGCGAGTACCCTCGGGGAGAGGAAGGGGCATGTCACTGGGAGACCTCATCCTGATGTAGGGCACCAAAATCGCATCTATCTCTATCACTTGCGGTGAAGGAGTTTTTCTTTCTAGTAGCATCCTACCTGGATTATGCAGCAGAAAGCTGCATGTTGGTGAGAGCACCACTGTATTATATGGGGGTTTGGTAGGTGAGCCAGTGAAGTGCTGGGGTCTGAAACCTGAGCCCTGAATTAAGGTTGACATATGTGTGGTTCCCATGGTCCTTTAAAAGGAGGGGATGAGTTTGCCTTTTGGCTTTCCTCCAAGGTGCAGCCGGCCTTGTAAGGAAAGCTCCAGGTGCCCCACATTTGGGTAAACGAGTGCCAGGTGTCCTGTTTTGGGCATAAAAGCTGGGACCACTTGCAGGAAGGGTGGAGTGTCTGTCTGTGAGGTGGATGCACTTTGCAGAGGTTTCCTATTGGGGAAGGACCTCCTGACTCTCCCAGCAACTGGGCCCCAGTCAGGTTTGGCATTTGCAGACGGGGGCTTTGTGGGGAGGCAACATGGGGCTACTTCTATCCTATATGATCAGCCTATTGACTTGGTTGTCTCCCATCTCTTCTATGGGAGACTTTGTTTCTTTGTTTATTCTACCTACTACTGGTCGTGCTGTGTCATTCCTGGGATCGCTGGGGTTGATGTCTATTATGTGTGATCTGTTTGACTTGTTTGTACCCCCAGCAATCACCCATATACTGATTTTCTTACGTGCAATAGAATCTGGTTACTGGTTTGTTTTTCTGCTGGCTGCATCCTTTGTGCTAGGCCTAGTAATTGGCAAAACAGCCAGTCAAAAGCTCCAGTTCTTGAAAGAGGATTAAGCTCCAAGTTATATTTTTATAGTGAATCATGGATGTATTAGATAAAACATAGTCCCAGCAAGGATTAAATTCACCTTTGCCACCATCAGATGTGTTCCTTGTTTATTATCTGCATTTGTGACATCCTTTTTTCTTTATTTTGATGCTGATGCCAGTGAATATTTTGTGCCTCAGTCTAGGTCAGAAACATATGGCAGTAGTGGGATTCTGGAATTGGAGTGAGGATTAGGTTTGAGGAGAAGGACAAAAGCTTAGCCGTTGGCCTTGAATAGGCTACAAATTCAGGTTTAGCAGTGGTGCACCAGTATCTGAATGGCAATAATGATCTGGATTCATTGCCTCATCTGTAAGAAGCCATCTGGTTAGGTTTGATTGGGTGTTGGGATGTGGACTTGACTTGGTGTAGGTTTAGAGCAGACAGGAGCTGTTGGACTGGCATCAGGATTTGGGGGGAATTATGGAATGGATGAAATAAGGTCATATCCCCAAGGGGCTACTGGGCTAGATTTAGGGTAGCAGTAGACAGGGCAGCTATAAATACTAGTGAAACTGATTTGTTTTCTTTAGAGGAGATGGTGTGGGGTCTTTGGTACCTTTTGGGCTAAGATTAAGTCCTGTGTTGAAAGAGACTTGACAGTTCTGAGATAAGGTTTGATGTTCTTTCTTGCCTGAGGCAGAAGTGCCTCAGCCTTTCAGGATTCTGCTTTGAAGCAGAAGTTTCAGACACGATCACGGCTGAGGTTCACATCTCAAAGCTCTTGAGACCATTTTTTCTTTTCAGATGACTCTGAAATGGAGCCTGTTTGTGATCAGGAAGACAAAGGTCAAAGCAGTAGTTACAGAAGACTGAATCTCTGGCATGTCAGAAATGGAAAATACAACTCTTTCAGGCTACTTCAAGGCTGAAAGCATGAGAGGACCAGTGTCTCCTGTCTCTCCCCTTCTCATTCCTCTGCACAGGTGCTCTAGTGCTTTCAAATTTCAGCTCCGTATGATCATCTCGACTCCTTTCCCACATAAGACTGTACCTGATGTTTGTCTCCATGCCAGAGTGACATCCATACTGACATCATGATTCTCAAAGGTTCTTTTTATCTCTCTCCTTCAATGATACAGAGCCCTTCCAGTAAGGCTGCATCAGTCTATGCATGCTGAACATGCAGAGGCTTTTGTCAGCATGACTGTGTTTTGTCTTTTATGAACTAATCCTCTCTGAGGAATGAAAGTCCAGGCTTTTGGAGAAGAAGCTGGAGAAGCTTTTGGAATATATTAAGCCAAGTTTTATGTCATTTTTCTCCTGCTGCCTTAGAAGCACAGTAATACGGACCCCACTATTGAACTGGCACAATTACTTGGTCTCTTCTAGAGATGGGCTGTTTTACACCAGGCCTGAACATGAGCCTGTGCTTTGGTTGCAAAGGGAGGGAAGCTCCCTCCCCTCAGTTTGGCTGCTTTAGAGGGAAGGGAATATGCAGTACTTGGTTCTCCTCCAGCCAGAAAGACACAGGCATTGATCTGGAAAAAGAGCATCTCCAAGAAGCCTTCGTTCTCGGAGATATTCCTGGGAGTCACAGTGCTTCATGCTTGCACTGTGGTTGACCTGTGTCATCAGCCAAGTGATGACATCTCCTTTCCTTCTTCCCTTATCCCCAGTGCCTGCTCAATCTTACTGGCTGTCAAGTGAGATCAAGGCATGGCTCATCTGTGCTTCAAGAGCTACATAACATTGAGTACCAGGGCCTGGATAGCTCATATAGGAGTTTGAAAGAGAATGGCTTGCTCTTTAGCCCCCTTCCAGGTTAGGTGGAGCTCTAAATGGCTCTTTTTACATTACTTTTTATATGGGAGAAAATGCTTGCTTTTCCTAGTCTGAAGTTGCTTTTCCTTTAGCTGGAGGCTCATGGAAATGCAGGGAAGTGCCTGTATACCACACTATTTTGCATTTGCAGTCTTTTAAGATCTAATTAAGGCATTGTGTTGTTTTTTAATGTGACCTGCAATGCATGCTGCAGATCAGCTGTTCACTTCAGACCTTTAGTCCAGACATCTGGCACTTAGCAGAGACAAAACAGTTCCAGGCCTGACAAGCTGGACCAAAGACACAGAGGAGGGGAGGAAATACCTAGTTATTGCACCAGGAAACAAAGTAAGTCTGTGAAAACACAGTGGGGAAATCTTGACTGTATCTTTTGCTCTCATATGTAGGGGAGGAAAGTGCAAAAAATGCTACCAAGTAGGTCCAAGGCTCTCTAATTGTTTTTCCTGCAACGGTGAAAAACTGCCCTTAGTGCATGGAGAGAACTGTTGCAGAGGTTGCTAAAGAGTTGTTGTTCTCACTGATGGCCAGATTTTCTAGGGCCTGCTCAGTTCCTAAATTCATCGCTTCAAGTGAATGCTGAAGGTTACTGAGCTTGCTGTAAGTGCAGCAAGTCCTCCTTTTGCTGCTTCCCCTGGGGACAGAGAAGGATGTCTCCTAAAGGAAGGCATTGCCCAGAGTGTCATTTTGGCTCCAGCCTGCTGGTCACACCAGTTCTGCCCATCTTAGACTATAAAAGAGGTTTAAATGGAGCAGCACTGTGCCAGAAACCAGAGCAGTAACAGTGAGAGTGAGTTTATAGAAAGCAGGAAGATGGAGTTTTCATTTTTTCCGTTGAACTTTTGGGAACAGATGGAGAGCCGATGAGGCAGAGATGCTGGAAGGGACAGTGTGTTTCAAATGTTTTCCTTAATGTCTTTCCAATCTGCTCATAGCTTCATAGCTCCTGCCTGTTCAGTAGAAGGCAGTTAGTATAGGATGTGAAAACTTAAACACCCCCGGGCCTTGAGAGGTAGATGTTCCCCAAGGTCTGTTGAACTGTGTTTTTTGGGCTAAAGAACTTTTGATACAAAGGGTCATGGGAGCAGCTCGTGGCCTGATGGGCAGCATCTTTGTTTACTTCATTCCAGGTCACCACAGTGAAGAATCTAGACTTTCTGGATAGAGACAGTGACCCAGGAGCATCTTGACTGAGCCCTGTACTGATGCTAATGGGCCAGTCCTGCCTTGCTAAATGGCCTTTTTTTTTTTTTTTTTTTTTTAATCTGGTTAGAAGCCAAGAAGAATCTAATCAGAGCCCAGCAGTGCACTGAGCAGCAGTCATTATCATTACTTAGTCATCCAGTTGCTATTTCTTTGCTCTGACAAGAAATGGTATGGTGGGAGGGGATGGGGGATGGTCTTTGTCTCCTTGAAGAGATTCAAGCATGTTTCCTTTCAATACACCTATATCCAAGTGTTGTGCTTAGAGGATAGATCTAAAGTCAGTCAGGCCTTCAAAACTCTGTGGCAGCCACAGTTAGAGGGAGAGGAATCAACGAGAAGGGGGAACTTAAACTCTCAAAGGCAATGACTTTCAGCTGTGAACTGTAAGATATGATTACTTTCTCATTAGTTTCATAGTTACAAATGTAACTGGTTAATAACTCCTGCCAGCTGGCCAAGCTAGAGGCAAATCCAGATTTATCCTCAGCCTGGTGTTTTGGGCTGGATCTTGTTAATGACATACACAGCATGTACATTGGGCAGAACTGCTGAGACTTGATTTCCTTGAATGCCCAGGCTTGTCTACTGGAAGACTTGTTGCTTCTTTTGGCTCTGTAGTTCTCTTCTGGAGAACAGAGGATGAGCTGTGGGTAGCCTGATTTGATATTCAGTTGTGTTTAACAATTAGGGTGCAGGGGAAAGCAGTTCAGGAAAATACTGAGGTGGAGAGAGAGCACAGTCTGAATATTCTTTGCAGCTTCTGTTAGTTCTGCTAGTTCCCTTTACTACACTTCTACTTCTCCTTTTTAACCCTCAATAACCTACCAAATCACTGTCATTGGAAGAGACAGTAAGCTCAGATGCTGGTGCAGAGGTTATGCTAAATATCTGAGTATTTTGACTCTGAAGAAAAATGAAAGAATTCTACAAAAATTAGCTTCCTTCCATATTATATAGGAGATGATTTTGTCCTGACTGTACCTTACAGTTAAGCTCTACAACACAAAGGTTAACAGCACTTGTAAACAGCTACTGCCATTACAAAAGCTTTTAATATTGATTGGGCTGTATTCTGTTACCTTCACAGCCAGCAGTGCCTTTCATTGAATGAGGTGCTGGTTGGATCAGTAAGGGGATGGCTCTGACTTAAACTAAACTTGTTATGCAAAGCGTCATTGATGATGTTCTGTAGTGGAGGAACAGGGCCTGGATTCTCCTGCCGCACACAATGCAGTGATCATTTAGCACAATCTTTGTGTCCCAGGCCCCAGTTTGGCTCATATTCCACAGATTATAGCATGCACATTTTGCTTCCATTTTGCCTGAATGGAAGTGGCAGAACAGGGAGCAAAAGGCTGGAGATGCTTATGTGCAGGTGAGGATGCATGCTGATTGCATGCTGTAACTGCCATTAATTTCCTTAGGACTTGGGTAAGCATAGCTAAGCCCTAAGTTTTTTGCCTGCAGAGTTGTATTTAGCATATCCTGAATGGCACAAAATTGCTTGGACCAAGGTCAGCAACTGTTCAAGGTAGATGGGCAAGGTTATACTTTCTTTTATGCATGAGAGTTTAAATAGGTCAGCAGATCAGTGGGAGCTGGGAGAAACTGCTACTCAGGTGACCGCTGAACAGCTGATCACTCCCAGCTTGTGTTGGTGTGAGGCAGTGATTTCCAGCTCCTGCCGAGTTCTCCCATCAGTAAAAGAGAGCCAAGGGAGCCATGCCTCTCACAGAAGTCGTCCTTAAGATGCTGTAGATCTGAAAGCCTGGTAAACTGCGATCCTACCAGGTAGTATTTTTTTTCTGTTTTCAAAGAGGGATCACCATCCCTGATGACCATCTGAACCCCTTCATGCCATGCAGATTCAGCTGTAAGTGCTTACTGAGCCCCTGTGCAGTTGCATTAAGATGCCTGGCAGGTTGTTGGGGCTGCTGGCAGCAGTATTTCATTCTGTGGTGACACTGGTTGCTGTAACTTTTGGCTGGGGACAACTGAGCTGTAGAGTTCAGGCTCAGGTCTGAGGCATTCAAGGCATCTGTGTGTTGGGAGCTCTGGGGCAAGCTAGGGCTCATCTCTGATAGCAGGGAGGTTGCTGTAAAACTATCCTAACCAGAACCTGAATGGCTGTTTTGTAATAAAGTAAAAGCTCCAGCCCAGCAGGGTGAGAGTGCTGGGTGAATGAGTTTGTGCTTATTCATGGTACTGGGTGGAACTCTAGCAATAGCATGTTATTTTGGCTTAGTTTTGTTTTGCAATTCAAACCCCAGAACTCGGAGGGAACTGAACTAAAAGCACAAGCATGATGTAAGTTTGCTTGCCTTCCTCCTCCATCTATAGAACTAAGCTCAATCACTTTTGCTTAGCATCTCCTGGATCTATCAAAAGTACCTCCTTTCCTAAGCTCATGTCACAGCACCTCTTTGACCTCTTCTGGTGGCTGGAAAGCCCAGCCCCATGGCACACTGGGGTGGTATAAAAGAACTAGTATGTCTCTGTGACATTTATCAAAACACAAAACCTGTATGGATTGGGCAGCAAACTTTCCAGGGTAGCTTATAGCTGGAACAATTCATTCCTTCCAGTGAAGGATTTGTTTGTGACTTTGGTAGTAAAACAGACATGATGAGGGTAGGCTTGTCCAGTGACTGCTAGAGCAGTGGTCCAGAAGATCCTCCAACTGGCATCTGCCCCTGTTATGCCAAAGACTTCCTCTGTTATGCAAGTTGTTCTGTCCCTTTTGCTGTTTCCTTCAGCTGTTACAGTGATGTTGTCTTTTGCAAATGTATGGCTATTATGGAGGAAAAATACAGCAGTGATTGTGCAGCAGTAGGTGCCAGGAAAATTGCAATGGATCATATGCAATTACTGTGGGTTGATGGTAAAAGCACAACCCTTCATAAAGCTTTTATCCTGCACTCAGGGTTGACTCTTGAAAGAACCAACCTATGTGGCCATGCAGCTATGCAGAGCTTTCTGCCCAGTTCTCCTTTCACCTATGTGGAATAGAAAATTCTGTGAAAATTCAGTTTTCCGTCCAAGTGGTTGTCTGTAGCAGAAACTCCTCCCTCCTTGCCAAGCTGTTTGAAGGTTGTCTAAGCTGGTTTCTGCAAAGACCAGAAATATTTCAGACCCAATCCTTGACCTGAACTTTCCTATCTAGGTTTGGACCTGGACCAGCCCCTGCTTTGCCTCTCCCTAGGTGCCATTCTTTCATTCACTAGCTGTTATTTTTACAGTATGGTTACTCTATCAACATTTAAATCATAGTCATTTTTATTACCTGAAGACAAACTATCAGAGGCTGGCTTATGAACATAAGCAGGGCTTCCAACTGTCACATTGTCATGTGGTCCAGGCTCCACAACAGACTTGAAGGAGATCCAGGGGGTTATCTTTGGGTGGTGAGGGAGGACTCCTGTTGTGTACTGTTGTATAAACGAGTATGTTTCAAGTAATTGGAGCTGGTAGTGACTGCACAGCTTGCTTTGGACAATGTTGTAGACTTTTTTGATGGCTTTCCTGGTTTGCTTTTCAGAACAACATGGGGTTTGGGTTGTTTTTTTTTCCAGAGGACAGTAGGGTCTGACCACTCAAAACATACTGTTTTCCATCATTCTTTATTCTGACTGTTGATATGTCTGAAATAACCCTTTTCCTCCTCCACCCAAACCAAACACATCTGACCTTTAAAGGGGCTGGCGTCTAAACCTAGATCCAGACCTGAATTCTGCAAATAGCCTCTGATATCTGCTGGGGTAAATGAAGCAAAAACCCTAGATACAAGCTCTCCAGCATCGGTCTTTTGGAATGTGGTAGTAAATGTGGTCTCGAGGGCCCTTTGTTTACTCTAATTAGAACTACCAGTGACATGTTCACACTGAGGTATGGGATTGGTCTTAGATGAAGTAAGATAAAGCATCATTTTGCAACCTCTTCTGGCCCCTTTGCCAATAAACCAAGTCAGAATTGTGCCTATATTGGCTAACAATTAAATCCTTCATTTGGTGGGAGGTAAGTATTGGGGTGCTAAAAGGAAGGAAAACAGAGAGCTTGTGTTGCTGACACTACCTCAGCCAGCATTTCACAGTGCATTAGTATGGGTTTATGTGTGTAGATATTTGGAGACCTTTGTTCTGTGTCCTTCACTAACATTTTACTGAAAGAATCTGAAGTTAGAGTTGACCCACACAGTAACCTTTGCACTATGCCCTTCTGCAATCAGCATCTCTTGCCATCTGTGTTGCTTTCTAGGTCTTGTTTGAATGCTGAGATGCTCGCCTTCAATAATTTTCAGTGCATTTTTTCAGTCTGTGAGTTTGGCAGCAGATCAATGCCTGTACGTGCATATTTGAGGAATCAAAATCCAGAGACAGGCTGCAGATAGAGACACTCTGGAGTGTCAGTCACGAAAGCCAGCAGTGCTTGGTGAACTGGTTGCTGTGGTCTGGTGACAAAGGACAGTACCAAGAGACTTGAGGGTCTCCTTCAAATTATTTCCACTATTAAGCTACCACTTGGTCTTGCATGAACCAGCCTCCAAGGTCTGATTTCAGGAAGTCTTGGTCCTGGTTGGTTGTTCTGTAGACATTCACCATGGAAGGAAGGGTGATCCTGTGCTGCTACTCACCTTCTTTACCAGCAGCCTGCCCAGACCTTGGGGTGTGTGAGTATATCCTCAACCTCCTAAAAGCTGGCACCAACTCCACTCCGGTGCAAGTCTTGCGCTGTCTAAAGGGGAGCCAAGCTGCACTGTGGTGGGGACACCCTAGTACAGCTTGTGGCTTAAAAGTTCCCTTGGTGACAGTTATGATGCCCATGCAGTGGGCATATAATATGTAATAGCCATGCAAGTAGTTAGTTTCACTTTGTGTAATGCCAGGTATTTATGCTACAAGTCTCATTGCTGCCAAGTGCAGAAACTTTAGCTGCCCCTTCAGCTCTTACCCATTGAAATAGGACCTGCCATGTCCAGTGCTAATGAAACTATTCCTTCCTTGACAAGCAGATGCTGCCTGTTTGTTGGGTGTTTTGTTTTTTTAAAAAGTGCTTTTTCAAGTACTTTCCCCGTGCTTTAATATTTCTTCAGGGTCTGCCTGTCACTTCCCTTCTGAAATGCATCCCATACCCATACTATCATGGAGTGTCACCTCCAGACTTTCTTTCTTTTCCCCAGCTCCAGAGCTGTAGGAAGAGTCAGTGTCTTTCCTGATGACAGTGGCAGGGGAGTGACAGGCAGGCTGGGTGGGGGTGGCTGATGGTGAGCCAGCCTAGTGACAGGATGGGGTGACTAAGAACCAGCTGGCTAATTAAAGCACAGCAGTAGGAGGAGCAAAGTATTTAAGGGTACCAGAGAGAGAGATATGCCTCCACAAATTTCCTCTTACACCTCAGCAGCCAAGTGACTGGGCAACAAAGTGAAGGGTCTCCTTAACTCTTTTGTGCCTCTTACGGAGCGAAATCAAAGGACTAAGAAAATGGCACCATTAACTGAAAAGCCTGAATCAAGGTAAGGACACTAGTCTGTTTTTCAGTCAAAGCTACCCCTCCTACAGCTGCTGAGAGCTGAACTCCCAGGATGTTACATAGCACTGGAGTATGCTAATATGCACTGAGTGGGTAGGTCTGTTGGGGCAGTACACACTGATTTTCAGATTCCTTCTGTAATTTGGATAGCTCTCTCCAGTTGCTGCTTGAAAAGAGAGGAGATATCAAGGTAGTCATGGGTTTGTGTACTCATTAAGGGAAAAGGGCAGGTCCTTCCCTCCTTACCCTAATGACTGGATCTTTTTCCTGGCTATTTTTGTGGGAAGGAGGGGTTGAAAGTAATTCCTGAATGCTGATTCTGAGGCTGTTAGTAAAATGAAAGTAATGAGAATGGATGTGGAGTTCTTAGCAATGTGTGAATTTGGTCACCTGAGGCTGGAGGAGTCAGAGTGAAGTGAAGAAGAGGACTGGCTTCTGGAATGTGACTTTCTGCTATTTCTGGAGACGCTTTGAATGTCAGACTGTTGCCTAACACAGCAGTTTGGTTTTCTCAGCATTTTCAGTACTGAGTAGAGGAGCAGTTACCGTGTTCTTCATTCCAGCGTGTAGGTGACTTCAGAGGCAGCACAGTTCAACAAGGCTAGCAAGCCAGCACTTCAGCCTGAATTCCCTGGCAGGTACAGGTTTGACATCTGGCCTTGGATGCATGACAGTGACCAGCCTTCTGAGTTTTGCTGGGACCTTTTTATGGCTGATACTCAGACAGATGAATCGGTTCCCTGGCAATTTTTCTAGTGTAGCAATGCCTCAGGTTGGCAAAGGCTAAGAAGAATGACCATCAAATTTCAACTTGCATCCCTAGGCTTGTCAAAGGTGTATTGTATGCCTGGCTCCACACACGCATTGACTAGACTTAGCTCTATGTGGTTCCCTGGATGTCATTGCAGTTGTGTGTAAATGAGACCAACTCTCAAACTGGTTTTGCTTTTTCTGAAAATATAAAAAGCAACCTGTAAGACTGATACATACACCTTGTTACCCCTGTGCCAGGTTAGCTGATTTCAGATGCTGTGTGGAATAAAGGCCAGAATCTTCCATTTCTGCGTAAAGTAGGAATATCACCAATATACCTTGAAAAGTGTTAGCTGTTGCTTAGTGAGTGTTTGTACAGAGCTTCAAAACAGCTGGTGCTAGCAGAAGTCATAATTAAAAATTAATGTTTGATGTGGTTGCCACAGTGAGCGCTCATTAATACCTGTGCAATTCCTCTGCCTTGCACAATTAGGAATCTCAGGATCTGGGATGGTCTAAGGTAGTCTGTAGGCTTCGAGTATCTGGTTTATATGTCAGAGGTGCATCAGAATCTTCTCTGTACCTTCATTTTTGTGAATTGTTTGTAATCTGGATTTGAACTTTGTGACCCTAGTCAACCTCTAATTAGTATTTCTACTTCCTCTTATTTACTACTTCACTTGGAGAGTGTGTGACAGAGGTGAAGACAGCCTTTGTAGTCTTTGTTACACAAAATCACGCAAGAGAAGCTGCTGGATGTTGTTTAGATGATCTAATCGATCGTATTTATAGAATGCCATTCACTGTAGTAAATACAATGCAGTGTTTGTGTCCCTCAATGCCGTAGTCAGCTGAATGGATCCATTGTTATACATAATTAGGGCTTCTGGAATTTGAGTCTGTTTATTTACAGCAATTATTCTGCACAGGCACGGAGAGTTAAGTGCAGCATGCAGAGCACCCCATCTGCACAGCCCTTACAAGTAGTCTCACAACAGCTTGAACTCAATCTCCTGTTTCTTCCAGCTGAAGTATAAAACCAGCATCCTCTTGGCTAGGTGTGGTAATTGCAAATTGTCTGAAAGAGCTACCTTTTTGCAAAAGGTGTAATTGAATTAATTACCCCTTAACTGTAAATAAATCCCAATTTCAGTAGTTAAAAGTTCCCTGCCCAAATGAGTCTCAGTTGAGTAAAGTGTCCTGAACAGTCCTGGATTGTGGTATGCTGTTAAATCATTTACAGCTTTCCCTCTGGAACTGGCGGCCTGAGACCTGTGCGCAGTGAGTTCCCTTGTATAGGATGTACATCAGCTTGTTTGTGAAGTGCTTCCATCTATGAGGTGTTAGCATACATACCACAGATAAATCTGAGCAGAAATCTCAGCTTCTGCTGCTCTCAAATGCTGTGCCTTGTGTCTTCTCCTAAGGTGAATATAAGATTTCATTTAAAATATCCTAGAAATTTTTATTTTTCTTTCTGAAGTTTTAAAATGTTCATCATGAGCTGCTTGGGTGTATGGGTGTGACACAAAGGCATTTGTTTCTTTAGCAGACACCAGTGACACATGGGCCACAGCTACTGTCACCATGATCTCAGCTCTGGAATACAAAAACCAGAGAGCAGTCATGACAGACTGAAGAGGAAGTTAAAGACCAGTATTTAAAATCTGTTTTCATGCGAAGAAATGTTTTTGACTGTAAGGCTACTGATAAGAGCAGGTAAATTATCCAGAGGGAACCAGTGATATGCTGCATGTCAAGTTACTCTTCTATCTGCTCTGTGCCAAACAACCCTCTGGACAGGTGTTTTCCAAGCCCTGTGTCTGTAGCGGAGCAGGAGGTTGATGGCTCAAGTAGGAGCCACCTTTCATCCC
Source organism: Podargus strigoides (assembly GCA_028020825.1). NCBI lineage: Eukaryota > Metazoa > Chordata > Aves > Caprimulgiformes > Podargidae > Podargus > Podargus strigoides. The sequence goes on along the minus strand of CM051626.1, from coordinate 21,507,095 downwards.
TATAAGCCTGCAGGTATAAGTCATTGTCACTTAAGGTTCAGTGGCTGATGTGACATTATTCCAGTCTATTTCATTGCAAGGAGGTCCCTGGAGAAATCAAATCACTATCTGAACTAGCACTGGCCATAGAATTGTTTTTAACAGACAGGCCAGAATTAGAATGGACCAAAAAAGCTGCTTTACCTTTTAAAGTTTGCATTTCAGTTGTTGGGCATGTTGCTGTAGGCTTTGCTCTCTGGTTCTTTGACGTTAAGCAGAGTTTAGATTTTGAGCTACCAAACTCTTAATATCTTCCGCTATTTGCCAGATTTTAATGAGATAGGTGACAACATATAGTCCAATTGCTTTGGAAATTCTTGTTTACAGGCTTGCAAAATGAAGACCCAGAGGTGCAATCGCTTTCTAAAAATGTGTGGATGGGGGTGAGCGCAAGGAGGAAGAGCGGCTTAAACAGAAAAATTGTGTTGATGCAAAACAATGTAGCTGTAGCTGTTCATGAATTAAATTTAGGTTGCAAATCAGAAACAGCATTCAAGCCATAAGAGGAATGAGTTCTGGAGCAGGCTTTCAGGAGGAGCAGTGGAGGCAGGAAACCTGACCAGTTTTAAGCTGTAACATGAAATGTTCTTGCACAGGATTGTATGACACAGTTGCCTGCAATAGCATGGGAGTAGGCCTGATGACCCAGGAGTTCCTTTTGTGCTCTCTGCTCCAAAAGTATTGACCTTGAACTGAGTTAACTCAGGTTGCAGATAAACTTTGTTTACTCTGAAGTTGATGACTGTAAGATGACTTAGTTCAAAAGTATCTCTGAGTTCTTAAAGCCACAACTCCTAGTTTACATTTCCCATCCGTCTTTTATTATTCACAGTGGCACATTCCTCTTAAATTGCACAAAAACTGGCACATATGTCCCAGATAATTTTGCCCGTTAGGAAGGAAACAAACATACAACCATGGTTTTTTAAAAAAAAAAAAAGGCAGCAAGACTGCATATGAAATGTGCTGTTTATTTATTCTAACAGCTGTAAGTTTAATTATTTATAAGAACACCTTATCCAAGCTCATGTTCTATGCTAACATTTGTTTCATTTGGTGAGCTTTCACTGCTCCCTCTCTGCAGTCTTAACACTCACTGAAGAGCATGAGGAGGCTGTTGTCTTGTACAGGATTGGTATGATTCTTTTATGTGCACTGCTTGCTTATCCATAGTCTTTTCATGGCATTTATTCTTAGGAGCATAATGTCTTCTGAAGGAATGACAGGATGTTCCTTAACCCTTAAAATAAAAATGACAGGCAACATACTTCTCTCCATATATCAGGATAAGAGAATAATGATACTTGGAGAGAGAGCTGATTGCCTGGGTTAACACGGAGCTGTCTCTTGTATCCTGTTTTATGTGTACAAAGTGAGAAGTACAGAGGAGATGGGCTTTGTAGCAAGTTGCTTTAAGCAGAGGAACCTCTTGGTAGGAGGCACTGGCTGCAGTGCAGCCATTTGCCCACTTTCCAGATTTGGGACTCCATGTTGCTGGCATGGCTGGTAGAGCAGAGCATCTGGGTCAGCGACACTGGTGGCAGTGGGAGAAAGGGTCTGGTCCAGAAGTTAAACGAATGCTGTCAGTGATGTGTGAGACCTGCCAAGGTGAAAAGTTAAGTTTTATGGTTACTGATCATCCGTTAAGTCTGAAAGCTTACCATTTTTCTAAAACCTTCAACTCCTAGATTGTACTAATATAAATAAAACTTTGATTTATTTAAGTCCAGCCACAGAACACTTAAAGCTCTTGTATGTGGAGAGAAAAATTTGAAAATGTAAAAACCTCAGAACTGAGAAGGTAAAGCAAGAGTCCAAATCTCAAGAATATAAGGGACCTGCCCAATAAGTTTTGAACGCTCATCTCATGTTTAGCAATTGTTTTAAAATCCTATGCGAGTCATCAGTGCTGTCAATAATAACAAGAGAGGAAACAAAAGGAAATTGCTTTTCCCCACACATACATTAGACCACCAAAAATAACCAGTGCCTGCGACTCTTAGCTGAGATACCAGTGACTTAAGAGCGTGTGTCTTTACTCAGAACTATTAATGAGCTGTTTGTTACCCCCTGCCATTGTAGGGGGCAGTACTCGAATGTTTAGAGTATGTGAGATAATCCAGAGACATGCTGTGTAGTAGTTGCCACTTATCTGCATTCCCCGTAAATAGGCTTCTGAATGTACTGCTCTCTTTTCCACACCAAGTAGGGAAGGAGCTGCAGCCTTGGAAGAAATGTGCTGAGGGTGAAAGGGAGGAAGGAAGCGTTAAATGTGCATCTAGAGGTATGACTGAACTGGCGGGGACTTGGTGGATGTTACGCACGGACATTGGCATGTTCAGGGTTACAACTGCTGGCTTATGCCCTGAGGAATTCATTACCTTTCATTGTATTTTGAACATCTGCAGCTTTGAAGCGTTTGTTACTATGTCTGTCACATTTCAGGAAAGGTATGAATTCCAGTCTGGCAAGGAGACACTGGTTAGCTGGTTAGAGCAGAGAGCTGGAGGGAGACACTGGGGTTTTGGAGTGTGTATTTTTTTTTCAGTTGTTTTGTTTTGCCTAATCTGGCAGTATCAGTTTCTTTAGTTTTAATATTGACACAGGGGATCTTATTTTTGGTTTCCTTTGAAGGGCTGCCCTCTGAAGCACTGCTGTGCATACTTGCATGTGTGTCTACAGAAAGTTCTTGAGGAGAACTGGGAGCAGCAAATGTTTCCAGATCCACCTGGTCCCACGGCCCAAGGACAACCTGTCTGGCCAACCTGTAACTCTGAGAGTAACTCCGTAGCCCTGATGCAAAAAGGCACTGAAACATGTTCTCAAGTCTAAATGTGCACCATGATTTCCTCAATATAAACAGCAACCTCAGTATAAATACCTGCATGCAGCAAATCTCTACGTATCTCCTCAACTGATCAAAATCTAATTTTAAGTGGGGTTTCTGGAGTTACACCAACCCAGGCACTCAGGACTGGTTACGATCACCCCAAGCACACTGAATCCATTTTGTGTATGGGAACCTGAGTTAAGTGTGTGTTCATTTGAGTGCTCGAATAATGCTGATCAGTTTCACAGTAAGTGAACACTGAATGCTTGTTATTTTAATTGGATTCCTTAATTGTTAGTAAATATGGGGATATGTAGAAAAGTAACTTTTCTAGATCTAGTTCTAATGAGTTTGTATACCTCCATTTAATTTTAGCAAACTTACTTCTTTAATTATCACTTTATTTTTAACCTCAGATCACTTCTTGTGAAAATTAATTTCTTCTAAGGCCAAATAATTGTGCTTTTTTTGATGTGAATTCTTTCCTTAATTATTTTCTTAATGCAATGAAGGCCAGTGCTTCACACTGTAAGCAATGTCAAGACTCTTGAACAAAGAGTCAAAAAGACATCACTGAAATCAGAGTTTTATGACGGTTGTGATGTCACGGTATAAAAGTATAAAGCTAAAGCATGGGGTCACAAGTTTAATTGCTTGGATACTGCCATTGTGGAAGGGGACCTGTGTTGCTCTGGGGTTGCAGCAGCAGTGGACTCTGCCTTTGCCCAGGCATGTAAGCTAGTGTTTCCTCATTCCTCTCCTGAAAAGGTAATACATTAGATTTTTTTTTTCCCCCTGGCTTTTTTATCTTGTATACCAGAGGAAAGCATACAGCCTTTTGGGAATGCTTGGAGTGGAAGAAACTTTCTGTTAACTTGCGTGATGCCCATGGAGAGGGCCAGTGCTGAAGCAAAACTTCTGGGTACCAACGACCTCCTCAGCTTCAGAATGGCTTTAATCCTAAAGCTGAGTTGAAACTGGCTGCGACACTACCCCTTCTTGCAGTTTTCTCCCTGCCTTATGGAGGGGCTTGTATTTATCCAGTGAGTTTAACTTGTAACAGTTTTCCACAGATAGAAGAGTGTGATATTGCTACAAACCTCCTTGGCCTGGTGAGCCTATCATTTTAGCCTGTTTCTTTCTGGTTTGCTTGAACTAAGGCATCTTTCTGTAACTGAAATGTACAGAAATCAGAAAGACTATTATTATTAAGTACATTTGTCTTAATTTTCAGTCTGTGTCAACCGTTACTATTTCAGGGTACTTACTGCTAATACGAAATGGTGGAAACAAAAACCAGATACTCTACAGGCAGCAGACCTTTAAGTTGGGCTCAGCTTTTGTTGTTGACTAGTTTTAAACTGTGCCCTCCACTTCACACTGTGTTTTACTGGGATCAGCTTGGAGTTAAGCTGCATCCTGCTGAGCCTTCACCAACCCATGATGTGTATCTTATGTGGATATTTTAATGAAGAAAATATTTAAATAATTAAGTGTTGGCAGCTGTTGCTAGGGTGGCATGGTGGAGACCCCAAATACTGTCTGGTTTTGCAGACTGATCTGTTACTATATTTGCTGGTCGAATTTTCTTTTCTTTCCTTTTGAGTATCTGTTGAACATGCTCATTATATTCTGGCTGGTATGAAACAAATGCTCGTTAAGAATGGGGATGCATGAGGCAAAAGAGCAAATTCAATTCCCTGAAGGCAATTTCCACCTCTTACAATGTCACTCTGCTGCCTCCAGTTCATGTAACAGGAAAACAAATATGTCCAATTCTCTTGTTTAGTTTCTCTGAGAAATTTTTCCCTATACTTCACAGGTTAGGGTCTTTGTTTATGTATGATTTTACAGCTTCAGATACCTATTTCTGTTTGTATCATGGAAGCCGTTGTCATGGACTACAGTTACACTTGATCTTGCTCTCTTTAGCACTAAATTTTGAGGAGGGGTGCAAAGATTGGAACACAAAATTAAAGGGTTTGTAATTCAACCTAGGACTTTTAGAAAGTTGAGGGATCTTGGCAAACGTGGACTTGTTTTGTAGAAATGCTGCTCTTTGACTATTCAAACCAACATCTGTGGTGTGACGTTGAATCCTGTTTGTTTACTGCTGGTATCAAGTCCCCACAGAAGTGTGGGCACTGGATACCATTAGGCTCCACAGTTGTCCTCTGTAGACTGTCATGACCATGAAAATTGACTTTTTTCTCCTCTGGTCCCCATCTGGTGGTTTTTACTCTTGGGTTGGTAATTTCACTGCCTTTGGTCTCAGGAGGATTAATTTTGAAGTTTCACTTACTGGATTCCGATCCTGAAAATATTGGCAGGACTGGAAATGATTGAAGAAGTTAATATGCATTTCAACAAATGTATCTCTTCTGTATTGTAACATCTTTCAAAGGACAGACTGACTTTGATCTGAGCAACAGATCATCTTGAAATCTCGTAATGGTCTAAGTTGAGGGTTTTAACTTAAAGTTTTTAGTCTCACTGAGATTTTTAAATCTTTTCTTAAAGGTGATACATACACAATTTATGTATTAGAAGCTAGACAGATTTACACTTTGCCATATATAGACTTTCAGGCTTTAATCAGTATCTTATGTTTTAATGTTGAGGATTAGTCTTAAAGTCTGAAAGTAGTATCTATATTGGGTGGAAATACTCTTTGATTTCTGGTAATTATAAGCAAAAAATGTAACTGGTGATTGATAGAAATCAATTTAGGTTTTGAAACTAAATTTTTTGAAGAAACTTTGACGATTACCCTGACTTTTGTGATAAATGTTCAGCACAGTGTCCAGTGCTGTCTAGGCAGACATGAAACATAACATAACCACTCTACCTTTCACTTTAAACAGAGAGAAACAAAATCCAGAAGTGAAAAAGGCAAGTCCCTCTACCACAATGAGCTCTGGTAAGTCTGTGTTGTTTTCCACTTGCTCTCATCGGAATTCCTTTTTATTACTAGAAGTATTCCTGTCTGTTTCTGATGCAATTACTCTTTCTTTTTTTTTTGACTCTTCTGCCTCCCAGCAAAGAGTCAAAGCCCTTGAAAGCTCAGGGAATCTGACTATTAAGTCAAAAGCAGAATGGCTTCATAGTAAAAAGTGTCCTGGCTTCGTGTTTATTGTTTCAGTTTGGCCTATAATGTTAAAAAAATGACTAGAAACATCTTGAGCGGGAGTAGGTCACTTTAGCTTCTTTCACTTTAGAATACAGTAATTCAAAATTATTGATTACCTGAAAAAAAAATCTGAAAGAATTTGCATTCACCCCTACTAAAACATATCAAAGTTTGACATCTGGATAGGAAAAATCAGCTGTTCAAAGGAAAATAAGAGGCCAGAAAATGGGGGCTGGCTGGTTGGGAAGAAGAAAACTTCTGGGCTTGTCTGGGTAACAGTGAAAAACAAAGCAGATGCCATACTGAAGTGCCAGGTGTAGGATCTGCGGAATAATATTCCCGCTTGATTTTAGCACCTTATCAAGTCTCAGCTGGAATATCGTGTCCAGTTTTTAGCACCACATTTTGAGAAAAATGTGAACCATTTGGAGAGAGTCCAGAGAAAAGCTAAGAAACTGTACTTGGGGTCTGAAAAGCATGAGCTGGGAACTTGGCTTAAGCATTGATAAGCTTCAAGGTTGTGAACAGGTTGCTTTAGGGTGATGCTGGAAGTTTGTAAGAACTCATTAGGCAAACATTTGTCAGCAGTGACAGTGGCAGATTTGTTTCTGCCCTAGGTCAGGAATATAGCTTTAGATGACCCTTGGAGGTCCTTTCTAGCACTGTCTTCTCTGTTGCTCTGAATTCACAAGAGCCAGTTTTATTCATGTCAACTGAGGACACTGCAGACTTGAAAAATCTCTCTTGAAAAATCTCATCACTGAGCTGGATGCCATATGCACATACAAAGTCTGTCCCTATTTGAAAAAGGCTGCCATCCAGGTAGGCAAAGTGAAAGGAGAAACAGGGAGATTTGTGTCTCCCAGCAACATCTCCTGAGATAGTAGGAATACTTCCTAGTTCCTGAATCAAATAGTGCTGATCCATGGCACCCCCTCATAGAGGTTAAAATCAGTTGCAGAGGTTTTAACATAGAAGTAATCTGCTTCTTTGTTTATCTTACAGAACGTGAAGAAATTGATGTTGCAAAAACTGTTGTCAATGGGTTGAGCAGCAATGGACAAGACAAAGGTGAGTTAAGAGCTTCAGAGACATCTCTGCAGCTCCCCCTGCATGTCACCTGCGTGGTGTGTTTGATTTCCCTGGACACTCACTACAGCAGGGGTTTTTAGTTTGCTTGGCGGCTGATACAAGAAAAGCCTTGTGCTGCGCCATGTCAGCAGCAGCAGCGTTTCTTAGCTGAACAGTTGTTCTTTGTCTCTTAAAGGTGACAGGCTGGGTTGGCCTCTTTCTCTATTTTTAGCGCTGTTTTGCGGAAAGCTGTGCACTACTTGTACAGCTTGTACAGGTACAGGTACTTGTGAGCACCTGTGAATCAATTTCTTAGTGTATTTAGGCAGCATGGGTTTGTGGGTGCCTATGTGTGAATCCTGTTAACTTCAGTAGGAGGTGTAGGTTTGAGCTCAGGACTAAAGGGCAGGAACTAACCATTTAAGTAATTTAAAAAAAAAAATGTCATTAGCCAAAATCAATTTAAAACACAAATTTATCTAAACAAACTGGTCTTGATGTTAATATCAGGAAGTTTGCACTGTGCTTTTCAGCATTCAATATTGTATAGTGCTGGTGTATGTTTTGGCAGGGTGAAAGTATATGGTTGTATGGGTTAGTTTTCTGCTGATTTAATTTCTTTTCTTGTCCTTTGATACCTTTTTATAGTGGTTAGTATTCACTGCATTGTGGATGGATGAATTCAGTCAGTTACAGAGCAGAAGAGAATTAGGGTTGTTTCCTAAACCACAGGCTGTTTGAATTTGGGATCTATTGTATTCGCAGGGCCTCCAGTGCTCAGGGAGAAGCATAGAGAACTGTTTTGATTTGAGCTCTTCTTTTATACAAAAAAAAAAAAAAAAAAAAAAAACCAAAAAAAAACAATCCCATCAAATTAACAACTAATGATTTTATGAGGTTTTAAAAAATTCTATCAAGCTCTTTCTCCCATCCTTTTGCTTGAGAGCCCTTTTCTAGGTTGGTGAAGTCTGTGCTTTCCAATTTTTCCAGGGACCAGAAAGATCTGCCACAAGAGGGGGTGTACACACCATCCTGATGTCAATGCCTCCCTCGAGCTGACCCAGTGCTCAGTATTGGTGTGTAAAGTATTAGAAATGTAGCTCCTCTTACTTCTGATTTTGCAGGCATGAGAGAGGAGGCATCTAGCATTTTCCAGTTGATATGTGCAGGAAGCTAATAGGTTTTAAAGGAGAAAATCCTGTCTGCAGAAATCAAGAGCACAACTAAAGTTATTGTGGTGGAGCCACAATTTACAAGACATTTATCTTGGCAGATCCTGTTGAGCTTTACCTCTGAGTAGCTTTGCCTTTGCCTTTTTTGGCACACCACCCCCTGCCCTTTTTTCTTTTTTTTTAAGAGTTCTACATTAGCTGCAATACAGAGTCAGAAAGTATCAGCTGTTTTGAACAGTTCTGTGACAATTGCTAGAATTTTGCACGGTGCTATGTATGATTTTTCCCTATGTTACTACATGTTAATGTGCTAGCTGATGGACTCCAGGAGAAATCTCTTCAATTTACTGTTTAAATGGATGGTTTTTTTTCTGAAATTGATATTTTGATGCTACCCTTTGGCATGGGAATATTTTTAAGATTATTTCACATTTCACTTCCTTCTGTTGCTGAACTTGTGAAATATGTGCCATAAAATCCAGAATTTGTGTAATGTGGCTAGTTTAATTTTCTTCTTTCAACCTTTCAATCATTGGTTTTTCCACTTTATTTTGTTTTAACTGAGCCATATTAATGTTAGCACTTTTATATTTGCACGTAGTGTATCTCAGCTAAATGATTACACTAAAATTTTTTGATGGCTTCTAAAAACTAATACTTCCAGATTCGTTTTGCCTGCAGCATAGTGGCAGTCAGCAGTTAGTCAATTCAGTAAGCAGTTCTGTACACTGCATAAAACAAACGCGTCCTGAATAAGGTTATATCACTGCTTTCTGGACTGCTTTTGTATTTGAAATTTCCTGCTATTGTGTCTCCAAGTACATTAGAAAATTTTGTGGCATGCTTCCCAATCTCTGTTCTTCCCTTTTTGGATGTGCCATTTACACTTTTGTGTTTGCAGCTGTTGATGTCCCTTTATGTACATGCTCTATTTCTGCCGTTAAAATAATCCCTGTGAAGAAAGTGAAAAGTTCTCCTCACCTAGTGCTGCCTACAGGTATCTTCTTCCTTCCTTCCCCTGCCATGCATTAGTTGGCCATCATTCTCTCTCCTCTCTCTCTCTCTCTTTCTCTTTCTTTAGCTCTAGCTCTCTGCTTCACCCACACGCTTTGGATGGTTTTCAGCTTCATCCTCTTCTCACTGTTTCCAGAGCTGTAGATTTCATCAGTAGATAATAAAGTTAGCTCTTGATGGCACAATACACTATTCTCAATTATGTTGCTCCTCTGCAGACATAATTGTGCCTACTTGAATCTGGGATCATTATAAGGTCTTCTACTAATGCTTGGTTATGAATAATATTGTTATTACAGCCTCATTTTGAACCAAACTCCTGATGAACCAAAGATTGTTTACTGTGTATCTTTAGTCTTTATGAAATGGATGTCAGAGATGGTATTTTACAGGTTCAAGCATTGTTCAACATTGATGGGATGGATTTGTTTTTCTGTATATACACTGACTTTACAGGATCTTTATGTGGATAAATGAGGACGTTCGGCTGTCTGTCACCACCTTCCCAAGCACATGTTTTCCTACTAAAAGTATAAGATTACTTTTGTGCTTTGCTGGATTTGGACAGTCAGACTAGTCTATCTGATACTGTTTGTCTCTCTTAATCTGTCACACATGTGCTCTGTTGGACTAGCACAGTGCTAATGTCATGTTTATTACCATCTGCTGGTTTTCTATACTGAGAGATTCAGATTTTTGTTTTCTGTCATTTCTGTCCCTCCCTAAATTGTGAGGGAATTCAACATCTTAGGTATTTGTCTTCTTCTCCCAAATTGAAATAGTCTGACAGTATTTTATTTTCAAACTTTTTCAAAGCATTTTAATTTTGTTGAGTTCAGAACATTTTTTTTCCGATTCTTACTGTTTTGATTCTGTATACAGACTTAATATGTTGTATGAAAATAAAAAAAGTGCTTTGATTCCAAATTTTGATTCTCTTCCATTTCGATGGAGACATTCATGGCATAGTGAACTCTAAGTCTTTCTGTTTCTCTCCAGTGCCTGTGAAGGGAATCTAGGTGTAGGAGCATAGGAGAACAGCTACTCTGCATTCTCTGTGGATGTCTAAATCAGGCCTGGTGACTCCTAACAGTGTGTCCATGCCTCAGAGTTACAGCATTCTTGAAACTGGAGTCCCATGGCTTCAAACTTTGTCCTCTGGTTTGAAAGTGGGTCCCTAGAGTCCTTGGGCTGCATGTTGTGCTGTGTGGATGGGAATGATAGCCAGAACTGGACTCGTGGGCAAAAGGAATACTGCCCCGATCTGGATCATGCAAAAATCAGTCGGGGAAGTCAGCTTCTATTTCACTAGGCATGTGAGTGACCTTAAGGCATGATCGGTTGTGTGGTGTTAGTGCAAATGTGGTATATTTAAGGATTAAGAAGCATTTGATATGTCTGTGTGGATAGTCTTTGCCCTCACAGAGGCTGCTTCAGTGCTGCCTGAATGAACTAAAGGCTGAACTGTAGGAAAGTATCTTGTGTTTCCTTATTTATTCCATCCTTTCTCCAGTCCTAAGTGTGGATTTGAAGCTATGCTCTTTGTGAAATCCCTAAAGCATCGGAAGCCCACATAAAAGCTTGAACTGCGGTGATTCCAACATAGAGAGCTTTCGATGTGAGCCAGGTGTTTGACATTCGTTGAGTCTTTCCCCTTACTGCTGTTGTCCATCTGGCACTATTGATGTTTCTCTATATTGTGGCCACGTTGGCTGTGGTTTTTGCAACCTAAGCTGAGTTACTGTCATGGTCTGTAGGCACTGTACTGGTGTGGATTTAATGGGGCATTATCTTGCTGAAATCAGCCAGGGAACATTGACCTGCACAAACATGGGCTGTTGTCTGGGCAATAAGCAGCAGCCTTTGCCCCCTCTGTCCAGTGCGAAGGCATAAATTTCATTATAATAACAGTTCCTAGAGAGGAGCTACATCCCTCCTCACTCAATAAAAATCATTGTGTTGTAATTTGTGTGACACAGCACATGCTCAGTACCTCTTCAGGCTCTCTGTGTGGTGTCATGTTAGGACTAGCACCTCTGTTTAGGTAGGTCGAAATCTGATGGGAGCTGCAGGGTCAGTAATAGTGCATGAGAAAGGGAGGTGATGTGTTTTCCTGTGGAAGTAGTTTGGATAAGTGAGAGACTTTAGGGTTACTGTTTCTATAGCTATCTTAGAGGTAACAATTCTCCAGAAGGATTTTAAGTAAGGAGAGGAAGATAGCCTTGAAGTACTGGTTTGTTATTACTTAATAGGATGACAGGAGGAAAAAACCCACATCCATGGACTGAAATACACAAAGGTAAGCCTGCACAGAAGCTGTGCTGAATCAGGCCTCAGCAAGGATGCTAGCACTATCTGGTGTCTGGCTCACAGGGTGATCTGAACAGGTACATGTTAAATCTACTTCGAGTTTTTGGGATTTGGGTTCCTATGTTAGAAGGTGAAACACTGCCATGAAATAGGGGGGAGATGACAAGGAGGTGGTTTGCAGTGCCCTGCCTTTAGATCATATTCAGCATAGTTACAAGATTTTACCTTCCAGGGGTCCTAAGACACTTTTTTTCCTTCCAGTCCTGCACAAAAGGCATTTTTAAGGCTTCAGCCCACAAATTGTATTGCTTTATACCACTAGGATATCCCTACAGAAGAGCCAGAGATGTAATGCTAGAATGTCCTTGCTAGTACAATATCTCCACACAAAGCAGACCAAATAAAGCAAATGGACCTGTGAAATTTGGTTCAAACATCCTTTTTTCTTCCTTTCTTAGCTGTATTACACTGATTCAGAACTTACTTCTACATTCATCAGTTACATGAATATGAAACTGCTTTGATTTCTCAATGCTTTAAATCCAGAGCTAATCTCCATCTGCATAAACATTACTAGATTGATTCACCCGAAGGCAGCCATGCTAAAATTACTCCTTAGAGCTCTAATGGCTCCCAGTAGCTTTGTATCATCTGTTTTGATGTGTCTCCTCTGTGCATGTGCATTTTCTGTAGAAACAGATCCCACTAAAGTCTGCAGTGGAAAAGGAGCTGTGACCCTCCGGGCATCTCCAGCCTGTGAAGAGAATCAGAATATCACTTCACCATGTCCTCAGGATGCTGAGCAACCTGAAAGTAAGTGGGTGAAAGGCTAACTGGAATATGTTACTGACAATAACCTCGTGAGGTCAGTCCAGGGTCTTGGGGTGACATTTTTTTAGTTACAATTTAAAGCCCCAAATCCCATAATATAGTTGGAAACCTCTTGCAAGAACCAGACCAGTGGAGGGAGACTGACTCCTGTTCTTTCCTAGTGCAGGTTTCATGACCATTGACTCATTGGCTCCGTCTTGCTGTCAAGAGCACCAAAAACTCTCATTTTTTTTTATTTTTTGTTTTGTTTTGTTTTTCCTGGCAGGTCCATGTCACCTCCTTTTATCTCAGGCATGAGGTGGAACAGAAAAAGGCCGAGTGGTGCTACTGCCACCCTAGCATTCACTTGGGTTGTCAAGGGAGCGGGAATAGCATCCCAGACAGACAGTGTCACCACAAAGCTTTGCCATCTTTCAATAGCAGACATGTAATTACTTAATTGTAGGAGACAGGCAAAGCATAACAAACCTTGCCAATGTTGTGGGTCTGGCAGAGAGAATGAACTCCCAAAGGCAAGATGCCGTTAAGGGGGGAGGGGGTCAAACTTGCTCTTGAAAGCAAAGCTTACTTCGTTTCTGACTGTATTGTTGGAGGAAGGGCAATTCCATTAATTCCAACCCCAGTGTGCTGCTTTCTGCTCTGTCTTCTCTTCTCATTCTGCTCCACTCATGACCTACCCTCTTTTCATGCTTGCCATTCTCTGTTCCTTCACTCCTACCCCCCACCATTGCTTCTCTCTCCTTTCTATTGATGGCTTCATAAATTTCCAGCAGCCTGAATGGCAATGAGCCCATTACTATGGAAATCAGCTCATTAATACTTCCTTTGCTTACTCTCTCAGTCACTTTATGAAATGTACTTTGGAGCTGGAAGAGCTTTTTTGCATATAACTCGAACAGCAAAACAGGTAGATGGGTGGGGAGGAGCCCAGTGGGAGGTGGGTAAATAGGTGATGAGACCAATGCATCTAGCTGTAAGGACTGGGTTGTAAAGTGACATCACATTTTAGAACTCTCTTCATGCATACGCACTTAGTCTGCAAAACCTGATCGATTCGTTGGCAGTGCTTTATCTCAGTTAATCATATGTAGTGATCTTGAAAAGGATAGATACGTCTTCATAGCCTGTATCATGGCTGAGTATGAGGTCTCTACATTTGCAGTAATTTGTGGTGTCTGGATGTCAAGCTGCAGCTTTAGAAAGTAGCCAGCTGGGCTGCCTTTTTGCCTCTGAAACAAGAATGTCAATGAACAATTGTTTCTTCATTGCTCTGAATGAATTGCCTTGTGTTTACAAAGGTCAGAAACAAGGAGGGCATCATGTTTAGGGCCGGTCTCTATGGTAATTAGGCAGTCCTGTCAGAAAGCATTTTATGTGTGAAATGAAATAGTTCAACTCTTAACTTCCGTTGGTACGTTTGCTGTAAATGTAATGGTTTATTTTTTTCCCCTTTCTTTTCCTTTATGCCTGTCTTCCACCCTCACCTCTTCCATCCCTCTTTTCTGTGAAACGCTTAGGTCTGGAGCCAGAAAACCCAGAAACAGGTACAAGTATTGGCTGCTTATGTTGTTGCTTCTCTTGCTTTCTGGGAAGTATTTCTTGTTGCCTGAAAAAAAAAAAAAAAAAAAGAAAAAAAAAAAAGGAAGAAAAGAGTCCCCTCCTTTTACTCATCCCGTAGCTGGAGGGAATCCTCTGTGATCTGAGATTTCCTTCCCCTTGTAGATGATTGGAGGTCGTCATGTAACACTGATGCCAATGGGGATGCCCAACCATCTTCTCTGGCTGCCAAGGGTTATAGGAGTGTGCGTCCGAACCTTTCCTCAGACAGCAAGCCACAGGTAAGCCTTTCTTCTGTGACCCTGAGGGTGATCTTCTGGGTTCAAGCACTGGATTCGTGGTCAGGAGTCCTGGGTAGAAGTCCAAACTTGCTGCAGACTTGGGTAAGTTGCTTTGCCTCAGATCTTCCTACCTTTAAAGTGGGGGCAACACAGATGTCAGCAGAGTGCTGTGGAGCTCGTGTGTTCAGGCACGCCATGGTGTTTCTTTGGTGGATGAAGGAGGATGACAGCGCTATTTTTTTTCAAGAAGAAAAGCAAAGTATTCATTTATTACTGTTTTGTCTTTTATGTTAGTCTGTTTGCTGGCGGTTGCTGGAGGCTGAAAGCAGTTACACCCCACATTAAAAACAGGAGACTGGGGAAATGCCTTTCAGTTTTAACACTGTAACTGATAGAAGTCAACAAGGGAAAGGTTATTTGTACCTGAAAGTAAATTGTTAAAGTCCATCTGTTGAAAAGTGTAACTTCAACCTTTTGTTAGAAACTGCTTTCTTGAGTGAAAGAGTCCATGTAAAGCGTTGTCCCCTGTCAGGGTGACTGCTCCCATCATCGGGGACCTATAGCAATGTCACAGAACAGACACTGATCCTGAAATTGTGAGTGAAAGTGGAAGAAGGCACAACTCAAATGAAGGCGTGGGAAGGAGCGGCCCCCTAAAGGAGAGACCCATTTACTGCCTGACACTTACAGCTGTCCTGTAGTCTCTTAGTGATCTTATTGATCAACAGAGAGAGCGCTAATGCACATAGTACTTCTTACAGAAGTCTCAAGGACTGCCATCCAAACTAAGCTGAAATGGAAGAAAATGGAAAACAGCAATTGCAGGTGGTGAATTAGTATTTCCTGATAATAGTATGTAGTTGTTAAGTGAGGTTTCACCTAACCTAAGGAAATATAGTGGCACTCTGAAGTCTCTAGACTGAAACTACTGTCCTTAAGGAATCAAAAGGAATGAGCCTGTTCCAGAAGCAGAAGCCCTTCAGAAGGAGCACTTAACAGACCACTTCTCCACTCCCTTACATATCAGGGAAGAGGGGTAGAGAGGGGCAGCATGAGGACAGTAGATTTTCAGTTTTATAAAGCTATTGTAGGACTACATCCATGTAACAAGAGTAGGTGCTGACCACAACCTGACATATGTGGATGAATTTTAAAGGAGGTGTTTTTTCAGATTTGAATGTTGCAAGAAGCTGTTAAGGCATCTTCATTCTCTGGTTTTGGCCATATTAGCAATGGAATCATAGTGGTTTAGTCAGCCTTTGCCCATAAAGATATGACAACAGGGTATGTATAAAACCTACTCTCACAGTCTCCAGAGGGTTAATTTGCAAGAATGCAGGGAGCTACTGTTCACTAGGTGGGTGTTTTTGTTCACTTCCTTTCAGTAGTTTGTATTTTTCAGCTACTGGCAACAAAGTAATAAATAAAATGAAGCCTCTATTACTAAGTAATTTTACTTCAAAACAGCCTGGTTTTCAGAAAAAAAAATCACTGTAATTGGAATTGGAGTTGCAGTCGGCAGGCAGTTGTGGAGTTAGCAACCTGTATGTTGCAAAGTACCAAAAACAGTAAAGGTTTTTTTTTATTGTTTACTAGAAGCAGGATTTCTCTGTCACTGATCTTGATTCTGAAGGCAACTTCTTTTGAATGCACTACCTCAAGAAACTTTAGTTGTTCTGGTGTTCCTGAAATAATTTTCAGGACTGAAAAATCCTGAAGAGAATTCAAGAGCTAGAAGGAAGAAATGCTGAGTTTTTACTTAGCCACCTGTGGCAGGCTACAGTATTCACATGATGTCAGCTTTCATTAGCGCTGGTGAAACTTTGCAATGTTCATTTTTTGGTGGTACACTTAACATTCAGCAGAAATGGTCTCGAGCTGTGAACTGGACTTTTCAATTCAGATGTCCCCAGTGCTGGGAATTATTTAGTTACACAGACATGAGCCTGGGTTTGGTTAGCCAGGATGTTAAATCTTGACTCAGACTTTACCAGGGGCATGGTGGGTGTTGCTGCACAGGCCTCTCGAAACAATACAGCACTGAGATTTATTTAGCGTGGAGAGAGAAATGTGTAGGCAGGGACTTGAGAGCTGGGTAAAATTTGCCTGCTGCAATGGTCAGTGCTAAGAGAGAATGTGTGAGATGATGTACGTGGGTGAGTTCTGCACTGGCCTTCCAGATACTGTATTTGCTTTTTGTCCTTGCTGTATTAAAACCTGCTTAACCCAAGTCTAATGACCAAATTCATTCTTTGAATTTATTTTTTCCTTCCTTTTTCCTTTCATTTGGTGCTGCTCCCTCTCTCCCCCTCTTCCTTCTTGACTCTGCCTGGGCAGGCCCTTGCTCCTCCCCGTCCTCCTCTTCCCAAAGAGGAAAGCTTTGCATGGCGCCCTCGCACTGACACTAAAGTGAGCAACCTGTTGCCAGTGCCCATCATGGACTGCGTGTACCTGAATGCACCCAAGCCTTATACGCAGCGTGCATCACCAAATGCCAGCGCACGGAGTTATTTCTCATCACCTACCCCCTATGAGGCTGTTCCCAGAGGGAAGCAAGGCTTGTCAGCAGGGCATTCTCCCTCTTCAGGCCCCAAAGATCAGGTGCATGCTGGGCAGCCACTCTTGGAAAGTCGCTCCTCTTCAGATGCATCATCCATGCAATGTAACCCTGACAGGGCAGATCCCAGTAGCAAGCCTGGAATGAATTCTAGTCATGAGACGAAGGCGGATAAAAAGGTCACCAAACTATATGTAGCTTGTTTATCTAACAGCACTTGCTCAGCTGCGTCTGAAAATTCCACTGGCACCACACCTGACCCAGCAGCCAGCACCAGTTTGGGTGCTGAGCTCACTCAGGCACCAGCCACCGACATTGTTTCCTCTGTAACAGATACTGGCCAGTCTCTTCCTGCTCCTCCTCCTCCTCCTATTCCTCCCAGGCCGTATTTTTACATTGTCCTCAGTAAAGATGCAGTTAGTTATGATGCGGGCCAACCCTCCTGGACTCAGTCGTCACCTCCTCAAGCTGTGAGGGACAGAGTGCTAGAGCCCCAGAACACAGCTGCCACAGAGGACAGGATGAGAAAAGAGCCTTACCTTACTCAGCAGCGACAGCCACCATACAAGGCAATGGGACGCAGCATGGTACATGTTTTCTCCATAACCTTGTTTTCTTTAAGCCATGTGAACAGTTCTTTAATTCATTATAATGTTCCCTTAATGCTTTATTCCCCTCCTACCTAATTTCTGAGCACTCGTGCTGCCTGAATCTTGTGGTCTTCTACTTGATAATACTTAACACCCTGAGCGCGCCCCCCCGACATTGATCTGTGTGTTTGTGCGTGTGTGGTGTTTGTAGGGCGTTGGGTTGGGCTGGTGAGGATCTTTCTATTTTAGGGAGGTGTAAAAGAAGCAAACTGTAATGTGATGGTTAGTGCTTCTCAAGTGATGGTGAATGCAGAGCTGTTCTGTGGTTTGATTTTACCCTTGCTACATGGAACTGGAGAAGAGGGGTGGTGAGGGGAAAGAAGATTTTTGTGAAAAACAGTGCATGTTCGTGGAGGCCAGGGACTGCAAGAATGAAGTATTTTCCCCTAAGGAAAGAAAATCTGCTGGGGCTTCGTATCATTTTGGGTGCATCCTTGCATGACACTATATGGCTGCATTACACGGAAGTACCAGTCTCCCCCCTTGCATAACAACACCTTGTTTCCTACAGGATGCCACTGCCACCACCACAGCTCAGCCTGGGGTTATAGTAGTCCCCCTCCTCCAGGTTAATCCAGACAGACAGCAAGAAGGCAGCTCCAGCACTCCACCACCGCCTCTGGTTCCTTTTGGGCAAGGCTCCGTATTCCCTGAGACTGTTTCTCCTGGCTCACCCTTGACTTTTCCGACTCTAGACGATTTTATTCCCCCACATCTCCAGAGGGGTTCCCACCATAACCAAGCATCCTCTGCATCTGGCACATTACCCTCTGTTTACCCGAAACTGCCATTCTTCTCATCACCACCTTCACTTGTCCCTCCAGTCACGGAGGCTTTGCACAGGGGCTTGAAGCCTGAAATCACTGGAGTCATCTCACATACAGTAAGCCTGCCAAGTACCCTCCTTGCCCTTTTCCTAAATCTGTATTCCCAGATTAAAATTACTTTCTACTTGCAGTACTAAACTTGAGAAAGGAGTGATGACTCACTCCCTGCCAGCAGCATGACAACTGAAACCTTGTTTATGTCCTGTACTAGTGCATGCATGTTGCCTGCCTTGTGCAGCTTTGAACTTTCTATTGACTTATTGCAACAACATTGGACTGTCTCTCTTTGTGCCCATTCTGCTAGGTGATGCACATCTTAAGAGTCTCTGCAGCATTTGCTCAGAATAATGAATTCTGTATAAACAGACTAGCTGCAACTAACTGATATCTTCATGTTCTTTTAATAGCATCCTTAATTGTGTTTGAATAACATTTAAAGCAGCAACAGCAGACCAGTTAAAGGTTAGGGCTGGCTTTCTGTTCTGCTTGGAGCCACAAGACCGTATGGTCTCTACACAAATCCCTGCTGAAATCAGTGTAAGATTGCTGCCAGTATCCAATGACATACAGGCAATAATATCAGTAACTGAGCTCAGAGTCTCTCAAGCATGTACGTGCTATGGGATAGATTAGGTGAAGAGTGTCTCTTCACTTTGTAATTGCTTGTCTTTGAAAATTTTGAAGAACTCAATCAAAGGGTACTGCACCAGTTCTAACTTGGAATTTACTATGTTCTTGGATTAGGTTTTCTTTCTCTATAAGCTCATCACCCGTTTTAAAAAGTCCTCAGGGACAAGGAGGAAAAGTAGCTCTCAGTTAAAGTTGCAGAGGAAGCAGAAAGTACCTGACCCTCCTTGTACTGGAAGTCTTACAACTGCCAGTTTTTTTACATGGTTGCTTCTAAGGGCAAGAAGGAAGTTGGCAGAAACCTCGTCCTCTCATGATGATGGTTTCTCTGCCCTGACTCGATAGGGATCTAGCAAACAGGCATGTTGCAGGGGGGAAAGGATAAGACAACCAAAGATGATAATTTCAAAAGTTCTCAGCATTGGCCTTTCTGCTTCTGTTGAAATTTGTGGGTTTTTACTGCAGAGAACAATGAAAGTCTGGGAGGTTTCTTGGTTGTTTTTTTTAACAGAGCCTATCTGCAGGCTTCAGAAAAATTCAGGAGGCATCCAAATCATAGAGGAATAGTGGAAATTTTATTGTACCTAATTTTCATGAGATGAGAGTTTTGAAATATTTTTGGGCATGCTCACTTCAGGCATGTGGTTGCAGACCTGTTTTCCACAATGATTTGAATGGTCTTTGTTC
Source organism: Podargus strigoides (assembly GCA_028020825.1). Classification (NCBI taxonomy): domain Eukaryota; kingdom Metazoa; phylum Chordata; class Aves; order Caprimulgiformes; family Podargidae; genus Podargus; species Podargus strigoides. The sequence goes on along the minus strand of CM051626.1, from coordinate 21,487,512 downwards.
ACCCACCTCGCTGACTTACCTGGGGCTGCTGAGCCTATCCTGACCTGACATCCCTCTTCTTTGAGAGGTTCTTTGTATTTTAGTTATCAAAGTGAAGCTCACACCCAACTCTCTCATACTTCTCCTTGATTCCTAGTCCTTTTTCCAGATTGCATTGTTTGCAATATTAGCACAGCCAGAAAAATGGGACTGGGTCTCTGTCTTGGGGACATCTGTTTCTGAAGACGACTCATTCTCTTCTGTCTTCATGAAATGTCTATGGCCTGATCAGATGCTGCCTGGAGCAAGATCACCTCCATCCAACAGAATAGGATTGTTCTTCCCTATTTCCCCTCTTGGTTGGAGAGGCTGTAGATGCTTGTTCCGATTATGGCTCATTCTGACTATGGTTTATTTCTGAGCTCTACTGCCAACCCTCCCTGCGGCCCCTGTTCAGCCCCATGCCTGATCCTTTAAGTCCTGACGCTGGTGAATATGAAGGGCACTGAGCTGCACTTGGCCAGAAAAGCCAGGAGTAGGGATTCTTCTGGAGCAATATTCTGTGCATATTCAGGTTGTTTTGATAGTAGTGAAAATCCCCCAGAATGTTCGGCTCCATTTTACAGATCAGTGGCCTGCAGCTTTTTAGTCTGACACTGGAGTAGCAGGAGTGCAGAAATGTGGTATGCTGTTCCATACTCTCTTTGTTTGGATGCTCATTCCTCATTGTGTGTCCGAATTCCTTAAGAAGCTTTGAAAAATCTCAGCCTAAACTGGCATGCAGTCTTAGCGATTGTCCCTTCTTTTTTTTTTCCTTTTACTGCTAACAAAAGTCCAGTATCTCTGGACTGAGATGTTTCAAAGGTGAACTAGTTTTTAAAGTCTCCCAGGTGACACATCCTGCATTTCTACAGAACAACCAGAGCTGTGGTGATACCAGAGGTGGGTCTGAAATAAGCAAGTAGCGAAGCTGGATGCTTTAGGAGAGCAAGAGCAGCTTGCTATTTGTGCTTCAGCAGCAAAGCCATGTTGAATATCTTCCTTGCTAGAGTCCTACTTTTTACCCTCTATCTGTTTGTTTGTTTTCATTATTTTAACCAGGTAGGTGTCACACAGTCTCCTGAGTGATGGTGCTAACCTTATTCCTTGAACCTTCCATAGCAAACAAGCTGCAGTAACCATTTTTCATTCCAGAACTGCATGAGTTTTGCATGTCTGACTTCTTGCTACAAAATAAATACTTTTAAAACAAGTATTTGTGTGTCTGTATATCAGGGGAAAGATGTCTGTGTCTTCTCCCCAACCAGATTTGCTCATTTCTGGCATCCTGTGTTTCCTCCAGAGAGCCTACTGGATGAATTTAGTGCCTCCTTTTGGGGTTGGAGTTGTGAAACCCAACACCAAATAATTATAGTACCGCCTTAGTAAACTAATTGCATTAACAACAAGCTGGGTACGTACAAGGAGCAGGGTAACACTCATGTCTTCTTTACTAAAATTTGCTCTGATTATGCCTCTCATTCAGCATAATTTATTTTTTTTTTCCCAGATTTTCCCAGTGTAGCAGCCTTCTGCATGCTGCTAATGATGTGTTGCTCTCCTTTTCAGGAGCCAGGTCCTGTGCTAAAGGAAGTGCCCCAGCCTGGCACTGGCACTGACTATCCAACCTCCTTCACTTCAATCAACAAATCTTCCTCCGCCTATCCCTCTACCACAATCGTCAATCCTACTATTGTCCTCTTGCAGCACAATCGAGGTAAGGAGACTTGCATATAGATATTTGTGGCTCAAACTGAGCAACCTGTTACGCTACAAGGAACTGGAGAATGTGTGCACCATGAACAATTAAGTCCAGACTACTAAGAGCTAACAAATCTGCCTCCAGAAAGTTGTAGTGACTGGAGCAACAGGCAAGTAAGAGATTAGAGGTGTGGGACGATGCCTACTTTTTCTAATTAAAACCTGTGGATCAGAAGCCACTCTGTGGTTGGGGGAGAGGCTTATAACTGCGCTAGGGACATATGAATAAGTTATTGCAGGGTAACGGCTTATCTTCCAGTTAATATTTTGTCTTGTCTGAATATCTCGCCTCTGACCATTAGCACTCATGATACTTCTCTCATGACATTTTTGTTGACTGTGATATAGATCGTGTCCTCATAAGCGACTTGATTGAGTCTGTGAAGTATCTGATGTGCATTTTTCAGTCTTTATTAGTCAAACTTGTAATTTGCAAGAATCATATTCAACTGGTTTGGTAAGGCATCTTAGTCATCAATCTGTATTGACTGACATTGCAGGTGTCATACTATGTATATGTTAGTAAAATCCCATGTAAGTCATTACAATATTTTTTTTTCCCAGTATTATTGTCAATTTGACAGACAGCTGTCTCAGCCATCATGCTAATGCTTTTTGAAGGTTGTCGCAACATTTGCTTTCTTCCTTGTCCTGTGGAGTTTTCTTTGTATTCCAAGACATACTAAGTATTAATGTTAACGGTCCAGTGAGCTGCTCTTTCCATAACTGCTCTCTCTAGAACAGAAAACTGCTATAAAACTCTTCAGTACAGTTCATACAAATGTGCTAATTTTCAAGCATCTGATCTCAGTTGTCTTTCAGCATAGTCCTTGCTTACTGTTGAAGTGGAAAGTATTTCTCCGTCAGGCAGTAGGACGTCAGACTTTTTTCTTTTTTTATTTTATTTTTTTTCAAATGCAAATGGAAGTAGTAATCAGATGTGTCATCTTTTCTGCTCTCTTACTAACAGTTCCACTGTGTCTATTTGGTAAAAGAACAAGATCATTGCTAGGCTTCTGTTTATTCTTCCTGTACCTCAAAACCTATTTTTGAGTCTGAAACATTCTGTTAATTCTTATACTTCCATTGTCATTTTGTTTCACTTCCCAGCATATGTTACCTACTCATAGGTATGCATTTTCTTTCTTTTCCATCTTTATATATTAAGGGTTTCTTATAGTTCCTTATGCTTCCATTCCTATCTAGGCTTTATCCCAGCATAGCACTGAGATTTCTTTTTGCTAACTTAGTGTTTTTAAATGGTTCTCAGATCTTAGTTATCTACTACAATTCTGTTCTGGCTGACATGATTCATATTTGTTTTCATCTTTATGGACCCTATTTATTCAAAACTGGTTTGGTCTCATGGCATATGACAAATTGTTGCTAGGTTATGATCCACCTTCCAGTCAATGGGTAATTATGTTTTGTGCTGAAATCAATTCCTTCATGTCAAGATGAGGTTTAATATAAATTCCTCTTGTGTGCTATGAAATACCCTCTGAACAAGAAATTTCAAGGTCATTTTAATGCTGCCAGTCTGAGATCTCTAGTAGTTTAGTTAGTCTTCCAGATGGATAATGTGGCTTTCTTTCTCCTTAGTGGGTTATTGATTGCTTTTTGAGTAGCTGGTTATCTTATCCTCTAGAGTGACTGTTGTAGCAGACATCACCTGCTGTCCTATTTTATGCTTTATCTGCTAGTCTGTAAGCATGTAAGATGCTTTGATTTGGAGCTATGAGAGACTTACAAAGAGGTAATGGTATTTGAAGCACAGAAACTATGCTACATCTTTTTTTGTCTGCTTGACCTTACTCAGTAAGTTTTGATGAGAGATTTTGGAATTTTTTCTACTGGATTTCAGTAATAGCAACTGAATAAGATTTATGCTTATAAACCAGTCATTTCAGATCCTCTTGTTTATTCTTAGCACCAAGGTAAGAGTTTCTTCCCTTCTTATCTCTTGGTGTCTAGATGAATTTTCTTTTTGACGCCTTTATTTTGCACTAAACGTGTACTCAAATTCTTGTTTCCTCTTCCCCTTTTGTTACTGGTTTCAAGTCTTAGTCTCCCTCAGTGCTACCTGCTCTGAACTCTGAAGGCTTCTATAATCATTCCTTCACTGTTGCCAGCAGTTATATTCCTCTTCTCGACCCTTCCTCTGAGAAGCCTGTGAGGTTTTGCCCTTTGCTTACAGTCCTGAAACACAAGATCAAGTATGAAAGCCTCAGGTATCTGGTGTGTTCCTGGGGCTACAAGCTGTCTCTGGTCAGGCAGGAGAGTGAAATAGCAGACAACTCCTGCTCCATCTGTTTCTATCCATCAGCAGCTCTCTTTCCTAGTCAGAGACACAAGTGAAATGAGACCTTCATGTAAAAAGTATACTTTTTTCCATGAAAAGTCTGTTCATCCATGATATTCTCTCCTCCGTGGAAGAAGAGATAGGAAAGAGGTCTCAAGCATCAACCCTTTAAACCACATGTTTTTGTCAGGAGAACTCAGTGACTGAATGCAATTCTCCTCAGTGAAGGTGGTGGCTGAAACTGAGACCATCTTCACTCACATATTTTCTCCTTTCTCATAATACACCAGCCTACTGCTGATGGCCTGCTTAGAAGAGTGAACCCTGCAGCAGGTGGTTCCCATCTACTTTTCGGGTTCAGATTGCTAACCCTTCCTTTTCCCCATTGCACGTAGGGGTTTGTTTCATATGTTGGCAGCTATCATGATCATCACGTACACAAGCAGCTTGCCATCGGTGGTTAATAGAGCAGAAATGCTGGGGTTAAGGAATAAAGTTCATAGATATTGGTGAGGGAGCTGCACTTAGTGAGGAGGAATATTGGTCTCCCTTGCTGAAGTTGATCTGCTTAGTACAAATATCTAGTGAGGGTGGGTTCTGCTAGCAAACAGCATACAACTAGGGGGTTGTTACCTACTGCAAACTTTCTTGGCAAGTGTCCCACACCACCCTAAAGCACAGTTATTTCCTGGGCAGGCATTGCATGGCATGGTTTATTATGAATATATAACAGCTGTGATTAATATATTAAAGTTTTGAAATATTTGCATTAACAGTATGAGCTTTCAAGAGTGTATTTTATATGTCAGTAAAATAGTTTATTCTTTTCAAATGGCTTTCATGCTTTAAATGAAAGGATTAATTGCTAAGGAGTAGAAAGAGCAGACAACAGAGAACTAAGAATTCATGTTTTATTCTCAGCTGTGACTTGGCCAAGTCATTTGAGTATCCCTTTAGAAATCAGCTGTGTGCATCAACTTTAGGCTGGTCAAACATGCTGGAAAATACCACAAATGTCCCAGTCTGGGAACTCAGTAATGAAAGGCCCTAAACCAAGGGGACCATTCTGAAAGTCACAGTCTTAACCAAGCTGTGTCTGTGCGCACATCACTGAATCTGTGGCTCCGTAGTATGTGATGAGACTCAGCAAGTGCCAACAATGATTTGATCCTTTCCTATATCCCTTTGAAATGCTACAGCATTACTGTTTCAAAATGTACTTTGTGATAACGGTAACAGAGTTGTCAAGTTGTTTGTGGGTCCTTACTGTTTTCAAATTGTCTCCTGTCCAACTTTTTTCATTCTCTGATGGTAAGAAAAAAAAAAAAAAAATTTGCAAATGTATCGGTCACTGCATCATGAGATTTGTATTATTCCATGAGGTTGCAGTGTGGAGAAGGGACTGTGGGCTGTCACTTTGGCAGGGTATTTGAAAAGAGATTCTCTCCCACAGCTGCTGCTGTTCTGTCTACAGCGTATTTCTTGCCTGTCAGAAATGCAGCACCAGAGCACTTGCTGTTTACGTCTCACTCATTTGTTCTGTATTTCTTTTTGTTTTGTTTCTTCCTTTACCACAGAACAACAAAAAAGGCTTAGTAGCCTGGCAGGTATGATATGAAAGGTCTGCTACCCCTCAGCTGCTGCCTCTGCTGGAGCACCTTTAGCAAACACACTTCCCAAGAGCTGCAAAGGAATGAGTATAAATATTTGTCCTGGCTTAGTCCAGGTCACTGAATGTTTGATTTCAGACTTTTCTTCCAATGCTGCCTGTGTGGCCACATGTTAATATACCAAACCCTTAAATTACACATCTGTTCCTCCTAAGTCATAAGATTTACATACAGTTTGATTGTTTTAGTTGACTTTTGGGGCTGTCTTTTGAGCCTTTGAGGTTCCCTTGGGGCATATTCTCATGTTTATCTACACAGTCATCAGAGTTAGTCTTGCTTGTCGTGAGGTGGGATGAAGAGAAATAAAAATCAGTATTTACATGACTCCAAAAGCAGAAGTAGTTTTGCCAGATGTCAAGAAATAGATTATAGAATTGTAGTGTGCAACTATGCACTTGTGCTGCCACCCTTCTTCCCCCGGGCAGCTCTCTGCTCTTGTAACGGATGTGACAGTCTGTCCTTGGAAGACGAGCAAGTTGTTTTCCTGGTCTTCTTTCCCTCCCCAAACCCCAAATAGAAGTAGCTCAGTCTGCAGTGGGCATTATAGGAACAGTGCATTATGCACTGCTTACGCATATCATTTTTCTCTGGTTATGGCCATGGCAAGGTAAATGGAGAAGTGGGAGAGGAGAGAGTCACAGAGAGTGCCTAAGCACTTTAATATCACAAATAGAAACACAGGGAAGACAATACTGTGCACTCTTGCTCTGCTGCGTGGGCCCTGGACTAGCAGAGAGTGTCCCATGAGGACAGCATCTGCCCATGACTTAGTCTCACTTCATCCATCCAGTTCCTGCAGTTGCCATTCCTCTTCTCTGCTGCCACCCTGCTGAGGTGACAGGCTGCATAACAGTTTACATCAGTTTCTCTCAGCTCCTTCCCTTAATGTAGGTGTTGTCTCACTGGACACCACTCAGCTGTGAATTTAATGCTTGCCTGCAAGTCTGGACGGAAGTTTCCTGTTGGTCTTCCCTTTCACAAGGTGTTTCCTTTCATTATCAGGAACTCCTTTGTTTTATAAACTAGAGGTACCCACAGAGCAGTTTGCTACAGCCCAAATGATCCTTGGTCTGGAAGAGTGAAGCGCGTTGTGGCACAGCTGGGTCTACACATGCTCTGTGTTGCAGAACAACCACACAAAGCTGCTGGCTACCTCCTCTCCCCTGCTTTTTGTGTCCTATTGGTCACAGCAGTAAAACTCTCTTGCTGTACAACCCCATATATTGCTGCCGCTCTTGCAAAAGGATGGCTCAGGTGCCATAGAGTGTGCTGAGTGGTGCAGTCTGGTTATTTGAGCGATTAGGCACCAGACTTGGCACTCTGATTTTTAAATACCTCTAAGCCTGGTATATACCTCCATAAACTCTTTTGAAATAATTGGAGCTGCATGGCAAATAAGTCCATGTGAAGTTTAGCTGTTATTCTCCAAGATGCAGGGTACTGTAGGAAATCTGTGGTGAGAAATGTCTGCTTTAGTTCCCCTCTGCAAAGACACCTGTGCAGCAGTCTGTATTTGCAGTGTCAGCTGGGCAGCCAAACTGGAAGAGGTTAGAGTGATCCTCTTGACCGAGTCCTGTGGACCTGGGAGCCTGGCAGGGTGCACCAGGAGGGCTTGTCCTGATACAGCTCATGCTGTCAGACAGGCCTTTCCTGTCTCTGGGCTTGTCAGTTCAGCACCTTCAACCAGTTCTAAATGCACTCCAAAAAATACTTTCGAAAACTCCTTCAAAATATATTTAACTGAGTCGTAGATTTTCCCCCTGGCTATGCCATCCTAGATAGTTCCCAAACTTCCATCTTATAATATTAAGATGTGAATTCATTGTCAGGAGATGGCTTGCACAGGCCAGCTGGTGCATTTTATTTTTGCTAAATCATCAAAATAAAGATTTTGCTTAGATCATGGCTGTGGCACTGGGAAATCAGGTTGTGATACATTTACCCTGTTGTTTATGTCTATGTTAGGTATTTTGAAAATTATCATCATAGTTTCAGATAGGGTTTACGTGGTAAACAGCCAACCACTTGACATGCAGGGAGCTAGGGAATCAAAAATAAATGATATATATTTACCAGTCCTGTTAAAGGACTTTGTGACCATCTTTGGCATTGAATTCTTTAGACTGCGGAAAATAAAGACTTTCCTAGACCAGAAGCTCAGGCCTTGTAACATCAGCAGTGACAATGATAAGTAATGGGGGAAAGCTGTGACCTTTCGTAAAGTTTGCATCCTCTCCATGTCCTCATCCACATCCAAAAACCTGCTTCCTTTTTTGGTCTTCAAGGTCATGGAAGAATGGTCTAGTTTTAGTTGCTCTTTCCATGCTTTTTTCTTAGAGGCTTAGTGAGGAGTTGAGTAATGGAGATGGACCAAATACTTCCTACAGAATGGAGAGCTCTGTACACCAGTGTCATGAAAGGACCAGAAGATGGTGCATGTAATTTCACAGAGAGGGGAAATAGGATGAAAATGCTAAGCAAGGATTTAATAGATGCTTTATCCTATTTTGATCACTTAGAAACATTATTTCATTTTTCTTTAAGAGGGGGAAGACTTAAATTTTTATAGTAATTTCAAACCACTCAAACACAAATCCTTCACATATGGAATTTTGCTGGGCAGAATTGTGTTTGCTCAAGGTACCAACAGACCGATGCTTTGTTATGCACGATCCTTTCCTCTGCTAACTGCTCCTTTCAGATTTCTGCACATTTAATGGCTTTGGGCAGTATGGTTATGTGCATGTGAATAAACATATCTGTCTCTTTCTCTCTTCAGTGCATGCAGTGATGTAAAAAGGGTAGGACTTGGCAAAGTCTTGATGATGCAGACCGTAAAATCACAGATGTTTCTTCTACAGAAAATCCACACAGAAAAAGTCCTCAGCAGAGCCTAAGGGTTGCTGTGCTGTAGTTCTCCAGAGCATAATTGAGCTTCAGAGCAACCTGAGCTCCCTTGGTTCCTTGGCCAGTGGTGGTGGTCAGTGCCAGTGTCTGCTGCTATGTGTGGATGTCAGTGGGGCAGCATCAAGGAATTCCAGGTGGAAGCAAGGTAGCCTGAAGCAATTAGTTGTTTCCCCTCATCTTTATGCATGTGCAAAACAACAGTGGAATTCGTTGTTTACAAACTCTGGTTAGGGCACAGAGGTGAACTTGAACGCATCATATACTGACTGTAACAAATGGGATTGTCAGGCAGATGTGTGCAAGCTGTTAAAAAGTAGTGCCCCACTGCCATGTAGGATGCTCCATTAGATTGAAATCGCCAGCAGAAAAAGATGTATAGGAGACACTATCACCAATGCTTTTTGATGAAGAATCAGATTGCAGAAATGCTCATCAATCAAAAAGACACAGAAGTCCAACCTCCGAACAGTCATTGAAACCAAAATTTTCCATTGTCTTACATATATGACAGCTGAGACTGCAATGTGTGAAGGTGGCTACCTGAGAGATGCTAGCCTGCTTTTGCTGGCATCAAACATTTTCTTGGTGGATTTCCTTGAGTCCAGATGCTAACCACAGCTAGCAGTGACACAGTCTGTCTCATCAACTACTTGCTTGAATTTTTACCTTAAAAGAGTGGAATATCGTGATGCGGTGAGATGCTGGGATGAGATAAGAAACCCCCATTTTCATTTCCAGATTCAGTGCCAGACAGACCAGTTCCTGATAAAGTTGATTCAGCACTCATACGGGACAAGCCAGTGCAGGTGGCAGTGCCAAGTGAGAAGAGGGCAATGGAGGAGAAGAGAAGCATTGTCAAGAGCCCTCAGCACATGGCTGATACCTCCATTGATGATATTGGCATTCCACTGAGGGTAAGACAACACAAAACCTGGGCCAAATTCTGCCTACCTTGGGACTCGGGGAATTCGCTAAAGCTCCAGAGACTGCAGAGATTTAAGGGAAGATAGAATTCTAGGTCCAGTGTATTTTATTATGAACACTTCCCTTTGCTATCAATGACCTGCTTCAGCTGCCTCTGCAGGAAAAAATAAAAATTAATATTGCTCTTCGTCATGTTTGAGAATACTGTTTTCTGCTCTTCTGTTTCATTCACATGGCAGCTAAGAGATAGTTTTGTCTATCTTAAAGGCAGATATTTCCTTTGTATATGTTTAGGTTCATTTGGTGTTGAGGGGAAATTAATGAAAAAGTTATTAAATTATTAAATTGCAGCTAGTGTCTGGAGTCACTTAACACTACTAAATGTTTCTAACTGTCCGCTGAATACTTAGGAAGTTGGTATGTATGACTAAAATAGACAAGGTGTCTACTTTTAGATGTCAAATCAGATTAGTATGCAAAATCTTCCACACCATGTACAGTTCTACACAGTTTGTAACCTGCCCCCACGCAGATTACATATTATTAATAACTTGAGTGAAGCTTGTAGCTTCATTACATATGCAATTATGTATCTGAGAGAAATCACTCACATTTCAAAGTATTAATTTCATGTAGCCTTTATTTTTAGGTAGTCAGTGATAATAAATGAAATGGGAAGCAGAGTGTAAACCTTTTTCATTGATGGAAGATTTGTAAGAGCTTTGAAAGGCTGGAAGAATACATGTTGTGATTATTTATGCATATGTTTATTTTTCCAATAGAATACAGACAGATCAAAGGACTGGTACAAGACGATGTTCAAACAGATCCACAAGCTAAACAGAGGTACTGTAAACCGGGGGGCAGGGGGTTTGTTTACTTTAAATGACCACCTTGTTAACATTTTGCTTCATTCTTGTGAAGAATTGTACTAGATGGTAAATAGAAGTGTTTTATGTTAACAAGTGTTCGATCTGCACCACAGAACTCAACCAATGTATTTGAAATCCTGCAGTCAGAGGCGAGAGTATAGTGAAGTCCAAAGAAAGGTCTGAGTTATTCTGAAAGGTGAACTGCAGTGCCCTTATGAAATCAAGAGTACTGTTTGAGATCAGAAAGCTGTTAATTGTTCCATACTTAGAGAGAATAGATCCCTGAACTCCAATTTTAGCAGCTTTTAAAGGATAGTAGTTTATCACTGAAACTGCTCTGTGCATAAGAGAAAATTTTTTATATTGTAAAGCTTTAGTACCTGCATAATAAAGCTTAATTTGGAGCTGACTGAAACCAATGGAAAGGTTTCTGTTGATTTTTTTTTTTTTTTTTTTTTTTTTTGTGTTGAGTTCAGAATCTGAACTCTGCTTTTTCAAAACCTCAAATTTTCTCTTTTTAAAACCTAAAATTGTGGCAAGCACTTGTAAACTTCGTTTTGTAGTGGTGCACTCTCAGGGAATCCTCTACTTTGGGGCACTTCTGTGCCTGATTGCTGATACATTCACATTTGGTGTTCTGTGTGAGAAATGGCTGCAGTAGCATTTGCAAGCTGAACCCTCTGAACAGCCTGACATGCAGACAAATGCAATTCAGGAGTGTGTTTATATAATAAAACATAGAGCATGCAAAACTAGAGCTGTATTTGCTGCTGCAGGTGCTGTCATGGTGAGCTTTATGCATACATAGATGCTGTGTTGTACTGGATGGAATGAGAAAGAGTTGAACTGTTTCCTAATCCCAGTGTTCCTAACAGAGGTTCTTCAGCTCAGCCAAAGCCCATGCTTTAGAAGGATGAGGAGTAGTTTAGGCCCTTCAGCTTCCAGGATCTCCTGCAGGGCCCAGACATGCAAGGCAGCAGTGAACAAAGAGGCATCTAAGTTGTCATGCTGGAACATCAATATCAGAGAGACTGTTCTGCAACTTGTATGCATTCTTGTCTCGCCCTTCTTCCCCTTTAAATCTGTCCTCTCTGTTCTTTTTTTGCAAATCATATTCCTCTCCTTAGACACTCCTGAAGAAAACCCTTATTGCCCTACCTACATATTTCCTGAACTTCCTGAAATCCAGCAAAAAACTGAAGGTACCAGAAGTTTAGTTAGACTATCTGTTGTCTTGTGCTTTGAGTTAACTGTACTATAGCACTATAATAGTAACTAGATTCAGGTTCTAGATTTCCATTAGCCATGTGTTACACTGGCTTGAAATTCAGTTATGCCCAGTATACCTTCTTATGTGATGCATAAAATAACTAAATCTTTGCTAATCCATTAATCTTTTGTTAAAGTGTGATGCCATTTAGTATTATTAAAGTAGGCAATAAAATCATATGGTGATAGGAAATTGGGGAATGAAGCAAAACCTCCACTATGGATAGTCTCAAAATCCACTGCTTTTCTCTGCTGCAGAAGACAATCCTTATTCTCCTACATACCAGTTTCCTGTGTCTACTCCTAGTCCTATCTCTGAAGGTAATAATAAAGGAGCATATATATTTTTTTCTGTACAAATTCTGCCTTATCCATTTATTTTCTTCCTGAAGTTTTTTCTAGTTGCTGAGCATTATGCTGCCTCATAATGATTTGCTGCACTCTAAGCATTGCCTTGACTGTATGATGCCTTTTTGGCTTTGCAGTGCTCCTCTGGCATTGTAACTAGTATTTGACTAATGCTACAGACTTGGAGTTTGCTTGGTTTTATGTGCTTACCAGTTGTATTTAGTCATGTGTTTGCAGTGATTATTTAACATGCCTAGAATGCTGACTTACATGTAAAGATGTGGTTTAACTGAGATTTCTCCCATCCTCCTTTCAGATCAATACATTTCTTTAATTATTTACTTCTGGTTTTTAATATTAACACAGTATTAGGGCCAGACCCAAAATTCCACTGAAGCATAGTGATAAAAAGGCTGCTTGCTTCAGTGGATTTTGGATCAGTCCCTCAATGTACTCTTTTAAAATAAAAATAACCTGGTAACATAGGTTCAGGACTGGCCTCAGGTGCACTTGGCATATCTAGGCAAGGGCAGAGTTTGACAGTCTCATCAGCACATCTTGCAACTTGAAATATTGCTGTCTTTACCTTATCCTCTTCGTGCGCTCAGCAGATTCCTTTAAACTTCATGTACAAACTAGAATCCTTTGCAGTCTTGTTTCAGGGATGGTAAAATAGTATCTATTGCAGTGATAATCCTGTAATTGTATGCATATGCGTGAAAACACTTATAAATGAGAAACACTGGAATCCGCTGCACACGTTGGACATACAGTCATTTCCTGATTGGGAAACTGTTGGTGGTGGCAGCCTTGTTGGCTTGGTGCTTTGGTATCACTTTAGATTCTGGAGTGTAGGAACTTGCCTACTTAGCCTGTGCCTCAAGCCAACCCTGTGAGACTATTAATTAACCATTTCATTCAATGTTTATATTAAATATCTGGTGGATACTGTGTAAGAAGAAAGCATACAATCTGGGTTCTAGCTGTGATGCTCAAAGAAGACTAGAAGATGTAAGATGCATTTCACTGCTAAAATGGATGTGGACTAGTGTCATACAGATATCTGATACTTGCTGATTTCTTGGTGAAACCTGTAGGTGAAGAGTACTGTCTTGCCAATCATAACACAGGGTAAATTATTTTCTATTGGCAGAATTGTATGTGGGTATGGATGAGACGGAAACAAAGAGCCTCAATAACTAGTTGATAAAGGAGTTCTACAGAGATTCAATTTTCTTGTTTGTAATGAAGTTCTAAAATCCGTTTTGCTGTTGTCTGAGCTAATGTAGTTTGCAAAACCAATGATGATAATATATTGAGAGTCTGGTTTCCCATAAATGTCCCCTATGCATTTACAAAAGTGCATATGAAAATAATTTGCTGGTTTAGGTAGTTGAAATTTTATTAGATAAAACACTTGCTCTTTAGTCTCAATACATTGGGCAATGTTTTTCTAATATCTCCTTGGATTATTTCCTTGATAAGGAATCCAGACTGATTATGTAGATGAGTTGGAGTGCATGTTTCATGTTTAGAAAACATTTCAAAGTGATGTACTCAACTGCAAAGTGATAACAGAGAGATGGATTGAAGCCTCAATTTCATACAATTGGTGCTGGAGTTCTTTGCTTTGGATTGATGCATAGGATCTGCTAGAAACATCAAGCTTTGGACTCTTCTCCAAAATAGCTTTAGAGTCTAAGGGTATTGAAATGTAGAGATTTTGGCCAACCCTTTAAAAAAAATAATCTGCAGTTTCTGTAGGAACTACAGGGGAACAGCCTCTTCTTGCTAAAGGAATCAGTTTTTGAAAGTACAAATTGGTGATACGATGCTCCATTAAGGAGGATCACACAGATTAAATGCAGTTTTGAGGACCAGGAGAACTTGTTTGAATGCTCATCTCTTATTTATTCTTTAATCTTTATCAAGTCACTCCCAGTTTCTGTGTTTCAGTATTCCCTGCTGTAAAAAGAAGAAAAATGTAGACACTCTTCTTCATAAGATACTCAAAGAGACAAAACTTATCTGTTGTCGTTATTATTGTAGATACTAGAATATTAGCAATTGGAAAATAGCACTTATCTGCAGTGAATTTTTTTTTTTCCCCTGTATGGTTTTCCTGTCTGAATGATTAGCTATAATGAATATTGACAATTCTCTTCAAGTAAGTAAATATTTTTTTTTTTTATTGTTCACCAGCTCTAAATAAAACTAAGAGGTGAATGCATGTGAAGATAGTTTTAGACATTTAGAGCGTTTTTGTGATCTACCAAGTGTTTTGCTATCTGAATAAACCCGCCCTTTATATAGGTATACCAGTCAATTTTGTCAACAATTCAGTGTAATAACAGTAAATAAATGGTATTTGTTTTCTGTCATTTAGTTTTAAAATATGGGAATTGACCTGAAAATTGACCTTTGCTATTTTTTAACCTGAAGGTTATGATAAGCACACCAGAGTCAATAACCATCTATTTGAACTGAAACTTTCTGATTCATTCACCAAGTCACTAGAGGGGCTAAAAGTTAAGACTTCTTTGAGCTTTCCTGAAAGGCTTGATTGAGGCTTGAGTGCAATTTCAGGTCAGCTGTGTTAGCCAGATTGTTTTTTCTGGCAGACAATATTGGCTGTAGCAGCTGATCGATGTCCTCCGTGAGAGAAAAGCTGGAAATTCTTTGTCTGCTGCTTGGCATCACTAAATTCACATAACACTTTTTTTTAGTATGTTCTTTTCTTATCTAGCTTACTCTAGCTTCATCTATTTTGTTTTTCTGGTTTTTTATCTCTGTCACTTTTAGTGGTTTCTTCACGGAGGCATTAGTAAAACCTTTGCTCATAGTTCTCTTTGCAGCCATTGCATTGTATTTTCCTGCATTTTGCCTTGGAAATCCTGCAGATGTCTCATATATACTCTCATATATGGAGCAGAGAAAGGTGATGGGCCTGTGGGTCCAGTTTCCAGGTCCAGTCCCAACTCACTCTGCTACTACCTGCAGTTCATTGAGGATTCATTTCAAAGCTTGTTGAAGATGGTGGAAAGACACCTCTAGGTTTTTGATCAAGTCAAAATCTCTCTGGCCATCGCCTCTAGAGGTGGTAATGCTGCCATTAGATGTGCCAACTTCTTTTGTGGCACGTCTGCCTTGTGCACGACAGTACCATGTTATCCTTGAATAAGGCGATATGTTGTTCCATGGCCCAAGGCAGCAGTTGTGTCCTGGGAATGAAATTGCTGTGTTGATGCTGTGTAACACTTTCACTGTCAAAGAGAGATGGTTGTTCAGCTTGGAGGCCAGAACATACCACTCAGTTACACTGATGTCATTGCTAGCTCTTTTAGAGCTGCTTGAGTGTCTCTGTTGCAACATATAGACATGTCTTTCCTATTTATAAACTAAGCTCTTCAGAACATGGACAGTCTCCTGGTGCAAGTATATGTGTGTCTCACGTCAGGCACGTTATCTGCACTTAAAAGGTAATCTGAGTCAGTGAACATATTCAACTTAGTGTGCAAGTTACTACAAGGAAGTTTTCCCAGCGATTATCATATGTGATTGGCAGCAGGACTTCTCAGCTCTATTACTGTGTCTAGCACCTAATGAGTTATTTTAGGCATATACCAGGCTTTTAGATTCACAATTTATTTTTCAGGTTTTGATAAAGTGGATTTAATAACCCTTGCAGTAGAGGAGTTCTGTGATAAAAATTGTTTTCTAAAGTGCTTTGAAAGCCTGGAGAAAGGTATTAGTGTAAGTGGTACATTAATATTTATATCTAATGAAGGATTTATTTTTTAAATGCAACTTAAACCTTACTGGGATTTTCTTTTTTAGGATTCTCTCCCTGTGGTAAGTATTGGGCATATCACTCAAATTATGACCAATGTATTAGTGGAAGAAATTAAAAGTGTCTCTGGTGCTTCTTCTTCAGGGCTTTTTCAGCTCACTTGCAAAATGCTTTTGTCTTTCAGATGAGGATTCTGATTCATACTCTCCTCGTTATTCCTATTCCGAGAACAGTAAGTAATTCGTGTTTACTGTGTCATCTGTTAAACAGAAAGGGCATGTAAAGCATGTATTTATTTCCCTTCTATCCAGTTCACCAATATTCCTGTATTTGACTTATCCTACAGGCAGAACCCAGCCTTCAGTGCCCCGTTCCAAGAGTGAGATGGACAATATTGATTCAGAGAAGGTTGTTAAGAGATCTGCCACTTTGCCACTGCCAAACCGTACTTCATCGCTGAAATCAAGCCCAGAAAGGTGACATGAACTAATGTATTTGGATCAGTGCTGGAAGATCTCTGAAAGCTGTAAATGGGAAGGGAACAAAGGTGGAAGCTTTAGGCCCACAACTCCAGTTAAATTCTCTTGGGGAAGTGGAGATGTAGTTTTGACTCTTCTACTAGGCAGCAGTGAACTCATTCATTGTCACAGCCCAGTCCCCCTTTTTGTCTGTCTTTTTTTTTTACCAAGCATCACACAGTCTGTTGTGTTGTTTCCTGCTTGGGTGAGGAGTGTTTCCCTGGGTGTCATGCCTTATACAGTGCCTACCACAGAGGCATAGTGGAAACTCTTGGCTCAGTGTGGCACTGTAAAGGCACCTCAGAATACAAGCAAGTAGCAATAATTGTGCAGAAGCAAAATTTAGATTTATGTTGAGCTTCAGTAAAACTTTGGTTATATTGTCCATCTCTGAGGAGTCCTACCCATATGAATTTTATTGGAAGTTCTGATCTTTCAAGATTACTTCCTTCATGATTTTTTGTTTTGTTTATTACCATGTATTTTAAACCTCTTTGTAATAGTAATGAATGTGTTTACCAAATGAAAGGAAAGCAGAATGGGCAATGAATATTTTATGTCCTGCTGAATTCTCACAGCTCTTGAACTGCCTCTCACTCCCTCACCAACTTCCACATGCTCTTAATGTTTTTCACTTGCTGCCTCAAATGAACAATGCCATAATTTGAGATTGCTAACTCAGTGAGCATCTTTGGCCACCGGATCAGGAGACAAAGTTTGCTGATAAAACATGTCTTCCTTAAGCAGGAATTGAAGACATAGTACATTGGCCCTCTGAGAAAACTCTTGCAAGTGAAAGGATTGCAAAAATTAGTGCTTCCTATTATCTAGTGACAAAGCGGTGTTTCACCAGAGGGGTTTCTCTGGGGCTCGCATCTTAATCAAATTTATTCTGGACAGTGAAGATCAACCTTCTTGAAATTTGTACACTGTTTGTAGGCCAGTCATTTTGGCTGTCATCTTGCCTCAAATAAATAAATAAGTAAATAAATAGATAAATAAATAAATAAATATGTGAATTGGTTGTCTGTCTCTCCTAAGACAGTGGAGAGATTTTGGGCAACTCGGGGAGTTGTTCCTGTCCTAAACCAGGTCAGTGAAGTAAGTGGGAGGAAGCCTGGAGCAGCAGTTTTGGTTAGATGCCTCGCTTTTATGTTTGGTGAATGCTAGGTGGGATGAATCCACATGCAGCATTCCCCCTCAATGGGAACATCTTAGAGCAAGATCAGAATTAGTTTAGCAGTTTAAATGACCTGATTTCTGGGCATTTTCAGGGGCATTGGTTATTCTGCATGATGTGTTTGAATATGTTACTTTTCAGAGGAGCTGGGCATTATAGGGTGTGGGCCCTGAATGCTTTGTGAGTAGTATTTTCTGAACTGGGCCAGTGTGGACACTGCACAAAATTATAGCAGTTTGGATAGTCAGTGGACTGTTCTTAGCCATCTTTAGCTGTACCAGCCTGAGATAATTGTTCCATGTCTCTAGAAAAGAGCCCCACTTTGACCCCAGAGTGCTCCCAGAATCCAGAGCAGTAGTAGTCAGGTAATCAGTGATATTGCCAAAATGAAGAAGCTTAGCAAAAGAGATTTAATCTGAGTTCTGCTCTAAGTTTCGACATGTTCATATTTGTGAGCTTAGTTGAAGCCCATCTCTAAGCTATTTCCAATCAAGAAAAATACGGAAATCTGGAAGTCTGTTGAAAGTAATCAGAAAGAAATCCCCTCTGCTCCAGTGGTTTCAGCAGCTGAGCTGTGTCAAACCCTGCCTGCTGTAGATAAACAAATATGTGCCCAGAGCCCTATCTAAACTGTTCTTCTTGCAGCAACCTTCTTCCCTAGATTAAAAAAAGTACCCTGATTAAACCAGGATTAACAGGGAAAGGCGCCTGTCACAAGGAAATGCTTGTCTCCACGGAAACCACAGTGTTTTGCTTTAATTGATCTTTCTTTCCTCAGGACTGACTGGGAGCCTCCAGACAAGAAGGTGGACACCAGAAAATACCGTGCAGAGCCCAGGAGCATTTATGACTATCAGCCAGGAAAGTCCTCCGTTCTGAACAATGAAAAGATGGTAATGTTTGTTTTATCTTAGTTTGTGGCTTTATCCTGTGATTGTAAAATACTCCCCAAGCGCTTGTCCAATTCCATTCCGATAAGATTCCTTACGCTTATATTACGGTGCTCATGGAATGTATTTCCTGTATATTTTGTTTTGAAAACTGTTTTGCATAACTTCCTAACATTTTTTGTTCTCTCTAAAGCAAGATCCAGGGGGATTGAGTGGCTTCTTTCCTTTTGGATGTGTTGTTTTCTGTGTTAAGTATGGATCACTAACCCTAGTTTTTAATCCGTGTTTGACACTGTGACCTGTTCAGCAGCTGTTTTGCCAGCTGTACTTTTTCTAGGGCACAGCATTATTTCATGCAGGAGAGCTGAAGGCATTATGCAACAATGCAGGCTGATTCTGTTTCTATGTCCCTCTGATGCTGTAAACCAGAAACGACTAATTTTTAGAGTGCCTGTAATGTGCCTCTGGGGGATGCCTCTGAGGTGCATTAGGACATGTTTTTCTTGGGCTGCTTTCTTCCTCAACTGGATGCCACAGTGGCAGGGGTGGCAGAACTGAATGTGAGCTGGCTCCCTAGCTACACTGGTGTGTAACCTGGAGTATTAAGTGAGCTGTTACCAATTCAGTTTGAATTAGTAAGTAATGCTGTGAATTGTGGCAGCTAGGGGACGAAGAAAAGTCTTGTTCTGCAGTCTTGACAGAATACTTGGCAAGGGGCGGGGCAGAGCAGAGAGGTGGTGTTAACCTTGTCAGCCAGTCCTGCATAAATCACTACAGCTCACTTAAGGTGTCATTCAGTGGTACAAGTGTGACACTAAGTGCTAGAAAATACTGAATGAGGTTACTAGTGAATAGCCAGTTTGGTATATAAAGATATAATAATTCTATATAGGCATTAATTTGAAGGATTCAATTAGAAGTGCTAATTGCATGCAAGATTCCAAATGTAAACTGGACCTTGTGCCTTAACAACTCAGGCATTGATGCATGCATGGAGTAGGTAAAGGAATGCTCCTGAAAAACCTGCCAAGGATTTTACACAAGAATGAACAGCAATTTAAATCAATAGAAATGCAAGAATCAAGTCTGATCTGGGACCTCATGTTTCTCTGTAGTACTTTGGTGGGTTTTCTTTTTTCCTTCTAAGTGCAATTAAGGTCCATCACTTTTTTGAGATCCTGCAACCAACACCTGTGTCCTTTCATTGACTTCAACAAAGTTGCTCCTGAATCCTAAGTGCCTATTGAAATGGGTGATGGATGACTCTCTCTTGATCCTACTGGGCATTGGGTCAGCCCATTAGAGAAGTGCCAGTGAGGAGTGGTTTGAACGTGGTGTGACAACTCCATTCCCGCAGTCCATCCTGGAACAAGATTTCTGCTAACTTAAGTGGCAATTTTGTCTCTCGGTAAACAGCCGAGATTAAAACTTGTAGCAAAAGGCTCACTTCATCTGTGTACTTAAGCCTTTGCGAAAGGTCTGGCATCACCAGTGGCACTGTTTACATGTTTGGACTTCACTGGGTACTTAATTGAGCTATTGAATCGGAGTCTAAAAGCCACAAGCAGGACCATCATCAGCATAATTGAGGAAAAATTGTACAGAGCTCATGAAAGACAAGAAGAATGTGACAGCTGTGTTACTTCCAATGTTACTTTTTGAGCTTTAATTTCAAGCCATCAATCACAGAAGAAAGAAGGTCTTGAAATAGTGGCTTCATGGTCTCCATCAGTCTCATTAAATACAACAGTAATACAATGGTTAGCGACTAGATCTTTCAAGGAGGCTGCAGGAGATTTCTGTGTATCTCCTGGTAATCACACTCAGAGCTGTGACTATCACAATCCCAATCCAAAATGATTTCAGAGCAATGAAGAGCCTCCCATTGCCATCAGTGGGCCTTTTGGTTTATGTAAAGACAGTTGTATAAGATGATGAGTACTTCTAGTTGGAGTGCCATTAAAAAAAAAAAAGAGGTATTGCTTCTATTTTATGTTTAAGAACTAGCCAAATCTTCCTCCAGGCCATTGGAGATCAAACATGATGTAACTGTTTATCTTTCCAGTTGAAGCATTGCCCCTCTTTCAGCATCAGTCCTGAGCAGTTTGTCCTAGACCTTTTTTTGTGAAGTCTAATGACTGTGGCAGATTGTGGGACATCCAGCAAAGCCCTGCATTGTTGGGAACTGCCCCCTGCCTCAGTACCCCATCACAGGATGATTTGCATCAGGACACTTTGTGCTGGCCCTCTGCGCGTGTGTGACTCATCGCTTGTTGTGATGGAGCATTTGGGGTCACGCTGGCATATCAGACATACTGTATTTATATTTTTAATGCATTGAGATCCATTATGTCTAAGGCTAGGTATACTAGAATGCAAGAATTAACTAGTTGTCTTTTGGGGAGTTGCACCTCATAACCCTCAGCAATGGACTTTATTCTCTTATCTCACCTGTAGTATTGTCAAACAGCTACAACTGTTTCAACTTTTTTTGTTTCATTAAAACAGATTGTATGAACAAAAAGGAATTTTCTTTTCAACTGTACTGTTTTCTGTCCTGTCTGATTTTCCTTCATTGTGGTTTTGTCTGATTCTCTAACATATATTTGTTAAGAAACAAGTAATATTGTCTCTCTACCCATTCCTTCAGAGGTCTTTCAGAAATGTGCTATGACTTGTCTCCTTTGATTTAGAAGATCACCTTTCACTCTGTTTGCAGTGTATAGAACAGGGTTTCTCACATATTCATGTGCTGTTAAAGATGCAGTATTTGATTCAGGTCTCACTGAATCTTTTTTTACTAAATAAAGAGTAAAAAAAAATTCAAAAGTATATGCAGCTTTGGACTTGATAGAAGTGTCTGACAGTAGAACTGAGGGACTGTTTGACTCCCAGCTCTTCCATTGAGTCTCCCTGTGACTCTGAGCAAGCTGCATAATATCTCTCTATGTGGGTCTCCCGATCTGTAAATTGTAATTCATTCATATTCATGTTTCTCACAATGATGCCATTAGGCTTAACCGATGTTTGCAAAGCAGTTCATGGCCTTTGTGAGAGAAGTGCAATAGAAATTCCAAATTCTTAGGCTAAATATCTACATTTTAGAATGGAAACCATGGGATCTGCATCTCTAACAGTCCCTTTCCGTGTATTCTTTGCATAATGTTATCCTTCTCTTTCTTCCATTCCCCTATCACCAACTCCTTTAGACTCGGGATATAAGCCCAGAAGAGATAGATTTAAAGAATGAACCTTGGTATAAATTCTTTTCGGAATTGGAGTTTGGGAAACCGGTAAGTTTGATAGTTGCGATGACCAATGAAGTCAACCTGCCTTTTTCTTTTTTTTTAATTTTTATTTTTTTAATGACTGTCACATCTCTTTGCTAGGCCCTAAACTTGGAACAGCTGCCTTACTCATTTAAAAATGTGATTGTTCGTAACAACATCCTAGTAGTGCTGTAAAGCAGCTGTTCTGTTACCACTTTAAGTATTTTGAAGTCATTTACAAACATTCCTTACCTTCCGGCCGTATGTATTAACAAGGAAATATTTTTTCACACACCATAGTTCAAATGGAATTTTTGTTGTTAATGTTAGAAGTAACGCCCTGTTCTCATTATTGAAAGTCTCTATTCAAAGCCCTTATTCTCCCTCTGCCTAACAAGATCTAGGATGGCTGATAGGTAGCTTTGTCAGGGAGAATCACTCATTTATTCC
The DNA here is from genome assembly GCA_028020825.1 of Podargus strigoides. Lineage (NCBI taxonomy): Eukaryota > Metazoa > Chordata > Aves > Caprimulgiformes > Podargidae > Podargus > Podargus strigoides. The sequence continues at coordinate 21,465,344 of CM051626.1, read as the reverse complement.
TGATCTTGACTTGTAAACTGTAGGTCAGTAATTTCCAGCTATCCATAAACGGATGTTTCCTGCTCATTTCCGTATGCATGTAGCTGCCCATTGCCTAAATGGGGTGCATTAGTCTGTGTTGAATAGTCCTTGCCATTCCCTGAAACCAAAAGGAGTCTGAGAACTGTGTGCTTTCTTTTCAAATGGAGCTGTGTTGCTGTGTGTAGGGGAAAAAAACAAGCCTTGATTTCCCACTCTGGAAAAAGATGAAGCAAAGCTTTATTATTCAGTAGGACAAAGGACATTCTGATGGAGGGAACACATCAGTGGTCATGGCTACTGGAAAAAATGTGACTTTAAAGCCTTTTATGGCCTGGTTCTTACTGATTAAACACTACTAACTTCATTATCAAATACTGTTTAATAAGCTACTCTTACTGCACCAGAGAGTCAGTATCAGCCTCTCACATCTATCAAGTGTAGTGGTGGTTTCTCCTTTCTCCTTGAGTCAGTTGTCAAATGCCCATGCACACCACTTTTGAGTGCTGCTGAGATTTCCCTGCATGTACAACAAAACAGAAATACATTTTAAGGTTCAGTACTGGCTTCAAAGGCAACTGCACATGGACAGCAGAGAAAAGGTTTTCTTTAAATCTAGTCTTTGTTCTCACAGAAGTGGCAAAATTCCTCTGCACAGAACATAGCTGCCTGAGGTTGGATGTCCACTCTGATCACATCATAGAAATAGTGTGATTTTTGCTAAAAAACAAACATGTACAGTGGCTGGGTAGTCCATTCTGTCATAGAAAACTATGTTTTATAGCTATAGACCTTCCATCCTGAGCTAAAGACTGAGCTTCAGCAGTGTTTGAGATGAGACCCACCCCCCTGACTTTTAGGCAGTAGAAGTCAGGTAAAACCTACCTCACTGAGTCTTTTAAGTGATGTCAGTATAAGGATTTAACCCTTCACAAGTTGTAATGATTTAAGATTTCCACTAAGTGAGAAGAAACCTGCTTCTCTTTGCTGCCATGCGATTAATAGCCATATACTCTTGCAATGAAATTCTGTTATCTCTGTGATCCTTTGAGTTAGTGTAAGTCAATGGAAAAAGTGTCAGAGAAAGGAGAAAGTTTATGCCCTTGGGCCTTTCTAGAAATGAGGGTATATCTGTTCTTTAGAAGTGTGCATTTGTGCTTTTAGTCATGCAGCCTTGGCCTTACTTCGGAAGAGGGCATCTCGCACTACATCAGCAATCAGTCTCTTGTTCAGCAGAGCATCTGTTCTGGTGACAAGTTCCCCACCTTGTTCAGGGCACTGTTGTTAAGGGCTGCTTTTTTACAGCTTGCCTTGAAATAGTATTCCATGTCAACTTGCTCTAGCTCCAAAGCCATGCAGGCATGCTTTCTGGTCAGCTATGTCAGCCTCTGAATGTGGTACTCTGCATCAGGCACTTGAATTGAGGATGCCCTCTCAGACTTTTATAGCTAGCAAAGCTCCCTCTGAGATTCGTTATCACAGTCAAAAGAGCATGCTTTTCGCAGCTTTGCTCACTCTGGTCATGAGAGGACCAGTTTTTTGTGACCAGCTAGTGGCTAAGCCTCATGCCTAACCAGAGAGTTTCAACTGAGGTTTGCTAGCACCTGAGATTTTCAAAGATTCTCTGTTTGTCCCAGCTTTTTTTTCTAGTGCTGAAGACAATGGGTGCTTCTACAGGTATGATTTCCCCTGGCTTTCTGACTTTATTTGCAGCTCTTTAACGTGGGCAGGAAACACCCTTGGTAAAAGGGAGCGTAGGTTTCTTGTGAGCCTGTTTGTGTTGCTCTCCAAATACATCAGAATGACCAGGATGGGGCTTTCCCCGTTAAGGAAAGCACATGCACTTCCTTGGGCAGCTGAAACACCACTTTGCTGGACCAGCATCCCAGATGCATTTCTGGGCAGCCCCATGGGCAGGCACATGCCCTGCAGGCAGGTAGATCAGTGTCTGCAGCATGGATGCTTTTTCAGTGTGCTGCTGAGACTGAATCCTCACACGCTCCTTCCTTCCTTCCTCCTGACCCGTGGCTCCACAGCTCCATGGAGCCCATCCACAAAACTTGACATTCAGTCAGCCTAGAGCTTGGCTGTCTTCCGCTGTGACTGCAGGATCACACATGTGGGCACTTTCTCCCAGCTCTTCCTGAGACAGCACTGGGTAAACTCTGTTATAAATGCAGAAGCAGCAGGCTGGAAAAAGGGGTGCATGTCCTGCCTTCTCACCTCTCCCCTCCAAATCTCAAATTTAAATCTTTGCAGCACCACCTGCAGCTGCTGATTTGATGAATAAGAAATAGGCATTTAGTGTTTGCATCCACACATTGGCTGTCCAAATGTAAAGTGGGACAGATTCAAACTACAGATGCAAACAGTCTGGAAAGGAATTTGGACCGAGACCCAGGTATTGTAGCTCAGTGTCATCTTTGATAGACTGAGACTGGGAGGTTCCCTGTCAGTGATTTGTAGGCACTTTAATAATCTAGTTGCAGAGGTCAGTAGGGACACATAGGCTGATGCTAAGCTTGCCAGACAACAGAGGTTATTTTTGTTTGGAAATGGAGCAAATGTATTCTGATTTCACAAAGTAAGAACAAAGTCTCTTTGAGCATATCAGTGAGAAGTACATATTTGGTGAAATGAGGATATTAGCATGACATTAGTTGGACAGGAGTGTCATGACAAAGGTCTTTCACTTTGAATAATCCTCCCTGATACTTACGTGTGCATCCCGAAAGGAAAACTATTTTGAAATCAGCACCTTCACCTCTAGGATGAGTCTTAAATAACTAGTTATCAAACTTCTATGTGTTCCACCTTCTCCAGTAACCCCCCCCACAAACAAACCCCCAAACCAGTGAAATAAAAAATAACAACTCTGCATTCTCATTGCCCCACAATGCCACCACTGGAAATTCAGCCATTTGTTCACATGGTATGTATTCATAGTCTGGTGGGGGTGGGAAAGGTTCTCCCTTTATCAAAGGCCCTTGGTTTACCCTTTCCTTTCGAAAAGAAGAATGAGCAAAACAAATGCTTTTTATGACTGTGTGTTTCTTCCCCGTTCTGTTTTGGTTTTGTGTTAAGAATGCTTTAACCACCAGCTGTGGACTTCCTCTAGAGAGTCCAAAATCCCTTAGAGTACCTTGCAAAAAAAAAAATAATTTCCTCAAACACTACTGAAACAGCCCCTCCCAGACTGCATGTGTGCTCCCTTTTGCCTCCCATGATTTCTTGATATTTGTGCTATAGTGGATTTATCCCTCTTTCTGTCTCTCTTTCTCTGTTGTGGTTTGGTTTTTTTAAAATTTCTTTTAAGTGTTGATGCAAATCCCCAATTGTATTCCCGCTCTGTTCTAATCCAGTTTCCATATTCTCTGTGATGTCTTTCCTTATCTTCATTTCCTCATTTCCTTCCTCTGCTTTCCATCAGCCTCCAAAAAAGATTTGGGATTATACTCCTGGAGATTGCTCTATCCTTACTAGAGAGGATAGAAAGGTAATTGTGTCTCATGTACGTTGTACTGCAGCATCCAGCGCGTACGTATGTGTGTATGTGATTTTCTTTTTTTTTTTTTTTTTTTTTGGTAGCACTGCTTGAGTTTTGTGTGCTTGTGAGTGATTTTTTTAATCGGGCTTGAGCTCATTAGCCTAACAATTAAGTAGCTAGTAAATTGAATTAATAAACAATTCCAAAGCATAATCAGCCATGATTTAGAGTGGTCGTTTTGCTGTCTTGACTTGCAATGATAATTATACTAACAGCATATTGCGTATTGTTACAGTATCTTTTTTTTTTACAGGTGGGTTTTGTAACTTTATGGTTTGTAGAATTAGATTCTAGCAGGCCTCTGCATCTCTTAATTTTGAATGTTAAATGCCTAAAACTATTTCCTCTGTAATGATTGAAACATGATTAATTACTAGTGAATTTCTGTGTATTGTCCATACCATCTTTGTCTTTTTTTGATTAAAAAGGCTCGCATTTTTTTTTCATAATTAACATTCCTTTGGTTTCCCCTAACCCTAAGCATTATTTTCCCATTCTTCTTCTCCTTCTTTAACCAGACTGATCTAGAAAAAGACCTCTACCTCTACCAGACTGAGTTAGAGGCAGATTTAGAAAAAATGGAGAAGCTTTATAAAGCACCACATAAAAAGCCACAGAAGGTATTTCCTATTCTTTTCATGCTGCCAATCCCTGTTTCCAAACTCTCTGCTCTAATCTATTCACTGCTGGATGATTATTAAATGAGGTTGGGATAAATAATGGTTCTGACCGTTCTGACTGCATGGCTTGCTGCGTCGCTGTCAGAAATAATAGAACGTGATGCTGAGAATCCGGCTTGAAATCCATTTCAGATACAGTGATTTCCTCTCTCCCCCATTCCCTTTCAGCTGCCCCCCACCCCGTCTCCCTTTAGGGTTTTGAGTTCGGTGTCTGAAAAAAAAAGGTCTCTATTTTTCACATGAATAGGCAGCAGCAAGCAGCTTAAAATTCTTGGTTGGCGTCACGTCATCATCTCGTGCCTTTCAAGCGTGTTGCCATCTACTCTCCCTTCATACAAGCCCTGCTCTCTGCTAGGAGCTCATGCCTACCCAAGATTTGGATATTTCCAAGAGATTTTATACAATTTTCCTTACGCTACACCTTGTCATGACCTTCTAGGGCAGATCAGCTGCTGCTCCTGTTTCAAGGGTCTGCAGGACCTGAACCATGAAATGATAGATTAATTTGGTAACACGCCATTTTTTCTTTTTTCTTTTTTTTTTCTGTTGTTGATTTTTTTTTATTTTTTTTTTTTTTTTTTTTAAGCTGTGGAATTTCACCAGGACCTGAAAAAGCTCCTTTTTGAAACCAAAGATTTGCTTTTTCTTCCTACATAGGAATCCTCAGATAGATGAGGGGACACCAAATAGGGCATTTCTTCTAAAATTGCCTTCAATTTTTTAAAATAATGTGCCTAGGAAGAGTTAGATGGATTTAAAGCAAGCGGATAAGAACTGGCTTTTGCTATTGAACCTGTGCAGCTGGCATTGCTTCTCTTTAAGTAAGGAAACTGAATTGAAACATTGCTTTTCTTGTTAGTGCTTTTATATTTATTTGAACGCTGAGTAATGTGTTGTGCTGCAGAAATGTAATATACCTTTAAAGCAAAGGAGGGCAGTGACTGGTTGGGGGAAAAGCTTGGGGAAATAATTATAAGCATGTGTCTCCTGGTCATGGCCCAGCTGGTTATCTCTTCTTGCTTTTGGCTTTATTCACAATGACTCATTTGCAGACAAAAGAATAGGCACTGTGAAAAGGCATCAGCTGTGCTAAAAACCTGTCGCTGCCCTCAAGAACTCAGAAAAATTGTTGCTTTTCTGCAGAGACATTGACAACTTAAATTGCATTTAGACTTAAACCTCAATGTCTCGTAAAGGCTGATATTCAAGCAATAAATGGAAAATTACTTAAGCAAGCCTTTTTCTTTCTCCTCACACATAAGTGTCTATCAATGACTCCTTTGTTTGGACTTTTGCAGAATACAGCAGACGTCACTTCTCTGGAAACTTCCACAGACCATTCTTCCCAGTAAGTTTTCCAGTTGCTTTTTGATGTCTCTTTTACAGTCTAAGGGCATGTATGACAGGGTTTAGGGCATTAGAAATGGGCTGGCTTTATTTTTTGTTGAGGGACGTAGACAAATGCATGTACCATGTGAATTATACACATGCTTTAAATGAGTCCAGGTACAATAGCTGCTCTTTGATCTTGAATGAATTTCAAAGTGATTATGTGACTGGTTGCATTGTCTAGAGAAGAATTGCTGATTGTGCTAGGCAGTGACTTTAAAAAACCAAACCCAACAGATCTTTAACTCCATCTTGAAGTTTGCAAATTGACTGTAACTTCATGCAAATAACTTTATTGCGTGGAATAAACAAAGTTTGTTTCTCTTAGATTTGTATGCTAGATTGGCTCCTGTTAGATATTCCCAGTTATGCGCAGTAGATGAATAGGATGCTGCTGATGGAAGGCAATAAGGAAGGGAACAGTGGCAGCAGTAATGATATTTTTCAAAGATGTAATGTGTCACTGCTTTTCTGGAGGAATATGTAATAAACAGTATCTCTAACAGTATCTAAATGAGTTGTATCTGGAGCGGGTTGTTTTAAGAGGGGACACACACAAAAAAAAAATCCAGAGATGCTGAGCTGTGCTGAGTTACTCAAGACGTGGAGCCAGCTCCTACTGCAAACCTGCTGCTCCTTGGGGTACGACTGAGTGCTTAACATTGTCTGTAGGTGCAGTGATCCCCTCTGCATGCTTGGTTTGTTAGGAAAGGCATGTTCTTCTCCAGATGCTCATTAATATCATGTGCGTTCACTGCCCATCTGGGGCTGCCTTAGAGGTCTCCTGTTCTTCTTTCAACTCATTTCCCTTCTGTCTGTGTTAATTCTGCTGGGAAGCTCTCACACTGTTGCATTTTATTGGTTGCTCCTATGACTGTTTAGTTTTGTTTTGGTAGGGAGAGAGCAATAAAACAAATGGTAAAGTCAGAAATTAGCATAAAAGAATAGCTTATATTTTCCAAAGACTGGTAAGGTTTCTGCCCATGGCAACACTGTCTGTGCCCTTCCTGATGCCACCCAAAGCATGCAAAGAGTGCCAGCATTTGAGCTACTGGAGGGGAAGCAACCTGGGTAGGCTGGGAATGGGACACAACAGTGAGGCCCCATGAAGTTGCCCATTATTCCCTGCCCTTCCTTTAGAGATCAGGGAAAACAGATATCTGGAGTTGATTGTCTTTTTTTTTTGTGGTGTTGCTTTTCCCTCTGTTCACCTGATTCTGATCTTGCAGACTGCCTTGGCCCACACAGCACTGCTTGCTGGCCCTAATGAGGGAGCAACTTGTAAAGGGACTCTGCCAAATGCCTCCTCTCTCTCCCCCGCCCCGGGTGTATTCCCAAAGGAGGATCATTTTAACCCTTTGGTTTTTAACAACAGGGCTAAAATGCTTTTACCTCCCAGGTAAGGAACCTCAGGGAAGTCATTATTCCCTGAAGCAACTGGCAGGGCTTCCCCAGGAACCTGACAAAGAGAGGCACTGGGATAATGTCCGTAAGATACAACAGCTTGGTGGCTATGGGTCTGAGCATTGCCCAGGTTGAAAAAGTGACAGTATTCCCTTTCTTTTTTGTGGTGCTTTTCATGAGCTTTTACTCTAGAAAGTAATTTCCGGAACCACGTATGACCTGTTTTTTCTTGTCCGGAAAATGGAATCTTCTTTGGGATCCAGACATTGTGTAATTCCACCTCCATAGCCAGTCCTCTGATGTGTTTGAAGGCTTTCTCTTTACCCCATAAATACAGCATCTATCCAAAATAAACAGATGTACGTACAAATTTATCCACAACAAGCAGGCGTAACCACAAGCATTTCCACACTCATATAAATTTGAATTGCTCCTGGACATCAGGATGTAAACCAGCTTTCAAAATGTTTCCATGAATTGGCAAATGCCCTATTTTTTTTTAGTTTTGCAGACTTTACAGCAGTCATACTTTGGCTGTAGAATTGCTTTGTGTGAGACTGCATCTGATTCTGAGGAGCCTGGTTAGGCACAAGAACTGGTGTCAGATGAGCTTAGCTTTTAGGAAAACATAGTCTGCCTGATTGCTCAGCAAGTCTTTTATACCTGGAAAGGCCATTTTATACCATGCCATTGTCAGTTATTTTTCTAGAGAGAAAACCATGAAATCTAGAAGTCGTATGTGGGGACATACTTGTGCTTAGATTCATGACTGGGGAAAGTGATTTGTAATAAATGTTGAGTCTTTAAAGGCCTATGAAATTAAAATTGTACTCATTTTAACAGTATTTTGTTCATGTAGCTGCATGGTAGACCTAGAGTCCAGGATTTTTCAGTCCTTGTAGTAGAAGCCTGAGGAGAACTGTGCACATCTGGGAATTTCTTTGACATTTAAAACAGTAGTGTCTGTAGCCCCATACTAGTGTTTCTCTGCATGGTCCCTCACTGATGTGCTTGAAAAATTGCTCTGGGACTCTTGAACTATAGTATTGACTGGGAGGCTGAGCTGGTTGAGATGAACTCCTGAGCAGTTGTGCTTCGTAACCAGGGGACAGGCATGGCTAGTGTTCAAGGAGGGAGGACTAGGAGCTGGAAGATCTGTGCTACTTCCAAATAGCCACTGAATTTGTTTGTGTCAGTGAAGAAATCATGCATCCGCTCTGTGATTCTGTTGTCTCATCTGTAAAATAAAGGAGGAGTGCTTTCCTGCTACCTGTTTTCTGGGGCACTGAGCTGGGAGGGTTCCCTCAGGTGGAGAATGCTATGGTTGTGCCAAACCTAGAACATTATTGCAATATAACCTCTTCACTCGGCACCAGTTCTTCATACACAGTCTATCCTGGGTTCACAAGTGTGGTTTTCTCTTCCTTTGCATGAGGCTTTCAGCAAACAGAAATGATCCACTGGCGTCCCTCCCCCTTTTTTGTGTTTTCCAGCTCCACATATTCACCCAACTACCATGCAGTAAAGAGGGAGTCAGAACCAGCACCGGGGGATCCTGCTGGCTTGGAGAATGAAAGGCAGATTTACAAGAGTGTACTGGAAGGTGGAGATATCCCGTTCCAGGGTTTGAGTGGTCTCAAACGACCTTCTAGCTCTGCTTCCACAAAAGGTAGGTGGTCAGGGCACTAACCTCTTCTCCATTTTGCACAGAGTGTCAAAAGGCAGGTGATACGGGGCAAACTGCTGCAGGGTTTAGAGTCCTATTCAAGCCAGTTGAGACTTCCTCTGTCCTTCCTCTTTGCCATCCCCAGTTTTCCCTCTTTTTTTCTCTCAGCCCACACTGGCCAGTATTTTTCATGACACCTTTACCTGATCCAGATTCTTCTTCCCAAGAGGGACAAGCTCCCTTCATCCAACACCTCAGCCACACCCTACACCCTCATATTCTTCCTTGAGGTTGCTCAGGCTGGCCTTGCTATCCATCTGCTCCTGCTGCCTTGCCATGCTAGAGTCCTTCCCTGCCCTTTCTGCTCTTCCTGCTGCAGTATTTCAGCAGGCCATACCATGTCTGCTGGCCTGGCTACCCTGGTGTAGCTGGCACTGTGTGCTGCACAGCCTCCTGCCTGCAAGGGATGTGCAGAGAATGCACAGGACACTATGAAGCAGTGGAGACCGCCAGGCAGCAGAGATGGATGCATCTTCTCCCCTTTCCTCCCCCCATCGTGGACTCTCTAGAATATCAGGACAAGGAAGAACCTGACTCCCATCAGGGAGTTGTATTAGGGAATGTATTTCTGAGCCAACTTCAACCTAAAAATGGCTTGAGATGGGGAGAGGACTGGGGAAGGAATGCGTTGGGTTTCTGAACTGCTTTTCCTAAAAATAGTACATCACACCAAAAAGCTCGCTCTCTGTCTGGGTTTTCCAGCTGTTTTTCAGCATTATGTCAAGCCTGTAGGGCAGGGAGTCAAACTGGATCTGAACAAAAAAAATCTGTTTGAACAGTTATTGTTCCCAAAACTGCAATTGAACCTGAATTATTATTTTGACATTTGAGTTTGAACTCAAATCAGAAACAAACCTAAAAACTGCAGTCTTTAGCTTGAAACCAGACTGGATCTGACTTCTAAAAAAATCATGTCCTGATCTGACTCCTTGATTTTTATAGCAAACATGGACAACCACATTGTCTGAAGGACACTCAGCTTATTCCTAGTATGGGGAATCTCTAAGCAGGCAGCTCTTGAGCAAGCCCAGCTGAAGTGGCCTGCTTGTGCCAGCACAGTCAGCTGCTGATTGTCTTCTCCCTCCTAGGAGTAAACTGTTTGGCAAGCACTGTGGTGCGACCATGGTAGGTGTGATTACAGGCTTGGTATTAAACCATTTTTGCAGTGTTAGTGCCTCTGCATTCTTGCTGACACCTTGATCCTGCCCAGAATTCAGCTGCCCTTTCCATGGTACCGCATTTTCCGCAGAAGCTGATGATGCTTAGCACTTTTTAGGAGTGCTCCAGTTCTGCTTCTGGACAAGCCTCTCATTTTAGAGGTGTTAGCAACACTTCACCTACTCTGTAAGCGCAGCTTGTTGTGCAGTTTCTTCCTGCTTTTCTTTATGCTTTGAAATTTTGGTTTTTTAAAGTGCATTTTATGAAATCCAAGCATGTTCTTTCTCCTTTCTCAATACCTTTATAGCACTTAAGCTAACAGGTTGTATTTATTTTATTCTGCATGCTTACCAGTGGATCGTAAAGGTGGGAATGCTCATATGACTGCACCCTCTTCAGTTAATAGCCGAACCTTTAATGCTAGTCATACCGGTATGTTAGGTCACGCATGTAAACATAAGAAGCCCTTATCAGCTGCAAAAGCCTGCATTACTGAAATCCTCCCTTCTAAATTCAAACCCAAACTAGCAGCTCCAGCTGCTCTTGTGCAGGACAAGAAGGGTATCTTGCTGTCTCATGAGAAAGCTCAGAGCTGTGAAAACCTTCGTAGCTCCATTGCCTTGTTCGATAATAAAAAAGCTTTCATGTTAGACATAGGGGAAAGCATAGAAAACTTGTTGATGAAGTCGAAGCAGGAGTATGTCATCAAATCCAGCAGTACCATGAGCCTGCAGGAGTATGGCACCAACTCTAGGAAAGGCCACCTGTTCCCTGCCTCCAGGAAGAGTGGAATGGAGTTTACAGTGCTGTATAAAGACATGCACCAGATCAACCGGTCCAGGATCCATTTGGGCACAGTCTCCTCCTGCAGCGTGAGGGATATTGCATCTCAGTTTGAGAATGAAGCAAAGGACAGGATGGAGCACAGCCTTAGTCGAGAGGATTCAGAGCAGATCCCCAAACACACCGTTTCCTCCCGTATCAGTGCCTTTGAGCAGCTGATCCAGAGATCCCGATCAATGCCCTCGCTTGACTTTTCCACTGGACAAAACAAATTTACCACTTCTCTCCAGTCTAAAATTTGTCTGAGTTCTGCCTACTCTGCAGAGTTTCTTCTGGATTTGCCAAAAGCACACCAAGAAGAGAAGGATGCTGCCAGCTTGGCAGATAAATCCTCCCACTCCTGCAGCAATGTGGAGGACACGGCTTCGGATGTCAGTGATGCCATTCCTATGGACACACTTTCAGCTTGCACAGATGAGATAGATCTCTTCTCAAATGCATCCAATGACAGTGGCAGCAGCAGCAGCAACCTCAGTGGGCCTCAGAAGCATAAAATCAACAGATGCAAAGGCACATGCCCAGCTTCCTACACCAGGTTCACTACCATCCGAAGGCATGAGCAGCAGCAGGCCTCCAGGAACCCTGATTCCAAAGGGGATGTCTATGGGGACAGACACATGCTCCCCAGAAACGTCTATCTAATGAGCCCACTCCCCTTCCGATTGAAAAAGCCTTTCCAACACAAATCCTGCAGGACTCCACCCCCAGACTGCCTGGGAAGCCCAGCAGTGCCCAGCCCTGAGAACCCAGACGACCCCATACATCTGCAGGGGAGTGTAGGAGACAAGACTCACCACTCCCAGCACCAACTGTGCTCCAGAAGCAGGCCTCTAGCCCCCAGGCGCCTGTCTTCCTTTGACATTGTGGAGAGGCTTAGCTACTTCCCCACCATGGGATCTAGCCAAGATAGCTTCATGGGCCGGGCTGATACTCCTGACTCCTTAAACAATGGGAACCCTGTTCCATATGCCCTTTGTCACAGCCTGGACACAAACAACAACCCGCAAAGTGAACTTGGGACGTATCTAGGAGGTGGCTTTTTGTGTTCTTTACCAGTGTCCCTTCATCTGTCTTTTTCCTTTCCTTTCTCTTCCCCTTTTCTTCCACAACCCTTGCATTTTTGCTCCCCATCCCTCAACTCTGTTTTTTCCCCCCAGTGTGTGCAGTGTCCTTTGCGTGTATTGCTGAGCATCTTTGTTCAGGACTTGTTAACAGCTGCACTTCTGAGAAACAATTTCCACTGCCTTTCTAATCACATCGGGTTCAGTTTGGCTCTGAAGCAACTCCAGGGATGCAAGAATCTCCATATGAGATATTTTTAGTCCTCTATCATTTGCACACATGGGAATATAAAACAAACCCAGATGATTTGCTTTAAGGACCAGTTTCTCAAGGTCTAGTTGTGTGTGTGTGTGTGTGTGTGTGTGTGTGTGTGTGTGTGTGTGTGTATTAAACCTTCCACAGCAGTAAAATACCAAATCATACTTTGATAGCTGCAAATCTTCTTCACAAAGTCCTTCTATGTCTTTACTCTTTCCCTACTGTTATTTTCTCCCTGTTTTTCGATCTTTGTTCATAAGTACAGCCCAAAAGGGGAAAAAATGAAAATGGATAAATTATCAACATCTGATTGGCAATTTGGTCAATGGCAATTGAGAATCCTTACTGTCATAATGGAAAAAAAGTGTTTAAAAATACCTATTTTTTTTCCTTTCTGGTTATGCTAGATAAATGCTAGATAAAAAGTATTTTAACTTCCTTATGTTGTTTCGAAGTAGATTCAGAATCACCAAGGCATTTTGCACCAGTTGATTACATGGAAACTCCAGAAGAAATTATCCGCAGGCGGCATGATGATAAAGAGGTAATGCCCTCCTTTATGGCCTAATAACAGTTGTAGCAGTTCCACATGCAAGAAATATAGAGTTCAACACCTTGTGTGTCCATAGCTATGCATATTGGAACTAGTATGTTTTTTAATACTACCTCTGCCACTGATTTAATGTATAATGTGTGGTCTGGTTTAGCTTTTCTTTAAAATGAACCTAATAGTTCTTATCAATTGTATGAAATGATATGTGGGGGCTTTAAAGAATGTTAAAAGGTTGCAGATATATGTGAGATGTGGTACTACACCCCAGTACTCGCAGATAAAGATGAAATGGTTATTCTGTAAGTGAGTTAAGGTTTTATTGTTCTCCAAGCAAGCCACTTGAGTCAATGAGAACAGTATTTTTCTTGTGGAGGTCCTCAGGTTTTGAACAGCTTTAAATATCTTACATTTGCTATCAGAAAGTGTGAAGTTTCCCCTGAGTACGAATTAGAATTTTTTACAGTGTCTTAAGTTGTTGATGACAGAACGTAGCAGTTCTTTTCAAAATGGCTGGGCAACACTGGGACAAGCCAAAATAATAGGAAAGCCACACAGACTTTTCAGCACTGGCTGTATTCAAGCTCAGTTAAAGAACTTATGAAGTGATTGCTTTCCAGGAAGCTATTAATTTTCACTGCCTGGGGAAAATAAAAAAAAGTTATATTTTTAGTGTTAACTTTCTGAATTCAAATAATGTTTGTATGTTCTTTGATATATGGTAAAACCACTTCTTAATTCCTATGTGAAAAAAAATATTTGCTGTCTTCTCCCATGAAACAGTTAGTAATCTCTCCACTTCCAAAATTGAGCATGGAAACTCATGTAAGAGCAAAACTGAATTCACTAAGACCTGCTGGCTTCAAATGAGTTATCACACGGCTGAATTCTTTGGCTTACAGTTAGCCCTAAAAGGTGGAAGAATCTTTCTGCCCAGGACTTAAGAATGCACATTTCCATTACTGTGCCAGAGGCTTCAGAAATCCAAATTAATTCTTTGGAGTTTATTTACTTTATTTTACAAAGTGTATTACATGAGCCCAAAGGAAGTATGGGAGAACCTGATATCTGAAGGTGGTTAGGCACTCTCCCAAGCTCCTTGCAAAGCTCAGGGGAGTTTGGTGCCTCGGAACTTACCTGTAGGGCTGATTCACGTCTCTTGGAAGTCAATGAGAGAAACTCCTTGTTGGTTGAAGAGGATTTGGATCAGGCCTCTGCATTATCAGCAGTCTTCTTAGAAGCTCCCAGGACCTGGCCAAAACTTAGGAAAACTTGCTTTTGACTTCCATCAGCTTTGGATCAGACCCTCTGTATGAGCTGGATTTCAGTTATGCCATAATGGTGATGTACTTCGTGTGCTTGCAAAACAAAAGTGTTTTGTGTAGTTAGTAGATTCAGTATCTTGTGTTGAACTATAAAATCCCAGCTGTTTGCTGGGACCTCAGAAATTTTATTTGTCACATTTATGGCAGCTTTTGAATGCCCTTAACTAGATGATTTACTGCCCATTTTATGCGATTTTATGGCAGAAACTTTTAGAGGACCAGAGACGGCTCAAACGTGAGCAAGAAGAAGCTGATATTGCAGCTAGAAGGCACACGGGGGTTATTCCAACGCATCATCAGTTTATCACTAATGAGCGATTTGGGGACCTCCTAAATGTAGACGATACAGCAAAGAGGAAATCTGGGTCAGAGGTCTGTTTTAGTTGCCTCAGTCTGCTGCTTGACCCAAAGCAATATTTGCCTCTCACAATGTTGTGCTTTAGGCCAACATTAGCTCTTCAGAGAATGTCGTTTGTTATTTTTTTCCACCTTCCCCTTTCCCATTCTGGCTTCATTTAGATCTGCTTCAACTCTTGTGCCTGGTAAAGTAATTGATATCTCTATACCAAGCTGCATATGTTAAAGCATGCCTGCTGAGAATTGCTGGTGCACACCTGTGATGCATGCCTTTAAATATCAGCTACTTTTAGTCAATCAAAGGCATTCTACATCTTTTGCATCATATTGCTACATTGTCTTCTTGTCTATGCCTTACCCTTAGAAACTTCATGTCGTCTTGATCCTGGCTATGTGACTGTCTCATAGTTGTTTTTAGAAATAGATTTTTTTCTTCTGCTCTTGAAAGATGCTTAATGTCCTTTGGAAACAATTGGGAAAAAGTCTCAGCATGTTTCACCACGTATGACCTGGTCAGTGTTTCTCCAAGAGACAAAGGAGGAGGTTGATGGTTTTTCCATAAGCCCAAGGGCTGGATGCTAGTCCAGGTGTCCTGGCCAAATGCCGTGTCCTGCCTCAGGGATTGCTGCTGGGGCTCTTGACAGAGGCTCTGTTTCCCCAGAGGTGCTGCACTGTGGTGGTGGCTGAGGTGGTCACAATGTGGATGGAGTATGTTTGCCCTTTGTTTATGTAGTTTCAAATGCTCTGGTGCCACATGGATGTGACTACTTCTTATTTTATGCTCTATTACCAAAATGACTTTAAAATTGTCTAAATATTTTGTGGCCATTAGAAAATCAGCCAAATAAATCAAGCATTGAAGCCTAGGCATGCAGTAAATGCCCTATTTGGCTTTATAGCCACTAAAGATGTTTTTTTAGACACATGCTTAATTTATTCATATTTCCTCCTCACCTTTGTCTCTTTCCTACCAATTTATACGGAGTACTTGGGTCACATTGCAGAATTCAGCAGGGCCAGGTAATAATCAATAAGAACCATATCAAATAAAATCCTACTGTTTTTTTCCCATCTAGTGAATTCCACTTTTCCATTCACATGTCAAGGGAAATTTGGTCCTGGAGCCCCAGTAACTGTGGTTACTTGAGCAGCTTTCATTCAACAGGGTTTGTCACATTTAAAAGTTTACTGCTGTTAAATCCATTTCCTGTAGTGCTCTTAATTACTGTTACACCAGAAGCTGGCACTTTTTGCACTGGTGGGAGAGACCCATCTAGCGTATTTGGACTGTAGTATCAGTTGCACACAAGCTTGTAGCAGAATACCTGCATTCAATTTCCTCCCCAGACTAATGTTAGCTATAGAAGAGTTTGGGTGCTTTTTCTCTTAGAAGAGGATTGAAAACCTAACTATTTCTTTAATGTGTTGTTTTTTTTTATCTCTAGATGAGACCTGCTAGAGCCAAGTTTGACTTTAAAGCACAGACGCTAAAGTGAGTACAGTTTGTTACTACTGCCTTGAGTGTTCTTCCTCTGCCTCTTCCCCTAGGGTGCAGCAGTTATGAGTTGCCATGCGATTGCATTCATGTTTTGGGACTCCCTTTCCAGCAACTCAAAGCAAGGTGGCCATAGTAAGGTGGGGAAAAGTGGTATGAATCTTGCAGGTTGTAACCTGTAAAGAACCTTTAGGAAAAGTGCATCTGTATCCCATGTGATTTTTGGGGCAAACCCACCTTCTTTACTGGAACAAGTAAGCATTCTGCTTTGAGGATGGGTGGAGCCATGAGACCATGCTCTTGCTGATGATATTTCTCATGCCTTGTAAGCAGAATGGCTGGGTGAGACTTTTCTGTCGCTGCCTTTGCTGGAGACAGAATGGATTCCACTGTGTAATATCCCTGGGTCTGTTCCGATTTAGGAGCTGGAAGAACTGTGTTAGTAGCTTACTGTGTGAATCTGCCATACAGATTCTCAGAAGAACATAGATATGCAGAACAGCAGCACACTTTTCACTGTGCTAAGGATAGTCCAAAGTCAGCAAAGGATACCTAGCTTTAAGCATGTAGGTGAGCCCTTGACTCAGGATTTTCCTGATTCAGGACCTGTAAGGGTACAGAGTGGTCGCTACTCCCCTGGCATCTGTGGATACACCAGCAGATGGTTCTGGTGGCATCATTGTACCTCTGAGCCCTGTTGTGGTCCCTCAAGTGAATCACACAGCAGTACTCATTCTTTTTGGGGAACACTGCTGTGAAGAGCAGGCCTAGAAGGCCTTTCCTTATGCATAAGCCTGAAGAAGCAGTCATTTTAACATTGCTAGGGAGGGAAGAAAGAAGATCAGAATTCAGTGAAGGACCTGCTGTTTTTCTTCTGAGGTGCTAATGTCCAGGGAATATTTTTTGTGTGTTCTATAGGTGATGATTTGTAATGATTTACACAGCGTCTCCCCAGCACCTGTAATAAATCTGAGGCAGATGTAAGGTGTAACTGTTGTGCCCCTCAAGCATAACATACCAGGGTGCCAGACAAAAGTAAAGGAGAGATGGTGAAAATTGTGTTAGGAAAGGCTGGGTTGGTTGTTTTTCTGTGAGGGCCCAAGTAGTAGGTTTATGATCCCAGTACAAGCTGCCCACAGTGGGAGTTCCTCAGGCTGCAGACATTCATAATTTTAGCACTGAAGACTGTAGGTTGCAATCCCAGTTGTTAGCTCAGGTGAGGTCAGTGCTTGCACAACCACAGGCTGACCAAAAGTGTAATCATTGCAGGATCAATGTTGGCATGTGAGGGGGTTCATCTAATCAGCAAACTAGCTTCTATTAAAATCACGTGTCTCTTTGGAATGCACTTGTGACATGACCTGTTTCAAAACAGGAATTGAGCACTGCCCACAATATCCAACATGGAAAGCAGCCAGGGGCATCTTCTGTTTGAGCTTGGCCCTGTTGCTGCTGGAGAGTGAGTGTGTGGTTAGTAGGGTCCTCATAGGCCAGTTATTTTTGACAGGATGCCCAAAGAGAGTCCTGGCACATCGTGATATGAACAGGGTAATTCTCAACATGTAGCTTTTACTTTGGGTGGAGCATGATTTGCATCAACAGGGCTGATGCAGATCTTGATACCTAGGGATTTCTGGACAGAAAAAGAACCTGTTTGTTCTCCAGTGAAGTTCTGATGAGTGCTTGTGTTGTTAACAGGGAACTTCCTCTGCAAAAGGGAGATATTGTTTACATTTACAAGCAGATTGACCAGAACTGGTATGAAGGCGAACACCATGGCAGAGTTGGCATCTTCCCACGATCGTACATAGAGGTAGCTGCTTTTCTTGCAGGTGTTCTCTTTGACCACTCCCTTTCTGCCAGTGACCAGTTTATGGGCTTTTTGTATGTGACTCATTTGATTTGGTTTGTTCATTATAGCTGCTCCCACCAGCTGAGAAAGCTCAGCCCAAAAAGCCATCACCATTGCAAGTATTGGAATATGGAGATGCTATTGCTAAGTTCAACTTCAATGGGGATACCCAAGTGGAAATGTCCTTCAGAAAGGTAGGACTTTTGTTGTGCTAATGAACTGAATCCAGACAAATGCTGAAGATTTTTAACACTAGTAACTTGCAGTTTCCAAATGAAAGCTCCAATAAAATGAACTCCATATTCTGGAAGGATTCTTTCTCATCACCCGTAGTTTTACTCCGTGGTCATTATGTAACACATTGCAGTGAGAGTGTTGCTGGTAGACTGACTCAAGAAGTGCCAATTACTTCCTTAGGGCCAGCTGAGAAGATAGTTTGAGCACAAGTGCTGGAAGCCTGGCTCTGCAAGGCAAAGTAGGTATTTGGTAACATGTCTCCAGTCTGATCCTCTCCAGTGGAGATGCACAGAGTCACATGAGAATGGTGATACAGAAAAGAAGGAAACTTGGTTCACCTTCCTTCATACTACAAGCCAAATCATTGAGCACAGGCAAGCAAGGTTCTGTGGTACTGAAGAGACTGGATGGACCTGACTGCAGAGTGAAGGGTTAGGAATAGGTTGTGTAATGGCTGTTTAGAGCAAAGTCTGCCATTTTTAGATTAATTAGCAGCATTTCTTCATCTCAGCCAGTTTTCTGTTTTGATGCTCAGATTAGATCTTGTCTGTCTTCTCTTTTAATTATGCATGAAGGTGGGGCTTGCAGTTTATATTAAGGATCTGGAAGTCTCTTCATTTGTCAGCAAAACAGGAGTGAGCATAAGAGAGACCTAGTTTAAACTTCAGACCTGTGCATACTCCCTGTACACCTTGTACCCCTGAGAGTCTCGTGGTCAGCCTGAAACTGCTGTATTCCATTTTTTTTTTAACTGGCATTAGCAAGTAGGGTCTTGAAAATGTGACCATAACTGAGTGAGCATAACAGTCTGCAGGCAGCCAGGTCAGCACTAGAAGATCTGCATTTCTTCCTTTTCTGAACTGAAAAATATCACTCCCACCCAGAGGTTAGTGTTAGGACCAAATAACTGGGAAACAGGGGAGCCTGAGAGCCACCAATTGTTTTAAATCAGCTGCAGCAAGATTAAAAATGTAATTGGCTTTGGAATGATGAAATATGTTAAAGTCGGGACTACATTACTGTTCCTTCCCATAGGGTGAAAGGATCACGTTGATTCGACGAGTGGATGAGAACTGGTATGAAGGAAAAATCTCTGGCACCAATCGCCAAGGCATCTTCCCTGTCACTTACATAGAGGTGCTCAAACGGCCAGTGGTCAAGAATGCCATCGACTATCCTGACCCACCAATGTCCCTCTCCCCTAACCGCAGCATGACAGCTTCACCACAGGTATTTGGACTAGATGCAGCCAGTTACAGCACCTTGCAGAACAGAGGGGCATTGCCATTGCTGTGCAAGAAGCAATAGCCAAAAAAAGCTGTAGCTAAGACTAGTTTCTGTGCAGTAAAAGCCATCTGTGCCCTGCAGTATGCTGCAACTGCAGGAAAAGGTGATGTTTCATTTACCAGAAAGGTTAATGAATGGGACATTTGGGGATTTGGAGACTCAGTTTTTCATCTCTGATGCGTGGCTTGAATTCAGGCCAGGCTGAAAGGGCTACAGTTCACAGCCATCTGAATAAACTTCACTGCCAGAGATGGAATGAATTGGCGATCCACCTCCTCCTAAATGTATGTTTACTCTTCACAGACCTCGGCTGTGATGAGTGAATTTTTTATTGTAACTATTAAAAGGGTGTCACAGACTGTTGTAACAGTTATTATGTTGATCTCAGTGAGCTTGAATAAAGCTGTATACTTACTCCTAAGCATCTTAGCTCATGACCAAGGCGTTGGGAGACAGGGTCAGGAGAGTGGCCTGTATTATTTGAAATTGGCACTAAATTAGCTTAGGTTTTGAGAGCAGGGCCATCTGGGATCTTCCATGAATACTAAATTCACTATAAACCATACTGCAGTTCAAACCAGAAATCAAAATGGCAGCAGGTAATTGTATGGGGATCCCAGAATGTTTGCCGTGGGAAAACGTGTCAGGGAGGCAGTGAGTCTCTGAATCCCTTTGTTTTGCTCCCATCCTGCAAATACTCATGCTTGAAGGTCAGCATACATGTTTGGGTCACAGACATGAGGTTCTGGTGCATCCCCCTCTTACCCACAGGACTGAAGCAAGGTCATTCTGAAGTCAAGACTGCAAGGAACAAAAATGGAGAATTGGGATCTGGGAGGAAGGAATATATGGTACAGGACGGATGGGAAAGGCTGCCATGGCTCATGCCTGGTGTCCGTCTGGATCTTCCCTAAGAGGAGTGTTGCTTGTTTGGGGGTCCCTGTCAAAGCAGACCTCAGCTAAGCTTTTCTGTTTGAGCTTGGCAGTCTCTCCATAGCTGTGGCTCTCTGCAAACTTCTCCCTTTGATGGAAGGGATTGTATCCACCCTTTTTTGGTTTCCTTTGCTATTCTTCTGATTCCTCCTCTAGTAAATCAATTTTCTCCCTTTTTTGCCTAACTTGGCAGAGGACTGAGAAACGCTCTGATCAGTGCTAATGTAGCTGATCTCACTGACATCACTGGTGGTAATAGCTAAGGGCAGAACTCAGTAGTGTGTTCTGCCTTTATAAACATAGGACCTAGTTTAATTGCCTAAAGACCAAGTACCCACAGCTGGCTTTTTTGATCCCTTTCTCTTCCACAGCTTCAGCAATGCAAGTTTCTTGAGGAGCAGGCATTGCTCATGCTAGAGTTGAATAAAGTCATAATTCATTGCAGCAGTGAATTCTGACTGGATCCACAGCGTGGGTTGCTGCGGCCCCAGCTATTACTGCCAGGCCAGTCAAATGCCACATGCTGCCATCATGGATGGTGGCTTCAGTTGCTCTCTGAGGGACTTAGGGCATATGGTATGAAGTCTAAGGTCTTCTACAAGATGTTTAGTGTCTGGGATCCTAGCAAAGGCTAGAGAATGGTATTAGCAGCACAGATACAGACTGACTCCGTGGTCAGAGTACCTATGGACAGCACGTTCTCCAACACAGTGCACCCGTCTATGGAGAACTTGTGCACCATGCTTGGTCACAGATCTGCTCCTCTCTACACTCTCTCTCCTTTTACTTTTGCTCAGTTGTTTTGTATTTTCCTTTATTATTTTTTTGTTCATTTCTTTCTTTTTCTCTCCCGGTTTTGTCTCCTTCAAGTCTCCCAGCTCTGAGCTGCTCCATACACCAACTCCTCCGCCTTTGCCTTTCGCACGCCGCGCCTTATCTCCAGAGGTGCAGGCAGTCACATCTGAGTGGATTGCTCTGACCGTGGGAGTGTCTCCTAGCACCACTCCTGCCATAACTCCTCCATTGCCTTCTCCGCCTGAAGCCTCCCTCTCTCACACTGACTATCTCTCGCCTTCTGCTGCAGCCAGCCCTTCCCCCTCGGTCAGCCTCCACCATTCCCATCTCCCTGGCTCCTCGACTCCCAGGTCCATTAAATCCCCATTGCCCTCTTACTCATCCAGACCTCAGTCCTCCACTCGCAGTTTCTATCAGGCCACTCCACAAAGCGAAGAAAAGTTTGTTGGCTCCCCTTCTCCCAGCATCAGCTACTCTAACTCCCCTCACTGGGCAGTGGAGAGCCCTGAAAGCATCCTCGCAGAGCAGCGTGACACCACTGGCAGCCAAGCCTGGCTCCAAAAGACTAGAGAGGGCAGCAGCAACCCCGAGCAGGGTGCTCATGCTGTTCCCAAGATCTCTGTCGAGCGCTGCCTGAAACCATCCCAACTAGACATGCGTGTGAGCCCAGAAAAGAGACGTGTGGGTTCCTCTGAGGACAACCAGTTGTGTCAGGAGCTAATGGCTATTGTGCAGGGAGGTAAAACGGAGAAAAGAGGCGTGAGGAAAGGTGATCTGGGAAAGTTTCAAAGCGGGGAAAAGAAGGTACTTCTCCTGCATGTGTGTGTGCTGCTCTGAATTCCTGATTTTAACTGGTGTGTTGAGGTTTGTGCTGCTCTGCTGGCCAGGCAGAGCCAGTGGCTGCCACATGTCATTTTGATGAGCCTGTGACCTTCTTCCAGGGGTTACCAGTGGCATTCACTGAGTAGCAGATCAAAAAATTTTACAAGAGGGCTCATGAGCAGCATAGTGGAAATTATTTTAGAATAAATAACAACACAGGACTAATTCAATTGGTCGTGTCTAATGAAGTGATTGTTCCAGACAGTGGCTATTACCAGATGTGTCAGATGAAAAGTATCACACAGGCCTTATGCCCATATACCTCACTGTGTAGAATACAGAATCACAGAATGTTAGGGATTGGAAGGGACCTCAAAAGATCATCTAGTCCAACCCCCTGCTGGAGCAGGAACACCTAGATCAGCTCACACATGATCATGTCCAGGTGGGTTTTGAATGTCTCCAGAGAAAGAGACTCCACAACCTCTCTGGGCAGCCTGTTCCAGAGTTCTGTTACCCTCACTGTGAAGAATAATACAGGCAATCACTTGCTATTCAGAATTTTCCAGTGTGCAATGGATCATCTTTGGTGTTAAGATTCATTTGTTCCATTCAGCCAAGGACTGAAAAGCCTTGTAAACATCAGCCTGGCTGCTAGAATCACAGAAGCTATCCCCTATTGATCCTGGAGCCTGTGGTTTAGTGAACCTTAGTCTGGGATGTGCATGACTAAGTCAGGGAGGCTTGATTGTGATCTATGTGTTCAGTGGAATTTTTACAACCTTTGCATTTCCAAAATGATGTGAAAGGGCCTAGCCACAAATGACAATTAGACCTAGCAATATCTTTTCCTAAGAGTTTTTAGTTACAGGTAGCTGTATCTTACAATGAGAAGGAACATAGGGGAAGTCTCCAGTAGCTTCCACAATGTATCTTCTGCCCCCAGTTTTGGTATAGGAGATCTGCCTTACTTTGCAGCTCTCGGTTGATTTGGGGTCCACTGTGGGCTACAGCCAGCCAAAATACATTCCAGCACCTCCATGCTACTTTTGGAGAGCTCAAAATCATAGCATTCTAAATACTGCCTTGGATGTACTGCAATAGCCTCCATGACAATACCCCATCTAGCCAATGTTAAATAATGAGGAACTAGGGTTTCTAAGATGACACATTTCACACTAGGAAATCTTATGACAAATTGTTTGATTTCTGCTTGAATCATAACCAGAAGTGTGTTGAGACTTTGCTGTTTACTGTCTGGGTATATTATTAGTAGCAGTTTTACAGGCATAACCTGCATGTTTAAAACAGAATGAGGTGGTCAGCTCAGACAAAGCAACTGGAAACTGCACTTGCCCTTGCATGGAGTTACGTTTGCTGTGTGTCTATCAAATTTACTGGATGGTAGATGCTCTTATCATTAGCAGTGATTGTGATAAGAGAGTGCGTGCCAAGCTGACCAACTTTTCTTTTCTTCAAAAGACTGCAGACTCAAAAGCATTCTCTTCATCTGCTCCTCTCTCTTCCTCTGCCCTCTCTTCCTCTACTGTCACAACACAGCCACCTCCCAGACTCACATGCAGAGTCAATAAGTCACAGGTAATCATCTTTGCTGACTACTCTTCCATTACTTAGAGTTGTTGCCATGCCATGCCATTGTTTTGCCATATGCTTGCTTAGCCATTCATTGATTCCACAGGTGAGGTATTTTCTTTCTACCATTTAATTCAGGTTTTTTTTTTTTTAAAAAAAAAACATTTAGAATTACTTCCAGGCTGTGCAGAAGGGCACGTATGGGCAAAATCTTCAGCTGGTGCAAATCCACATAGCTCAAGTCTGGGTTTCTGTCAGTTTGTACCAGCTGAAGATCTGATTTTCTACTCCTCCAAAGAATTAACCCAGGATTTACTTAGTTCTGATCTGGAGTTCACAGAATCTGGAGTTCCTACAGCTTGACTGCATTATAAGGCAGCATCACTGGCCTTGTTAGCAGGAATAGTGTATCGTGAGATACTTTGGTTCAGGTTTTGTTTAACCACCTGAGATCAGAATGCAGGGTTTGAGTGTCTCAGAGCCGGGGGTAAGGCATACACAGCTTGGTATCTGCAATGTCAGGGTTCTGTTCCAGCCATCTCAGGTAGGATTCAGAGGTTCTCACCTCTATTACTCAGAGCTATAAACATCTTTAAAGAGGGATGCGGTAGGTTCTGTGCAGCATAATGAACTCGGCCTCAGCACTGTGTGGCTGGGATGTCCAGCGTCTGGGAATGAGCAGCGCTCGCAGGTGGTGTCTCGTCAGTCCTTCCAGGCAGCTTCCACAAGATGGCAATATTTGAAACAGAAAGCTCACCGTTAGAAAAAGTAGTCTGAGTTTGTAGTGCCGGGTACTGGGGAAGCAGTCTTTGACTTGATCAGTGGACCAGGCAGGCTGCTCATGCAGGGTGAGTGTGGGAAGTAGTTACCAATGTTACTTGTTTTCTTGATCAGTTTATGAGAGTGAGATACAGCCTTAACCCTGAAGTTTATGTGATTCAAGAGAGCAGGAGCAAAGAGCCACATTTAGGGGAAGATGTTTCACCCAAGTGCTGACTAGCATGCAGTTCTATTTTGGGTGTTGCACCTGGTTGTAATAGGACCCTGTGGACTTTCTTTGGAGTCAAAGTCAAGCCAAAATTTATATTTTATATGCTTTGACAATCAGAGCATTGTCAGTGTCAAGTTAAAACTGTGTGTGACATTATCGGTAGTCTTGACCTCCTTTCCAGCTCTGGGTCTACAGTTGTTTAGGGAGCAGGAGTGGTATTTATATGTGCAAATGGCTTCTCATTATCTGCATGACCCATACAGAGGCTGATGGCTTCAGCAGACCTGCAGGTAATAGAAGCCTTTTCAAAAACCTGTCATCTTTTCATTGATTTTAATCAAATGAGAAAAGCACTTGGTAGATATGGAAATGAGACATTACATTTGGCTTTTGTTTCCATTACTGCCCATCCCTGGTGTTTGAGGTATTTTACCATTTTGAATTTTAGTTTTCTTTCTCATTATAGAGAACCTCCTCAGTTAAGAAATTCTGACCCAGGGTTGTTTGCAGGTTTAAGACCCCTGTGGTACAGGGCTGGGGTAAAGACTGTGTTCTTGCCTGTTCCATTAAGTAGTAACATAAAGTGCAATGGCTCTTTTAGCTATTCTGAAGTTATTCCCTTTTGTTTAGTTTCACTGTCCAAACTAAAAAGTAAAAAGAACAATCCCACAGCATGTGAAAGATATTTCAAGTATAACTTACAGATAATTTATTTCAATATTCCAGTAAAACATGATATTAAACAGTAATGTAATCTATCAAATTAATTTATTTCAGGGAACCCTCGGGAATTTTCTGGTTTAATTGCTGTTGTACTCTGAGGTCCTGTTAGCACAGTGTGACAGTCAGCAGTAGTGTTAGTGAGTGTGTGAGCAGTGCAGCAGCTTCAGCCTTGGGCCAGACTGTGGCCGTGAGGTGGGGAAGGCAGAAGTGGCTGGACAAGGGTCCCTCCATTGCCCGGCAGTGTGAGCAATGTCAGTGAGGGGCTTCCTGCTCCTCTCCACTTGTACAAAACCACTTGAGCAGAGTGGTGAGTAATTTTACCCACTTTGTGCTGGTAGAGAGGAGATCATATGAGAAGGATGCTCAAGACCCTGTGTTCCCCAGCACAGACCAGATAGGCTTGCTTAGCATGTTCATGACTTAGCACCATCTCCAAGGTAAGCTTTTATACCACACGGTGGTTTTCTGCTGCTCCACAGCTTCAGCACAGTGGCGTTTCTGCCCAGCATGTTTATTGTCCAGCCAGAGCTGCACAGCCTGCAGCAGGCGTTGGTACCTGCTCCCTGTGGGAGATGCATTTTTCTGCTGTAGACACAGCCTCCAGCTTCTGATCCAGGGGCCGAGGAGACTTTTCATTGACTTTGACAGCCTTTGGGTCAGGCTGCTCTGCACTGCAGCCTTTTCAGTGTCCTTTGTGAGAGCTCTTTGGCCAGCTTTCCCCTTGCTTCCACCAGAGCTGGGGCTTTGTGTGTGCAGAGGTTTTCCTTTTTTCTGTCAGCTGCGCTGGGTAGTCCTCCCTGCTCATGATTCTCCGTTCACATGTGGGGAGCATTACTGCTGATGTGTGCCATTCTCTGAAGGGACACCAGTTATTCTGTCTGTCTTGTCTGTCTGCTAGTCTGTCCTGCTTAGCTTTCTCTTTGCTTATATGGTCCTTTAACTCCCACCAGAAAGGTGTGGAAGACCCATAACCAAGAGCTGCAATGGACAGACACACTGATGACATTTGAGTTCACTAAGAGCTCTAGCGCTATCGAGTAGCCCCAGCATCTTTCTTTCTAACATTTAAAACCTGCATTAGGACTTTCCTAGGCAATTAATGTAGAACCTTTTCCTGGTATTCTTACAAACCTGTAGTACTCTTTAGATCCATCCTTGAAATCCATATGAGGTGGAAACAGTGGCCAGCTGTGCTTTAGGACTGACTGTACCGTATATTTGTACAGTCTCTAGACATGGAGACATAGACATTTAAGCATCTGTTTAAGTTTATGCACTTAGTCTTAACAAGGCACGTAGTGTGAGTGAGGGGGTTAGAGCTGAGTTGTCCTCATGGGTTGTGAATACTTGGTCATTTTCAGGGCACTCAGTTTACCTCCAGCAGCAGCAGGGCTGGCTCAGTGTTTTGGGGGAACCTCTGTGTTTTATACTTCGGAGCTGTGCCCCACACTCACTGATTTCTCGGCCACCTCTGGCACCTGAAGCCACCGCTGTAGGTCACATATGGGCTTTCTGCACCCATGTCTGAAGAGCATTTGGATGTGTAACACCTTATTCTCTTCTCTCCCTGCAAGAATAATGTAAGGGTTTTTTTTTAAAGAAAAGGGCATCTAGGCCATGCTGTCAAGGTCACTTGTTTGAAGCAGTGGGGTGGTACATTTACAGCCTAAAATTATAGGATCTGATCTGATCAGTTTTTCATCCCACTTGGCTAATGCTGCATAGTTGCTGACTTCAGGGTGTTTCATCACCTCACTGTAGGGCTCTGCTTGTAGCCCTGGGGGTTCGTGTGGAGACACCCACTGCTTTGGTAGGAGCAGCCTGTGTCTCTGGAGCAGAGGCCAGCAGGGATTCAAGTAGTTGTGCATTTTGTCAGGACTGGGGGCTATTAGGAAGGTAGGGGGCTGCTTGGCCCCTGCCCAGCTGCTTCATGGAAGTCCCTGTGATGATCCTGTCAGGAAAGGGAATGTGGTCAAGTTTCTGATGCTGGTAGGCTGTACCTCCTGGTATTACACATACAAGCCTGCACCGTGGAGCATTCAGAGATAGTGTCAATTTTTTAGCTTTCAAATAACTAATTTAATTTGTAGTTATTAATGCGTTTTGGAGGAAAAGCTGGTCAGTGAGGTCACAGTCAATGAGAGATGAACCACGTGGTCTTAGGAGCTCATGGAGCAATTCCAGCAGTCAATTTATTAGTATGGAGCAAAGAGGCACTTTCTTGAATTAAAAAAAATAAATCATTCTTGCAGCTGCCTCTCACCTCAGCCTGGAAATTGGTTTTCCTAGCTTCTTGACCACTTGAGTTAGCTCTGATCTCATCACATTTGATGCAGTATATCCAGTTGGTCTGCACAGTATTAATATTAAATTTCTAAGTATTCCATTTGCCTTTCAGGGCTAATGATAGACAGGCAGGAATGACTTCCAGAAACCCTGTGATGATTTCAGGCTCCACTGTAAATGCTTTGAATGTGAATTCCACTGCAATTAACCTATCCAACTTACATATAATTTTCTCTCTATAGAAATATACATGGTAACAGAGCATCATTTCTTAGGGAAGTGATCCCAGATTCCAGTCCCAGACAGTACAGCTTGACTACAAAGGAGTTGCTATGGGGTTGGGTTGGCCTAGAGTGGGTCACAGTCCTTGAGAAAAGAGACAGTTTGCTTTAATACAATGATGGGCATAGCTCCAGAGGTCCAAGATGTGGTTCAGAGAAGCTTTGAGAACAGGAATTAGACAGGAATGAGCTCATCACCCTGCACTTTTCCAAACTCTTTGAGTATGCTTCAGCTGAAGGTGTCACAAACCTCTTTATCTACTGCTTCTGCTCTGTCTCGGGATGCCATGAGAAAGCAAGCCTTTTTACTGAAGGGCATTGTTGAAGTGAATAAAGAGGAGGGAAAGCATAAAAATTGAGGCCTTTGGAATTTGGGTTGAAAACTGTGTTGAATGATCACAGAGGATGGCAATGCTCTATCTCATCCAGTCCACTCTGCCAAGCAGTCCTGCAGGTAATACAAATAACCCTACACTAGCTCAGACATTCCATTTGCTCACAGCATGCCCCTTGCTTCCAGTAGGTGCTTGAATATGCATAAAGAGTGTAAAACCAGGCTCTGGATGCCTGAGCGACTTTCTCAGTGACCTTCCCTTTCCACATAAAACCTCCAGCCCCAAACACTGATTTTCCTAGCTGTGCCCTGGGACATGTGAAACCCCATGAAGAGGTGTGACTGGGGAGAGAGGCAAGACAGAGTCCAGAAGGTTCACAGGTGATGGTGTCTGGAGTTTGGCTTTCCAGTCAGGGCCTTCTCGAACCTGAAGCTCTGCCTTGTTGTGGGAATTGACAGAGTGGCTCAGATCCTCGCTTGGTACCAGCTAGAGTGATTTTGATGCGGCTACACTGCATTGTGCCTTCTGAGGACATGAGCTGGTCTTTTTTAAGAAGCAAGCAAGTTAGTTTTCTCTCCTGTGTCAAAGTCATTGAGGACTTTTCTAAAAACAGCAGCAGATTCCTCTCAGCATGCTTTTGGCCTTTCAAGTTTGATGCTCTCGAGTATGTGCTTCTGTCCTTGGTTCCCCTCCCAGGAATGTAGTATGACACTATCTACCATTTCTGGTTGTAGCGGTGTCCATAACCTTCCGCTCCGATTCCATGCTCTGAGCTTCTGTTTTGCTGTCAGCTTTCTCTTTGCAGCATTCTGTGTGCTGCAGTGCAGTTGCATTACTGTAGCCTTAATGTCTCTTGTGTAAATGGAAGACCTTGTTGTCCAAGAAGTGTGGTGCTGGGGTGGGGAGGGGAAGAGATGTTAATTTTCTTTTGTCGTCTGCACTCCATTAATTTTTTTTTTTAATTCTGACCGATATAACATCTGCTAAAATGTCTTCCTTATCATTTGCTTGGTGATCACACAGCCTTCCCACCATTCATTGAGAGCTGGACCAGATCTCACAGAGTCTGAAAAGAGCTATGTGGTAAGGCCACTGTTTAAATCAGATGTGTAGTCCTAGACTCTCTTCACCCAGACAGTAGAGATAAAATGCCAACACCATTTTTAGCGGCAAAGTAGGTACATACTTATCTATTTGCGTATATTGTTTTGTTTGCAACAGAAAAAGGGAATTTAGCACTTTGAAAAACATTCATAGCCAATAAGAAGTTGGGCTAATTGTGCTGCCAGTGCCTGGGTATAAGTTAAATGAAGCAAAATGCATGAATGGAGCATCCCGCCTTGCATTCTTGAACTGACTTCATAGTATTTGTAATGGTGCCACTGCATAACTAATTGCAACCTCTTATGCTGCTGCTTTTTAAAATATATGTATATGTATTTGTTACAAATCTTTAAACTAAATGCCAAATTCTTCTGTATCTTGCCTGTTTTTCCATGCTTACACCTGGATCCCTTCTGCACTCCACTACCTGGATATTTACCTGGATCTACAACTCTTTTTTTTTTATTTTTTTTTTTACTGGACTTATGTGCTGCATCTGGAATGTCCCATCTCTTCTTGTCTATATTTTCCCCTCCCTCCCCCCTGTTGACTGTTCTTTGGGTGTTCTTGGATGTCAATGCTGCCTACCACGCAGGAAGCTGTTTGCAATGAGATCATAAACATTGCAGAAAAGTCTGTTCATTACTGCAGTGCTATTTCTCAGCCTCTTGACTCTCGCCACAAGGTGACCTCTAATGACCATAAACCATCTCTCGTCATTTCTCAGCAACCTCAAGCACAGCAGCAAGGACCCAGCCCTGACAGAAGTCAAACACCACGAGACATGTAAGTCCTTTTAACTCCCATCTCTTCCAGGGGCCTCATCTCTGACTGGTGGTGAAGATGGGGAGGTGTGAAAGCTTTGGTGTTTTAGGAGTTTAATTAGAATTATGGGAAAGTGTCAGGTTTTCTTTAAAAAACAAAAATGGCCACAACGCCGTCATAATGGGTAGTTTAAAACTGGGACCTTTGTGTCCGGGTAGCACCTGAAGCAATGACCTCATGATCCAGGACTGGGTCTCCTTTGGGCACTTGATTCATACTGGTTATGGAGACTATCTAAATGTCCTTGTATCCTGAAGCTGGAGACAAACTGATATCCACCAGCTATGTCTGGCTCATGTGGCATGAATCATGCCTGTTCTTACCTTCTTAGTACAGTGAGCTGAGTCCCAACACCCATGCCACTTGGTGCGTTTTTGGCCAGTTCTGCAGATGAATTGGTGGCTGAATGATCTGAAAGACAAAGACTGAGATTTTCAAAGCTGTTTGGTGGGTTAAAACATGGAGCTGTCATTAAGCTTGGTGGGGTCTTTCATTGATGGTTATGGTTTTGAGACTAATAGCCCGCACTGTGTGCAGGGGACTGAAGTTCATTGGCAGTTGGCTCCTGAAAAGGAGTCTTTGCTTTCCCCCAATGCTTTAAACAGAATGGAAAGTCTCACATCAGCTCTGTTTTCATTCCCCTCAGCCAGGGGATCCAGGCCTTCCCGAATTTGCCCAGGGATTGTTTCCACTCCATAAAGTTTCTTTCTGAAAAATACAGAGTGCCTCTGGTGCAAGTGGTATCTCAGGGCAGGATTCAACCTTTGATTTTGTGTGCACCATTCCTCATCAGCCATGATTTATACAGCAACTTTAGTGCAGTAGAGTAGGCAATATCTTTTTCTCAAGTTCTTCACACTGCCATTTAGTTATCCCTTGCCTGGGCAAGGGAACAGATGTCTCATTTAGCCCAGGACTGAGTGTATCCAGGATTTGGTTTGCATTCAACAGGGAGTCTGCACTTGTACACTCTCTAGGTGCTGCTCATTAGGAAGAATCCAGTTGTCACAGTCTATGGAGACAAGCACATAGCAAAAGGGAAACAGAAGCTCTCCACATATCCCACACAGTGCAGGCGTGATGCTTTTTACAGCCATGGCCTTGTGACAACAGCCAATTTAATGCAGTTGGCTTCCACCTCTCAAATGGAAAATATGGGTCCAGACTGCATTGAACAAAATATAATAGGACTCAGAAAGGGGCAGGGGGGCAGCTCCTAATGAAAGGATTCCAGGGAAATCCAATGGCTAACGTGTGGTATCTTTCTGGTTTTAGGGTTAGCTACCAAGCCCTCTACAGCTACACTCCTCAGAACGATGATGAGCTGGAACTGAGGGACGGTGACATTGTCGATGTCATGGAGAAATGTGACGATGGCTGGTTTGTGGGTGAGTGTGACACATGCCTGTCAGCAAAGCTTTTTGAGATGCAGATGAGCACTTTGGCAGAGCATCTGGAAGCTGCTTTCATATGCCGGGTAAAAACAGTAAAAAACATCAACTCAACTTTTTTCACAATTTCCCACCAAGAACATTAAAATTGGGGTGCAGGGTCGTGGAGCTTTGCTTTCCTTGCTAGCTCTCTAGTGTTTCCTTTTTTCTGCTCTTAATTTCTTTGTTCTCCTCTTCCTCCTGATCCTTCTTGCTCACACAGATGGCAGAGCAACAGAGGAAACTAAGGAAAACAGGATTTCTGTAGCTTTTCCAAAGCTGGTGGAGCCCTGGCAAGTTACAGAAAGTGACAAGTAGGGGATAAAGGGAACACACAGATGGGAGTTGCAGTCCCTGAAAATTCAGCCTCATCTGTATCTGTGTGTTTAGCAAAATCTAGCCCTTTACCTTCAAAGAATGCAAGTCTGGACAGTGTTCTCCATCTGAACACTGCAAATCTAGGCTTGCTATCTCTTCTTAAGGGAGATTAGCTCATTTACACTGATAGGAGTTTGGCTCCTAGCCTACAGGCCCAGGAGCTTTCACTGGCACCTTAGTAATTGTTAAAAGGAAAGACCAAAGATGACTAGTAGCAGAACTAGTTCTGATCTCATCTATGCCAAAAGGCTCTTTGTCCGGGACTCCTATTTAGTTTCAGAAAGCACTGCCTGCAGCCAGAAGAGGCTGCCACCTCTACCTTTTTAAACCCCTCAGCTTTCCTTGCATGGTTTCAACTTACTCTGGCTTCCTTATGTTTTATTTTGCAACAGGTACGTCCAGGAGAACAAGGCAATTTGGCACCTTCCCAGGCAACTACGTGAAGCTTCTGTACCTGTAAAATAACAGTGATCCCACCACGACAAATGATGGGGTTGTTTTCCAGATGGTGTTTTTAAGCAGCGAAGTAAAAAGACAATTTATGAATGTAATAGACAAGAGTCAAGACATGTTAGGAGGATGTGGTTATGTGGTACAGTATTGAGTTGAATGTGTAGCCCTGTTTCCATGGATTCAGGGTGTGATTTGTTTGCTGAAGAAGAGACAGTTTCTAGTTTACAGTGCTGCCTTTGTGTATTCCTCTCCCCTCCCCAGCAAGAGTTCTGCTGATAATCTTAATTTGTATGGAGTACTTACCTCTGAGGAGGCTTCAGGGAAGCACGTGGTATAGGTTTCGTTTGTGTGTTGAGATATGATAGTGCTTTGGGGCAGTGCACAGCCTTGCAGCTGCTCCCTTTCACTGGCAAGGGTCGGGGAGGCCAGGCTTTCTGCCCAGGTCCTGCCTCGCTGAAGACTCACTTTGCTCTGCCTTCCACTTCCATAGAAAACCCTTCCTTCATGTCATGCACCTTAAGACCCAGCACAGGCAGAGGACAGCTGATACGGTGAAACTGCAGAGCTCTGTGTGCAAAAGGAGTTTGGGGCTGGTGGTCTAATCCAGAGAGGTCAGCCAAAACAAAATGCAAACGTGCAAAAATCCCAAACCCTTTAATAACATGTTACCTATCTCTGCAGGGTTTTTTTCTTTTGTGCAGGGTGTGTGTGTGTGTGTTGTGTGCATCAAGACAAACTGAGTCCTGTTTTTTAAAGAGAAATCAGCGTGGCTTTGACATTTATCTGCACAAAGAATAGAACCAATAAACAGAACATCCATGAGAGCAAATCCTGTTTGAGTCCTACAGCCGTTCCCTTTCTCTGCTCCTCCTGCCGTGTTGCTGGCCCTAAAGGATTGCATATTTTTTGAATCATACACTTTGGGATGAAGACTTTGCTTCCTTCCTGGCATTAAATCTTAGAGGCTCTGATAAATCTGAGCAACATATCACTGAGGGTGCCTTTTTTGGTTTGTTTGTTTTTTTTTTACAGTGTTGATGTTAGGTCTCAAATAAATACATGCATTTTGGCTGCCTCTTGGTCAAACGAAAAAGTCTAATCAATTTGGAAAGCTGTTCCCTGCAGTTATTACCAGTTACATAGATTTGTATTTCCTTGAGGAAAAAAACCACATGGCTTGCCTGTCTGCTTGCCTGTAAATCCACTATGAATACTCTTTTGATAGACATTTTGTTATTAAGAAAAAGCATAAACAAAACCGGTTCTATCAGACTCTGCTTCCTACAGTTACCATACAAATAGCAAAGGGTTAGATTGCTATTTTGTCATAAGCCGTATTTAATAATATAAAATGCCTATTTTTATGCTGATGCTTTTATACAGATTTATTAAGAGTAACTACAACTAACTGTTAGCACGACTTGCAATGTTTTGATAAACTAGCCATGCTCCCAGGTTTGAAATCAAGAAGGCTTGTCTTCTGCCTAGCTCAGTGGAAGAGAAGACTCAGTGTCTCAGAAGTTTGACTGTAAATATGTATATTTAACTTTGTACAGACAATGTACTTTCCTTGTATAGAAAAATAATTTAAACACATTGAGTGAAGGGAGGGGAAAAAAAGGCAGTTGTGAAAGGTTGGGATTTTTTTCCACTTTTATTTAAATGATGGAATTCCACGTATGTTCACATAAAGAGTTTTAGCACAAAATATTCATTTTGAAAGGGTTTCAGATATGACACAAAGCACCGTTTCTTTTCTGCAGGAGATACGTTTAACCCTGCATCTTATTTATGGGTTTGTCTTTCTGCTTTGGGGTTTGCCCTCCGGTTATTTGCAACAACATTTAGGCCTCTTGCTATGATTGGGTAACACCAAATTAATCTATTCATGATGATATTGACTGTATATAACATACTCATTTCAAGGTTTAATTTTTGTTCTTTCTCTTTGCCATTTTAAGTTGCACACACACACATACACAGACACACACACACAAACCACAACTTTTGTGTTGATTTTTTGTTTCTTATTGCAGTGGATTACTATTGGACAATTAATAAATGGAACTATTGAATTACTATTCTGTTCCTTGTACAAATTATTAAATAAAGTCTATTCCCGCTCTTCCTGTAGCAATGCACTTTTCTCCTAGTGCCCCTCTGTGGCTGTCTTTGGCTGCATCCATACTGAGCAGTAGGTGTCTGCCATGGGCTTCCAGAGTGTCCTGTACCTGTGCCTCCACCTCATGACTTGACCTGGACTCACTGGTTCTCTCTCCAGAGCCATACACAGGCCCTGACTTTATCTTGAAGAAATCAAGGTGTAAAAGCAGAGGAAAAAGCTGGTTTACACCCAGGTCTTGCAGTAACATGGGGTCAGATTTTAGGGAATCAAACTATAAACAAGCCAATCCTAAACCCAAACTAACAGGGCAGCAAAAGCCTCAAGCCTATTTTAGATGTCATTAGAAAGCACACAGACAAGAGCCCATTTTGCTGTTTCACAGGTTACCTTACATAAAAAGCAAAAGGGCAGCTTGGCCATGGCCTTGCTGCAGTCACTAGCATTGCTAGCCTATGTTTTACAGCACCACAGCCGGGGAGAGAGAAACCCATCTACAGCTATTGAACCTTGATAGT
Organism: Podargus strigoides; assembly: GCA_028020825.1. NCBI lineage: Eukaryota > Metazoa > Chordata > Aves > Caprimulgiformes > Podargidae > Podargus > Podargus strigoides. Next base: position 21,430,567 of record CM051626.1, on the reverse strand, counting down.
TGCTGATGACATTCCCTAGCCTCGTATACTTGCTAAGGAACAAGCCAGAGATGCTGCAGAAGCTGAGTGTGCAGAGAGGGGAAGAGGACCCAACAGCGTGTCCTAGCCCTCCAGAAGTCTCCCACAGGTGGGAGAAAAGGAGCTCTTGGTACCTTTTTCTTCACTGCCAGGAGGTGTGTAATGTTGTGGTGGAAGAACTACTGCTCTTTGATAGAGATGAGATTAATAGTCCAGACACACGTACCTTGGAAGGAAATAACCCGTGAAACAACAAGTTAATGCAGGAGAAGGGAGGAAGCCAAGAAAGAGGACTGCAGAGGCAAGGGAGTGCCTTGCGATGGGATCGTTCCTGTCTTGTAGGGCCAGCACTTGGGTGATCCACCTCACCCCTACTTGCTGACGGCTCCACACTCCCTGGCTGTGACTGAATCCTGGCTTCAGCAGCAGCCTTGTGCTCTGGCTCACTGATGTCCTGCTTGCCCAAGCTGGATAAACCCGTATAGAATTCCTTCTTTTGCCGGTGGTACCACCCCATAAGCGACTTGGAGATAAAGAAACCTGCCTAAAGCAGTGACACTTCAGAGCTAAATGAGGTGAAAGGTGATACCCTTCCCAGGCTTCACCTTCACTCATCACTTCCCAGCTGGGAAACCCCAAAGCAATGCCGCTGATTTCCATCGCCTACATTAGGTTTCAGAATTAACATCGCGCCAGGCAGGAGCAAGCTCCTGCCCCTCTCAGCTCCTCCATCCTGGACCGCACGGCGGTGTCGGGGGACCTCTGGCCGAACGGGGGCAGAGCTCCCCCGACACCGCCGTGCGGTCCAGGGAGGGACAGCCAGCCCGGCGGCGGGGCCCGGGAGCCCCGGGGCGGGGCCGGGGGCGGGCCGAGCCGGTGCAGGCGGCGGCGGCGGCGGTTGTGCCGGGCGTCCCGTGGGGTGTAGCCGCGCACATGGGGACACACCGAATCGTCCTGTCGGGGCCCGGGCCCTGGGGCTTTCGCTTGGTGGGCGGCCGGGACTTCGAGCAGCCCCTCACCATCTCCCGGGTAAGGCGCGGCGGCGGCGACTGTGGGGACCGGGGATGGGGTGGACACAGCGGCGGGGCTAGGGGGTGGCAGGTGGATGGGGGGTACACAGGCAGGGTGGGTGACACCGCTGTGGTGGAGGGTTCTTTTTCTCCCCCCTTTTTAACGTTAATGGAGGAATCAGTGGTGTCCTGCACAGCCCCTTAACCTGGCTTCAATGGGGGACTTTGCTTCACACCAACCCTCCCTCTGCAGTTTGTCCATAGCACCTCTCTGCTCTCGCCAGCCCATTTGGGGTTCGCATCCCATCCCGTGGGAAGCAGTCACACGGAGGTGGTGTTGAATGCCCCCCCCCCGCTTTAGCTTGCCATGTATAGTTAAAAGAAAAGCCTTTGTTTACAGAAGCTGCACTAACCTACGTTAAGTGCCTCTGTCTGCTTCTGTCATGAGCCCATCTTACACCCACTTAACAAAAAAATTAGTTAGGAGATGGCAGTTGAAGTTTCACATCCAAACAGCATTGGCAGTGTAAGTTAACTCGCCCTCCTCTGCTCCAGCGTTTCCCTGTGGAACGCCTGGGTTTGGTTCAGAGTGCCTCACTTTATTGTCCACGTAGCCACCCGCACCCAAGTGTCCCCATGCGCAGGTGCTCGCACCTGGGAGCTGAGCCCTGCCCCAACCCGCTTGCTGCAGAGCAAGGGCATGCGTGCCCGCCTTCCTGCGTGGGGGCAATAAACCCCAAACTCACTGTCCCTTCCTGGTTCTGCGTGGCATCTTGTTGGGGCTGGCTGCTGGCCTCCCCCCAGGGGAGAAGTAATTGCTATAACTTCCAACAATCCACCTGCAAACCAGGGGCATCCACCTGATGAGCCACTCTGGGCGCCACTGCCACCTCTGTGCAGCTCTGAAGTCCCCCTGAGCCCAGGTGAGGAAGGGCTGCTGAAAGTGGGATGTAGAAGAACTTGGAACTTTTGTGAATTGCCCTTAAAGAACAGGATGGTGACACTTGTGATTTTTCTAAATACCTCCTGCCCCATGGTCTCCTGCTGCAGGGTCCCGCTGCCTGAAGGACCCCGGGTGCCACAGGGGAGGTTGCTGGCTGCAGGAGCAGCAGAGCTGGCGTGCGCTGTCAAACCCACAGAGGGGGGGAAAGTTATTAACTTTCTGTGTAATATCTTTCAATTACAATAATATTGCCTCATTCTTCTAAAGCATTTTTTGGACATGAAAGCAGCTTTAGCGTAGGGGAAGTGATATTTACTTCATTGTTATGGTAATTGCTGCCATTTCCTTCCAGTGAAAGGCTCTCAGACAGAAGTCTGGAGTCCCACCTCGCTGCTCTTACCTCTGCTCTTTGGTTGCCTTTGTCCGTGCTTATGGGCACATACCAAGGGACAGAGATCAGCAAAGCAGCAAAAATAGCCACCTCATGAGAAATTGTGACCCTGGAGACTGAAATGTAATAAAATAGCTTCTATGGTGGTGGTGACGTAAATGCTGACAATTGGCAGCTCTTATCAAGGCTTTCTCTTGTGGCCCCTCTGACATTTTTGATTTCCCCTCCAAGACTTCGAGCCATTAATCTTTCCTGTGGTTTGCTCCTAGTGCTCCTGGGTTTGTCCCTTTGGCTTAGGAACCAAACTCTTGGCGAGTCCCGCCGTTCACCATGTAAAAAGAGATCTTAATCCCGTTTGGGCCTGGTTTAGAGAGTCTAATCTACCTTCTGTGTTGACTTTATGGGGCTATAATTTAATTTTCCTTCTTGTGTTTGGTATCTGCTCTGACCAGAGAGGCTTTGGGGCACACAGCCCTCCTCCCCTCACCGGCTGGGGCAAGCTCTGTCAGTGAGCTGTGGCTGTGGGACTGGCATCTGCCAAGGGTTATGAGGTGTGTGATGGGGGGCGCTGCCTGATGGGGAGGCTGTAGCTTGTGATGAGAGCTTCGCCCTGGGAGCAGGGGAGGATGCGGCTGTCCCTCCCCACCACTGTTATGAGTTTGCTTTGTGCTGCAGCATGTAGGTTTATGGCCTTCATCACCATTGTACCTCAGCTCCTTATTAATGGCTTTTGGCTTCTCGAGCTCACCTCTGACATAGGGAGGGTTTATCCCGGTCATGCTGGTGGGAGGCAGCATTGTTTGAGTTGCCAAGGCAGCTTATTCCCAAGGGGTAGTCACTGGAGTTTGGTCCTGCAGCCCCTTGGCCAAGAAGGATGAGGAGCACCAGTGCCATAAATGTGGGGCCAGCAGAGCAGCCTGGCCAAGAGCTTCTGTCTGGCAGTGGATGCATGGCACCAATGGCCAGTTGTGCCTTAGGAGAGCGGCAGATTACATATTATTGTACTTCCACAGCTGCTCTTATCTTGTCTTTTGTTGCTGCCCTACTGCCTTTTCCACCTATGTGTTCAAAACTGCTCCAGGCTCAAATACATCATGAGCATCTCCTCATGTGAAAGCTTCTGGTTTCTTGGTTGTGTTGGACCAGCCTTCCTAGTGAGAGCCGAGTGTGGGGATTTCACAAGTGCTGTGTGTGAGACTTTCTTGTGGAGTCCCCCCTCTCTTCTGGAGGGATGCTTCACAGATGTTTCTGGTTTACATTTCTTTCTAGAACTGTAAGGTTATGGTGGACACTTTATTACAGACTTTGTTCAGAAAAAAACCTTATGTTGGTCACTGTAATGAGCCCTAGACCAAAGCTTGCTGGACTACCTTACAGGAGGAGGGAGGACCCTTATTTTTATCACCTTTTGGATGATACCATGCAATGAGTTAATGAGGCAGAGCTTTTCCCAAATCCTTTCTGAGCTGTGGATGGACACGCTGCAGAATAATAGTGTCAAATCTTAGTGAGATGGGTGGAAAAAGCAAGCAACTTGTTGCATGAGGAGACAAGCTGATGAAGCAGAGCTGGCTGAACAGCAGCACAGTTGATAGACCCAATCCTTCTCCATCCCTCAGGTAATGTGAGCTGTTTCCTGTTCCATTGTGTTTGATTTTGATAAACATTGGGGATTTTTGTTTCCAGTTGACTATACACAGGGAACTGTCCGATAAACGTTTCTGTGGTTAGCATTAGTGGTGTGTTGATCTTGAACATCTGAACCAAAATAAGGGCAGAGATGAGTTTTGCTTTATGTTTTGTTGTGTCAGGAGCGCCCAGCCCCATTCAGGAGGGGTGTCTGGCAAAGTCTGTGAAAGAGGCCAAAGCCAGTGCACTTCTGTAGCTACATTTTGTTACAAAACTGAGCATTTTCCCAATGAAAAAGCAGTTTCAAAACAGTCCAGTTCTTCAAATATGTTAAAAAGATAAAATCTCAATGTTGTGCATGTTGCTGATTTTGACCACAGTAACATGAACTCAGTCCTGTTTAGTCTGTTTTATCTATTCATGGAATTTTAAAAGCTCAAGATTTATAGCAAGTACAGAATTGGAAGATAATCAAGTATTTCCTGGGTTTAGGGTGGGGTTTTTTTAAAGCATGGTCCCCTGAGCCAGTTCTATTAACTTAATATTTCATTTAATTCTAAAACTGGACATGATAGTCCAAAATCAGGCACAGGACTGAATGCTGTGGTGTGAAAGGACATCGGGTCTGACTTTGATGGTGGCTGCACTCCTTGCCCCTGCTTTCAGCTGACTGCCCTGTTAGGAAGCAGCTGAGCAAAGGTATCCTGGAGCCACTAATGACAGAAAGCCCCAGCGGTACGGGACATCTTCCTAATGGGCATCTCTTGTGGGGGCTGAGCTGCTCAGTGGGATGAGCGTGGCAGTGGCCACATGGAGACCATCCTCCCTCTGGAGCATGCCGGGGCTTGGCTGTGTGGCACAAGTGCCTGCCTCGGGAGCTGGGCATCCTCCCCGGGCAGAAAGAAAGGAAAACAACCTGTGGCTCTGGTCTGAGCTGCAGGAGAGCAGGGGCTGGATGGGGAGGCCCCCGTGCCTGGAGGGGAGCTGGAACGCCTCCCCCTCTGCCAAAGGAAACATGGGGCACAGTGGACGTGATAGGATTTAGGGTTGGGCTGGCTTTCCTCCTTGTCCTGGGGAGCTTTGGCTTGTCCCTGCTGTGCACACCTATGGCTGCAATTCCTCTGCCGCCCAGCACAGGTTTTGTGCCTGTAACTGCAAATACACTGGTGTTACACTTGGCTCTTCTTCTGAGGCTGGCTTGGCAGAGGGAGCCAGCTGGGGAAAGCTGCTGGGGTTTACAGGTGAATGTGGCTTTACGTTTCCTGCACTGGTGTTTTCTCTTGCACTGCTGCTTCTGGCTGCCAGGCTGGGTGGGGGCCAGGGCAGCACCAGCCCTGCCATGCCATGCTGAGCTGCACCATAACTAGACAGCAGATCGGTGCCTGAGGGACACTGGTCATTAGGGTCCCCCACCAAGAACTTCTGGCCCTCCAGAAGTATCTGGCCCTCCGTTTAGAGGACGGCACAATGCCTTGTGTGTTTGCTGCCAGAGGGAGTCCTATCTTGTCTGTCTGAGTGCATGGGGTGTGGAGAGCACAGGTTCACATCCCTAGTAATTCCCCTACAGACTTCAGCATGAACCCTGGCAGCTTCTTGGGCAGCTGCTGAGGCTGGATGAGCCTGTCCTTCAAAGATACAAATGGCTACTGAGGACAGGAAAGGACTTTGCTGATCTGACTGCTGGCATTTGGATGAGAAGAAACAGTCCTTAATTGTAGCCAGAAGAAAGTAGCAGAATTTTCTTGCAGTAAAGATGTAGCGCTTTGGGGCACAGGACAGGCTTGATCTTTTCCAGACCTGTTTCCTCAATCTTGGGGGCAGTTTTACCTATAGAAAAACATTTAAAAGAATTAAGATGCTAAACAAACACCTTCTGCCAGAGTTATGTTCGGGAGTGGTACCCTTGCCTCTCCTAGGAGCCAGAGTTGTACTTTCTGCAGTTCACCTTTTCAGACCAGTTTGTCACATATTATGCAGCAACTTGGTGTCACCAAACTTTGGAGTACCCTTCTCTCCGTCCCTCTTCCTTTAGTCCAGCATCATTTGGTGGGCTACATCTGGCCCACCTTGTTCTTGATGAGTTCTCCAAAGAACCTAAAGAGAGAACTCAATGTCGGGAGGGAACATGCCAGCACTAATTTTAGGCGTGATATTTAAGCCCCAGAATTTAAGATGACAAAGGTAAATGCTGGACTTCTTGGGAGAGAGTCCTTTTTGTTCCCTGATCTGCTTGTTACCAGATGTAGAGTTATGTGTGGTTGCAAGCTTCCTAGTACCTTTCACCCTCAAAAATCACTTTGTCCATCAAAAGGTGTATTTAGTTTGTGAAATGCATTGCGTTTTGAAGGGTGCAACATGAAAATAACTGCAGCAAACGGATTTCTTTTTTTTCAGTACCAACAGGGAAATTACAGGAGGCCCTTACGGCATAAACAATTGATGTTTTTCCGGACAGTGACACAGTATCTTAGATGGTTGCTGATTACTGGATGTGTTGTTTTATTTAGAGGATAAAATAAACCATCAGGAAAGGCTAAGCTGATGAGCAGTTTTCTTTATGTAACATTTTTGAGGTCTTGTAAGTCTTTATACTTTTTTTTTAATGTGGGGCATGTTGCAAGACAAGATGGGGGGCTGTCCTGAGGTCAGCCCTCTCTGTGCTGTGTCTAATGCCTTCCCTTTTCTGTGGTAATAATCCTCATCTGGCCCTCAGGAATAGGCAGGAGCAGAAGGCAGGTGGGAGGGTGAGGGCCAGCTGGGCTGCCAGAGGGGCTGGTGCAGTGGAAGACCTGACCTTGCTGTGGTGGGCTGATGCTCAGGGGTTTCCCCAGCCAGAAGCATGTCCCCCTTCCCTTTCCTCTCTCCCGGTGATGGTGTGGCCTGGGTCAGCACAGAGCAGTCATTGAGCTTTGGGCTGCCGCAGGGTCAGATCGTAATGGTGCAGAGAGCAGGAGCAGCTTGGGAGGAAAATCTGCCAGAGCCGGTTGTAGGGAACCGGCCTGTCATTCCCCCTCCCCTAAAGGGAAGGGGTGGGGAACGTTCTTGCCTGAATTTTCTCATAGCCTCTGATCTCTGCTGACCCAGCTGCATGCTTTTGCTGGGAGAAACTGTGGCTGCTTAGCATAATACACCATTGCTAAGGACATTACTCATGGTTAAACAGCAGTGTGTGTGGGTGGGGAGGATTCGACTGAATGTCAGAGATGTCTAGTTGTCACTGGTGGCCTTAGAAGTATGTTGCTGCATGTCTGTTCTGTCCAGCAAAGACACAGCTGGGTTTTCTTCTCAAGCTCAGATAGGTGCTGTTTATCCAGATCTTTTTCTTGGCTGATGTTAGTTTTCTTATTTCTTACCTCCTCGTCACTCTTTTCGATGTGTGTGTAGGTGTGGAGTGATGGGTGGTGCCGAAGGCTGTGGGGTCTGTGAGAAACTGTGAGGGGCTGATGGAGTGAGCAAGTAGTGTGCCTGAATGGATGGGGCGAGAAGGCCAGAAAAAATTGAATGAGTTTTATACCCACCCATCTATCTTGACTCACATGGAGCTGTGTTATGCTGCTGTTCATGCTTCCCACCCTTCCTCCCTCTAATTTGCTGTGGGCAGCAGTTTCCCTTAATACACCCACTGCTGCCTCTCAGATCCTTGCCAGCAGAAGGAAAAAAGGCACCATATATCCCTGTCCAGGGACTGCACAGCTTGTTAGGTAGTGTGTATGGAGGTAATTGCATCCAATGTAAAATATAGTTGTGTTTGGCTAGCTCTGGGACAGACAGAAGTTTTATAAAGAGGGGCTGGGAGCTGGGTAAGCAGCCAAATATGTCTCATTCCCTCTGCTAAATGAAAGTGTTTTCTATTGTAAATGCACTTGCCCAAAGACTAGCTGAAGACTTGACATGTCGTAGCAGAGTTCTTTGCTGCCTGGCTGCCAGTGCAAGGGAACGATAGCAGGCAAACCACCTGGGAAACAGAAATCTGAACTTGCCAAGTCCCAGTGGTATTGGCAAGGTGGAGCCCAAAGTGTGTGTGCAGGGAAGGCAAGGGGAGCAGATAATTTTTCTACCTTTCTCGTGATTGCAGAGCTTGAGAGATATATATCCACACACAGTGTACGTGCCCATGTGCATAAGTACAGAAAGCTTCACTTTGTAGTATAAGAAAATTATATTTTTCTTCTGTCTGTACTAACCCTGAATCTGAGAGACCCCTTTAAAAAGAAGGCTCTAAGCCTATAACTGGTCTAAAACATTATCTACTACACCGAGCTTTGCGTGAGTAAAGAGTGCACGATCAAGGCCACAGATTACTGTGATTATTTGTTTCTTCCATATGCTGGCAAATATGTCTGAGCTGGTATCAGCAACCTGGTTTGATGTGTCTGGTTGTATCTAGATTATTTCTGTAGTAGCCCAGATTTCTTACAGAGAGACGCCAGCCAAACAGAGCATCACCATAGGCATACTCTGGGACCTATTGTGGATACAGTACAAAGCAGTACTGCTCAGCCTGTCTCAGTGTTGTCTGTTCAACAGTGAAATGACCTAATGGCAAAGTGTTCACAATTGCCTGGGAGCCATCACCACAAGGTAGGGCATGGCTCTTTTCCAAAGGAAGCGCTTAGGTAGGATGTTAGAAGATGTGCAGACATTTATTCACCCGATGATAGTCTCCCTGGAGCTGGGATGTTGCCCATGTCCCCTCTACCAGGGGCTGCTCAACTCCAGTGGGGAAAGCCCAAGCCAGTCGGGGAGCTCTTTTAAAGGAGACAAGAGGCTATGCCTTTGCACAAGATGTAGCTTGTGCAAAGTTGTGTTCACAGGTTTTGTTCCTTGCAGTGTATTTCAGCTGTCCTCACCTCCCCATGCAGAAGTGCAGCTCTATCTCATTAGGTCACTCGCCTGTGCAAGGTGTGCAAGGAACTGTCTGCCATCCCCTCGGCTCCTGCTGGTGTCTCCTCTGCCCTCAGTCAAGGCTGGGGGGAAGGAGAGAAGCTGGTACAAAGCTTTAAGTCATCTGAGAGGAGAGCAGGAGCAAAGCTGCTCCAGGTGGCACAATGTTTACTGGATGCCGGTGGGCCCGAAAGCTTTTGTTCGTTTTTGGGGTCCTTTTGGTTAGGTTGTGTAAACTGTCTGGTAGCTGTCAGTGCTCTGAGTGCCTCTGTCTGCAATCCCCCACCACCAGCCACATGCCTGCCCCTGCTGCTCCCCATGGACCAGGGAGGGAGGTGACAAAAACAAAAGCAGGAAAAGGTCTTCCCAGTGGCACCTTTCTGCTCTTCACTTAATAACACAAGCGCTTGTTGCTTTCCTGATTTAACTGGTAGGTGAGCAAATCTCAAAAGCAGCGTTGACAGACTGAGATAAGCCCAGTCCTTACTGCGAGGGGGGAAGGCAACGTTATTAGTAGCTATTAATCATCCTAAAGGGATGGGGGATGGTTTCCCTGCAGTACCGTACCCTTGTGCAGACATGTTTGCTGTGAGCAATCCTGGGAGGGAGTATGAGCTGGATGTTGCGGAGAAGGGGGGAGCAGTTTGTGGAAGGTTGCATTTCAGGGCAAGTTATTTCCAGCACTGAAGAAACTGGATTTTAAAACATGTTTCCTTTTGGCAAATTCACTTATCTTTTTCATTACTGTGCATCCTTGTAGCTTCCCCCTAGGGGAGAGGTTTGTATGGTGGATGAGTGGATGTAATCACCCTTGTGCTACCGCTGGCTCTTATCTGATGGAGAAGAGCACTCACATTTCAAATTTCTCTAAAGTGGACACAGGAGGGGAATGTGACACCGCAAGCACTGACAAAGCGCTGGTATGTTACTGTGAATGCCACTTGCTCATCCCGGTGGCTCTTGGGGTTTCTTCCGGAGGCTTCGGTACTTCAGTGTCCCTGGCTGCTCCGGCACAGCTGCTCCTTGTGGTACAGGATCATTTCTAGCAGCCTGCCATGTGTTGTGTAGATTATCAGTCTTTAAATGCAAGCTGTACAGCCAAGCCTCCAGCAGTGTTCCAGCAGCAGTGTTAATCCACCATTATTCTTGATACCTTGGCAGTCTTGTCTGATCAAAAATGAATCACAGTAATAGTGTGCTGAGCTTAGTGCTCTTCGCAGGCGTGAGTAATGTGCCCCTCTCCCTCCTTTGCTAGTGGAGGTAATAAAGGCACCAAGGAACCAAGTGACTTGGTTAAGGTCCAGTGACCAGGAGAGAACCCACAATGTGTCTCCTGCAGGCTCCCTTCAGTATAATGATGTCTTTAGAGATCTGTCTCATAGTTTCTAAAATGACAGCTCCCGAATCTGATGGGACTGCGGGCAACTTTTGGTACTCAAGATTTCTTGATGGCTGCTAACTGTCTCTGTCACAAGGTTTACGTGAAGGTACGGTCAAGGCTGTGGATCCAGTGGAGTGGCAGCAAGATGCTCTCGGTGGTGTTAGCAGGCCACCAGTCAGCTGCAGGCTGCAGCTTTGGAGGCGATGATCTTTACATTTAAAGCAGATTTTCTGTATCCATCTGGTGGCTTGTCTGGTCTTTTTGTTAGCGCTTCCTCTGTCCGTTTGTAGTCTGCTTACAGCATTAAAAGTGGTGAGTGGGTAGACAGACATTATTTGGCTGACCCATGTGAAGGTGTTTGACTTAATGTTGAGCACCTTGGCTAACCTGGACATCTGTGATACAAATCTGTGCCCTTCCCTTTTCCATGAAATACTGTCTTTGTAGAGAAATGAAAAAATACAAGCATCTTGTAATCTTCCTTCTGGTTAGGGAAAATATTCCACTACAGCTGTGAGAAGATGTTCTTGGCCCAGGGAAAGCAGTGATTGCAGCTAATGTGTGACACCTCTAGGAGGTGAATGTTTACCTAGGCGTATTGATTTGCCATCCAGCCTCACATTAGGAGGATCCTCTAAATCCTGTGAGCAATGTTTATTTATGTCTGACAGCTCTGCTGGGTTTGCTCAGCTGCTTTCCAGCATGCTGAAACCCAGCATGAATGCCTAGAATGAATGCCAGTTGCAATGGACTCATAAACGAGGTATGTCTCAGCTGCAAGGCATGTTTTAATCTGTACTCCTGTCTAGGAGCAGTCCACTCTTCTCATTTCCTCTGCCTATTAAATAATTGATGAAAGCCCACAGTAATCATTATGCACTTTCCGCAAAGTCATTAAGTCGGTGAGCATATTTTGCAGCTATTCCTGGGCAAAACCAGTTTATTACAACTAAAGAAGCAATACAAAATCTTGAGCTCAAACCTTTCTTCCAAGGAAGAAAGCAAATGATACTGTGATGCAGATGAAGGTGGTTTTGATTGGCATCGACTGTATTGCTATGACTCTGATACTCTTTTCTGTCACCTCTGTTCTTGAGGCTTGGACTTGCTGGCTGTCCTCAGCACCTCTTGTTTCGGAGAGCACTTCTCTGTCCAGAGAAGACCAGAGTTGCTTTCTGTATGTTCTCGCTCTCTAGCGTGAAGTGAATTGCCTTGAGTGAAAAATACAGTTTTTCTTATTTACCTGTTGTTCCCTCCCCAGATTTCTATCTGTGGGTGCTAAAATAGAATCCTGCCCCCAACTACTCCTGAGGACAATATAAGAGGCCCAAACCCAGATAGAATTCTGCTGAGAATTTACTTTCATTAGTTTTCACTTCTTTGCTTCCAGGTACCAGTGAGAGAAGCCTTGAGTGCTCCAACTGTTTTTCAAATGTTACTGTGGAAACCTCCTCCCTGGAAAGTCCATTCACTCTTTTTGTTTTCTCTTAGGTGACTCCAGGTAGCAAAGCTGCAATAGCCAACTTGTGTATAGGAGACCAGATCATAGCCATTGATGGAGTGGACACAGATAACATGACGCACCTCGAGGCACAGAACAAAATCAAGGGTTGTGAGGATGAACTAACCCTGACAGTCAGCAGGTACATCGCGGAGCAAGACTGGGGATGGGGAGAGGGAGGGATGCAGAGTGGGCAGTAGCTATGTTTTGGTTTGACAGTGGGCCTCTGGCTGGTTTGTTTAATTTGACTTCTTAGTGCTTTGTTTGGCCAGGCGCTGGATAGTGAGAAGGAACTGCATTTCAGCCTCTAATCCTAATGCTGCTTGCATTTGCTGCACTTTGACCTTATGAAAACAATTTTCCCAGTGAGAAATTGGCTGATAATTTGTGTCAGAGTCTGTCAGCCTGTTCTGTGGCTCCTGAGAGCAAGAAATCAAAGGCAGGTCTCTTGAAAACTTCACTCATAGTAGAAGAGGTACGACCAGAGATTCCTTTTCTTCCTGTTGCACTAATTTAACAGTTAAAATACATGGTTGTGTGTTGTCCAAACTATTAATTGCCTAGCTTCTGCCATGCACAGACTCAGAAAGGTTGTACATTTTGGAGCCTCTTGATCAAACAGCACTGACAGCGCTAAATAGTGATGACCCATGGTGCATCAAGGTGCCTGTCAGGCATCAGTCTCTGAGTCCTGAAAAACTAAAGGAAGGTGGCAGCTGAGGCATGGTCTCTGTCACCAGTGTAGAGCACTGGCTTGCTTCAGCCTTCCCACTGTCTTGAGCTGCAGAGCAATGGACAGCTTCATTCCATTCCTCCATTCATGCTTTGTTCTTGGGCCATCTTCGTACAGAGGAAACGGAGACTGGAAAGGCATGGATCTGCTTTGCATTGACTCAATCCAGGACACCCATTGCTTCTTAAAAGAACTGAAACCTGCTTTTTTGAGGGTGCTTGGGATTTATCCTTCCTCTTGATTTGAATTGCACCTGTGGGTACCAGCACTTCTCAAAGTCAGATGGTAGATGCAGCATGGCATTTTTGGTTGCTCTGGAGCAAATTTTTACTGTGGCCACCTTCCCTCAGAGCCATCATCCGTCAGCTTCACAGCAGATGCAGGGGAAGTGCTTTCAGGAGGAGTCCAAAAGCATGCGTTAAATGACACAGTAGCTCAGTTGTTCAGGGCTTTTCTGTGATAAAGAAAAATCTTTTTACCAGAGCTTGGATAATACCAGTAGTTCAGCAGGCATTTCCCAGGTCAGGAAAAAGCAATGGGTCTTGGCCAAAAAAACCCTGACAATTCATTGAGGGAATTCACAGAGGGAAGATCAGAACATAGTGCAGGTAGTGTGAATGGATGGTGAGCACTGCGGGAGCTTGTTAGCCCCAGAGTTTCTCATACTGGCCTCTAACTTTGCAGACTGTAATCTTCCTGCAAAGGAGTGCGCCTTTTCCTCTCCAAAATACCTGGCTGTTTGACTTGGCAAACCAGTGCCATGTGATTCTAGCTGGGAGAGAGGAGGGGATGCAAGGGCTGTTTCAGCCTGTGAGCAGGCTCACTCTTACAGATCATTGAGTCTGTAAAGTGTATTTGGTAATGTTAATTACAAAGTCGTTAACTTTATAGCTACCCCATGGGCATTTCATTGGCCTTGGGTGTGGAAGCTGCCCAGGGAGAGATTTCTGGATTTGCAGCTGTGTAAAACTATGCAGGGACTTTGAGTTGGCACAGTCCAACTCTTTTTCAAGACCCGTTTTAATTGAAGTGGCTTGAGTGTGTGTTGGATGCTCCTGCTGCTGTAGTGATTGATGAGTGGCGCAGACAAAATGACCAAGGAGAGTGTCAAGACTGCAAAGACATGAAAGCAGTGATCTGACTACTTTATCCACTTTAGGGTTTGATATTACTACCCATTGCTCTGTGTAAAATCCATTTTAGATGATTCTAGGGACTTCAAGTCTTTGGTCCTCCTCCTTCTTTGGGAATAAGTTCTGCTTGGGGAAGAATTGCTTGCTTGTTTGGAGACTCAATAACTGCTAGAGATGTGTTTGTATTGGGGAATATGATACTGCAGGAGGCTTTCTCAGAGGAGAAAGCTCTTCTTTAATGCTAAAAGGAAGTAGTGCGTATCATGTTGTCTGTTGTACTCTGAGAATATTTTATCCCTAGCACCCAATCTCCTCCTGGGCCCCCATAACTGTTGTCTCAAATGCAGCTGGTCTTGATGGTCAGAACTGCTGTGTAGTCTTTGTTGCTGAGGCTGGGGCCCTTTACTTTGGTGAGCCAAACTCTGTCAGTAAGGCTTGACTATATAGTTAGCAAGGAAGGCTGACAATACAATCAGGTGAGAGCTGGAAGTTTTTTCTCGAAGTAGCTCTCTAAGTACTTGGCTGAGTATGAAAAGGGAAGTGTATCATTTGCACTTCAATACCACCAGCTCTTGGGTCTGGTCTCCACACTCTGCAGTTGTGGCTCATAAGCTGAATCAGTTGTACCAGGTAGCCGTGCTGGCAAGGACCACTGGTATGACAGGGCAGTATCTCCGTGGGCTGGAGCATCACACAGAGCTGGTGCTGAGGATGTGCCCAGCCTCTGCTGAGTTTTCCAGAGTGAGAAGTCTTCCAGTCCTTCTTTTCTACTCACCATCATAGAGATGTCTTGTGAAAGCATAAATCCGTAGTGATTTTTAATTTCATATCTGATGAATTTTAAATGATTACTCATTTAAATGATTATCTGTGCAAAATGCTCTCTGACCTGCATTCGGGTTGGCATCAGGGTCATGCCAGGAGGGATTTTAAATGCAGGTCTGAGCTCACATTGGGTATTTCAGTTCCAACAAAGGGTCAACGCCATCATGACAGTGGAGACTTCATTTGTGACTGTGCTGTGAATACTAAAAGCGCACACGGGTTCAAGAGGAGCCTGGGTGAATTAATGGAAGACAAATCTGTAAAGGCTATTACATACCATGGCAGTATCTCTGGTGCAGAAAGCCCTTAAACTGCAAGTAGCTGGAGGCTGGGACAGTGTTTTAGGAAAGTCTTGTGTTATGCTTGTCATCTTCTTGTGCTCTTCTGTGGACCAAACCAAACTTTATATATGTGTGTTCTGCAAATGTTCAATCCTCTTCTCTTAACGGTAGCCAAGCAGTTAAGATGTCTTGTTTGGCTGTACTAATGATTATTTAAGAGAAGTGTAAATGTAGAGAATTCAAGGGACTTAAACACTTCTGGTAAAGGAAATGCTGTTTGCACTGTGTACTTGATTGTGAGTATCAACAGCGTTCCAATGTTTCCTGTTTCAGTATTTTCCTTAACAGTGGTAACAATCCAAAAATATTTCAGAATCAGACTGTAGGCAGGAAATCTAGTCTAACACATGTCATCATTAAAAATGGGTCCAATTACTAGCTGAAGAAAACATGCCTGGTCTACTTTTTCACCCAAAGGTGCAAATCTGTTATTTCCTAGGATTTAAAACCCAGCCACAAATTGCTTTCTTTGAATATGCTTTTCTAAGCGGCACTGCCAGGTGCTTTACTGTTTGACTTGTGACCAGAGTTGGAAAAGTCTGTTTTCTGCCTCGAAAGTGGGTTTTCAGCAATGTTGACGCACACACCAATTTCCTGCTGAACTTAGCGTGACTAGCAGCTTTCTGCTCTTTTCTGAGCCTGTGTTTGTTCATTCGTTTTGCTTTTTGTTTCAAGGTAGAGAGTACTTTTAGAAATGTCGTTCCCAAGAAATCAAAGTAAAGGTTCCATTATTGTTTTCAGTGTTGTAAAATCAAGCTCATCACCATGGCTTTGTGTGGTACATCCAGAAAGACTGACCTACAGAAGACACTGTGCTTCAGTCAACTCAAAACCACCTGGTTGCTACACTGAGAAATTTCACAGGCTGATTTTTGAGCCTCTCCCATTCACAGGAAAAATTAAGAGCTTTGAGAAGAGCTGTTGGTTTTGGGGTTTTTTTCCCCTATTAGGGTGTGTACATTGCTGCACTGACATTTTAGGGTCAAGTAAAGCCTGCCTCCTGCGCTACACCCCTTCCAAGCACACCTCTGATTTTTCTTTAACAAGGGTAAGCATCAAGATGTGCCCCCAACACACTGGAGAAAGCTATCAAGTTTCTTTGGAAACTTAGTATATTTTGGGAAAGATGCTTGCTATGACAAAGAGCACTCGGAGGAGGGAAGGCTCAGGAGGAACAAATTCTCCTACCACAAAATTCACCTGGTAGCCAAAGGGTCCAGGCATCACCAATGTCAATGGTAATGCTCATGATGAATTTGACACACAGCTCTGTGTAGCTGCAGATGTACAAAAGCAGACAAATATTCACTGAAGCACAGGTGAAAATTATTTTTATTTAAATTATTTTTAAAATAAATGGCTCTTTGCCTGTGGCTTTAGTGGAACTGTGCAGCCCTGAGCAACTCAAATGTAAAGTGTGTATTTATATGAGGTTTTTTTCAACAAAAAGTAAGTCTGTCCTTCCCCCTATGTCTGGAGGCAGGTTGGGGGTAGAGAAGAGTAATTGTGGAAAGGCATTGCAAACATGTAATCTCTTGTTCTGCTCCTACTGTCCCTTCCTTCAAATGTTAAGCTGCTTTTCTGCAGCTCTGCTGCCAGCAGATAATATATTAATATACCTTTTTTGTTTGCAGAACAGTCTGTTACTTTGCTAAAAGTGATGCCAAGGAATGAAGCTGTATATTTGTTCCTTGAAAAGTGCTAGGATCAGGAAAGTCAGATCTGCTACCAGCACATGTTAAATGCATTGTTGGAGAGGATCATATGTAGATACCTGTGAAGAAGAGAACATGTGTGGGATGTCATCTGCATTTTATTTGGTAGATCAAGTTGCACGCTTGCTTGCTCTGTCTTCCCAGGTCTTGGCTGTGGGGACTGGTTGGGCAAAGCCACAAAGAGGCTCAAATTTGTGTTCTAGGAAGTTGGTGGAATCCGTTGACTCATTAGGTTTGCTTTTTGCTTCCCTGCCAAGAAGAGTTTTCCAGCTCAGTCATCTTACTAATAATTGTTTTGGCCTTGGGAAGGGCCTGATGCTCTGTGTGTAGCTATATAAGGGCATGCAAAATTGCCTGGCCCTCCGTGGCAGCTCACAACCTCTCCATGGCTGGTGGGGTACTCCCAGCCCTCCTGGGTGTGTGCTGGCAGCTTCTACTAATGACTGGCACGTTCAAAGTCATTTTGGCAAGTCAAGCGTGGCATTTGTTGTGTTTTTACAGCCTCTTTGGCGAGGCAAAAGTAGTTAACTGTGGCTGGCTGGTGGAAGAACAGTGTGAGTCTGAGCATTCAGGTGTGTTTTATCCTGCATAATTCTGTAATGAAACTGCTTGTGATAAAATTCTGTTGCTTCTTCTGCACAGCCAGGGTTGACCTTTTGTGTTTCATGGTTGTATCAAGAGACACTTGAAATGCAAGGAGGAGAGGGCCATGTGTGAAGAAATTACTTTGGGGCCTCCTGTCTCTAGGAAGTTGTGACTTGCATTGCTGTTTGGATTGGCAACAGGCTGCATGCAGCCCAAGTACAGTTTTGCTTGCCAAAGTGAGTATGTCCATTAAGGGATGGCTGCTAAAAGTGACTGCTCATGTTTAAATCCAAGGGCATGTAATTTGCAGCTTTTGTAGCTAAAAGGCTGATTAAAAGGTACCATCCTGGCAGCCTGAAAGCTCTTGTAGTTAGTCTCTGAATATTACTGAACTGCCTGTCCAAAACTCTGGAGAGGGTTGAACGAGCAATTCATTGATCTTTCCTCACTTTTCAGCTAGCAAACTTTCTGTTGCGCAAGGAACTTCTCAATGGGATTAGTTGCTACTTTGGTATCTTAGTTGTTGCAGTGATCGAAATGGGAATATAAATGTGCCTCTCACAATTACACAACTTACTTGCACGGTTCCTGGCACAAAAAATTAGGCCTTCATTTTCCAGCTCTGAATTTTCTCTCAAAGGTATGGCCCAGCTCTGCACACAAAGCATTGATAACAAAATCTAGACTCTTGTAATGTTTCCATTATACCATATTCAAGCCAAGCTTCTTGAAAAATGTTGTATTTTGTAAATACCTCTCCAGATTCCTGCCTTGACTTGCATGCAGTTTCCTCCCTCCCCTTCCTACCAGTTCCTCCCCATCCAAACTAGCATCAGAGAAATTTCTTTCTAATCTTGGGTCTTGGTTTCTGCCTGGATGAAACAGCAAATGCATGGTTCATTCCCTGGCCCTACCTTGGTTGCTCTCTCTCCTGGAGCAAGGAAACTGTGGAAATGTAAACTGCAAACATGACAAAGTTTGTATATCCATGTGCCTGCAATTAATTTGCCTGGCACTTGTTCCTAGGCTTGTTTCAATGTCATGGTTTTGTCTTCTCTTTCTGCAGTATTTGAGTGTCGCTTTCTGCTGAAGTCTCATTTGAAAGAATATGCATTAGAAACAATATTCTAAAATAACTGTTCATCGATTTAAGCAGGAGTCTGTGAGGTCCCATGAGGATGCAGAAGCCTGCTGGCTTTCACTGAAGATGAGGTGTGATTCCCCAGCAGGCTGTTGGCCATCCAGCCCCACCACCGGTGGAGACGCAGATCTGGCAGCCCTGCTACTGTGGCCATGCTCAGTGGCAGGGGTACAGCCTCACCAAGGGGAGTGTGAAGGAGGTTTGTAGCTGGGAGTCCTCCAGATCTGAAGAAAATCTTCCAGAAAGCCACTGCAATCCTACCAGTAACACCCTGCTGTGACCTGAAGGCACCGTTGCTAAAGTTGTGTTTGAGCTATCTGCTCTGATGCCTCTTCCCTGCTTCATATAAATAAGATATGAACACACATAGATAAGATACAAATGTGATGAGTCTAACTAATCTGTGCTATCGTCTGTGCCTTTTGCCCACACTTCCCACCCTTTCAGAAAATAAGTCCTGGGCTGGCAGTAGGACATAAAGTGAACTTTTAGGTCCTATTTTCCTTTCTCCTGCCACACTTCAGTAAAAGTGCAGGAGCAGAGCCAGGAGCCAGGAAACCCTTGCTGAGAGCTGGGACCATAGCAATCCCAATGATGATGCGTCCCACTGATGACATGCAGACCGTGGGCTCTGCAGGTGGTACAGTGGGGCAGGGCACATGCCTCGAAAGCCCTGCTAGGCAAAGCCAGGGAGAGCAAAGCTGTCTCCTCTTTGCAGCTTTGCTGGTGCCATAAATGGGCTGTTGACAGTGGCTGAAGGGCTCTGCTGCAGCTGTTGTGAAGACAAAGGGAACCTTTATCTTCCCAGCCTTAGAGGGACAACCATGCAGGCTATTTAACCTTTCTGTTTGGATAACTTTTAAACTGGATTGAAAGTAAAGCCTGGGGTGACCTTGCTGCTTCCATTTATATCCAGTGACAGATCAGTTTGGCAGCAGGCTGGGAAACAAACTTGAGCTTTTTGCCTTGCTAATAAATAAGGGAGAAAAATCTGGTAAAAAAAATAAAAATCCATTGACTGCAGTAGTTGGCCATAGCTGCCTCCTCTGCGCTGGAGACCAATGTGCTGTGTCACCTCAAATGCACTGAGGGGCAGTGGGATGAAAGCAAGCATCTGGGGTGAAGTTTCTGCTTCGTATTCATACATTGGCCTGCTCTAAGATGAAATTCTCAGTCTGAATAAGGCCTTTTGGTGCTTCTGAAATCTGATAATATTAAACAGCTTTAAAAGAAAATGCTACCTCAAAAGTACTTAGGTCACTGGTAGTGAGAACTGGCACAGGGATGCCGCATGCTAGAAACCGGCTGAAGTGTTTAATGCTCTCTGAACTGCTTTTTCATCTCCAGCCAATGTCTGCTTGCTTACAGCCTTACTGGCAGGGTATTTGATTTCCATATACTTTGCTGTGTCCCCTGTTTTTCCAGAGGAGATGAAACTTGGTTGCATGAGGTCTTCAAACACTTTCAAGGAGTAAGGCTTTGCACTGGTCAATGGGCTGCTCCTCTCTGTGCAAACAGTCTTCAAGTGCAAAATACAGCCATCTTAGAGGTAGCTGTGACTTTGTCAGGCTTGACAGCCATAATCTGGGTAAAATTGCTGGTTCCTCAGGCACCTTAAAGCATAGGTTGCCAGAAGCAAGAAGGGAATGGTTGTTTTATACTCACCTGAGGTATGTTATGCATCCAGTAACAGCAGCTGTTGAGTCAAGATAAGGATCAGACTGGCACAGATCTGATACCATGCAGCTGGTACATTCGTATTTGTCAGTCTGTGTGTGCCCCAGCACACCAGATGCCCGGATTTGGGTAACATAGGTTGTTGGGTATCAGCACTGCAGCTGGGCCCACAGGGTGCAATAGCCTAGAGTCAAAGGTTTGCTGTCCCTGAATGCTTGTAAAGGCTGATATCCAGTGTGACCTATGCCTTTGTACTTTCCTGTGAAAGGAGGTACAGCACAGCAGACTTCATTCAGGTTTCTTCTGTGTACAGTCCAGAGTGCAGTAGATGCAATAGCAGGTCAATAAAAATCTCTCCTCTTCCCTGAGTGAGAGTGCTGCCTTCCGTCTCCTCCCACTGAGCTACCTTCTGGATGTAGGTATTAAAATACTATTTATGCAGCAAATGTCTGGCATGTACAGGTGCATCACAGTTAAGTTTGGGCTGTTTAAAAAATGTCCTGACGTGGGAGGGCTTTTCGAGGACTGGTGCAGACCGGATTGAATTTATCATGAGTAGCTCTACACCCTGTTTCTCCATCCTTGTCGGTTTTATAAGCCTTTTCTGTTTAAAGTGTCTTTCCAGTTATCCAGTTAATTCTCAGTGGAAGCACTACTGTTTTGCTAACTAAGTACTTAAATTGTAGCTGGCCCTGGACCCACAAATATCAGGGAAACACATCTATCTGCAGTTGCTGATTCTACAAAAGGCTCCTGTCAAAACAGGACATGGTTTTCAAAACTCATCCTAAGAGTTTATCAGCGGTCTGGGTGCTGCATGATGCAATGTTTAGCACTGAACAATGGTTTTCATTCAGCAATACTGCAGCCATTTCTTCCCTACTATTAAAAAGTTTGGGAGAAGTGGCACTGTTCAGGCCATCTGTGATGCTAACTACTGTCTGTACTTCTGAGAAATGTAGGTAGTGTGTTTCCCACAAAGCGTCTCAAGCAATTCTAAACACTCTGCTTCTTCCTCACCATTTGTTTGTTTTTCTTTGGGACATAGCAAGACTCTAGAATGATGGTAAAAGTCGCTGGGTTTGGTCACAGACCTTGACTTGTGTCTCAGGCTGCTGTGAGTAATTGGGTCAGACCACAGACCAGGAAAGGTTATGTAGACTTTCGCTGACACATTATGTCATCTCACTTCTTAGTCCACTTGCAGTCTTGGACCCACTTTTTTTTCATAATTCCCAAAAGCTTCTGTTTGTTCAGCATGGGTAATACTGTATAAATAAGAAGAAAATTCCAGAGACGCGAAACAAAAAATATTTTTAGCTTCTCTGAGGCAGCCCAACTTCAAGAACAAAATGTTCTCTGTATAGTCAATACAGACAAGAATCATTCCTCTTGCTGGCTACCCATAAAAGCTGAAACGCACAGTAGTCTGCATTGTCCCATTTAATTAAAGGATCTGCATCTAAGGGATATCTTCAGCTTCTGCTGTCGGGTGACACCCAACTCTACTGCTTGGGTTGGAGCCCATGCTTGATGCCAGTGGAATCCCAAAGGATAAGCCAGGACAGTCACAGCTGAGATCCTGTCTTTCGCCAAGGATCTCATACAACATACAACTAAGTCATCCAAGTTACATGCCTAAAGTGAGGCTGTCAAGATTCTTCCTGATGTGGTTAGCACTGTATACAAAAGACTGGAGAAATGTTTGGGAAATTAGTGAACGTCAAGTCTTCTAATAACAATAATAATGCTCAATGATGAAAACAGATTAACTATTTAAAATTTGTGTGTTACAGAACGGAGTCAAAAGTCTGGTCACCACTTGTAAATGAGGAGGGAAAGACGCATCCTTATAAGATGAATCTGGCCTCTCAGCCACAGGTGAGTAATGGAGTATCTGCATGCTGTTGTTCCCACTTACTCCTGTTCAACTTTGGAGCAGTTTCTGGTGTGATCCTCCAAGGAGCTGAGCATGTGTCACTCCATTGATTGCACTGGGGATAGCACCATGCCCCATGCCTCCTAGAAATCATGGCACTTGGAAACCTGCAGAGACAAGACTCCCTCCCTCATGGTGAGAAGCCTGCTGCTGTGGAGAGCTAGTCGGATGCCTTGCCAAGGGTAACATGCTGGGATCAGAGGTATTGTCTCCTGACATCTGCATGCTCACACCTACCATAGGGCACAGAGGCACTGTGGAGGTGTGGCTCAATAAATCATTGCTACTGTTGCTAAGCCTCTTGATTTTCATAGATAAGAAGGGTCTTGTGAGTTTTCTGTTGTTTTTTTGGTTGTTGTTTTGCTTTTTTTTCCCCTCTTACTTAGTAGGGTCTTACTAGCAATCTAGTTGTGGATAAAATGGAAGAGAAATACACCAGCCTTCTACATTTTTATCTATGCACATTTTTATCTATGTAGATCTTGCACCCTCTGTCTAGGAGGTTTTGTAACCTGTTGCCTGCCTTGCTTCATTTGTCCACTGCCTCTGTCGAGTGAATGTAGTAATAACAGTGACCTGTGCAAGGGCATTGCCTAGGCTAGATTTAGAGGATTACACTGCAAAAATCTACAAAAACTACACTAAAATCAATAGCATTTCTCCAGATTTTTACCGGGGCAGTGACATAGATTCTGGCCCTAACATGCATCCCATGTGAGTCTTTCTAGCCAGAAGTAGAGATAAAAGTAGTTTGACTCTGCAATTAATTAAGTGCTAATATGTCTGTTTGGGTTGGAAAGGACCTGAACCTGAAGTAGTACATGTGCAGCAACACCCTGCCCAGACCTTGGCCTGGGTTCTGTCCATGCTCTCTTTCACGTCCAGCTGCTGTGTGTTGCTTGGCTTGAGAATGCAGTGCGGCATTCTCCAGGTATTTCATTACCCGGCCAAGGCACAGCATGAGACTGAGCCATTTGGACTTAGTTTGGGCTGGGACCATGTGGTGACACCTGCCTGTGACACTATTGAGCTGAGATTTGGTATGTGTCTTCTGCTGCCCAGACTCTGGAGATGTTCTGCTGCAAATCTGGAGACTTTGGGCGCTATCACTTACCAAATGAATGGGGCAGAGTCTGCACTGAGGCTGTGCTGCAAAGCTCCAGAGGGCTATTGTTTAATTCAGCAGGAGACCTGATCCTAGAGACCAAGTCCTGAACCCAGCCATTAACCAGAATTTAGCTAAATGCCCCAGTATTAAATATAGGGTACTACACATGCTAGGCAGGAGTTTAACATAGCTCACTAAGCTTAGTTAATTGCAGCAAGAAACTTGCTGCTGCAGCCCCCCTGTCACTAGCTGCCCCCCCACCACACTTTTTTCCCCCCAATCCAGCCTGGGTCACTGGATAGATACCCACTGCTGGTCAAGTACTAAACATAGGCTATTTTAATGAACTGATGCCACTTAAACTCCTTTGCTATGGCAGTTTTAGCCCTAATCAATGGCTCTCCTTTAGCCCACTGCCATCTAGGTGGGATGTTTCTATGTGAGTCAGCCCTGGACTGTTTGAGGGAGGCTGCTGCAGCTCAGTAAGAAACATGGGTGAGAGGGACTAACCTTAACTCTAGTCTGACTTACAAGTCATGCCCTGCTTTCTAAAATCCAAGTAAGGAGCACCACAAAGGTCAGACTGTGCAGGACTCAGCAATAGTCCTGGTAGTGAAGCACATCCCCTCCTAAACCTTAACCCTAATCCTGGTTCTAGCTCTGGCCATTATATAGATACCCTGATGCTGCCAGTTTGTAAAGTGTGGCTGAAGTGCTGGGGTCTGAACCCCAAGCCCTGAATTAAGGTTGACATATGGGTGGTTCCCATGGTCCTTTAAGAGGAGGGGATGAGTTTGCCTTTTGGCTTTCCTCCAAGGTGCAGCCGGCCTTGTAAGGAAAGCCCTTGGGTAAACAAGCCCCAGGTGCCCTGCATTGGGTAAATGAGTGCCAGGTGTCCTGCTTTGGGCATAAAAGCTGGGACCACTTGCAGGAAGAGTTGGAGTGTCTGTCTGTGAGGTGGATGCACTTTGCAGAGTTTCCTGTTGGGGAAGGAGCTCCTGACTCTCCCTGCAACTGGGCCCCAGTCAGGTTTGGTATTTACAAACATGGGCTTTGTGGAGAGGCAACATGGGGCTACTTCTATCGTATGTGATTGCCCTATTGACTTGGTTGTCTCCCATTTTTCCTATGGGATACCTTGTGTCTTTGTTTATTCCATCTATTATGGGTTGTGCTATGTCATTGCTGGGGTTGATGTCTATTATTTGTGATCTGACTTGTTTGTACCCCCAGCAATCCCCTATATACAGGCTCCTCTACGTGCAATAGAATCTACTTACTGGATGGTTTTTCTGCTGGCTGTGTCCTTTGTACTAGGCCTAGTAATTGGCAAAACAGTGGCACAACTGGATTTGTTGATACCATTTGCATTTGCCTCTGTGAGTGGGACTTGCTGTTGTTCGGAGGATGGGGCTTTGCTTTAAAGAGCTTTGCCTGCCACATACGCAAATGGAGGAAATCAGCAGTGTGAGGGAAGACACATCATGTCTCCAAACCACAAGCTCCCATTTACTCTTACTGCTTAACAGTGCCTGAGCATCCTAGTCTGCTGTGCCAAAGAAAAGTGTCATAAACACCACCAAGTTTTGTTGTTTTTTTTTTTAAATACACACCAGTTTCAGTAGCTGACTGCAGCAAGTAATGTTTGTGGCGAGGTCTGTCTGCTTGGAGCATGAAGTCAGTGGAGCACACTGACTCCTTCCAGGGCTGTGGCAGGCGTTGGCCAAGTCACTCTGGGGCTGTGTCTTTGCAGCATCACCAGGGGTTTCAGCCAGGCCTGCTGGAAATCGGCAGCAGCAGAGCGGAGAAGATGCTGCACGTATATATACCAGCATGGCAAACTGCTATGAATTTTTCCACAAAGATGCCGATCTCATTTTTCCAACAGGATTGGTAGTATTTGTGAATAGAGCCAAATCTTCGAAGGCAGCACTGAGCTGGTCAGGTTTTTTTAACTCACTTGCCAGTGAAAACAATGTGTTCGCTTTCCTTGGCAACAGTCTCACGCAGAGCGCTTATTAATTCACTTACCAAAGAAAACAGGACATACTGAGTCCAAGTGGTTCATTTAAGTCCTGATCCAGGGTTCCTCTGACAATATTTTTTGCTGGTTTTGTGTACAACCCTTTAAATGCAGAAATATCACACATGTGAATTGACTTACTTCAGGCTCAAAAACCCCCCAGACTTTGAAACCTTTGCTGTAGAAATTGGACTGCAGTTATTCAAATAAGTGTCCACCTTTCTTAAAATTAGATAGTTTGATGTTGCCTCTCCTACCTTCAATATCTTAACTGAAATTTTTCACACTTGTCTACCTTCTTTTCCTCTTCCCATCTTTATTGGTGCAGTTAAATGACTAGATCTTTGAAAAAGATCTTGCAAAATAAATTTATTTTCAGTTTGTCTCAAGAACTGTATGACTAGCAACATATTTTAAGATCACTGCTTATACTTTTTTACCCCATGTGAAATAGACTATTTATTTACTTCTGTAATCTTTTTGGAGGCTGATACTTGGTGAAATGCTGTGTTGTCCTTTGGAAGTATTTTTCCCTTACTTGCAATGCAAGTTCAAGATACTTTTATGTGCCCTTGGAAAATAAAAAGGCATTCTACAGCATCCCATGCATTCCCCAAAGTCCCGAATCCCAAGACTGACTTCATGTTCTAAGATGACCTTTGCCCATGAAAGAGCTACAGCCTTACTTCATTACTATTATATTTATCCTTCTAAATTAATTTAAACTGAGGCAAGAGTGATGACAAAGCCACATTTCATCAAAAGGTGCAGCAATTTGGTGGTGGTGATGGCTCAGTGGCTGAGCCGGCTTTGTTTTGGGTGCAACTATGGCAACATTAGGGAAGGAAATGACAGAGTCTTCATAGTATATTTACTCAATTATTTCACTTGCACTTCTCACCCAGATCCTAAGGGTGATCACTCAGTGTCATTTTCCCATCAAGAGCTTTTCCTCACCACAGTGGGAAAGATTAAAATAGCACATCTGCTTCTCCCTTCAGCTTAACATTTCTTCGAAAAAGTGATCACAGCAAGCGAGAACAAGTTACTTGGTGACCAAGGTAATTTTAATGCTTATGACACTGACCAGAGACCAGCATAACTTTCAGGCTCAGCCATGTTCTCTGGTGACCCTGGGCCAGGCATTAAGCTCTGGACACATGCATTGGTGTGTGTAGCTGTATTGCCCCTATAAACCTCTTTATCCCTCAGACTGTGCCATGTCTTGTCAGACCTGTGCTCTGTGGAAGAAGGTTTGTCTCTTTTTTCCCCCCACCCCCATATTTGTAGGACACTGAGGTCAGTAGGGCCTGGGTCTCTTTGGGCTGAGCAAGCTCATGTAGGGAATGAGCTGAGAGAGACTAGCTTTGAGGGTGATCAACACGAGGGCCGTCTCCAAAAAAGCTTGCCCAGCTCCCTGAAGTCCACATACCCCATTTGCAGTGAGGCACAAGTATTAATGTCATCCCTTAAGAATGTCAGTGAAAACTCTTGGTTTGACACAGATAGATCAGCTCTTCTTAACCACAGAATTTGGGGCTTTCAAATGTGAGGATGTTTTGGTTTTTTTTAAAATGAGAAGTAACCTCCAGACATGCAGATGAAGGTATTTATGGGATGACAGAGACAAACAGCCACTTCTGTCTTCCCAAGGCTTCCTGAGAGTGCCTACTCCATCCTCCTCGTCCTCCCAGAGTGATGTCATTGTTTCCATCTTGTGTATTTTATCTCCTTGGATACGGAGAAGGCAGGGGCTATAGAAACTGGGTGTGTGACTGGCTTGGCCTTTGATAAGGCCATGCGTGTGTGGGCAATGCATGATGCAATAGGTATATCAAGTAACGACATCGCGTTTCAGACAAGGCACTGCGCTGGCGTATCACGACCTGCTGTTTTTGGTTAAAAGGCGTTACTGCATGGATGTGGAATGTGTCGAGGATGCGGGAAGCCAGCCTTATTGTTTTACCCCACTACAATAACAAAAACCCCAAACCCTTCCTAATTTCTAGTTGTATTTCAAAGCATTGCAAAATATCTTTCCATAGCTGAAAAACCCCGAACAATAACAGAGGGTGAGGTGAAAGTAAAAGCACTTCTCAATACTTGTGATCACAGCCGATGAAACATTGCATGGGGTAGAGTTTGCCATGAAGATGCTTCTTCTGAGCTGTTGCTGCATATTTGGTGTGAGCAGCCTCCCCCCTGGAGGCATGACCACGGCCTGAGCATCCTGGGCGGCTTCGCAAGGGTGGGGATGGGACCAGAGGGGTTTGGCTGCCAGTCCCCCCCCTCCTTCCCCACCCGCAGGACCAGAGTGCTGTCGTTTGCTGAGGTTTGGTCAGGGGCCCATTTTCTTAGAGCTGAGTAAACACTTATGCTGAGAAATGCTTAATCTTGTTTCCTCTTGGCACGGCTCTCGCAGTGTGTGATCCAGGATCGCCTGCCCCCAGCCTCTGGGCTCTGACTTGGGACACAAAAACATCCCGTGTTTCTGGGGCCCGGCGGGCAGCAGGTTTTGCAGCTTGCTTGGCTGTTTGGGGGGCCTGCGGGGCCATGGAGGCTTTCACTTCTCTCTGCAACTGCAGAG
This sequence comes from Podargus strigoides, assembly GCA_028020825.1. Classification (NCBI taxonomy): domain Eukaryota; kingdom Metazoa; phylum Chordata; class Aves; order Caprimulgiformes; family Podargidae; genus Podargus; species Podargus strigoides. The sequence continues at coordinate 21,403,003 of CM051626.1, read as the reverse complement.
CTGGGGTGCTATTTTTTTTTAATTTGTAAGATGAGGTTGGAGTGAATCCCCTGACTCCGAGAGCTGGAGCTTCAGGACATTATACCAGCCTGTCTCTAAATCACAGCTCTGCACCTGCAATGAGGCTTAGGTGGCTTCAAGCAGCCCTGCGCTCTGTACTTGACCTGCCTTTCCTCCTGGGGCTTGCGGGGAGGTGGCCTGGGAAGGGGCTGGGGAGTGGGGTGCTGCAGCCACGATGGCAGTGGGGCAGCAGCCAGCACCTCTGAAGCCCCAGGCCTGCCACCTGCCTTCAGGCTGTGCTGTGGGCAGAGGAAAACCCCGCTTCGGGGAGGGGCTGCCTGACCCCTCATGCCCCGGTTTAGTTTATTTAGCGAGTACAAAAAGCCTCCAGGGTTTTCCTGTTTCTGGTGGTGGTGAGGTCAGTGCAGCCGGGATGGCCTTGGCCACGTCACCCTGCGGAGGATGGGACCCATGAGTCCGAACTTCCTTCAGACTATCCTTAACCTGCCTAAGGGCACACGGGGCCAGCTGCCCATGCCACCAGCCGCTGGCCAGCCCCTGGCATTGAGGTGACAACTGTGAGGATTTCACAGGCTGGGCTTCAGCATCACCGAGCATGGCCTGGCATGAGCAGGACGAAAGGGAGGAAGGGGCCATTGTTCTCCCAGATAATTCCCCATGACGTAGCCTGCAGCCAGTGTGATAGGAAATGCTGATGTGCTTCCTGCCCCGGTGCAGGGACGTTTTCCCCATCCCTGCAGCCTGTCACTGCAGCTGGGGGCTCCTTGCCGGGAGGTCTGGGCTGGCAGGGGAAACCCCTTGGCACTCAGCTGGAAGGGCTGCGGAGCAGTGCCTGCAGCACACAGCAGTGTCCCTGTCTGCCCCCTGAGTGGGCTGCTGCCACTAGCAGCCAGCACCCAGAAAACCCATCCAGGCAGGAGACCTGCGTGTTTGACCTGAAGCATGGGTCTACAAATCTTGTTTGTCCTTGGGATTGGGAAACAGCCTTTTCTCTGGGATGGGGGGATTTGTACCGATACCTGAAGGACTTGTGAGCACATGGATTTTGCTCCAAAGCCACTTGGAGCTTGTTTGTATAGAGGAGGTAGTTTCAGGTAAGGAGGGGGCTGTTAGAGGAATGGCTTCATTTTGAAAGTGAAGCAAGATGAGACCTCTCTGAGTTTAGAAGCAGCACCCTGGCAGAGAAGTTTGTATAGTTGCTGATCCACTTGGACTAGTCACACTGCCAGCTTCTTTGGAGACATACCTCTGCAAAGGAAGGAGAGGAGTGAGGCTGAGTGCAGACAAAGCGATTTAGGTATCATGGTATCAGTTTACAGTGGTAAAATACTGCTCTTGAATATCTTACCTGGAGGCTTGGGAGCTTCCATACCCCAGCTTCAGACCAAAATAACTACTGCCAGTACCCCTACTCTCTGCTGACTTTGAGCTGGGGGGACTGAGGCAGTGCCATGGCTTGCAGGAAGGGTGAGGTAAGCGCTTCTGGATCTGCCTGCAGATGCCAACTGAAGATGTCTCCAAAAAGATCTAATATTAGTCACACTCCTCTGTACTGACAAAGAAAGAGCGGGCTGTGCTCTGACTGGGTAAGAGCATGTCCTTGTTTCTGACTGCCAGTTCTTCCTTTGCAAATAGAACATTGCTTACTCCTCCTGCAGCCTGTGCCCCAGCCAGGGATGCTATTTAATGCTGCTTGCCCCCTTTTCCTTGCATTGTTCTCAGGAATGCCACAGCCTTAGAGATGCTGTAAACCATAGGCATCTCAACTGCACAAACCAGGCACTGCCCCCACATGCGTACACAGTAAAGCAGTGGTTTTGTACTAACATTTTTCACTTGTGTGCTGGTGGACAGGTTTTTGGGAGTGTCACATTTCTGAATTTTTTGCCAGTATTAAGTCAGAGACTTTTGCATAAACATGTGATTCCAGGAGCTGGGGCTTTAACAAAACTGCTGCACAGTATAGGGCCTGGATTGGCAGTTCTGGAAAATTCCTAGGTAAATACATTTGACAGTGAGAACACGTTATCTTTTGATCTTGGGATCGTGAAAACATTTGTTCTTTGCAGGTTCCTTCCACAGCTCGAGCAGAAAGACCAGCACAGTGTGACAGGCAGCGCTGGAGAATTTGGATTATCCAAATGCCCATTATAATGTTACTGCTCTTGTAATACTTGTCTGTAGACTCTTGGGTTTTACACCTTCTACACTGTTCTCCAGATGGGATTTGTCTAATCTTCAGACACCACCTTCTGTACTGATGTCTCCATTTAACCTGTTATAAACTCCCTTATAGCCAGTGGACTTTATCCACATGAGAGCTACTACAGATGTCCTGTCACTTTTGAAAGCTTCATTTATGGTCTTGGATGCTATTACACAGCAGAAAACCTACCTGGTGGACAAAAGTAGGCCAAAATCTCCTATGTGGATTGTGTGCCTAACTGTGTGTTGCAGTTCCTGAAGTCAAATCACTAATGTGATTTCAGTCTCTGTCCTCCATCTGGCTGTCTGTTTTCTCAACACTTGTAGGAACTTAAACATCCTTGAGGCCTCCATCACTGTCAAACTGATTTGGGCTTGGCTGACAGATTCAAAGGGCCTTGGTGGGAGTGGGAACATGCCCATGTGACTATGGAGTATGTAACTGAGACACCTTACTTCCTTAGGAAACCAGAATTTAAAAAAAATACTATAAATTACTTCCCTTTCTGTAGTTCTTGGTTAATACATAAACATTTCTGCAATACAGGTTGTGACATCATTTCAATTTTGAGCCTATTTGACCTAAGAGTACAACCACTTCAGGCTAAAACTTCTGCCTCTGTCTTTCATTAAACCAACTATTTATGTGCATGTCTGAAACCCTCCCCTACTTGTGGCCTCTAAATGGTGGGCTAACATGTATTTAAATGCTGATATAAAATCACTGATACTTTTCCCCATGGTGTGATATACAGACTGAAGTAATATTTTTTTTTGCTGAAATCCACAGTTTCTGCCATGGGAAAGACTATTTTTATGAGCACTATTATGTGCTTTGAATGAGATTACAACAAAGGGAGATTAGCTAATTACTCCAGGGTCTTTCTTCCTTTGGTGTGTGGGAAAGCATCAGCCAGAAAGCCATGGAGAGCAGTCCAGCCACCCCACACCTGAAGATCTTGAGCTGCCCCACTGGTTTCAAATGACTTGTAACTCATGAGTACGTTTGGATCCATGCTCTCTTCTCTGAGGGATTCTATGCTGTGCTTGATGCCATAAATAGCACTTGAGTGCCATGAAGTGAGACGATTCCCATCTGTCAGTCTGGGAATGCTAGCCAGCTGCCTAAGGAAATACGGGGATATAAAAGTGATTTAAAGAAAAATCGATAGGGGAATTTAGTCATCCTTGTTTCTAGTGAGTGTTTATCCTGTAACTATAGCTCTATCAAACAAATGCCATGAGGTGTTCAAAGGGCAGTGAAGACTCACCTCGTTGCTGTAGTCAGCACCTGTGTGGAGTGGGAGGGGGAACCGGTTGTGTTAATTAGAGCTGAGAACCATCAGCCCAGCGTTAAGAAGGGCCGTTTCATCCTGTGCCACTGGGTGTTAGCCCTGTAGTGAAGCCATTCCCAGTCTCTACAGCTGGCTGAAACATTTAAAAATGCACATTTTGTTGCCATCTTTCAGCCCTGGATATTTCAGCTGTCTGTGTGAATGTTAATCCTTTCATCTGGCTGCTGTAGTGAGGCCCTGTTGTGCTTTCTCCTTGCTTTGGTTAAGTGTCTTCTCTGGGGAGAAATAAGCCCTGGATGTTGTCATCTCTGCCCCAGGGCTGCTAATTCCCAGCCTGCTGATGGGGCATAGAAATTTCCCCATTTTTTTAGCGCTGCCTGTGATTCAGGAGAGTCACCTCATGTCTTACTTCCCCTTTCTTACTGAATTGTAACCAGTGTTTCTAAGTATCCACTACTGCCTCTGGAAGCCTCCAGTTTGCAGCAAACCCAGAATGCCTGGGTGATATCTCATAGTTTTGGCCATGAAGAGGTCTCTTGCATTTAGCTGTCACTGTCTGTACGCAGTCTTTTTTATTAACAATGGTCATCTTCCCACCTTTCTTGTGGGAATTTCTTGTCCAGAAAATCCGAAGCTGCTCATCAAAGACAACTGCGAACCCCAGTCTTAGCTGAAGGAGCAGACATGCTCCAGATCATTTGTAATAATGCTCCTCTTTCTGCCCCACATCTTCAGTTTTCCATAGAAATCACCCCTGCTTTCAGGAATTGCAAGGAATGCTTAAAATTGGGAGCTGCTATGTATGTGACAGTTTGAGCTAATAGCTGTGGCAGCATTTCTGAGCTCTTATGTTCCCAGCACATCAACTTTGGAATGTCCTGAAGGTCAGCCTCAAGCCATCCTGGCTGGGGCAGGGGGCCCTCATGACGTGTGGAGGACACTCTCTGTCTTTGGTGGTCGTGTGCTCCTCAGCTGACACCATACGCAAAGACCAGCATTGCAGTCACTGTTCACATCGGGCTGCCCTGTCACATCCCACTCGCATGCCTGAGCACCTCTGATTTTTGCCTTTGCTCCTTTGCATGCAGGAAATAAGGCACATAGGAAGCGCACACAACCGGAGCGCGGTGCCCTTTGCTGCCACAGCTTCTGCCCCCAGAGTGATCACTGCTCAGTACAACAGCCCAGCAGGCCTCTACTCCTCAGAGAACATCCAGACCTTCAACAGTGCAGTGGAGTCAAAGACATCACCTGGGGCTCTGGAGCCTACCAAGCCGTAAGTACCTTCCTCACCTCTCCTTCCCTGCCCAGGTGCCCCGGGAAAGGCTCCAGGAGACGTGAGTTTGCTGTGAAGGGTACCAGTGTGTTAACCCTGAAAAGCTCTCTTGCAGGACAAGTGAAGGAGCAGAGGCACGAGCGAGGATATGGTTCACAGGGGCAGGGCTCGGAGGAGTGGGTAACGTTTCATGAGATGCAGAAATGAAATTAATGCTGTTGTGTTTCTTTGTTTAGCAGAGACCGACGCAGTTTCCGCGTCCGTTCAGCATGACATACCAGCCCGTTGGTCTGAACAGGTGCCTGACAGCTTGTTACGATCACTTTGTAAAGTTAGCGTTTTGTGCTGGCTTTGTGGGCAATACTGGGCACGAAGGGTACCAGCTAGCACAGGAAGCACACACGTCCCTGTTCCTGGCTGGCCTGGGATTCATAGGCAGGCTCTGCCTAAGTTTGGATCTTTCTATTTTTTTATTATTGAACTTTGTTTTTCACAGTTTTAAAAAGTAGCTGAAACTTTTATACCTGTGTGAGTGAGTTTATATATGGGATTGGGAAGGGTCCCAACCTTAAAAGAGCCTATTGATTTTGTGGTTGCATCTGGGCATCACCAAAGCTGTTACTTTATCCCAGAAGTCCAAAGTTCTTCTTTTTTTTATTGGAAGCAATAAACCAGGAGCTTTCTTAAATCTTTCTGGCTATATTGATCAAGTTGCTTAACTGCCCTAAGTCCCTGTATAGCAGGACCAAACTGCTGGGAAGACTTTGGGCACTCTTACAACAAAAGCTGCAAGACCAATGCTTTAGGTGATACTCTGCTAAATTCCTGACTCGTGAATGGGGAGACAAAAGTAACTTCAGCCTCTGCTTTTGCAGGGCACAAAGACTTGAGACTGGTTTAACACGAGCCTGAAAACTTGCCCATGACTGAAACCAGCTTCTCACACTGGCAGCCCCATCTGCAGCATGGGCCCTTCTAGGCAGATTTATGATGCTGCAGCTGGCAGATGAGGTGACAGATGTTTTTTCCTCAATTGCTTCTGGTAGACCTCAGCAGCCTCAATCAGGGGATGAGCAAAGGCAGAGCAAGGACAAGGTAAATCTGACATGGCATCTCTTTCAACTTTCCCTTGCTGAAACACAGCAAGTTAGAAAGGAATGCTGGGGGGTCTGTGGATGAGACCTTTGATGCTAATACATTTTTGTGTACATAGTCATCAAATGCAATGAGTTGCTGCTGGTTTTCTGTGACAGCCAGGGGCCACACCCTGCCATTAGAAACCCAGTGTGGTATCCCCAGTGCAGAAGCACAGGATGTGTAGGTTCTCCCTTCACTCGGCCTTCCAGCTGCCTTTAAATTCCTGCCCATCTGTTTTGCTGAGTTATTTGTACATGGCCGACCTTGCTCTGAGTTTACCTAGCATTTATCTGCATCCCCATCCTGCCCCCAGCAGACACAGCCTATCTGAACCCAGCAGCCTGATCCTGCCACTTCACATGGTGACATGACACGGGGACCCAGTCCATGGTTCATCCTTAGAGAGAGTGTGATGTAAATGCAGGGCTGTAGTACAGCCGGAAACACCAGCAAACTACTTCACTGGATTTGGTGTTGCAAAGCAGGCGGGGAGGGCAGGGAGCAGCCTCACTGCTGAGCACCTCTGTTTTGGGATGGGAGATGAGATTGCCCCTCAGTAGGTTGCCCAGGCTAGCTTTGGGTAGGGCAGCAGTGAAGGTGGCATTCCTAGGCTGGACAGTGGGACCATGTAGCTAGTTCATAGTGAACCCCCTGCTGTCTTGTCTTCATTGCTTTTAGAACCCCTGCATTTGCTCATCAGTAGAGCAACTGCATTTTAGTTTTTGTGTGGGCACACCTGGAGTGTGAGACCAGAGCCACAGCATTAGCCAGAAGCCTTTAATGTAAAGTCATGCATTCAGTGGTGTGTCCCTCCAGCACAGGGAACAGACAGTATTCTCCAACTGCTTGTATTGCTTGCAGTATTTGTTTTAGCCCTTCATTAATTTCTTCCTTATTTCCTTTCTTCCTCCTCTGCATTTTTCTTTCGATTCCGCAATGTAAAACCCAAATGAACCCCCAACCAACCACAACTCAAACTACTCCTGTGAACGCGTGGGCCCGTAGCCACCCATCACCGGCGAGTGCGATGCAGGCTCCCTTCGCCTCCACCTATAACCCTCTGCAGGCACAGACCTCCGAGTCGCCGCAGCGGAGGCACAGCACTTCCTCCGTCCCCAGCCCAGTTCGAGTGGGGCCTGAGCAGCTGAAGCGCGCAGCCCAGGTCTGCCCCAACAGCCCTGTGGAAGTAGAGGTGCCAGGACTCAAAGTGCTGCATGTGCAGTTCAATTCTCCCCTGCAGCTCTATTCACAGAGCAACATCATGGATTCCCTGCAGGGGCAGATCTCTTCTGTTAGCCCTGATTTCCCCAGGTAACCTGCCTGCTGCCTCTGTGGCCAGCTCGGTGCATCCGTTCATCTGCATCTTGGTGTCCACGAGTGCCTCGTCCCTGTCTGTGGCTCACGGCATTGGCCAGTCACGAGGAAACGGCATTTTCATTTCACCTTTGTGACATTAATGCATGACTCTTCACAGGAGCTTTCTCTACATTGTATCTGTGTCCAGTGCCACAGGAAGCACCAAAACACCATTTCAGCCTGTCAGTGTGTCCATTGCTAAGCATGTTCAGCCATCTCAGAGGAGGGCTCTAATCAAGGCTGAATTGTTTCAGAAATTGAGAACCTTCAGCAGAATTACCCTGCTATGTGATCAAGCAGCTTGCAGCTGCATGATGTGTAGTTCAGGGAGGTGGTCAGTCCTATGGCCTCTGTGGGACAGAGTGAAAGGGCACAGCCAGATCTCATAGCTCCTTGGCTGCTCACAGTCCCCTTGTGGGCTGAGCACCACGTACTTCAAAGCAGAAAAGTTGGCATCCTCACCCATGGACCCACACAGCCAAGCTTTGCCATGTGCCAGCAGCAAAGAGAACCGGAGCCTGTGGATTTACTCCTGCCTTGTTACTCAGTGCAGTTACTTGCTGTAAGTCAGTGCTCTGGCTTGCTGTCCATACCGTGCATGCGAAGAGTGGTCACACTCTGCTGGCTGGCTGTGCTGGTCTGGACAGCTGGTTACACTCAGAAAGGAGCCCTAGGCATCAGCAATTGTTTCACTGCAAAAGTGAGTGCTCCAAGTACTGAGCCCTCCTGTAGCTCAGCTTTGAGATCTTTGTAAACTTTACAAAATGTGCTAGCATAAAATAGTAAAATGACATTAGTAAAGTATAAGCTGTGCTTTTCTGAAGACACTGTGCAAGGCTGGGTCGTTATGGTTTTTATTACCATCTTCTTGCCAGTTTTCAAAGCTCAATGATCCAGTGTCATTCAGTCAGTGTTGCAAGTTGCCCATGGTAGAAGTGAAATCCAGTAAAGGTTGTTGTTGTTGTCCCCTACAAAGTTTCTGCATCGAGGAACGCCTGCACATGGAAAAGGACAGCAGTTGCTGGTGATTGCTGTAGCTGATAAAGTACCTGTGTAACAGGCAGTGCCATAAATCAGCTGACATACGGAGACTCATCCTGCAGGCACAATTCCTGTGTCTGTGGCCTAGCCCATTCAAAAGATGCATGTGCTTTTTGGTGTTTTTTTTTCCTTTAAGCAGCATACCTTCTGCTGTGACAAGCTGAGGTATTTCACTCTGTTGGTACAAATTCTAGAATCTACGGTTTTTTAATAAGCTTTCAGGAGTCTTGTATATGCAAGTATATCTATAGGGTACATACCTGGGAGAGCTGATGTCTGTTTTGCACATTGTCATGATGCACGGTTGAAATGTGATGGCTTTGTTTGACTCCAGTGCTCTTAAGATGATTTAGCCTTTGCTTTTTGAATGCATATTATTAAAACATTCTTAGTATGCAAAGTGCAATGACAGGCTTCTTGCCTAATGTTTTATGGGTGGATAGAGTGGTGGGAGTATATGAGTTTACATAAGATGAATGTAATGTGGAACACAGATTCATTTGGGATGACCTAGGACATTTTCTGTGTACTAGAAGGCACATCATTGTTTTATTTTGGATGAGAGGCTTCAGTAAATGAGATTCAGGCTTCAAGGGTTCAGCTGCTTGCAAGTCTAATGTGCTTCCTGCTCCACTGAAAATTACTAAAGATGGAAACATTTTATGAAATTCTTTTTCTAGAAATAGCATTTTATAACACATGCAATGATTTTACCTCTGATGCTTGAAGAGTTTATTATGTAGAGTAACTCCCAGATGGATCAATTGCACATTGGCATGGAAAGTATGCAGTTGCCTCCTCAAGAAAAAGATTTCCCTGTGCAATTTAGTCTGAACTTCAGGATGTTTATGTACTTTTCAGGCAATCACAGGGTGCAGGGATGGTGAAACCTAATAGACCATTTATATCTATAAGGCTGCATTATGTAATTAAGCTGTCAGAGGAGACTTCTCAGTTGTCTCATTTTTCCAGAGATGTTTTATTCTAGCCACAGAATACAAGGCAGGCAAGAACCTCCCATGTCCATCCCATAGCTCAGCACTTGGTCAATTTAGACCATTGATTTAAATCATTCCCAGCAGATATTTGTCCAGACTCTTTTTAAATCCTTTAATATGGGGGTTGCTCACCTGTCCAGGGTATTTTGGGGTCTGTCTGTTGGAAAGCTTTTCCCAAGGGATACTCTGAATATTCTCCTGCAGTTTTAAGCCTGTAGTTTAGTCTGTACCCACTAGATGTGGAGAACATCCTAGGTACTACCTCCAGCCTCTTTTTTTTCCCCCCCTAAAGAATGACCCTGTGAACTGGCACAGCTACCATGTGAGATTTGCATCCCAGCACAAGTTCTTTATTTTCTTATTAACTGAAGAGTGATTTCATCGGCAGAAAGTTTTAGTTTCTGGAGTATATAATAACTGTGAGGCAGGGAGAAAACTTGGGGACTGGCCGGGGGCGGTCGGTGAGAACCTGTTGACAGTGGCATATGCCAATAGCCTAGCCTGCCAGTGCAAGCACATCCAGCACCTCCGTGTTTTATGGCGTCCTGTTGTGCAGTTGTTTTGCACGTTTATTCTTCAGTCATATGATGCATTGTGAAAATTTTGCTAGGGGTACTGGCCTTAGTTCTCAGCTGTTTAACAAGCGTGTTCTCTGTTCCTTCCTCAGCTTAGATCAGCATAACCAGCCCCCAGGTGGCATCGTCATAGACAGAGAATCTGAGGTTTACAAGATGCTCCAGGAGAATCAAGAGTCAAATGAACCACCCAGACAATCTGCTTCCTTCCTTGTGTTGCAAGAGATTTTGGAGTCAGAAGAGAAAGGTAAGCACACCTAATCTGAGTGTGCCTTTCCCTTTTGCCACTCTGAGCTGTATACAGTGTTTAACAGTAACATCTAAAACTTTATTTTAGTTCCTTAGGCTGGTGATTGTTCAAGGTAGCGTGTGTAGATGGTTGCCACAGAAACAGACCCTTTCACTGACTTTACTCCTAAATTTCCTCTCCTTGATTAGTTTCAGTGTCTGTGGGCCCATATTGTTGCTTACTCATGGAGTGAGTGCTCAAGAAATAGACCCCCTACAACATTTAGTTATCAAGAAGGAATTAAAAAGCTGAAAAACCTCTTCTTTGCTTTCTAAAGTTTTGTCCCTTTAAGATAATCTTCACTGATTAAATACCATTCAAGACTGAATGGTAACAGAAGATAGGGCTCTTCAGTGAGTCCTAAAGCTTCTTATCTCCATCCCTCTACACAAGAAAAAAGATCCACTTCTGCAGCTGAATGTAAAAATATGGAAGCTGGGTTACAGTGAGCAGTGCATAGCTTTTAACCTCTGAAACTTTGCTCTGCTTGGCATTCTTGATCTGACATCTGGACTCGTGCAGTTCAGGGCTATAGACTTTAAGATTAAAAAGCCAATTAACTTAGGTCGGGGTCAAATCGTACTCTTCTCTCCTTGAATAAAATAAAATAAACAAATAAATAGGAAAAAAATTCCAAGAATTACTTGGTTTTTTCCTCAGGCCAGTTGAGACTTTGTCTTGTGCTATTAGCTTGGCAGTGGAATGTTCAATTCCATCCAACAAAAGCCTAGTGCTGAGATATTTGCCACAAAGGGAAACAGATCAGCCAAGTGGAAATAAGGAAACAATACAAAGAAAGAAACCAGGATCTTGAAGTCTTTAATGTGCCATTAAAATACCTACCTGAAAGCATCTTTTAAATACTGAGTGTTTGCAACTTGCCCTTCAGGGTTCATCTCCTACATGGAAGGGACTGGAGTAGCTGGGACTTCTCACGCATCCAAGGTCCTCCCCCATGCGTAGTAGTGGTGAAGAAGATAAGAAGCAAAAGCCTCCCTATTTTATCTTTCTTTGAAGATTTGCAGCATTATTGGGATTCTCTGGCACAAGGTTTGCCTGCCCGATCACAGGCCAGGATAAGCTTTGGCATTGCTCCACAGTGAGCTGATAATCACCCTTTCGGAGCAGAGCCTGGAGGTTACGCAGCCCCAAAGAAATGTCTGTCCCTGAGGAGACAGTGCCCCGGCCTGCCATGCCACTCAGCCTGCTGGGCTCAAACACCCCTACTGCTGAGTCAGATCATGTCCACAGCGATAAACAGCAGATAAATAGCATGTTTGTTGGCTGCCTCTCCAAGCCTGTCTTCAGGCGATGGCTTGTGAGCAGCAGCAGGGAACTATCTCCTCAGCTGGGACAAGTCCCTCAGGTCATTGCTGACTGTATCGGCCATGCTGACTTACACCAGCTGAGAGCAGAGCCTGGCCCTGGACATGGGTCTGTGTGTGGGTGCTGGTGTGTGGAAGCACCATGGCTGGCCTGTGTTTAGACCTGACCCTGTGCTCTTAGGTGAAGGGTGTTTTGCAGGGTGGAACAGGTTACGTTTCCTGTGGGTATTTGATTAAGCGGATTCCTTTAGAGCGATGGACAAACATGCTGTCGATGCTGCTGATGTGAGCAGAGTGCTGTTTGAGGTAGAGGGAATGAGCAGAGGTGATAGGGAAGGGCCTGAAAATGTGGTTGTTGCTGCTGCTTCCTTCCTAGCAAGGGTCACTTGCAGTAACTCTGTCAGAGACCAGGTGCTTCCTGCTGTGTTTGGAGGGTGCATGGGCTGTAGCTCCCATTAGGGACTTTGCATTTCTGGACCAGCATCTCTGCAGAGTTGGATGCCACCCTCTGAGCTGAAGGCTGCCCCAGAGGCAAAGCAGCGCACTGTGACCCACCTCTGCACTCGGCTGGGTGACAGGGAGGTGTGGTGGGCAGTTCCCCAGCTTTTCCCCTCAGCCCTTCTGTCAGTGGTGCTGCCCCAGACTGTGATGTGTGCCTGACCTTGCTCATCACTAGGATGTGCCTTTGGAGAGTTTGTCCTTCCCTTACACCAGGAACAACTGGTGTAGTGTGCTCTTGGCTTGACACTGGTCAGAAGGGTTTTATCGGCATCCCTCCCAGTCTAAGATGGCAGGGGTCTGCCCATTGACCCCCTCTGTTTCTGGTGAAACATCATGGGAGTCTCTGCAGCCCTCCTCCTCTTGTTGCCTGGTGTTGAGCCTCTTGCAGAAGTCATATAGATGAGACTAGTCAAATCAATAGCGTCAATTTGGAAGAGTCTCCTTTTTCACTGTGGGTATTTAAAGGTTTGCCTCATATCCTGCATTTAGGATCTGCTGCTGTTGTAAGCATCCAGGTCAGCAGATGTCTCCTGTGAAGGAGACAGCGTCTCCTGTGAAGGAGATGCCATCCCTGAAGCATGCTATGCAGCAGCAGGAGAGTGCAAAGGGCATCCCCAGTGTCCCAGGGCCCTGTTGCTGGGACTCATGCTGCCAAGGCTGGGGCTGGGACTGAGGCTTGGCTTTGCTTTGTGCATCTGTACATGCAAGACACGTCAGCTGAAGTCTGATGGGCTTTTAAGATGAGAAGAGACAGTATCTCATCTGACTGCCCACAGTCTCAGGCCCTTAGGTTTCAAGTGCCAGGTTCAGCGCTGTCCATTCTCTCCCTCCTCCCCACACACCCCTAAATCCCTCCCTCCTTTAGATGCATGAATCCCTGCCTCAGAGCTGGGATTAAAAAATATCATCCCTCCCTAGCAGAGCTTCTGCTTGGGAGGAAGAGCCTCGAGCCACGCATCTCACATGCTCTGAAGCACTCTCCTTCCACCCCCAGGAGACCCTACCAAACCATCGGGATTTAGGAGCGTCAAAGCCCCCACCACAAAGGTGGCCTCATCGATTGGGAATGCCCAGAAGCTGCCCATGTGCGAGAAGTGTGGATCTGGCATTGTGTAAGTAAGCCTGTCCCTGGGCTTGCAGGCCATGGCCAAGCATCCCATGCCTGTGCGGAGGGCTGAGACACTGCACCTGAAACACTTCACCTACCCATATCCAGTGCATCCAGGAGCCAGCTCAAGGCATGTTTATTCTCACCAGCTTTAATAGCACTAATTCCTGCCATACCCACAGGCAGGAGTTGGATTTTCCTCTACAGATCCATATCAATGGAAACCAAAGCAAGTCTTTATGAGATAAATCTCAAGACAGTTGTTGCAGTGTTTTGCTTCCTACCTGAAATTTGTTTACAGCACCTAGAAACAAAATGACCTTTCCATTCAGGGGCTGTAGGTTTAATGCTTTTCATGTCTTGGTGCTCCCAGCCATGGCACAGTGACTTGCCTTGGTGGTCAGAGGCAATGTGGACCAGGAGAGCGGCGTTCTGCTCCTGGCTCTCCTTTAGGACCCCACATCTCTGCTGTATCTACACAGACATAATTTTTGTTGTCTTTATGTGGGTATGTCTGACTTCCAGCACAGCAGGGGCTCTGCTGTACAGAGCTGTTGTACCATAAGTATGACAGCACGAGGGACCCAACCTATGGCTTTTTGATTTGCCGTTCAGTTTCTCAACCACAAATTCTTTCCTACTAACCCCCTTAGCTTAACAGTTGACTCCAGCAGTTAAGTGCTGGTAGCCTACCTGCACCATCATGGAAGAATTCAGATTTCTCTCATGCTGTCCACCACAAGCTATCAAATTGTTGCTGAGACCCACTACACTGTGATTGCATGGTTCTGGCACACCTGGAGCACAGAGGACCAACAGAGTCATTACAGAGGCAATCCACACTCTGTAAAATATGAATTGGAGACAAACCCTACAATTATTCTACCAGCTGAGTAGATCTGGCGAGAAAGAACAAGCCTATGAATAGCACTAAAAACTAATGAATTATGGAAAATATAGATGGCTGCTGGAACAAAATGATACTCCTAGCAAATTGTTGTGTTGCTGCTGGTGGTAGTTAATGAGTTGCTATGTAGTTTTCCTCATCATCTGCTGGGTTAAGGTGTAAAGTTTTCCAGTAAGAGCTGGCCCACGTTTGGCTGGATCCATTCACTGCAGCTCCTGAGCAACAGCATCTGAGCTCAGAGCCAGGAGCTGATCTCTGTGCTTCACCCACACATACCTGGCATGTCAGTTGCTAGCAAAAGGGCAGTGGCTGGCTGTGCAGCCTTTACCCCCCTCGCTGGCAGTGTGCAGTCACTTCTGGATTTGTTCTGCAATCCGGTTGGTTTGGACCTGGATTTTGCTTCCCCAGATTGTCAGGCTGATGCCTGCCTTTTGATTCTGGGCATTTGAAAGCTGTTGCACTGTCTCTAGCCATCAGCTAAAGATTCCCATTAGAGTGATTCTTGCCACTACAGGTGGTAGGACTATCCCTGTGAAGCTTAGGCAGGCCAGTGCTAGGAGACACTTTCCACAGGAGGCCTCCCATGCCAGCACGCATTGGGCTCTGAAAGTGCTGTTAACATCTGCCTGGCCAGAGGCTACCTGTACTTTGACTTGTCAGGAGCAGGAGAAAATTGTCCACCTTCAGTGCTGGTGTGGGTCTGGGCTGGGTGGGAGGTGGCTGGGGAGGGAGGCGGTGGCGGCTGCCTGCTGCTGAGGGCTGTTGGTTCCTTTCCCAGAGGGGTGTTTGTGAAGATCCGGGACAAGCAGCGTCACCCCGAGTGCTACGTGTGCAGTGACTGTGGCACCAACCTCAAGCAGAAAGGACACTTCTTTGTGGAAGACCAAATCTACTGCGAGAAACACGCACGGGAGCGGGTGATTCCCCCAGAGGGCTATGAGGTGGTCACTGTCTTCCCAAAGTAAAGTGTGCTGCTCACAAGGGCAGTGTGGATGGTTTCTCCTGTGCTGCTTTTCATTGGAAAGCATCATCCCTGCCCCCCCGCCAAATCTTTTTTGCAATAAGGAGTGCTAGGCATGGCTTTGAATTTCCTTGCCATTATTAATTCTCCATCTTTTCACGATATGTCACTAATTGCTCAACACTCTTTTTTGTCTCCTCTTTCACTGTTGTGTTTTTTTTTTTGAATACAGATATATTTTTTCTTCATTTGTGCTGTAAATCACACAGGAAAATCAGAGGCCAAAGTCAGATTACAACCCTTCTGTGTCCCAGTTATTTGCCTTCTGTTTGCATTCAATAAACAGGGTGAATCCACAAGGCAGCTGTGTCTGCTTTCTCCTGGTATTCCTGTGCACTGGACTGGGGTTCCCAGGGTGCCCAGTGCATGACTGGGTTTACCCTGGAGAACAGCGGGAGGGAATTATGAAGTTGAGTCACACCGGTCTCACATACTGCCCATGGGAGCTGCTGTTAGCTGCTGCCCACTGGCACCCAGCAAAGGCCAGGTGGGCACAGCTGACCCACAGACTATAGCTGGCACTGGTGGCCTGTCCCTGGTGGCCTGTCCTCAGTACAATGCGGCCGAGAGTTGCCTCCTCTGCATCCAGCACTGCTTCATGATGATGGGAATGGGCACTTCAGTGTTTCCCATTCCCACATCACCCCAGTGCCCCTCTGTTCCCCATGGTCACAAACTGAGCCCGATATAAAAAATGTCCACTTGATGCTTGCTGGAAACCAGGGAGTTCTGGAGCAGAGGGGAAGGTTCAAGTGGCCATAGTCCCTGTTCCGTCTGTTCTGTCAACTGCCCCCACCCTGTCACACCACAGGCTCAGGGCTGGGTGCAGGCTGGTGAGGGTGGGTCTCACCACCACACACCCCCTCATCCAACTCAGGGCAGACCCCATGGCCATTGCTGTTTCCACCTGCAGACATTAGGGACAGGCCCCAGGGCAAGGCCTGCGTGGCTGCCAGACTCATCACCCTGCTCTCCGTGCCTCCAAACATGCATGGCTGCTGGAGAGCATCATTGGGGCTAATGTGAGGAGGGGGGCACACAGCCCATGTGCACCGGATGAGGGCCTGATGGGATTATCTACCATGAAGCTATTTCTCTGCTCACCCCTCTGAATGAGCTGCTGGCTGTTCTTTTGCTGTAAAAATAAATGGTTTCTAAGACATATTTTCATTTTTGCTTTAAAACAAATTGCCAGAGGTTGAAAACAGGAGAGTTTGCAGCCACATACAGGGTCCTGTACCTGTCCTGGAAAGTCCTGACTGTCTTCAGCACTGCTTTGCTGCTGTGCCCTGTGTTTCCTCACCTTCACAGTGACAACACCACAGCACAGCTGCCTGTCCAAAAAAAACCCCCAACAAATCCAAAATAAAACCCCAAACCCAATTCTCATTTGAGGTAAAGCTGGCCTGTCACCAAGATTACAAGCCTCCCACTGTCCAGACCAACTATACAGCTTTTTGGCAGGTTGGGGATGGGACCAATTCACAAACCCAGCTATATTTAGCTCATCCCCTCCGACTCCTTCTATGGGCAGTGGCAAGCAAGTGAGGATGGCACAGCTCAACCAGCAAACTCCTCATCCGGCTCATCCCTAAGAAAAAAGCCTGGCTTCTCTGTGCCACCAGCACATGCCTGCACACACACCTGAACAAACTCCAGCTATTAACAAAAGCAGCTTCATTTTTCAAGGCAAAAGTGTGAGGGTTTTTTGCTGGAGTGATATCCCCCCTCACTGCTGCTAATGGGGGTTCTCTACCCTCTGCCCTGGGGGAGAGGGAGAGGCTCTCCATGCTGCAGCGCTGGCTGGTGCAGGCAGGCTGGACTGGACAAAAAGCCAGTGCAGAGGCAGAGATTACAGACCCACAGGGCTGAAGGAGTAAACCCGTAGGAACAAATTGCTCTGGCCGCATCTCAGATCAGCGCGCAGGCCCAGCCATGGCATGTGAACCATGGCTGCTGCCAGCACTGCACACTCCACTTTCTTGGCAGGCTGGGGGTTCCTGGCTGCCAGCCACACATGGCTGTGTGCTTGCCTTGCAGGAAGAAAACGCTGGCCCCTGGGCCGTCTGGTGTGCTGCACCCCAACAGCAGCAGCTGGGTTGAGCCCTCCAGCATGTGCAAACTCACTAAATGTTTTCATGCTGTACAAATGTCTGTCAGCAAAACAGGGCTTGGTCCAGATAACCTCACGAGCTTGCTCTTGCATCAGAGGGTCAGGACGGAAGAGCCTGAACCGTGCTTGGCATTTCCACTGCCCTCCCCAGACCCAGCCCTGTGCTGCAAACAGACAAGCCCTGCTTTGTCCAGGGCCATGTGCTTTATCGCCCCAGCCAAGCTCCTGCAGCAAAGACTGGCAGCACTGCTGGGAAAACACTGACTGTGTGGGGCTTGACACACCGAGTCAGGAACTACAAAAGGTTTGTGGGGTAGCTCTGGAGGTGTAGGTTTCTAATACAGATACCAGTGTTGATCCAATTTATTACCATGGAAACAGGCAAGCAGAGGCAATTCACGTTCATTACTCAGGAGGACTTTGCTGACTGCTGTAGCTCACTGAAAAAAAAAGTATATTCATTTTTTATGATGCAGGACAAAATATTTGGCAACTGCAGTTTTCACTGTAGTCTGATTTTCCAAATTCCTCTCTTGGCATCTGGAGTTTGTCAACCACAAAATAGGTTAAGTGCGGTGACACCTGCAACCACACTGAGCTGAAGAAGTTAACAGAAATGTAAGAAATACATAACAGGTTCCTATCTGAAGCATGTCAGGCACTTTGTAAGTGAGCTAGCATCCTGCCAAAGAGGGACCATCTCGCATAGGTGTGCAGTGCAGCACAAACTTGTCATTCTTAACACAGATTACCTGGGTTTCCAATTAGCCTCTCCCTGCCACCACCGCATCTCCCATTTCTCCACGTGCAGCAGAGAGCAGCTGTGCACTGCTGCTCCCTCTTGGCTTGCAGGAACTTCCTCCACAGCACAGGGTGCCAAGCTCAGCCACAGTGTGGAAAGCCATGAGCACAGCACCAGCCATGGGCCACAGCAGGCTGGAGAAGAGGGCTGGCGTGGGACAGAGTAGCACAACTCCCTTCTGAGCTCAGAACACGAATCACTTTTTTACAACTGTTTACACAGTTAAAAATACCTTGCTCACTCGACCGAGCTGGCTCCCAGGAGAAAGCAGATAGAAAAGGGTTAAAAAAACCCAAGCAACCAAACTAATAGGCTGACCTCTCCTTGTCTTCTCCTCACACCCCATACCATCACCACCACAGCCCCCACAGCAGAACAGCACTGAGCAGCAAGGCCAGTTGCTCCAAGCTTGCACATTTAAGTTTCATTTGCTAATGACAACACTGTGAGCTGATTACTGTCAAGGCGGAGTCTTGGTGACTCAAACAGGTAAGTAAAAACACCCCAATGATGGTATATGCATAGTTCATTTAAGTGCTGGCATTAAATGAAATGCCATTAACTAGATTCTACTGTGTGAGATAAGTTTACCGCACTTTTTTGTCATCACCTGGAAAAAACACCAGCAGCCTCCCCCCTGCTAAGAATGAGCTGCTTGGCAGATTTAAAAATAAAAATAGACACACAGTAGCAACACACAAGCAAGCTCAGACCCCAGCTTTCTGTCTGTGCATTTCATCCCAACAACTCAAACACCTACAGATAGCTCCCTATGAAGAACAGCTGAGTGTATCTGGGTGCAGCATGGGACAGGACACTGCTTCGAAGTCACCAGGATAAATCTATGCTTCAAGAATTTGTCATGTATCAGCTGAAATATTTTTTCCCTCTTATGGGCAAACAAGGAGACATTATGTCATTATGACATTACCCCAAGCATCCTCCTTGTCATTTACTTGTGGATCTGCCCACACCTGTACAAAGGAAGGCCACCTTCCGAAACACCAGCACCCCTTGCAGCATGCCCCAGACTGCCTGCAGGCATTAAGTACACAAATGCTGGATTGCCCCTTCACAGCTGAGGTGGACAGCGAGTGTCAACACTACTCTTAACTTCAGGTGTAAAAAACGCAAGGTCATGCCAAGAATGCACTGTGCTTGCTTTGATCAATGATATTCACAGTACTTTGGGAGCCAAATAAAAGGGGATGGAGAGATGCCAGCATGCAAAAATGTGCATTGCCTGCCCTTTGAAGGTGGGCTAGAAAAGCAGCCACAGCCCTGCAGAGTAAGTCTCTCAAAATAATGTCAAGTTCCACACGCCACTGAATACTAACTGCATTTCACTAATGCTACCACTAGCATTTATAGGCTAGTTGATGGATTTTTAGGAAGGCAGCAATTATTGTTAAATCCTAGGTGTGCTGGCTATGGGATAGAAACTCCTGTTAATTTTTATTTTCTACCATATTGCCCAGCAGTGACATTCAGGTAGCTGTGCAGGTGGAGCAGGGTAAGTCAGTTCTCAAAGTTAGGCAAGCCTGTGTGGAAGCAGTTGTATCAGTTATTATTAAAACTTCCACAGTTATTCCATTAAGATAATATTGCAGCTAAATAATTTATTCTTAAATATTGTAGTAGGTCTTCACTAGCATAAAACAATGCATAAAAGAGACTAGCATAACAGCTCAACAAATGCAAGTAACATGGAGACAGCACATACTGGACTTTGCAGTATTCAGGCTAATAAGTAACTAAACAAAACTTAGAAACTTTTGTCTTCAACAATCAGAAACAAGACAGGGCTCTCAAAAGGCAAAGGTCAAAGCTAGTCTACTCATTAACAGATTCATTTGTTCCCTTTACAGAGGTAAAACATCTCTTAGTAATATAAAATAACAACTTTCTCTAAATTAGGCTAACAGAATGATTGTAAAGTGACTGGAAACTAGTTTCTGAAGTCTGATAGATGAGGTAGGATTTTATTTTATTCCATGTTACCTATGCCTTGGCACAACTAGCAACAGCTCCAGCTGCAATTCCATGGCTGCAGCTTCTAATTTCACCTAGATGACACTTCCACAAACCAGAACTGAAAGTTTAAAAGCTACTTGATGCCCAAGTTGAAAAACCATTGCTTACAGCTGGCTCTTAGAGGTTACATATGCAAGTAATATCCTTCACCTGTCTTTTCTGCCCCACTGTAGTCTCAAACCTTCCCACGTAGCCCCTGAGACATTCTGGATTTTCACCTTCCAGTACGCTTTGCTCCCTCCATGTGCCAACCAACATCTTAGCTGTGCAAGCTGACAAACCAGTCAATACAGAAGTAATGTAAGCACCAGAAAAAAATCCAGCTGCCTCTTTTGTTGTGGGTAAGGTTTTGTTTCTTCCTATTTTTTTAAAAAAGATAATATTTGTGAGATTGGCTAATGTACTAAACCAGCAGGGCAAGAGTGAATTAAAGGACACAACATAAGCTTTGCCTATTGAAGAAGCTATGATAAAAAACCTACGCTCTTAGGTCAAACCAGACATTTATTTAATCAAAATAATTTGCAGAAGTTAAAAAACAACAAAAGCTACACAGTTGGCTGTAACAAAGGCACATGTTCTCTCCCTTCCAAATAAAACCATAATTGTCACCATATAAAAAAAGTTTTAGGACTTCCACAGGAAGATTTTCACACAAATTTGCCAGTTTTTACCACTGATAACAAAAGCTATCTGCAAGTGTGAAATGCTCATTTTCTTAGTTCTTTTTGAGAGCCAAAGCTACAACATGAAACTATCACCTGCATTACACTGTGGAACATGTTAAAATTCACTGAAAGAACAAGAGGGATTTGAACAAGGCCTTAAAGAAAGTCAGCATAGAGGATCAGATCTTCCAGAGATGTCACTTACACTGCTGTCAGTCATACGTGTGTCCTGTAAGACTACAGGCCACATTTGCACATTAAAACACACATTCTGCATTGGAATCTGACGATTCTTCTAGGACCTTGAAGACACCCATTTTTTCCTTTTTCATTTTTTCAGATGTCTTCATTTGATCTAAGATTAAAAAAGAACAAAGATCAACAAAAAGAGGTGAAGTGTCTGCAACCTCACTGCTGCAGACATAAAAGTTGTATGATTGTTGTTTAGATTTGGAAAGCAACTTGATAAAAGCATTTTGCTCCTTCATCAACAGTCTGCTACTAAAAGTTTCTGCATGAAAATATTTTTCGATTATGTACTTTAATAAAAAAAAAAAAATCTCCAACACCTCTGGCTAAATCTGAATGGAGATAAGCAGTTTTAAAATCTGCCTGAACTAGTCTTGTTTTCCCCAGAAGAAAACAGAATGCAGTAAACCTACTTAGTGAAGTTACTAGGAGAAACACAAAAAGTTATGGCTCTACTAAGCCATATTATTTTCTAAAGTTCAAACACCTACATCTTGTTTTCTCAGCTCTTGCAATCACAATGTTGCCCCTTCTGTGAATATAAAGTCAACGAAAAAGTATTGTCTTTACATCAAATTTAATAATTATGGCTTACAGGAGAAGGGGGTGGCATTTCAGTTTCTAAAGCATTGACTGCAGTTAGTTGCAGTAAATACTCAGTACATAATCACAGAATGTTATGGATTGGAAGGGACCTCAAAAGATCATCTAGTCCAATCCCCCTGCCAGAGCAGGAACACCTAGGTCAGGTCACACAGGAACGCATCCAGGTGGGTTTTGAATGTCTCCAGAGAAGGAGACTCCACAACCTGGGCAGCCTGTTCCAGTGCTCTGTTACCCTCATTGTGAAGAAGTTCTTCCTCACATTTATGTGGAACCTCCTATGTTCCAACTTGCATCCATTGCCCCTTGTCCTATCATTGGATGTCACTGAGAAGAGCCTGGCTCCATCCTCATGACACTCACCCTTTACATATTTATAAACATTAATGAGGTCATCCCTCAGTCTCCTCCAAGCTAAAGAGACCCAGCTCCCTCAGCCTTTCCTCATAAGGGAGATGTTCCACTCCCTTAATCATCTTTGTGGCTCTGTGCTGGACTCTCAAGCAGTTCCCTGTCCTTGAACTGAGGGGCCCAGAACTGGACACAATATTCCAGATATGGCCTCACCAGGGCAGTGTAGAGGGGGAGGAGAACCTCTCTCGACCTACTAACCACCCCCCTTCTAATACACGCCAGGATGCCATTGGCCTTCTTGGCCACAAGGGCACATTGCTGGCTCATGGTCATCCTGCTGTCCACCAGGACCCCCAGGTCCCTTTCTCCTACGCTGCTCTCCAACAGGTCAGTCCCCAGCTTATACTGGCACATGGGGTTGTTCTTCTCCAGATGCAAGACTCTACACTTACCCTTATTATATTTCATTAAATTTCTCCCCGCCCAACTCTCCAGCCTGTATGGGTCTCTCTGAATGACAGCACAGCCTTCTGGTGTGTCAGCCACTCCTCCCAGTTTCGTGTCATCAGCGAACTTGCTGACAGAGCACTCTATTCCCTCACCCAAGTTGCTGGTGAATATATTGAATAGTACTGGTCCCAGTACCAGCCCCTGAGGGACTCCACTAGATACAGGCCTCCAACTGGACTCTGTCCCATTGACCACAGCTCTCTGGCTTCTTTCCTTCAGCCAGTTCACAATCCACCTCACCATCCTATCATCCAGACCACACTTCCTCAGTTTACCAATATCTTCATATGAAATTTTTTGGACAGTTTTAATACACTAATTTGGCTTAGTATAGTCAAGGAAAAAAACCCACAGGTGAAAACTCTGACTTACCAATAAGATCACTTCTATCCAAGAGTAACTCTAGATCTTTATCACTGATTACTTTTTCTTTAGATCCTTTAACCTCCCTGTTGAGAAAGAAATGATCTCTCAATACAGATAAAAGCACATTACAGTTACTATAGCATACAAGTCAGTTTTCCTACATAGCAGAATCCCTAGGACATTCTTTCCGCTGTGAAGATCCACATACCACTTCAGAAGGCAAGAGAGCTATTGACAGCTGCTTGCAGGCTGCAAGTTACAAACGTGGTCCAAGAAAAATATGAAGTTTGCATACCTCTCATAGTCTCTGGATTTCAGTAATTCCATTAATTCCTGAGGGTCCAGGCAGCTCTTTGACTGTGCTAGGCCAGATTTGCCACCTTTAAACTGATCTGTAGAAAGGAGATATTTTTAAGAAAATACAGAGATAGGAACAAATTCTGTAAATTGTTAAATCAGTGTTGGATGCAAGTACAGAACAAATTACTCTTGCATATCAAAACTAATGCTCTTTCATTGTTTTATCCCTCAGTTAAACACCCTTTATGCTAACAGCCTAACTGGTGAAAAAATTCAGAACATGAAGAATTTACATGCAGGCCTTTCACCGTCTAGCTGTAGTATGCAGAAGAACTGATTGAAACACCAATTCAACATGCACACACGCACACACAGAGCAGAAAAGCCATTAGTTTTACTTACAGTAAAAACATTGTAAATAAAGTTAGATGGTGGATGCTGAAGTTTGTTCCCTTTGTATTGTAAGCTGGTTGAAACAGAGTAAGCAGTATTAACCACAAGATAGGAAACAGGTGAAAGATACGTGGTTTGTACAGAGAACATCCCTCAGTTCAACGGACTAGACAGACATGACAGAGTGATACACCTGACACAGGTTGGTTCTATCTACACACAGATCTGGATGTCAGCCCAAACATTCAAAAAAATTAGACAAGATTATTACTTAACTGAATCTGAGCATGAATGAAGTCAAGCTCGGTCTTGCACACTTCAAGGAGGCAGGCAAGGCTTACTGTTCTGTGCCAAGTTTCCTAAGTTTTCATCAACACATGTACCCATTTTATTTATAAGTTTTCATTGAACCCTTTAATCACACTCACTGCTGTTCTTTCCTGTATCTTGGTTTCAAGACCACCTCCCCACACCTTTTCCTATCTCCCTCCACAGACTGGCTGTTTCTGTGAAGTGCAAATCAGATGCAAATTCCAGAGGGGTTTGAGCTTTAGGATTCTCTCCCCTATTAACATCTCCTGCTGTGATACACAGGATCCAAGTCCTGTCATGCATTATTAGTGATGCAGTCTCTCCCTATTAAGCACTTAACACTTTAAACAGAAATTTATATCCATCACTTCCTCTTAGTCTGACATCTACTAATTTAACTGAAATGATGCTGGTTCTCCTACAGTTTCCTAGGCAACTTTCTTCAATAAAAGAGAAGCACAAGATGGAAATAGTAAGCTGGTACTGAGGGCAAAAAAGCATTCAGTTTTGCAATAAATTCCAGTTCTTAAGCTCCAGTACTTGCACTGTACACACCCTATGTGGTTAGACACCACTGAAAGGCTTGATTAAAGTAAGCTTGGTGATATCCCTTCCTCAGTCACTCCTTTAAAGTTCTAACACTTTTTAGATATTCAAAATAACAGGATCCATTACATCACCTTTACATTTGCACAGTGGATCCAAAAGTTCCTAGAGAGGATGCCTCTACATAAACTGCAAGATTTAATATGATCCATCAATAGCTACCAAGATAAATATTCAAATTATTGCAAAGCTGAAGGCATGACCCAATTTGATAATTTGCTTCCTTCCAGTGCAGCTAGTCCAAGTTCCCATTGCTACTTTAGGATATAGCAGTCATTTACTACAAGAGCCCATTCTGTTTTGTGGCTCATCTTGCCTCTTTGGTTTTAACTTCAGGTTGGAGCATAATGAAATCATTAAAAAACAATTTTTTCTTACTTATATCACTTATTAATATTCTTACAAAGAGTCAGACAGCAGTCTTGGCTGTCACACCAAGACAGTAGTGGCAAACAGATCACACAGAAAAAGGCTAAAGCTAGGACAAAGAAAGTCACAAAGATTAGGTAACATCATCCAAAGACAGAGGCAAACCACAGTTTAGGCTTGACAAGGAGTGCTCTGTGCAGTAGATAGTTACAGATGTGGCCTTTTTGCTTCTTTCCGCTCTCATGAAAATGCCTTTCCCCCCCTCCCCCTTAACATACTATAAGAAGTTCTTAACCCCCTTTAAAGTTTAATCTAAGGCTAGTTATTGTCAGAAGCCCATACTAAGTTACAAGAATATGTATTTGTGACATATACCTATGTCACTAGGTAGGCATATTGCTCAAAATGAAGAATTGTTATAAATTAAACTGCAAGCAGTAAGAATTTTTAAATCTGCTTTTCAATTTATATTCTGGTTCATTTAATTTGATTTTAAAAAGATAATCAACTCAGACTTGTCATCTACCCCCAGCATTTTGGATGCTAAAAGTCCACAAACATTTGGGTCAAACAAACCAGCACCTTACTGACAAGCTGCCAACAAGCCCAGAGCTCTACTCTCTTAATGCCTGGTTTTACCTGTGTTTCCTCCAGGTAGGCTCACTGTCCCATCACCTCTCTTTTTTTTCCTTAGCTACTAGTAAAGGAGTAGTCATATCATGGCGATTTGAGAAATACTAGAAGTGCTTTCCTTTAATTGGTTGCAGAAGTTATCTACAATATGTCCAAGAATGCATTTTGAAAAGTAATATTATATAGCAACTTGTTGGGAGGATGAAGCTTTTTGTGTTTCAGAAAAAATACTAAGCAGTCACAAAACAGAGCAGTAAGAGTTCTCTCTTGAGATTCAGAGAAGCCACATATGCTTACGGAAGTCCTAAGAGAAAGATACTAACTTTTGTGGATAATCAGCTTCTCCAGCTTCCTCTTGGCCGCAGCTCTCTCCACAATCTTCTGGTCAATAGTATTTGCTGTCACAAGACGATAAACAACCACCGGCTTTGTCTGGCCAATTCTATGACACCGGTCTTGGGCCTGTAAGTCTGACTGGGGATTCTGAGCAGATAAAGAAACAAGTTAGAGATGTACCACAGGCAGCAATTTCAATAGTCAGCTCTGAGAGTCAGAGTGGAAGCAATAACCATGGTATAATAGAATACATCTCTTTGCTCTCAAACTCATCCATGACAAGCTCTGCTGTTGTAGCTGCACAGCCAGAGTAACCCAGCTAGCTCAGACTGCTTCTGCACTACGTGCTGCAGTTTTCCACAGAGAGAAATGGTTTATATCACAAATTTAGCTGAGGGCATTAGTAGTAGGTTAGTGTGGTTTTTTGTTGGAGGATAAGAAAGCAGATTTTAAAAGTTTGCAGCTATTTCTGAAGTTTCTTTAGCTCTCCTGAAGCTGAATAGTCATGCAAGCAGCAGAGCTGTCTATGAAAAAGTGAAGATGCAGAGGTCCTCAGTCATTTCCTTTCATACCTCTCTTCTTTCCAGCCTCCAGACTCACAGGACCAGCAGAGTCCTAGCTAGCTAACACACATGGCAAGTCACAGGAGGAAATTCAAGGGGCTGGTACTAACATGGCAGGTGTTGCAAACAGGGAACCTGTAGAGGGCCAGCTACATTCAAACTCAAATAATAAATCAAAAGAATGAAACATATCTTCAACAGTAATAGAAAAATCCCTCCTGCTTTTCGTGTAACTCAGGGGCAAACAGGCTAATTTCAGAAACCAGCTCTAAAAATTGTATTTGATAAGTTAGGACTTTGCAAATGAGGCTGCATATTTCATATATAATATTTTTGCATACACTACTTAAAATTATCTTCATGTAACACCTCATTAAAGTTACAGAAGTGGTCTATACCATAATGGGTCAGTAAATGATTATCAAAAACAGCAACAGAGAAAGCATTTTATAGCACACATCACTAGGTCTATCAACATACCCAGTCACTGTCGTATATGATAACTGTGTCTGCCGCAGTTAAGTTAATGCCCAAGCCTCCAGCTCTTGTACTCACTAAGAACAGGAAGACTTCAGGGTCAGTATTAAATTGATGCATCTGGAAGAGAATTCGTCTATTAAAAAACAGCAGATGGATCAAACACAACGTACATAAAGTATTATTTTGAGACATCTGTGTTTAAAAAGATGAACTCAGATCTCCACATAATCTACCATCCAGTGATAATTTCTTCCCCAAGGTGAGCGCAGTCCAAGCTGGCAGAGCCTAAAAACACCTACTACTTGACACAAGCAACAACCTAAAATACGGATATCAACTTGCCTGTAACTTCCAGCCACCCTGTATACCTCCTCCTCTTACTTCAAAACAAAGAGGAACTTTCTAGCCTCCTACTCAGCATCTAGCCCACTTTCATTGCAAGGTGTTTCAAAGTGTTGGCACTGCACCTATCAGGTCTGCAAAATCTAGGTCTACTTAGTCTGACCACCCACATGCTGGTAGAAAATTGGAAGATTGTAGTAGTTTTCAGGACTTAGATCACAGCAGAGAAAAAGAAACCATCACCCCACTGCCAGGCAGAAGTACCTACCCAAGCTCTCCAAAAGCCCTAGATGCTCTGGAATCTCCTGGACATCAGCCTCTGCAGCTCCAGCACCAAATCATGAAGCTGGGAAGAGCCTTGCTGAACTAGACTGGTGACCTGGAAGATTTCTCTTATCCTGCACCCATACCACACTGTGGTAGGCAGAATCAAATCCTACAAATCCCCACAAGCCAGCAGTACAGAACTTACCAGCTTAAGAGAAGTCACTATAGCTTGCTGACGTGTTGCTACCTAGCCTTTCCCTCTTTAAGAATCAGCACTAACAGTAGCAACCTAAGTGTTTAGGGGTTTGGTTTTCCTCAGCCACACTGTGGCACAGAATAAAATGGCGCAGAGAAGCACAATTTGAGATGGATGATCTGTCATCTGCCACTGTTTTCCCGTACCTTCGTAAACACTAGTGCATATTTTGGAGACGAGATGGCAATTGCAGCACATCCCCTAGATACATCCTGTGTACTTCCTCCATGTATGCATTGCTCTTTTACAAGAGCAAACCCTCAGAGCTTTTACAGAACCACCATGCATGGCTACTCTTTATGATAAATATATGCCTCAGTTATAAGGTATTCTGTAGTTATCTGAAAAGATTACAAGTATGCAAGGACAAAGCATTGTGCTGGAACAAATCCACGTGCGATTTCAGGCTGAAGTTACAGGTGTCCCACTTAGTACAAAACCCCATTTCTTGGAAATCTACTTTATCTGTCATTAGACTTGCAGTAGGCTCCCATAGATGCTGTATCACATCCTGGATATGAGGAAACAATACATGGAGGAGTGAAACTGGGATTTGTATCTGCCACAATCTAAATATAATATATGCTTCACACCTGGGTAGCAGAGTACGTGAGCACCTATCATTGTAGGCATACCCAAAGATACTGGTTAGTAACACATTTCATTGCTTCGGTATTTCTGAGCTGCAGATATTAAAGCAGCAGCAAGAATGTCATTTTTCAACATAGATGTCTTTTGCCTGTTACAGGCTAAATGCTGTGCAAAAATCATACCTCAGTGTCACAGGAACAAGGAGAATTTGCTAACAGGCTACAGGGCATGTACATTTACTTACGTTTTCTTCTCTCTCTGAGTAGGACATAGAGCCATCCAATCGACTAAATTTGAAGTCTCTTAGATAGCAGTAATCCATCAAAATGTCAAGCATCACAGTCATTTGTGAGAACAACAAGACCTACAAAACAAGGAAGATTCCTTAGTACCACTTTTTGGTCATAGGAGACAACTATGCCCCCCACCCTGCCTCCTCCAATCATTAGCTTTACCTTATGCCCTCTCTTTTTCAGTTCTGGAAGCATTCGGTCCAAGAGTAGAAACTTGCCTGAGTTCTTCACTAGATCTTCATCAACCTTGGAACAGGGGGGAGGGGATCATATATTAGGAAGGAAGGATACCACACATTTCCCCAACTCAGAAGCACCAACAAAAGCTGACTGAAAGCTTCTCATAAAAAAAAGCTTGTACCATCTTTTTAGCTAAAAGATGTTAAAATGGAAGCAACACTGATTTTAGCAAGGTACATCGAATCAGTTAAATCATGGTGAAACTAAGTTAAATTCCATCACTTCATATGCTCAAATCATTTTAAAAAACCAAACTAATTAGTTTTCATCCCATTTCTGGAAGGAAAAGCCCTGAAGATTTTAGTTTTTCCACATGGAAAAGTGCTGCTGTTTCTATCCCAGCTTTTCATTTATGCACAAGGCTTCCACCTGCTGGATATAAGGAAGCACTGCTGAACAAGTTACTGCACATCAGCCAAGTGACTAAAGCCAAAAGAACAGGTTTTCAGACTTCTACCTTAGACCCGTCTTTTCCTGAAGAGTTTGTTAGATCTAATTCTTGCTGTGGGCTAAGAGCAGGGATACAGGGGGTATTTAAGAAACGTGTAGATGAGGTGCTAAGGGACATGGTGTAGTGTGGAATTAGCAGTGTTAGGTTAATGGTTGGACGTAATGATCTTAAGAGGTCTCTTCCAATCAATGCTATTCTGCGATTCTCAAGTCTGAGCCGTACAGCAGCCACCTCAGGAATGCCTAATCTATTTTCCTAAGCAGGTACTAGATCCTGCAAGTGGTGTCAACTGTCAAAGTGTCTGCATTTTCTACACATTAACAAATTTTCCCTTGTCATCCAGACTGGGCTATCTGCTTTTTATGCACTGACTTTACATTGAAAAACTTCAACAGTTTGCTCCCGAGTGCAGCTGAATCTGTTACCACTCACTGAAAAGGAAACATGACTACACATGCCCACAAACCTACATTTAGAATGTGCAAGCAACTTCCAGTTGTTCAAGATTCTTTCAATTCAAGTTACTGCATACTCTCCCATATTGCCAACTGCTTTCTGTAGACTGAACTACCAGCTGGCCTTTGTGATACAATTTGGATTTTCTCCCCGTGAGGGGGAGAAAGGATGCTGTATTCTCTGAGCAGATGACTCTGTTGTACTTGGTTCAGCCCTTCAACACCTCACACTTAAGTTACCACCACACCTCCTGAAGTGGATAAAATTAATGTCATGAACAGTTCACCAAGGTCAGCATTTTTAGTTTTGAAAATTAACTTTTGTGAAGAGACCTTCAGGCAGATCCTAAACCACCTTGAGTCAACGGTACCCAGCTACTGTTTGAATTCAGTAACTTCGCTCCCAGCAGATAAGCACTGCCATGAATAACACTACGGCATCACTACACAAAGGCTAAATGGGCACAGAGGCTGAACTGCTCTCTGCAACTGCTGCTGCAGAAAGCTTCAAACAATGATTCAGTCACACTGCCAGAATTCACTGTGGAAGCATATGCCAAATATATTGAAAAGGTCATTCTTTGCTGCCATCAGCTCACAGTCTATTGCTTTTTAATGCCTGGAATATTTTTTCTCGTAATCCTTTTAAAATATGTACCTTGAATTGTTGTGTAGCAGGGTCCAATGGGTATTCAATAAGATAGGGGTGATTACAGCATTTCCTCAGTAACATCATAATATTCTGCAGTTTAAGGTTCACCTCTGAATCCGTGGGAATGCTCACTTCTACCACTGGCCTTGAAAAGATACATCATCTTATTAGTACAGAAAGTGTCACCTTATTATGCTACAGATACCGGAGAGGAAAAAAAATAATAATAAACCCAAACTCAATCAATGGATTCACATGCTGTGTCAAATGTCCTCAAGATTCGTCATAGTTAATAAACTATTACCAGACAAAGCTTCTTTTAGTGCCACATTTGGCACTGAAGGCACAAGGGTTTGATATTATTGGTTTAAAATACAAAAGGGCAATCAGTAGTAATCAGAAGAAAAAAAAAACACAACTTGTGCAAATCACCCAGCAGACAAGGGAACAGAAGCAAGCCCTCCCTAGAACAAATGGTCTGATTTGCTGTGGAATACATAAGCTATTCCAAAATCAGCTTTCTGCCTATCCCATTTCAGCCACATATATACACTGCAGGCTCCACAATGAACACAGCTATTCAGCTCTTCCACATCTAAGTACCATCTCCAACATAAGGGATCCACGCACACCATAAAACTAATACAAACAAATATTTAAGTATTTGTTCTTGCAAATACACTGGACTACAATAAAAATCTAGCAAAATAAATACATCTTAAGTCTGAAGATTGACCTAGTTTTCCTTATGCCCAAGGGACTTCCAACCAATTTAGAGCCAATAGACCTTGCCAAACACAGGAGTTAAGATGATCCCTTCAGCTCACTCAGTCCTGAACTTCAACTCAGGTATTAGTCGCTCTCTGGTGATTAAGATCAGTCACCAACCAGCAAAAACAATGCTGACCAGCTTAAGCCTACATATTTCACAAGATTTAGCAAGGAAACTACTCCCTCCTTTTCTCCAGTCTTGAGCCCAAACTTTGCTTCAGTATTCCCAAGTAATACCACAAAAACCTAGGAGTTAACTGTAGTTATCATACCAGTATTATCCCTTGTTCTGTCTTTGAGCCAACAAAAAAAATATACTTGTGACTATAATCAGACATTGGAGACAAAAAGGTTTACCTAAACCTTGCAAAGCCTGCAAAACCTAGCAACAAGCCAAGCTCTTTGGCAATTTGTCCTCATTGCTAGCTGTAGCCAGGACCTAAGCTTATTACCAAATAACTAAGATGAAGCAGTTATTCCCTGGCTGGCACCCAACACCACCTTAGATCTCAAGGCTTTGGTGAAATCAGAGTTCTTCTCTACCAAAACACTTCAACAACCCAAAGGAATTACATTTCACACTAGGACGTTTTAGCTCTTTATGGATCATCAATAGCACTGTTGTCATGAGACCTACCTAAGGCTGCAACTAAAGAAAACAGACTCAAGAACCAATTTTATTGCTGGATCCTGCAAATGCCAAGGGTCTAGGAGGTAAGAGTAAATGTCTTTTAGTTAACTATAACTTTAATGACTCAGTGAGTGATGGTACAATCTAATTATTGCTATTATGGCCTAGAAAAATCTTAGGTAAAGCATACAAATCATAAAGCTACAAGGACAGTGAATTAAGAAATGCCATTCTTCGTGATCAATTCAAATAAGCAAAGCTCTGGGAGCAAACTAAGAGGCAGGTATTTTGTCTAATTAAAAAAAAAAAAAAAATCTTTTAGGGCAGGCACCTCTCTTTTTCTACTTCCTCTTGCATTTTGCTGATTAATTTTTCCAAGTCATAAGGTGAACCAATATGTTCCTCACGGTAATTAACCAGTTTTCGACTACGGCGTTTTGGTCGGCCTGTGGGACTCAACTCAACTACTTCTTCCTGTGGGAAAGAGACAACATTGCCGTCAACAGCAGATAGCTTCAAAGGCCTATGCTGACCCAAGAATTCCGAATACTAAAAAGAGGTCTCAGTGGTGTGCATCATGCAGTACTTAGACTCAGCAGCTTTAAGTTTTGCTAAGTAGCAAATACAGCCCAAATTTTAAAGGTCTGTAACTGTAGATTTTGAAAGCTTCTGCCTGACGTTTTAAATCTGCATTAGTACCTTACTGATTTTACAGCAGAAAGTGTCACCTCCATGAAAACCATCTTTTCCCCCTCAAGCTACAAGTAACAAAGAACATATTTACACTCATACTGTATTAGTTCTGTGCCCACTGAGGCCAGTCACAGTAACTGCTATTGAAAGAGATAACAAAAGGATCAGACTAAAAATTTAAGTGAAAAGCAGGTTTAGTTATAATGATAATGAAGCAATACCGATGTGTTTTTGTCTACAGACCATTAATAGCAAGCGCATTTCGAACATCCATATCAGTAGATACCTCATTATTTCCAAGCAGTTTCATAATAGTGCGATTTACAATGGCAGTGTAGAAAGTTTCTTGCTTCTTTGCCAGCGGTGCATATACCACAACTTCTCGTTTAGGAGGAACCTCAAGAGCAACATCGGATTTCAGTCTTCTCAGTAAGAAAGGTGTCAGAATCTGAAATGTTGAGCAGATATTTAACAATTACACAAAGCTCTCAACATGGTTAGTTTAAAAAAAACCAACCCAACAACATACAAACAGGTCTGCTGATATAATGCTATTTTGACAATTTAGTGAGTTAATTTGCAGAGTTCCATTCTAATTTTTTAATATGGATGCCTACTCTGTGACTGTTACACACATGCTGGTAATACATGTGTTCAAACAACATGCCCATTGACATATTAAAAACTTTGAAGTCTTAATAAGGGTGTAGTAGTAAGTACGTTACGGGTCTTTCAAATAATTTCCATTAATTGAAAGTAATTTTATAATGAAACAGCTCATTTTGCTTGTTATATTTCTTAAATCAAGTTATTCTAGGAAAGCCCCTAACCTTTAACTGATATAAATGAATTGTCACTGGCAATTTTATCTAGAAGATACAATTTATATCTCTCACCACCAGTTTATGATGGGAAAATGGCAGTTCTGTAAGCATTTACTTCCACTGCCCCCCTTAAAAAAAAAAAGTTTTGAGTGTTAGTTTGGTTTTGAAGACGGGTACATTATACAATTAGTTTGTCAAAAGGTATGTTGTTCAACACCTAAAAGTTACATAAATTCCCTCAAAGTTATCTTTCAACAAAATAAACATACCAATTAAATCTTTTGGCAAACAGAAGCAAGGAACTGCAATTAAGTTTGACTAAACTCACTTCAGTTCCAAGAATAAAAACGAGTCATTATCAAAGAGGTATATTGTTCCTTTCAGCATTTATAAGTGCTGTAAAGACTAAAAAATCCCCACGGGTATAAGGAAGTCTGGAAGTGCCACAATAAAAGCCTGAAGCCCAGAACTTAGCTCCACAAGCAAGATTTTAACACACTTCGTAATAGTGGTCAATGTTAGGAAAAAAAAACCATGAAAAAAACCCCAACACAAACAACAAGTGAAAACCTGATGTAGCATATGCAAGATGTTTTGCTCTCTTTCTTTAGCAATAATATCTTCAGCAGTTTCTGTAATGCTGGTAATATCAAACCAGGATTCAAAGCTATAAAAAGAAAACAAGAAAAAAGGAATAGCTTACTTCATAACTATTCTTCATTATTTAAGTATACTATCTTTCTCTTATCCTGCAATTTAAGAAACACAAAGCACTGCTGTCCATCATGAATAGAGGGTGACAAGAAGGTATTTCTGAAATATACAAGTCAATTCAGCTGCTTGAGGTATGCGATTGGTACACACACCTGTTCTAGTTAGAATATTATATATATATAATATTATATATATATATATAATATTCAATCTAGTCTATATTTTTTTACAAAATTAGTCCAAAGACTGTTTTGGCAATGTTCTTCCACCCAACCCACTACTGCTTCAGAAAAGGATTTGGTCTCCCATGGGTCCCACATCTGCCAGCCTGTCCTGGGTTGCAATGTATTCTATTACCATGAGCCGTTGAGGCCTGGCGCCGGTGTTCCTTGCCTCGCCCCTCTGGACTATTCTTCTGTTAATGCGCCCATCAGTGCCTTGCCCCAGGACTCACCATCTCTTTGTGAGATGCCCCGGCCAGGGGGGGAGGGGTGGAGCCAAGCATTCCCGCCGGAGATAATTTGGCGGTTTGGAGCAGGGCTCGGGGCCTTACCCGCTGGGATCCCAGAGGACAGGGACTGCACCGCCGCCGGATTTTCGGAGGAGGACCAGTTTTCTTTTCTACAAGATCACCGCTTCAACGGGATCATTTAAAAGAGAACTGCAGCTGCCACCGAAATCGGATTGTTCAGACTTTGTTTTCTTTTCCTACGGACCACCGCTTTAACCGGACCATTTCGGAGAGAACTGCAGCTGCCACTGGATCGGACTGGTACCAGCACCCTGCCCGGCAGGGGGCCAGGTTGTATCCCTGACTCTGTCAGGCCTGTAACCAGTTCCTCTGTATTATAGTTTTGTTGTATATATTAGTAAAAACTGTTATTCCCATTTTCCTCATATCTTTGCCTGAAAGCCCCTTAATTTCAATTCTATAACAATTTGGGGGGAAGGGGGTTGTATTTTCCATTCCAAGGGGGGCTCCTGCCTTCCTTAGCAGACACCTGTCTTTCAAACCGGGACACAGCCTCACACAGCTTTCTCCACCACCTTCGAGAATCTCAAGCAGCACCAGGCACTTATGTTTAGACAAGCACCTCTCCCCCCAAATGCTCGTGTTTTAGTTCAGAGTTGAGCTTCCACTATCCATAGAGCTAACGTATACTTCCTTTCTGAAACAATTAAGTGTAAACACAAGACACATTTCAAAGCCTTTTCCACCAAATAATCATACTGAATTACAATCGTATCATAAAATAGCTCTTCACATGCTGATATAAGTTTAATTATTAAAGAGTCACAATAACACTCAAACAGAACAAAGGGGAATAGTTTGCACCATCAAATCACAACCTACCTTTTCAAATCATCAAACACATCTGGCAACAGGAAGTTAAGCAATGACCAAAGCTCTGCCAAGTTGTTTTGCAGGGGAGTACCAGTCAACAGAAGTTTATTGTCTGCATTAAATCGTTTCAATTCTCTGATAAGGCGGCAGTTCATATTTTTAATTCTGTGACCTTCATCTACTATCAGGTATTTCCAGAAGCACTGCTACAAAAAGAAAGGATATTTCAGTAAATCTTAGCTTTACTCCATCAAAACACGTGCTAGATGAGATCAGCAGCACTAACAAGGCTGTCTGATACTGCCCATTCCAAAGATCCTATTTACTGTTGTTTCTCACTAGGCTAGAAGAGCTGAGTCCAGTTAATGCCATACATTTGCTTCATGGTGGCTGCATTGAGAAAGCTTAGGTGATTACAATAAAACTTCTGCTAGAAACCCACCTCACTGAAACAACCATTCTGATGCTAACCATGATATTTACACACTAAATATAGCTTTTACCCCAAGCCTCCCCCACCATCACCTACTGAGAGGTAATGAAAAGAGCAGATACGCTGTAACTGTCTGCTTACTTCACTTTTTGGATAGTTGGAAAGTGATTGCTACCAAGGAAACAGAAATGAATGCCAATATAAATGCTACAGTATGACACTCATCATACAGGCAGCATGCGCCTTTTTGTGACTGTATTCAAAAGGATTGCTATTAGTGATGAGGCATTCCAACCATCCTAGGGCTTTCAGGAGAATTTAGGTACCTGCAGGGCATTTCTGTCTCGAATTGCTATTTCAAAGGAAGTAATGACCACAGGATGGATTTGCATCGATCCTTGCCGCCTGTGAATTTTACGAACCAGTTTACGACGTTCCTGCTGAGCTCCATGATAGAGCATTAGTGGAATCTGAAAAAAAGAGTTTAGAAGTCAGGTGAACTAAGCTCATTTAAACCTAAACAGAAGATAATTAGCTTTGTTACAAGAAGGCCGTAAATACATAGCAAGTCATGGCAGTGTGCAGTAACCACATAACTACAATTAAACCAATGTTCTATACGGAGAAAGTTTCAAGACAAGAAAATTAGAATAAGAATTAAATAATTTGTTCTTTGAAACCTAATGAAGAAAAAGAAAAATCTTCATTTCTTTTACCTCTGGAGTAAACCTCTTGAATTCAGACATCCAATTTGGAAGAGTAGACAAAGGACCACATACTAAGAATGGACCAGGGACTCCTCTCTCCACCATCAGTGCTATTGTTGCAATACACTGGATTGTCTTTCCCAACCCCATTTCATCAGCTAGAATGCCATTGATACCATTTTCCCAAAGCATCTGCATATACAGAAAAAGAAATGTAAATTCAACATAGCCAACCCACCTTAAGAAAAACAGACATCTTTAGGAATGTAACACCTACAGAAACTGTCTGCTAGACACATTTTCTATTACTAATTAGTAAGACTTCTCCATGATGAAAATACAAGCATCTTGTAAACCTCAGACACTCCTATGTAGGTGTATGTGCTTCTAGCCAATTAAGTGCCTGGCTAGAAGGCAAAAACCAGAACAGTACCAATAGAAAGGACATAAATTAGTGTTCTATCAAAAAGCACTTCAACTGCAAGTACAGCTCACACTACCCAAATTCTTACTCATCCCATCTCTAAGGAATTTCCTTAGCTCCCCTCTTTAAAAGGTCAAATTATTGTGTTCATGTGTCAGTTTTATCTGTTCAAGCAGCTTCTACAGGCACAGCTGCTTCACACAGGAAAGAGGTGCAATTCCTGACCACCACAGCCAGCTGCTCCAGCAAAAGTTCTTGTGCAGACACTGCCTATTCTGACAAGTGACAGAACAACCTCTCACTGAAGAACAGGAAGACACAGAAATATTCTTTGGCTACTCTACTATTCATACAAACTCATAAAGGTGGTGATTATAAGTGAGGGCCCAAGGAATCTGTTTTATCCCCTCCCAGAATAAGCCTGTCTTCCCTACACATTTGCCAGTGACACAACAGAATGAGTGAGTTTAGTGGCACTCACTTGTGAGATCAGTCTAAACCTGTTAAAACAAGGCTTATGGAAGAGATAAAAGAAAGTAAAAACCTAAGAGGAAAATGACATATGTAGCATAATAAAAATTAGTTCTGTCTGACCCTGATAACAAAAAAGCAAAGTTAGTCTAATTTGGCTTATAAGCAAAAATGGGGAGAAATTAATTATGTATGCGGGCAATTTTTATGGCAAGTTTAAGATTTTGATTACAACGGCTAAAGACAAA
The DNA here is from genome assembly GCA_028020825.1 of Podargus strigoides. NCBI lineage: Eukaryota > Metazoa > Chordata > Aves > Caprimulgiformes > Podargidae > Podargus > Podargus strigoides. The sequence continues at coordinate 21,365,449 of CM051626.1, read as the reverse complement.
ACACTTAAAATATTCTGTTAATATCACTGGTTAGATTCCAAGACCCAGGGAACAGAAAATGTTCACCCATGTCAGTTCTGCAAGGTCCTTAAACGCCTATGGGGCTAGGTATTCAAATCCTTAAGAGAAAAATAGTAAGACTGTCCCTTCATAGTATGCACAGACCTGCTTTCACAAAGTACTTACATGGAGAGGCTGTAAAGACAGCTGAGTTGAAGAAGAAAACAGATGGAGAAAGGGAAGATGGAGAACACCAACCAGTAAGTCTACAGAAACGTTTACAAACACAAATATCCTCCCCATGCTGAAATTTTGTATCTGCTGCTTAACAACTTTTTGATACCACCAGATTATTTTATCATGAGAAATCATACAGAACTGTCTTTCTCCTTCACTTTCTCTGTACCAACTATGATCACAGTCTTCTAGTATCTCTTCCCCTCCATTTCTTTGTCTCCAGTCAGCAAAAGATTCAATTTCATCAACAATCACTCCATACCCTTAGCCACTCCATGCCTTCTACTTGGTACCACCGCATTACACCTCCAGTAAAAATCTTTGGCTGCTGAAAAGGCACTGGTTGTCCATTAAATTTCCGTACTGGATCAAGGAATTGCTTGGCACTGTGTCGTACAGCTTGACACAATCTATCCTTAATGACACTATTAGAGTCTCCATTTTTCTGCAGGTCTTCTGGACACAGGTTGTCAGAAGAGCTTTCATCCTATAGCGGGAAGTTCAAGAACATGTGACAAGTGGAATGCACATCAAAGCACAGCTAAGACATAATTTTGCCCAAGTTACACCAGTCAATGTGAAGTATGCCTTATATGCATTCTTGACTACTTTAGAATTGAAGAGCAGTGATAAATACTAAAGTGATTTGGCTTGTAATTTTCTACCCATAAAAGCAAACTTTAAACTTCTCCACAGCAGCTGGCATTTAATGCAGCTCTTTCCCTTCTGTAAGCAGATTGTAGAGAATGTTGGAAGGTAATTCATGCTGTGCTTGTAGGTTTTAAACTACAGCAGAAGCAAAAGAGACCACACTTGTTATCTCCATGCTTGAATGCTTAAAAATTACTATGTCTTAAGGCCTTACAAACCAGCACAAATATTTCTTCGTAAATTTCTATTTCCTTTATTTTTGAAACTACAGGTGTTCTATAAAGTATAAATACTTTCGAATTCAGTATTTTTTTTAAAAAAAAATTATAAGTTTTCACTCCAGATTTCTGAAAATAAGTATTTAAGTGCATTCACTTGCATCACTTTTTTAAACTTTCAATTCAGGACTTCAATAGCTAGCAGAGAGATGTTTATTTACAGGAAAAGTTCAAAGATATGCTATTAAGTATAAAGCGCCCTCCCTCCCTTTGGGCTTAACACACTTCAACTACAATAACATTTGCCAACATACCTGATTTTCGACTTTATTTTTTTTTGCCACTGACAGTATTTCCTGGAAACAAAGAAAAAAAAAACCTATGCTTATGCACTTTTCAACCTTAAAGGCTATTACAATTTGATGGCAATGTACGAGAATGTATTGCTCTACAATACAGATGTCACACAGCAATTGCCCCAACAGTTAAAAATCCGTGCTACAAAGAAAAGCATATTTATAGTTATAGCCTACCTCTTTGGACATAATTTCTGAGATGTTGTATGTCCCATCTTCCCTTCCTCTCTTCCTTTTTGCACCTATAAGATAACATTTGAGTTTACACAACACGTCAAACATTAAAAAGACTGAAAACACTGGTACTGACAAAAGGCAAAGCCCAATACATTACCTGATTTCTCCTCTTTGCCATCAACTGGATTTTGACCCTAAAAAATAAACATAGGAATAGGTTCATCATCTTAGTCTATCTCTAACTAGACAGATAAAAAGATGTAATCAGCCTCCAACTACTGCCTTCGGCAGTTTTTTGAAACATTGAAACATTTTTACTATTAAGCAGTTCATGAAAACAAAGGAAAAAAAAAGTTCCTACGTAGCTTTTTAATTACTTTTTCAGCTTCTTGGCTGAATAAGTAATCATTGCTAAAACAAATAACCTTCTCAAGACAAATTAAAACTATTTTCTTTAGTATAATTAGTCAGAAATATCTCCTTAAGATGACTATCATGGTATACAATTTTTAAGCACTTTTAAAGAGTCTTATTATGGTTAAAATAAATATGGTATATTAGATAGATCCTGCAACTCAAACACTGCTAAGTCTAACTTATTTCATTTACCTACCTTGATCAAAATTGACATGGTAGTTTGTCAGACTTTTATTCAGAAAGTTGCATAAAATAGCAAGTTAATCTTACCTTGGCAGATTTTAACATCATCTCTCTCTTTTTTTCTAACTTCTCTTTTCTTCTCTGTTCCTAAAAAAAAAAAAAAAAAAAAACACCACAGAGATTTTTTTTATCTTTCTATAAAATGTAAAAGAGGACTATCCATAATAGAAATGATGAAAGGCATGGATTACATTGGTAGAGTTCTGTGTACTCTACAGACTTTGGTTTTGCAGTCTCAAGAGCCTCTATTCTGACGTAGCTTAAAAAGACAAAGCAAATCTTGGTCAAGAAACTGCAACTGCTCTGAACTGCTTGTCAGTGAATACTTCAAATGCTTAAACACAGTAATTTAGAAAGACTCCAACACAAACTTTCCCAGTTGCAAACTCCTTAAGATCACATCTATTGCAGTAACTTTTCCATGTATGCAGCTCCCCTTTAACTTCTACATACTACCATTTGTGTTCACTGCAGAACAGAAAGTAGAAAAAGTAGCCTACAGTGCCTTTAAGGACATGTTTTCATGTCTTGAAGAATTTAAGATTTGCATTGCATCTACTAGTCCTACTTGCTGAAAGGAAAAGAACCCTACAAAAAAAAGATGACACACCTTGGTATTTATCAGAAGGAGTAAGACTTAATACTGAAACATACATTCTTTCAATGCAGTAACCATGAATTCAACCTGACAGGTAAACTAGAAAAATATTTTTAGAAAGGAGGTTCCTGCCGTCTGTGAGTGTCACTTTTATAAGCACATCATTGCCCTGAATCTTCTCCTAAGATTCTCACTGTCTCTCAAACATAAACTCTCAACGAGCTTGTCCATAAAGGTATGGTTAAGAAAGTCAAGATAGAGCTAGATACAAACTCAGCAGCTCATGGATTAAAAAAAGGCAACACATCAAATCATTTTATGGAAGCTCTTGTTTGGGAACATCATGGCCTCAGATCACCGCGATGTATAAATTTCTTTAGGGGAGGCCTACATTAGCATCCTGAAGAGAAGCATCATCCTCAGATTTCAGTAATCAACACAAATAGGCTGCACAACTCCTACTTGTCAATTCTTTGCACCTTCTACCCTCCCTCCGGGTTTTCTAGCTCCTTTCTACCCTCCTTATTTTCTTTTCTTACTCAGGACAACAGAAGAATTGTAATGATATCAGTGCCACCTTCACACCGTGATTTCAAATTATAATTCATGCTCTTTCCAGACTAATTTATTTGTTAATTTATAGAACAAATTCTGAATACTGTGTAAAGCATCACTTCATTCCTGGGCAGTAGTTCCAGTAGATTTTCATGTTATTATTGTAATCTTATCAACATTTTTACTTCAGTTCAAACAGATGGATGGTGAAAAAAACCCCAAACAGATGGCAGCCGATCTTCCCCACTGGAGACAACAATACACCTACCTCCAGTTGCTGCTGTTCCATTTTGGTTAGCAAGAATTTGGAATAGATGTTGCTTTTTTCAAGCAAATGTTGAAGCCTCTTATAGCGCACTTCAGTTGACTCCCTGTCCCAAGAAGTGCGAGCCTGGCCAACACAAAGAGATGTCAAGTATTTATAGACGCTTCAGAGTTAAAACTTCTACTATAACACAGGGTTCTCCTATAGGATAACTACAACTGTCTCACACACACAATCTCTCCCTTCCAGTCATCATACACCTACAATTCCCAAGTGTATGGACTCACATGTACCTATGAAGTCAATTCCAAATGTGAAAATCATAACTTCCGCTTGTTTTGCTTACAAAACCCACACATGCTTTTAAAAGTAAATTTTGTTGAACTAATCAAGGCTGTGCATTTAGAAGTTTGCAATTTATTCTTTAAAACTCATCAAGACTCTTCTAAAAACTAGAAATACATTCACCCTTCTGCATTCATCTAACATTGACTCTTAGGCAGAGATCTCAAACAAGTGAAAAGGGATAAATTAGCATCTCCAAGAGAAACTCCAGACAGGCAAGATGCAGAGCTTTACAAGATGCTTATCTATGCCATTGCCTTCAGAAGAAACACTGGGGGAAGGGCACGTTAAGACAGAAAGGCAAGAGAATCTTCTAAACCTAAAGACTAACAGGCAGGGGAAAAGGAAATTAGCTGAATCATGGGACAAACAGTCTCACATAGCAAAGGGGGAGCATGTTTCTCTCCCCCAGAAATCACATCTTTATTTTCCACAAGCAGTACTCCATGTCACTTTTATCAGGTAGCTATCACCGTGTTCTTTCATGAGGGGAGGATCTATTTCCACAAGTTCTTTGGGGAAAATATTGCCTTCTCACGATTCTCCATACAGTTTTTATTTGCTCCTGCTCTCCCCAATCCACTTTTTTTCCTTCAGATGAGAAGTATCTGAATTCGGAAAGATCAACCCTTGATGACAATGTGAAGACATGATATAATTAAAACTAAACTACTTCAGTCAGTAAAGTGCTATTGCTCATTTATTGGAGTGAACACAGCATCTTTCCATTAACTGGTCAATCTGAAGGACTATTCCCTTGACATACTGTGAATATTTCAAAGGAATAAAAGAAAATTCAAAGATGATGAACAGCATTGAAATTTTATCATTTCTCCACAGTCCTTCGACTCAGCCTTCAAGACTCAAAGTGGGGGTTTTTTTCTCCCTTTTTGACAGAAAAGGTCAAAAATTTGCCACTCTTTCATCACTCTACATTCTTATATATAGCGGTATTTTGCCATCAGCCCACAGAAAGAACAAGTGACTCCTTTGCTGAACTTTGTTGAACTCCTGTACAAATCACCTGGCAGGGGGTTTGCCGAAGTGACAAGCATAAAAAAATAGAAGCTTCAAGAACATGAACTGCCCCCAAGATGCCAGTAACCCTGGGTTTAACAGCGTGAGTAATTTCCCTTGGTCTGACTGGCCCCAGATTGCAGAGAGAAAGCATGATAGAAGCACATGGGACAATGGAGTGGTACCTTTGCTAGAGGTAAGCTCTCAGGATTCTCAAGAAAAGGGCAGAATACAAAAAACCACTACTCTATCAAATGATAGCATTGCTACAGAACTGGCTGGTTGTGAAATAAATTAAACTCCAAGTACTTTTCTCAATACTTCCTGTGCAATGAGATAATTTGCTCTACAAAGGCTTCCTCCTTACCCTCCAAAAGCATTGCCTCCAAATTTTTAGTTTCAAGTCTGATCAAGGAATACCCAAAGAGAAATTCAGACAGGCTCTATCACAATTTTTTCTTTGAAAAAAAGATTATCAGACTTCTGGGAGAATAAAGTATTATTTTCTAACTACAGGATCATAAGATGCTACAGCCTAAAAATGTACCTTTATAAATCATAACTTTTCCTAGTGAAAAAAAGAGTTATTGAAATTATTTCCGGGCCTTAGAAATTGTATTTTTCATGCCCTTAGAATAATGCTTCAGTTTTTAAGACAACAGTCTCCCACAGGCTGAATATAAAACTACATAACTAACAGAAAAGGGAAAACAAGAGTAGTCTGAAAGACAAGGAAAAAATCACAACTTCTCACATATTTTGAGTAACAGCATTAGTTCTTTAGAATGAAATTCTCAAAAGAGCATTTAAGATGAGAATTCTCTTATTTCCTTATGCCTAAAATACAATACCTTATGTAGTATTCTGATAACTTGTACCAGCACAGGTCTAGAAGGATCACTACTTCATGTTCTCTCTCCAAAACAGATTGGTTAATATCAACCAATGCTTAATATCAACATTTGAAAATATTCACAGCAAGAGAGAAATTAAACGTGGTAATTATTAGGTCATTTGCATTGGGGATTTGTCATCTCCATGAAGCAGTCTAGAAAACACTTATATTTCCTGCAACACAAACAAACAGAAGTACACAAACCAAACACCAACTCTCGCGTTGATTACATGTACATTTCTCTTGGCAACAAAACGAACTCAAGCAAGCTCCTGCTCCTCTCAGCTGAGGGGTGCCTGCACAACTGCACGCAAGGAAGAGCAGGAGAGCAGACCAGGACACTAGCATAAAAACGATCCTTTTTGGCTAGACCTTTTAAGCTAGGCTACTTTCTTGATGAAGTTCAGTTGCAGCCTTCAAACGCCATTGCAAAGGGAACGAGCTGCCAGTGACAAAAGCTGACTAAACTACACCCGCTACCAAAAGCAACACTTAACCAGGCTTATTTTTGGAAAGGATAAATGGTTTTAAATAAGTGTCCTGCAAAGCTCTTATCAGGTAATTTGTTTTCTACAATAAAGTAAGGTGCAAAAGGAAGAAAGTAATTGTTAGATACACGTACAGAAAATACAAACCAAAAAGTCCGGCCTTTAACATTTCAGACAGAAATTCAGAAGAATGCGGACTTACTACCCTTTCTGAAATCCCCTGATCTTAGAGGCACGGTATCTTAGATTTATAGGCTCAGATGACAAAAGAAGAGAGGTAATGGGCTCACTGCAAAACTAAAACAGTAAAAAATGCAGTGGGCTTCTTACTGACTGCAAGAGCCCACCGTTAGCCTACAAAAAACCAAACAAAAACCCTCCCGGGGATGATCAAAGGCTCTTGTGAACCGCAGCCCCCGCCCGGAACTTCAGCCGCCTCTCACGGTTGTTTGTTTTGGAACCAAAGGAGCGCACGACACCCGGCCCACCGGCCGCGCTAAGGGCACGGGGACACGGCACTCGGACCCAGCCGGACCCAGCCGCTCGGGGGGACCCCCCAGCCCTCAGCGGGGCAGCCCCGGGCCGCGCCTCACCTTCTCCAGCATCTGCCGCTCCTTCTCCAGCCCCGCCGCCTCCAGCTGCTCCTCCTCCTTCAGCATGGTCGGCGTGATCACCGCCGCCTCCGCCTGCTCCCCCATCTCCGCTCCTAGCGGTCCTGCAACGAGCGCACGGTTACCCCCGGGGGCCCGCCCGCCGCCCGCCGCCCCCCGCGGCCGCCCCGTGCCCTCACCGCCGCTGCTCGCCGTGTTCTGGGCCGGCATGGCCGCGCGCCAGGGCCGCTGGGCGCGACGTGAGGCGGTACGGCACACGCAGCCACCGCCGCCCAAAGCACCCCGCCAAACTCCCGCGCCCGCCGCCGCGCCGCGCGCCGCCCAGCCGCCTCGCGAGACCAAAATCCGCGCGCTACGCAAGCCGCGCGAGAGCCGGCGGGGCTTTCGTGAGGCTGCTAGACCTGGCCTCGCCCCCGCCTAGAAGCCGTTGCTAGGCAACTGCTCAGGCCCACTTCCGCTTGCCGGTGCCCCGCCCCGTTGTTGAGGCGCTCGTGGGCCTGCCTGTCCGGCAGAGGTCCCCACGCGCTGCAGCGAGCCTTGGGCCGTGCGGCACTCCGCGTTTCCGTTAACCCGTGCTCCTGCCCCTGCGGTGTATGGCCCTCCCTAGGAGAGCCGCCGCCGGCCAAGCACAGTGTGCTGGAACTGCCTGGGCTTCATCGTCCTGCTTCCCGCCGCCAGCAGGATCTGCACCGGCGCCCGCCTCTGACCTCCACCTAGAGAGCGCAGCCGCAGCAAGGGCCTAGTGCAGGAACCTATGTACTTACTTGAACACTTCTGGTTTTGCTACGAGAGGGCACAGGAACGCTTAAAATGAGAGCTGTACATCCCTCAACTGATGGAAAACCCTTTCCCAAAACATACTCTGCATTAAAGTAAATATTTCTAGTGTTTGGAACACAAACGCCTCAGTTTCACCTAGCTAGCACAAGCTATCAAAATAACTAGGTTTATCTCACCACCTCAGATCCATTAAAAAACGTGCTAGTAATTTCTTGCATCTGACTGTCAAATAGATTGCTATTTTAAACTTGCTCTGTGCGCATGGGGAGCAGAGCTCCTGGTTCTAAAAACAGACCTGGAAAGGGAGAGAGACGGAGGAAAGAAGAAACAGAAGAACAAACAAGTCTAGTAATAACTGAGGTGGATGGCATTCTTCTCATTCCCAAAGCCTTAGAGGCTGGTCCTGGTTGTTGTGATGTGATTTATGGAAAAGTGATTCTGTTTTGCAAGGCATAGTTTGGAGACTAGCTCGAGATGGTTCTGCATCGATGTGAGGGAATGTTAGCAGGGAGGAATGTTATTAACCCCCTAATAAAGTTATTTTATTGGCGTTATGGCAGTTGAATGCAGCCTTTTTCAAGCTGCCGTTTCATTTCTAACTATTCTCAAGACATCACAGTGAATAAACAAAGGAAACAGCATCACAAAATCATCTAGGTTGGAAAAGACCTTGAAGATCATCGAGTCCAACCATCAGCCTAACACTGGCGGTCCTCAACTACGCCATATCCCTGAGCTCTTTGTCAACCAGACTCTTAAACACCTCCAGGGATGGGGACTCCACCACTGCCCTGGACAGCTTCCTAATATCCAGTCTAAACCTCTCCTGATGCAACTTGAGGCCATTACCCCTTGTCCTATCGCCTTGGCTGAAGAGTCTCATCCCCACTTCTCCATAACCACCTGAACAGAACACAGTATTTGAGGGGTGGCCTCACCAGTGCTGAGTACAGGGGTAAAATCACTTCACTGTCCCTGCTGGCCACGCTATTTCACAAGCCAGGATTCCATTTGCGTTCTTGGCCACCTGGGCACGCTGCTGGCTCATGCTGAACCGGCTATCAATCAACACCCCCAGGTCCCTCTCAGACTGGCAGCTTTCCAGCCACTCCTTTATTTTCTAAGGCACTTTCCATTCTGTAGGACATAAAGTGCTTTCCAAACTATACCATTAGAGTAGAATAATTGCCTAGATGACAACTGAAATGCATCCAAGCTGAAATATGATGGTGGCTTAACTGGCTCCCAACACCAGTTGCAGGCAGGAAGGAGGATGAAGGCGTAACAGAACTTCAGGAGCACTCGGGTAAATTAAGTTACAAAGATTTTGTCTGGGATATAAATTTTAACACCTCTGCTGCTTTTAAAAAACACTGTAAGATCTGTCCTGCCCAAAAATTGTAAGAAGCACAATTTATATTTCCTATCCAAAGAAAATAAGCCTCTCAGTAAAATATGTGATAGAATACAAATGTTCTATCTCACTCCTGTATCCGTACACATTATTTTGTAATGTCATTCAAACCATTTTTAGAATTATGAGACAGTGAGACATACACCACCTTACCTCAGATTATTACCTTAAATGAGATAATCTTGTTTCAACCATTTCCTGCTCTGCCCAACACTTTGTAAGCTGTTTGGGGTGAGAGGGGGGTTGCTGGTGGGCAGTGGGGTTGTGGTTCCCTGTGGACAGCTCAGCATCACGATTGCCATTTGTTTTTGCAGGGAGAGACTGTGCTGTTGTGTAGCAACCCTTACCCTCCATCCCACCACCACCTTGGCTGCATCCACCCCTGGCCCAGGACCCCCTGCTATACCCTACAATGGGACAGTGGCTCTGTTAGCTTCTAGGGGAGTATTTGCCTTTGTGTGCAGGGTTTTTCTCTGTTCAACTAGTCATAATTTAGGGCTAGAATATTATTTTCCTTGTTTATTCGTAAAAGTCATCAGAAATAAAGGACAGAATGGTAATTAATTAGCCATCTCCCTGTTACATTCAGATATCCAATACCCACAGAAACTTGATGCAGTGAAAGACTTTGTAAAACATGCCTTTTAAAAAAATATATCCCAGGCAAATGCTACCAGATCAGTCAGTTGTGTCTGGAGCCTGTTGGACACGTACCATGGTCTGTTTTAACATCGCACAGACGGACACTTAGAAGGGGTGTGTGCAAAAGATTCATGTCCAGTCTTGCAGGCAAGGGCACTTATTCTGGCTTAGCACACGTGAGTAAGGAGATGCTGACAAACATCCTTCTCCAGATCTAGCTATTACTGTGGAATGAGTAAGCACTGCTTGTCACTGCTCCTCGCTAACTGCTCAGTATTTGTTATTAATGGTCTGAGGTAAAGAGGGGAGTAAGGCAGTGTTTATGTATATTGTTCATGGGGTTGATCTTAGGGGTTGCAAATAGGCTATTTCCACCAGCAAAGGATGTTAAACAGGCAGAGCTGGTCACCATTCCATAAGTGTAGCAGGGTCCAGAAAATTATGTGTCTCCATGGCATAGCTCTCCACTCACTGCTTAGCTTAAGCAAAGAGGTTGTAACATATAACTTCCATTAAGAAGCAGTTTCTTTTACGTCGGTAGTCAGCGACTTGTTACTGCAGGGCAGAAAGTCACTGGTCCATCACCTTTTGTTTCAGAAGATGAAAGTCCCTCATAACACACCTGGACACCTAGACAAGGAACCTAGTCGCACAGAGGAGGCCGGGGGAAATTACAGTGCAAGAGAGCAGATAAGAGTTAGAAGAATGCAGATTGTAAACAAAGACGGTTCTGTTCTCACGTTGACCAAGTGGCTGCTGCTCAGTCATAGTAACCCTGGGTTGTCACCTTTGAGATTTACTTGTCACTCTGGTATGCAATACAGGAATGTGTGTTGTTTCATCATGCTCCTTGCCTGCACAGGTTGCCTAACTAATTTGCTACAAACTGTAAAAGTAATTCCTTGTACTAATTTCCCTGTCTGCTGAATGACCAAAGAGGAAGCTGAAACAAGATGGTTTTCTCTAGATGAGGGAAGTGAGACATAGAGATTCAGGCTATTTTGCCCTTGTCTTACTCGTTCACAATATATGTACAAGGCTTTCCTACTCCTAAGCAAATGAGAAAGTCTCCAAAGCACTGTGGCAGACAAAAGTAGCATCCCTGAAGTTTGCTCACTGATCTTCAAATTGAACTTTAGTTTTTTCTATTTTTTTTTTTTTCTTTTTCTTTTTTTTTTTTCTTGTCCTTAAGAATCAATGACTGCTCAAATGCAGCAGTAGCAGCTACGGACACCCTGGTTGCTCTTCCTGATAATAACAACCCATAAAAGAAATACAGTATCAAGATCCTCTCCCCCATCCACAAGCACAATCTTCAAGTAGTCATAAGTTTCAGAGATCATGAGGATCAGTGAATTGGCAAGTTTAACTGAATCTTCTGTAATTTAATGTTAAACGTCCAGCTGGGAGATGCGTAGAAAAAAAAGCACTGAAGCAGTCTGAGGTCTTGGCATGTAACAAGCATGCTATATATACAATAACGCTAGATGGCTGCACAGGCTCCAAGAAACTGCTGTTGCCTTCAAATTTAATTATGTAGCTCGTGGACCTGAAATATATCATGTAAGATGTGTTGATCAATGAAGTAGGAGCATGTTTGTGTGGCAGCCCCTCTGTGTTAGTAAGCAATTAAGTTCTCCTCTGAGCTGGCAGTCAGAGCTACAGGGTACTGGAAATGGCATTTGGTGACGGCTGGACTCAAACATCCCATCAAATAATGAGAATATCATGCTACAGTGACAAAGCCTTCCTCCAGATTTGCTATGTCTCTGTCAGCAGAGGCTGAATCACATGTGAAGCAGATCCTTAGAGACCCATTTCTAACCTGGCCTTTTGAGTAACCTGAAATCCCCATAACTACCAAGAAAAGGGTGGGGTGTGCAGAGGGAGGCAGAAACCTCTATGACCATCCAGCTTTAATCAGCTATATTTGTTTGTTTACAAAGACATCTAAATAACACCACCCACCATTCTGTACATCAACATCCCAAGGTTTATCAGCATACAGCTCTCAGTTTTCTAGCTCCTGCTGCAGCATGCAGCCCTGACGAGACAGAGCAGAATTAGGGTTGTAAGGGAAAAGGATTGATAGTGTGATGTTACGCTTCAGTAGGTAAGCAGTTCTCTTGGGGGCCAGGATCTTTCCTTAAAAAGCTGCTGCAAAAGTGACAAAAAAATCACCACATTAGTCTGACAGTTACAGAGAGCTCTTAGCCTGGTGTTTGAATACACAGCTTTTATTTATGCATTGCTTAAAAGATTGCTTGTGGTTTTTTCACTATGACTAGGTCATAGTGTTACAACACTTCTGCTCGTAACTGAGAATATCACATCTGCTAAGAAATGAGTTTTATCCAGCTCATCACCTGGTCCAAATCTTTCAAGCATAAGTTCTGTCAGCAATGTTTCCTGACTTACATTTCGGTAACGGTAACAAAATCCTCTCCTAGTTTCTCTGCCCATAACTGTTTGTCTCTTTGCATTCACACAGACACCAACTTCATGCATGATAAGGAACACACTCATCCTGAAAACTTTCTGCTCCAAAACTACAGGCTGCTCTCACTTGATGTAAATATGTACTAGGATCAGAGCTTATGGTTTGATTTCCAGGCACCCCAGGTGGGCAAGGTGGCTCCAAACCCTGGAAGGCATCCAGCCATGTTGGACAAAGCTCCTGGTCCCTAAACCACCTCTTTGCTTGCGGCTGCAAGAAATGAAAATGTTACAGGTGAGGCAGAGAGAGAGAGCACAGAAATCCTGCTGTGCTGCAGCTTGCTACCTGCCCAACACTCTTGCCAATCTGCAAGTGATGACCTGGGGTTACTGCATGCCTGACTGCAACCTGTGACCCACTGGATGCTGGGATTTCACAGACTGTTTCTAAGGGATCTGGAAAAGTTGATCACAGGGTGCAGCTTTGTGCATGCTGCACAGCAGCCCACAGAGGTGTGGGCTCAGAGAGTCCTCACCAACGTTTGAACATGCTAACTCCCTGCTTCTCCTCACGGTCAGAGTCAACTTGAACCAGGAATGATTACATTTTTGAGTGTCACATGAGACAATGACCTCCAAGTGATGCTAAAGTAAAACTCTTGTGAAATTTTTGCTGGCAGGCAAAGAGGGAACACAAACATCTGTGAACTCAATGTACCAAACATGCATGTTGAGATCTTACTACAGGTTGAGAGCACAAAATAGGGAGACACGCATGTACAGGCAAACCCCAGCACTGATGACATGTGAGAGTGTGGTCCAAGCACTAGGATGTTCACGAAACTCTGTGGGTAGTAAATCAGCTCCTTCTTTTGTGGCTTTTGATCGCTGTGATTCAGCCGCATTGCATGACAGCTGGTTTACATGAGATGATCAGCCTTGTCTCTTCGTAACTCCTTCAGAACTGGGCTAGCTACAAGCTTTATCACCAGGTAAATGTTATTTACCCATTTAATTGTCATTACAAATACCAGGAAATGTTGCCTCATTAGCATGGCCATGGTTTAGCCCCAGCAGTAAGGAGGGACAGATTTCCATTCGCATCACCTTCTTGAAGGCCTCTCGAATCCCACCAGAACCATAGTGGAAAGAGACCTATTAGTGCCATTAAGAGCTCTTTCCCAGGGCATAATCAACATCTTCTTTACAAGACTTTGACTGTCTTCAGAGCCATCTACATAGAACATGGTTTGCCATCAACTGTACTTAATAACGTGATTTATTTATGTTTTGTAATATAGGACTCAAAATTCACTTGGTTCACAGCATGCAGACAGTAAAGGGAAGTTATTATCTCATTTGAAACCCCATTCCTTCCGATTCCTCTCTACTCATTTTTTTGATGACTCAGAAGGGACTTGCACCCTGCAAGAGCATATTGATCTCCAGCAACAGGCAGCAATGTACACAGCCCCAGAGTCTCCAGCCTAGTAAGTCCTTGTGTGTGCCAGAGCTGTGGGATCAGGCAGCCACAAATGGCTCCCTGCAATCTGGGTGGGGTGGAGAGCGCAGCCCGTAATACATGCTTTTAGCATATCTGCTGAGAAGTGAAACTCCCTTCCCTCATACTCACCACAGCACAAAGGTATTCTGAATCTTACAAAAGGCATGCCAAAAATCAAATTTCTTGCCAGCAATAAAGAGAATGAGGAATGTGTGTAGCTGGTCTGTTGGACTCAAAAGGGGAGATGATTTATCACCAGCAAGGGAGGATGACTGTAGATGGCAAGTCAGCATCTCTGGGTATTTTGTTTTTCCTCCCCTCATCCCTTTCTCCTGTTAAAATGAATTTTAAGAGATTGTTTACAATACAGTCCCCTCTGCATGCTTTGGCATCTTGTCTGAAGTCAGCAAGTCCCATCCTTTCTGCCAGTATTCCAAAAACACTAGTCTATAACACAGAGCCTTCCTTGAAGACAAGGTACAGCGGCTCAGGAGCCACTGTAGATGAGGCCTTGGAGAGGGGCTGAGATGGCCAGCAAAACATCCAGGGGTAACTGTCAAAATTCCTAGGTTTTCACCCCAGAGATTTTTTGCACATCTTGAGTCTGCTGTTCATGGAAGCTTCTACTGTGACCCAGTCACACTGCGAAGCCCAAGCATGAGTGACTCAACATAAGGGGTGAGCAGAAGACAAGCCATGATAAGTGGTAGCCTAGTGATGCTCTTGTTTTTTAATCCCCAAGTCACAGAAAGTGTTACAGCACAGACTACACATGGAGACAACACAGGATAAGCTACAGGTCCTGTGTTCGTGGAGGTACTGCACTTGGATTTAAATGTAAGACTGGAGTTTTCATGCAACTACAGTCACTAAGGGTCATGTACTGAATAATAGCAATGTTAATATTTGCACCCAGACAAAATTTTCTCTCAGTTGAGTTCCTGCGCTATGGTTTCAGCTGAAAACACTGCTTTCCATTTTGTCTCGAGCTCTTGACTGGGAGTGAGGCACTTCCTCTAATGCTGTTACAGAGAGACCAAGATCTACCTCATTTATAAAGTATGCCAGATTCACAGGGAACAGGATGTGCCATAAAGGCATGAAAGTAGAGTCTTTCCATCTTCCTTTTAGGTAAGAGAAGAGGCAAAACACACCAAGCTTTTCTTGGGAGATTTTATGCTGTGGTCTTGTTTTGCCAATTAGTAGGCCCAGTAAAAAGGACACAGCCAGCAGCAGACCAACAACCCAGTACGTAGGTTCTATTTCACGTAAAGGGGTCAGTATATAGAGGATTGCTGGGGGTACAAACAAGTCAGATAGATCACAAATAACAGACATCAACCCCAGCGACCCCAGGAATGACACAATATCGCTCATAACAGATGGAACAAACAGAGACACGAGATAACCCACAGAGAAAATGGGAGACAACCAGGAGAACAAGGCAGTTACATATGACAGAAGTAACCCCATGTTGCCTCCCCACAAAGCCCACATTTGTATGTGCCAGACCTGACTGCGATCCGGTTGCATGAGTGGTCAGGAGGTCCTTCCCCAACAGGAAAACTCTGTGAAGTGCATCCACTCCACAAACAGACTCCCCAACCCTTCCTGCAAGTGGGCCCAGCTTTTATCCCCAAACAGGACACCTGGCACTTGTTACCAAAATGCAGGGCACCTGGGGCTTGTTTACCCAAGGGCTCTCCTTGCAAGGCCGGCCGCACCCTGGAGGAAAGCCAAAAGGTAAACTCATCCCCTCCTCTTAAAGGGCTGTGGGAACCACCCATATGTCAACCTTAATTCAGGGCTGGGGGTTCAGACCCCAGCACTTCAGGTCTTGATCCTGAAAATGCAGAAATACTAACAAAGCCAGTGGTTTTCATCTGAAGGAAGGTTTTTAGGTGGTTTTGATAAAAAGTGTATCTACAGCTGCCTCTCTGGTACAAACCTGCTCTTTAACCTTATTGCTGAGTATATAAGCAGAGCTCCCACTTGGACCTACAGATGCATCTAATTAATACAGACCTCACAGAAGGGAGTGATGCTAGTTAAGAGATGCTCCACTATATATCAAGCAAGCTCACCATCTGTGGGGCAAGCCTGTAGCATCCTAGGGTGCTGTGCAATGTAACACAGGTACTGCGGGGCTAACACTGACCTTTCTCTTTTCCTGAAGTATTAAACATTGACCCTAGGACCTAAGTAGAAATCATCAGGAGCTGTGAACAGTTGGGATGCTACTGTGCAAGTCATGAGTACTGCTGATCGGTCATTACAGTACTCTGCTCATGTGGAAATGACCCAACATCAGTAAATCTGTCTTACAGCAAAAAGCCAAAGAAATCTGAGCATTGTGGACTGACATAATTAGGTGCTAGACAGGAGGTCTCAGGACATATTGTACAGACTATTTGTAAAGACACGTTCCTGGCGTTCTGAGTCCATAAATAATGTTTGCGAAAAGGTATTAGGTGCCTTCCTCAAGAGCTGCCAGAAAAAAAGAAATACGCAGACCAGAAGGAGCTTATGCACATTCCAGTTTGGGGAGGAGAAAGAGGTTGCAAAGACATCTCTAGCAGACTTATTATGGTACCTTTATGATATGTTTGCATTTTCTTACCCAGAGGGCAGGGGTGGGGGAAATATGATTCCTTGGTCTGACAACAATGGAGATTGAATGCTGTATCTGTAGGGACAGCACTCTCGTCTCTTGGAGCCACTCCTGCAAAGGTGTCTTGAGCCAGACTGACAGCAGCCAGAGGGCATTCTGGCAGCTGCTCATATCCCAGGGGAGTGACAGGTATATGAACTGATCACATCAGACTTGGGAGAAAGCAGGAAGAATGAATAAAGTGTTTAGATCTGCACTAACGAATATTTTCTTGCTCCATTCTTATTTATAAGGTTGACCCAGGGCAAAGCATCACTTTTTCAACCCAAACAAAGCAGCACCATGCAGGGAGCATCGCAAGTCTGCGATGTCCTCGCTGTGATCCTGCAGGGGCCTTGAAGCACTGACAGTTAAAAGAGAGTTATCTTCGCTTTATCATCATATGCTCAGTGAACTCTTCATGAAAACTTAGCAAACTCCCCCTGCTGCTTCCCCAAATGCCTGTGCCTTAGGCCCAAACTCAGTTACCCCTTTAATCCTGTGCAGGAGATCCAAGATCAAAGTTGATGGGACTTCGTTTCATCGCAGCTATTCCCAGCACCATCCCTGGAATTCAGACAGCTGCTGGTTTTCATTCCTCAGCCATGGGGTAGCTAGTTCTGACACTTCAGTGTTAACCCCTGGGTTTGGCACAAATTATGAATTGGGAGTCTGTCTCCTGAAAACTCCCCTGCTCTGTGGAAGATGACTCACCTTCACTACAGTATCCCATGAGTATAAATTGTTCACTGGTGTTTTCCCCACGAGTACCTACATTTCAGTGGCAAAGGAAGCGATCCCTATGCAATCTGGGATCTTCTGAGATGGAAGGTGATCTATAACTCTTCATTATATCATCCCCAGGAGAGAGGGAAGAGAACTGAAAACAAACATTTACTGGAAAAAACAAGACCAGCCCTGTATTTAATCAAAACATTTTGTTTTGTTCCATTTGTAATTATTTCCATCCAACAGACAAATATTTTAGCAATGAAAATGACAGTTCCCTTCCATGGGCAAACAAAATAAGAAGTCATGTCAGTTCCCGCACAATGCCACAGCAAAGGTGACATTTTTAACACTGTGTTGAAATTTTCTTTACTTGTATTCCAGTAATACTGAAGGCATCAATTTAGGTTTAACGATCTATTGTGTTCAGTGCTGGAGGGTTTTGTTGGGGTGGTGATGGGAAAACCAAAGATTTGTGGGGAAAGAAGCTGAAATGATACTTCATTTCCCCTGAAGCCCATGAAGGAATGAATGTGAACACTGAATATGCATGCAAGACCGACTGAGGCAGAGGTTCCTAGCAGACAAATACCAACCTGAGAGCCCAGGGGAGTTACTGCTGTTCCAGCTATACTAGTACCCTGCTTTTTTTTTTTTTTTTTTTTTTTTTTTTTTAAGTAGGAAACTCTAGTTTTCACCTGCTGAATAGAGGTAAACAGGAAAAAAAAAACCCTCCCTGTACAGGACTTGCTCTTACACTCAAATGACTGTCACAAGGTCAAGGCAATGAATTGCTGGTAGCTCAGTTTTAGTTTATTGAGAATTCATGCCAGCCAAAGGCATGAACATGTTTATTTTACCATGTATCCCTGAAAAGGGTAACAGTTCATGTGGATTTCCAACAATGCCTGACTCGCCTCCCTTCCCTGTGCCTCAGGTACCTGAACTCTGCATTCCCCACAGAAAAGTGGAAATAACCATAGAGACTTCCACTGCAGAAAACATTGAGATCCATTGGTGAAACACCAGTAGAAACCCATTGCCACTTCCATATGCTGGGATATTTCTTCCCAGAGCTCTCAGACAGTCATCAGCAATCACAGTTGCATTTTCCTTCCTAGAAGAGGCCAACCATTTTTCTCTTTAATACCGTCTGACTTCAGTGCCCAAGCAAAAAGGGTGAAAAGGGAGATACAATCCATGGACATCACTCCCTGCTTTTGAGTGATTTTTCACCCAAGAACATCACGCTGGTTTCTGCACTGTCTTGGTGTAAATCCTGCTTCCTGGTACTATCTCTGAACCTCTCCCATTCAACTCAACAGGTATATTTTCATGCCTTCTAGCAACAGATACTCTGCGGAGGAGTCAGTGTCTGCCAAGTGTGGTTTAATACTAATTAATGCAGGCTCCTTGCCATTTTCTCCTCCAACACAAAACATGAGTGCACCAATCACATCTTTTTTGCCAGCACATCATCTGACTGCAAGATCAAAATATCCCACTGAGATCCAGCTGCACAGCCCTTTGCTGCAGCACAAACAGAATTCAGCTGCCTGCCTCTCAGACAGGTGTGACATTTGGGGACCCACTTTACATTGACTTTAATTCTTGTTAGTCCATTTTGTAGCAGAGAGCGTGGCTAGTGTGTGTGATGGTGGGAAAGCAGCATCTGGTTTGGGAAAAAGGAGGAGAGTTTTGAAGAGGCAGAGGTTGCCCAAAGTGTGCCCATGCCATACAGACAAAGCTACCTGGGAAGCAACGTTGAAAAGATCAGGAGGCCCATCTGCTGGCTGGCTGGTGAGATGGAGTGAGAACAGGAATATAATGCTCTCCCTTGCAGGAGGCCAGCACCCTGATAGCAGGGGAGGGAAGATTGCTCTTTTTTTTGTGAGGGAAAGAGGGTGAACTCAGCACACTTGGTAGGCCAGATCTTCACCCAAATACTAGGATGAAATCACAAATTTTATCTGAGATATTTAGACCTGCTGGTACCTAACCTCATATTACTCACCGAGAGCTCCACCTCACCCTCCGTTTGTGTACTGCCAACATTGTGAAATCTTCTCCTCACCACAATTCTTTCCACATAGTATTTTCTGTGCCAGCAGTGAAGTCTGCTGTGGGAGGCCAGGAAATCTGCAGAGCACCATCCTTCTAGTGCTTTCAGATAAACATATGATGGCTTGCAAGAAACTGAGAGGTAAAACTGATCAATGATTCAAAAAGTTTTGGATCTATGCCAAAGAATCCCCTTAAAAATGACAGTTGGATGCTAACTAGAGCTGTCTAGCCTGTCTAGCTTTGTCTGTCTTATATCCCACTGTGTTGCTCCACCCATGGCTTTAAAGATTGCCTCTGGTTTTGCTAGAGCTACCTCAAAATGTCTGTGAGCTACCCAAACCAAATTTGTCTTAAATCTCTGTAAAGGTCCAGGTGTTCAGATGGTTACCTACATACCTTGAAACTGCCCGAACATTAGGTCACATGCGTGGGGGTAGCAAGTAAGTAATAGACTCATTTATACATTTGCATCAGGATGGATTTTCTCTAATTGTCTTTTTCAGAATTCTAAAACTTATGAGCCATTACAGGCATGAATTTATATAGCCAGAAAGGTTAAATATAAATATATCACTCTATTGGCCACCAAGAGAGACTAGCATATGAAGAGAGAGGCCAGGGAGGTTCGGAGTTAAGGAATATTTCTATCTCAAGTGGACAAACACGTAACACTACCTGCAAGGCCTGCTGATAAGAATGTGCAGACACTTGGGTTAGCGCTGGAGCCAGAAACGTTACACCAGATCTGATGGGGAGTGGAGGTGCACAGCTGTGGCTGTTCTGCCTTCAGCATCCAGCAGCACCACAGCCGCACAGCACAGCTCAGTAGCTTCCCGGCGACTGGCAGCGTAACCACTTCCGATCCCCTGAGCTTTTTTCTGCATTGTGCAATTACACTAGTCCACCTTTTCAAAAGAGCAAGAGCTCTCTGTTAAAAAAAATAAATCTCTAAAGTATGGTCCTGCAGATCTGACCTGTCTTCACAGGAACATCTACAGCAACTTATGGATTTCTACTGTCTTTCATCTTTGTTTGGGCCAAGTCATCTGCAAACACAAGGACAATGACAACAAAGGCTATTTCTGAGGTTATTGTCCCTTGTGCCTGCCATCAGGGATGTCTGAAGGGACACTAGTCATGGTATCTGCTTTGTCCGTAAGAGGAACGGGGACACTCCTCGAACAGCAGTTCCCCAGTGTTTCAGCTGAGGGACCCAAACCTGCCTCCAGTGTGGGGAAACTGGAAGACAGCGGAAAGGGGCACTCCTGGCCTCCCAACACCCCCTCTCTGTTCGTTCCTTCCCCTTCCCTCACCGAATCCTCCCTCAGCCTTATCACATTCCCTCCATTCCTCTCATCGCCCTCTGAACGTGCCTCTGAAATGCTGAGCCTGCGCTGCTGCACCCCACTGGCTTCCAGATCCCCTTGCTCAGACCTGTCACATGGGGTTCCTGGCCATTGCAATGACAGGGGTGGGGAACCCACCATCTTCTCCCACAACTCTGAAAAATATATATACACTCTCTATCCACCCCTGCTATCCACATAACCCCCCCTTCTTTTTGATGCTATCTATTTACCATAACTCAGTTTCCATAAACTCTCCTCCATTTATTCCTCACTGAAGCACTCTTATCTTATCTTGCAAACCTGACTTGACATCAGGCAGTTTGGTGTTTATATGAAAAAAGGGTTTGGCTTTTAAAACAGTTCAGCAGCAACAAATAGAGCTAGGTCTTCAGAATAGCTTAGCCTGCATTTTTGGGCACCAAAATGAGCAGCCAGCTCTTCCCAGAGGGCTCTCTGTAATCGTGTGCTTTGAAAACATGACTTTAAATATCCCTGAAAGAGTCAGATGTGAAACTTTTGCTGAAAAATTAGACTCTAGCTCAGTACCTCTCTGGCAGCCAAGCTTACCTGAAATCTGCTCTGCAGCCCTTCGCAGCCTTTCCCTTGTTTCCTGCTGCGTTTTCAGCCTGCACGCACACGGGTTGTCGGGGCAAGGGTCTGGCCCCCACCTACTGCTGATTTTGACAGACTGGAACTTGACTGATTCAGTTTGAAAACTTGGGGCAATATTTTATTGTGTCTTTGCTTGTTCCTTCACATAAAACTAACTCAGGAGCAAGCAAATTGTGCTATCAGACTGCAAATCACCCAGATTCAAAGCTGGGTCATCTGGAGGTCAGCATTCACTCTCACACTCTCTCTTTTTTTGTTAAGAGCACTGCCAGGAACTCTGTGGAAGGCACCAAAGAAAGCTCTCTTTACACAAATCCACTAAAAATGCATATGCCTATTATTTGTACTTGGCATGGAAAACTATATGTCTTAACTCATCAGCTGAATCACAATGGCTTTCAATGAAGGATCGTTGCACAGTGACTGTTTTGGTGTACAACAGTTTGGTGACATCCATCCTCCATCCCATGAGTCATGGAGCACCGCAGAGTCATAAAGTGATCTATCACAAGCCTCTGGTTATTTCAGGATATGGAAATATCTTTCAAGTGCTGCATATAGACTACAAATTCATCACAAGCCAACCTGGAAATTTCGGTCTGAATGGCAGTCTTAAATTAGTAAGTGCAGGGAAGTCTGTAGCAAAACAGCAGACTGTCTCCATTCATCCCACATTAAACAAGCACACAAAGAGAAGCAGAGTTTTATAAATAAATGCACAAGTAGCACTGCTAAAATAAAAGTCACAAAGGTCCTGGTCCCAACCCCTGAAATTCCTTGGTAGTATTTCATTTTCTTCAGTGGGCTTAGATCAGACCTGAACAGAGGGGGTATGAACATTTCACTGGCATTTCCCATCTGGACCTAGAAGACCTTTGCTTTGGAGTTACTTTGGAGGGGAAAAAGTGTCTCTGTATGATAAATTTGCTTTCATTACTCTGGACGGCCATGGTCACTTATTGCTCACAGAAACACATGGTTTAATACAGACTCACAGCTTTCATGTCCAAGCAGCTTTACAAAGGAGAATGGTTTTACCTCCTTTTTTTTCAGGCAGGGAGATGAAAAGCACAGAGCACTGAACTGATATGCTAAGGAGGCAGAGCACCTCAATGCTTGTGTCAAGTCTAAGCTCCTGTGCCCTTTCCACTGCATGAAGGAGGTGCCAGATGTGATGCCAAGCAGCAGCACGCACCTGCTGCTTGCACACAGTCATGTACACAGACTGTGGCATATGGTCCACAGTCATGTTACCAACTTCAGTTCACAAACAGTAGAGCCAGAGATATCCTCTGGGACGTCCAGAGGAAATACACACCCAAGAACTGGATATCAAAGTTGTACACAAATGAGAGAGCATTGATATGGCTTCAGCAAGTGTTTTTTTAAATAGCATGTTTGCAGAAACAGATGCTATTTATATAGTATGTCCTGGGGTTATCCAGACAGGTCCTTTGCAACTGAAATCTGCTCATCAAGGACAGTTGTTTTCAACATTTTTAAGCCTGGGAAGCCCCTGTATACTTTTCCAGTGGAGGTTAGGTCTTGCACACTGTATTTAAACCTACTCACAGTCAGCCTGCCTTCCTCCAGTTACTTCTCTCAAATACCGGAGCAGCCAGATCCACAGGAACTGTCAATCACTGCTCCAGGCAAATCTTACCGTATCTTCTTTAGTGAGAGCCCATGTGGCAACTCTCAGAGCTCCTGTCGCATCCAGGGACAAGGGAGCTTCATCATTTCGCTGGACAGGGCAAATCACCTTATTCCTGAGCCCAGGCTCCTGTATTGCATGTCAGTAGTCCTCAGTTCCCAGTTTTTTTGTAGGAGGTGTACAACAATGTATACCCCCTCCAAGCAGGAAACAGTCAATTCTGTAATCAAACTGTGAAAGCGTAATTATGCGTACAATTAAGGTGAAATATAGCTCTATTGAAGTTGGTGGGAGTTTTATTATTAACTGAAGTTTCACCTCTGTGTTTCGGGTGGGTAGTTATCCTGTTCAAGCAAAGAACCCATTATTTAATCAAAATGACATTTATAATGCAATGCCACTATGATATTCAAACCTTCAGGACATATTTACTTTATTCAGTTCTAATTAAAATTGCCACACAAGAAAAATATTTAGTTCTACTGATGTGTGCACATATATTCAGGGGAAAACAATGCAAATTGCTCAGGATCTCACTAATTGCTATTTGTACTGCTTTAAACTGGTGATGTATTTAGCAAGTCACATCTAACTCTTGCACTCCACTGAAACAGATTGCTCTAAACAGAGAGCGAGCATTTGCAAACTGAAGCACTTGCAGCATTTACAATGATGCAGCATTTGAAACAAGGTAAATAAGGCAGAGATTGCCAAACCCTCAGCCCTGTTAATTGCAAGGTTTAAGCAGTACCTTCACAGCAACCGGGATTCTCCAGGAATAAAAAGCGAAGAAACAAACGGGCTGAGGGATGCCCTTGGACACTCTCATTCCCCAGCTCTGGCCCACGACACAGTGTTGGCATGTGCCTGGCTGTTCCTGTCCAGCTTGGCTGCCTCCTGGCAGCAGACTGAGTGAGGGTGGAGGGTACCCCATCGTTCTGCACAGGGCAGAGTCTTGATGGAAATAGAGACATGGGCCAAGCCCAGGCCTGGCTGGAACTTTGAGAGGCTACAAACACCTTGGAGGGTGGAAAGGGGGGCCCAGGTCAGCAATACTGTTCTTCAGAGTTCCTTCTTGTCACCTTTTTCCCCAGTATCATGGTGGGAAGCTCCCTGACCCTTCCCTTGTGCCCTCTGATCTTTTCTGTCATGGTTCCCTGGATTCCTGGCTAGTTTTACCAGTCTCCTCTTGATAAAGCAGAGCATGAAACTATGCAGCACTTCCAGTGTGCTCAGCCAGGGCTTTGTGGAAGAGAAGAGCTCCTGCTGCCATGCACCTAGCCCTGCTGCGCTATGCTGCCGTGTGAGACCCTCGCCCTCGCCTTACCCTGCCCTGTCACTATATTTCAGGCCAGCGCCTGCACACACAGACACAAGGCTGGGATCACTGCTGTGCACAGACAGGCTCACAGCCCCAAAGGAGGCCAGGAGCCAGGCGGCAGCAGGCACAGCTCCTCAAGGCAGACACCAACTCATGTCTTCTGTTCCTGGGGCTGTGATTGCCCCATCCCTCTGTTCTGGCATTATCTGTGAGGCCGTGAGAGGAAGGACAAGGCTGGCCTTGAGGCAGCTCCGGTAACAGTAGGGCTCTGGTGAGGGGTGCTGCCCACTGCTTGGCATGAAACAAGTGGATGCCAATAGGCGAACTGGGATGGAAGGCTGCCACAGTGCTCCTCACAGTAACCCTGTAGCACCTATCAGGACTGTCCCACAGAGAGACTGAGCTGAGGGTTGCTGAGCTGGAGGAGATGCTGCCCTCCATCATGGAGATAAGTTAAAGAATCATAGAAATAAAGGCAGTGCAGCAAAAGAGGGCTCTGTCCCCCACCCCTGGAAGAGGGTAATGGCCTCCAGCAGAGCCCAGGAGCACAGTGACCCTGGCTGTGACCTGCCCCTTGGCAGGGCCACTGAAGCAGACCCCTGGCACCCCCAGGACACCAAGGTCCCAACAGAAAAACAAGGCGCCTCTCTCCCCAACACAGCTCAGCCTCCACCCTTCCTTCCTTCCTTCCTGAGGGGCTGCCGCCGCTCCTTAAGCACCTCTGCCGCTTTTCCTGCCCCTCACCAGCTCCCTGGCGTCACTCCCCTCTGCTCCTGTGCTAGCGCCCGGCTGCCCCACCAATGTGTGGCCCCAAGGTGCCCACGACTGCTCTGCTGCCCATCCCAGCATGAGCCAGGCACCTTTCTCTCCTGGCTGAGCCCCAGTGCGTGCCAACTCAAACACTTGACCCGAAACCACTGGCATAAAGGGGCACAGAGGTGCTGGGGGGAGGAAGAGCTGATGGGGAGCTCTCTGTGCCCACATGCCACTGGCCAGCCTGCAGCATCACAGGAGGAAAACAAAGGGTTTGGGTTGTGCCATAACTCAGAAAGCAGCCAGCACAGCACAGCTTAGCCTGCCTTTGGAAGGTGTTGTTGAGGTATGCCAGATGTCCCTTGGCTGGGAAAGGTGTGGACCCTCAGGTAATCCACAGAAAAGCAAGGGGGACGCTGTTGACTCCAGAGAGTTAGAGAGCAGCAACCTGAGTTTTAGCACGTGTTGCTACAACTTTTGAAGTCACATGTCCCTTCAGCCCAACTCAGTGAGCGCAAAGGTGTTTCTGTCGTGCACACAAGGAAGTGATGTGCCGGGCAAGCCACCAGCCCTGGCTCCCCAGGGCACAGTGCTGGGCTTTCTGTCTGGCTCACCAGGGCTCCTTTCACAGCAGGAAGGAGTGGGGACCATGTACATGCTCCAGGATTGAAAACATGCCTGGCATCTGAGTCTTCTCTGCTCTGGAAAAGCTGGTGGGCACACCAGCAAGCAGAATCAGGGCAGTAGGTGCTGACTTGGGTGGCAACCTTCTCTACTCTGTAGTTTGTGAATTTCTTGGGACAGTGGCATCCACGTGAGCAGCAGAGAAGATGCAGAGGGTCTTTGCTTGTACAGACAGGCTTTGCTCATTATGAGTATTTACCGCATTTATCAGATTCCCCAAGGAAAGAGCAAAAACCGCAGTGTATCTAGACTAAGACAAGTGTCTGGAGCAAGACACAAGTTTTGCAGGGGTTAACACATTGCTGCCAACAGACTCGAGAGCTGCTCAATACCCCAGCAAGTTATTTTTTGCACCGTAAGGGCATTACAGTAAACAACTTCCTCTTTTGTGACCCCAAACCTTCACCTGAACAAGCTGTACATGTGCAGGCCATTGACAAGTTAGCAGGAGAACTTTCACAGGAAACTGGAGTCTTCTGGAAACTTCCATTCACAGGAATGCAAATATTATGCATTTTCTCTTTGACATCCCCCATTCCTTTTTTTTTTCACCCTTGACCTGGCCCTTGTGTGAGGGGCTGCTGGCTGAGGCAGCGCAGGCTCCCCCAAGCCATGCATGCAGACACACTGCCCTGTGTGGAGCTCTGCAAGGCAACAGCCCTGTGGCGTCAGGGTACCCTGTGGGGCAGCACGGCACACCCACACATGGGAGGTGCTGCCAGTCCTCCCTTAAATAAGATCAATGTAGCACTGCTGGTCTGGCTGATCAGGCAAAGGTAGCTAAAACCTAAGACAAAGAGGAACCCCTTACAGTCACCCATCAGTGACAGATCCAAGCCAACCCTGATGGCTGCTGCACAGATCATCCCCTCCCTGTCCTTTCTCTGTGGATGGGGAGCACCCCCATGGCACAATGTTATATCCCCCCTTTTTCCCAGGCTGTCACATGGATCCAATGTTCCTCTGCCAGCTGCATCCCAAAACCTTGCTCGTACCAGAATGAAAAAAAACATATTCAAGTTGAGGTGGTGACTGCATTGCAGAGAGTCCTTTTGTGCCACACTGCAGGTGTACAAACCAAACCAGGAGGTAGTCGAGCAACCTGTCCAGATCCAGCCTTTAACTAAGGAGGTCAGGGAACAGGATGGAAAATGAGGTCTAATCTATATATCTGATGAAAGGTTGACAGTTATTTCATTGTGTGCTTCAGTGTGAAAACCACAGTGACAATACTACTGGAATGTATTTTTCTTCATCACAAATACTTCATAACAGGTGGAGGGGCCTTTTACATGCATGAGAAATCCTGTGATTTGGGGGCTGCACACCTTAAAGAAGATGGGTTCTGAAACTATTCACAAAAATCCTGTTCTGCGAGACAAACCACAGCAGAAGGAGATGAAGTTATTTGCACAGCGGACTTGCCTAAAGCCAAACAGCAGAGGAACACCTGTCCCAGCGAGGGGAGCTCACTCATGCAGAGCTGCATATGCCCAGGGCTCTGACCTGCTACTGCAAAAATTGGCTCTTAGTGAGTTTTTTTAAGCAAAAATAACTTTTGACAGGCATCCTCCTTTGCAACTGCAGAGCATCTCAATGGGCACTGTAGGAATCACTTTTGTGGGAGATTAGGGTGTGATTTCAGTCCCTGCACAGTAGTAACTGGGGCATGGAGGAACAGCACAACAGCCCGTACAGTTTTAGGAGTCACCATTAAATGTATTCCTCTTGCTTTCCAGGTTCCTAACCTGGGAATTGCACCTTAAAAGACCTTACAGCACACCCTCACTCTCCCTCCTTGGTGCAAAGGCTGAGCAGCTTCCTCCAAGCTCATGCCTGGCTTCTCCACGGGAAGTGCCTTCTGCTCTGAAGTCGCTTCCCACCAGCCCCAAGTCTCACAAAGGTCACAAGAAATATAGGATGCAGCTGTATGCCTAGGGGATTGAGAGACAACAGCTTTCCACACTTGGGGACTTCTTTGGGTGGAGAGTTTTCTTATGGCTGAGGAAATTGATGCATCCATCAGAAATGAAGTCAATGCTGACTAAGAGGTTTTTCCTCTTCCCGTTACATCCTCTGCAGCTCAAGAAGGAATTTCCTGCCTGGTTGCAAGTCAGAGAACCCATCTCACACTCTCAGGACACAGGTGAATGCAAAGGAACCCCAGCACAAGGCCTGGCCGCCGCAGGGAAAGGGCAGATGTGCCATGAACCACAGCATCCTCATGTGGCATCTGGTAAGGTGGCCCCAGTCCTCAGACCAGCCTGTCCTGGTGGCTGAAGCAGGTCCATTTCCTCTCCTGGCTGGTTCCTCCCTATCCCCATGCTCTGCCCCCAGCACAGCAACATGCAGCTCGACCCTGGCCCCCCATGCTGCCCTTGTTAACAGGCTGGACTTTAAGGAAAAGGAGCCAGCCTGTCTCAAAACTCCCAATTAAATGGTGGGACCTGGCAATACACTTACTGCCAGACACAGGATGGATCTGCAGGACAGGAGCATCCGTCCTTTCTCAGTGGACTACAGTAGCAACTGGGCTCAATGTATTTCTGTGCAGAAGGGATATGACCTCTCCTATGTCAAGGGTGTTCACAAGGTTTAGACAAAAGCACATTAATAATCAGTTTCCCTTTTCTGCACTTTCTGCAAGTTTGGACACCAAAACCAGGCACCACTTTAGTTTCTTGCGTGCAGGCCTGTTTTGATGCTGTCCACCCTTTCAAAGGTTTCACTGCTGTTAATAGTACAACCACAAAATGATAAAACCTCCCTTCAGGTAGATGCATTTACACTGGAATAAAAGTCCTAAGCATGCTATAGCTTTTTCCCGATCTGGTGCTAAGCTATTCAGGTATAAAACATTTTCATGCTAATAGAGCCAATAAACCCAACTTAAAAAAATACATAAACCACAGTTCTGCTACTAAAACTTTTTCAGCGTAGACAAAAATAACAACATACAACACCTAACAACAGCTTTGTAGGACCCTCTAGACTCTGAACACTGTCACACATTGTGTAAACACAGGGCACTTCCAATATTAATTTCAGTTACAGACACATAAACACACCCCTTTCCAAGAGCACCTAGAGCATTAAAATCTTGCACTCATTGCCAGCCATTTTCCTTCAATGATTTGCTCTAGCCCAGGGCTGGAGCACTTGGCTTGTGTGCATTCCAGGGGATGTTTTATTCTTGTTCAAAAAGCTTACTATCACTAGGTTCTTTTATTTATTATGTTTTGGTAAGACAGTCATTTCTGTTGGCCTCAAGCATTTGTTGGACACAAGAGGGTAAACTGAGCTCAGAAATGGCCAGCCTGAGACTCTCTTTAGGAACCTAGTTTTCTGACAGCAACAGTTTTGCTCACTGCAAAGTAGAGATGTTTCGGAGTTGCAGCTATATACAGACATCAGCACGGTAGCTCTTTTCCTTTCTCCAAACTAGTTATTTAAAAAAAAAAAAAAAAAGCCTCTGGATAGTATAGTGTTCAGCAGTGTACAAAACAATGGCACTCTATGGCAGAGAAAGGAGCATGCAACGGTATATGGACAGCAAAGCTGGAGGTAAAAGGGTAATACTTTGTCCCTAAAATTCCTCAGGCTGCTAACAGTACTACTGAATTCATGCTAAGGCACCTGCAAATTACCTTTCTGCTGACAATTTAAGTCTTCCTACTGAAGTTGGGAGCTGAGATGGTGAGCCCAGGCTGGTAGCATGGGTAGCCTATAGCAGCACATTGCCTGCCAAGCACACAGCAGTAACCACAGCGGAGCGCATCTACCCAGCCTGGGACTGTCTCAGAGCAAGAAATAGGGATCTCCTTCCCCAACAGAATTTATGGCCTTTCCTTCTCACCAGTCCTGGACACACCCCTCTGACTTTCCCAGAGAAACAGCAGCAGGCGCTGGGTGCACGACAAGTGCCTGGAGTGCCACAAGGAAATTGGGTGCAGCCCACAAACACTTCATCCCATGGCAGTGGGAAGCAAGAGGGGAGCAGTAAAATGCATCTCCCAGCCTAGGGAGGAAGGATGACTTCTGCTGGACGACATGAGTTTGGGAGCAACAAAATAATAACTAAATACAAGTGCAATGAGGTGGAAAAAATCAGGAGATTAAATATCCTGTCTTTAATTTGTGGCTGGTGCCAATCAGAAAACTCCAGTGACTGCTTCAGCAAAAAGTCAGTTCACTTCAGTGGGTATCTGGCCTGTGGTGTTTGTTACAGAGGCATGCAGGATGGGCACCTGGGGGAGCAGAGCGAGAGGGCAGCTGGACTGGATAGCCCCTGACAGCGCTCCTCTGGCCTGGCTTTCTCATGGCATCTGTAGCAGGGCTGCAGCACCCACTTGCTCTCTGTGGTCTCCTCAGGGCCACTGATCCTGTGGACAGCTGAAGTCCACAGAATTAGGCTGGTTTAACCAGTGGAGCAGCACATTTTCTCCTGACAGTGCTGGAGTCAGCAGAAGTCTGGATGGGAGAGTAATGCAGGGACTGGAACTCTCTTAGCAGGCAGAGACCCCATATAGATTATTGGGCTGTTGGTTGTAAGGAGCTGGTACTGCTTAAACCTACCCTAGGAATAATTTCCAACGCATTCCCATGCAGCACTCCGGGGAGCACTGCAATGCCCAGGGCACGCTAGAACTCTGCACTTGCCCTACAAATTTCAAGTTCACTCCAGTGGGGTGGCCCCACAAACCTGCCCATGGGAGCTTGCACTGGGGACAGTCCGGCCACTTCCCCTGCACCCCTCTTGCCCACAGCCCCAGCTACAACCAAGGCAGAACTCTGCATTATGAACACATAACATGCAATTTAAATAGAGAAAGACAAAAAAATGAAAAGAAAAAAAAACCCACCACCAAACCTACTTTGCCCTCTCTCTTCCCCACCCAAAATATTCCAGCCTTTCCTCTCCTGCCACTTGAGACGGGGGCTGTTTATTGACATTATGCAAGTGCTGAAATATTTTTCTTTTTCTTCTCTCCCGTCCCCTTTTTCCCTTTCTCCCCCTCGCTCCTCCGGGGGGTTGCAAAGGTAGTTCAAACCCCTCCAGTCATCTCGGCTTATCAGCCAAAGGAGATGCATTCCTCTGGGCTGCTCCCTTTATAAGTCACTGCTGGCCGGGCGCCCGCTCGCCGCTCCGCAGCCTCCGCGCCTGCAGCGCTGCCCCCCGCAGCCCCCCCATGCCCTAGCGCGGGTCCCGCTCGCCCGCTGGGGGACGCCCAGCAGCCCGGGGAGAGCCTGTGGCGATGGCAGCCCCGTCCCCGTCCCCCGCCCGGCCCTGAGGGCGGCTGCAGCCGGGATGTTCAGCTGGCACCGGAGCTTCACCCTGGGAGCGCCCTGGAGGAGAGGTGAGTCCGCCGCCCCCCGGGGCTGCCCCGGCCCGCCCGGAGCCACCCGGCACACCTCCCCACGCCCGCTGCCCCGCCACCCCTCCCTTCCCTCCCCTCCGCGGCCGCGCTCGCTGTACTTAGCGCAGAGCCGGCCCCGCCGGACGGGCTGCCCGCACCGCACCAGCCCGCAGCGCTGCCGCCCCGGCCCCATGCTCCGGTCCCTGCTCTCCGGCTGCCTCTGTCCCCACGCAGGTAAGGCTGCGACGAGCCCCCGCCTCGGTTCAGCCTCCGGCCGGCCAGCTCCGGCCCCGGCGGAGGGAAGGATTGCGCTTGAGGAGCCGATTTGTTTTCTTCTTAAACCGGGTTTATTTTGCATTTGTAGGCGCGGAACGGTCTGGGGGAGAACAGCAGGAGAGGGGGGGAGTGCGCTCTGTGCCCGGCGGAGGGGATGGGAGCAGGGGACCGGCATCCGAGCGGCGATGTCCCCGTCCCGCCGGCATCGCCCCGGCTCTGCGCTAACGCGCGGCGGGTCGGGTCTGCCCTCAGCCCCGCACTGCGCTAGCAATGGATGTCGGATCGCTTGCCAGGCTGGTACCTCCCCCTCTAACAGGGACTATCCCCAGTTTGAGAGGTTTTGTTTGCACCCTCCGGTTCTGGGCGAACGAGGTGGCCCAGGCAGGGAAGGCAGCTATGGTCCTGAAGCAGTTCACTTGTAACTTTTTAACTCTGTTGTCAAAACAAATGATGTGGTCTCAGACTGCTTTTTTTCAGGCACAATGGGTCTGCTATGTTTTATTTCTTAGCCCGTGCTGCAGGCTTTGAGATCACAAACCCCAGGCAGCAGAATCCCCTTCGCATCCCTGTTTACTCTTCAGCTTGGCTTGTGCCAGCTGTAAATGAGACTGCAGTTCCTGCCTCCATCGACATCCCTGCACTGAGTTGGTTTGCTTGGCATGGAGGGAGCTACAGGCAGGGTTTGCCAGAGTCTAAGTGTAGTGTGCTGTGCAACAGCAGGATGGTAGAGATGTTGCAAAACACTGCTGGGAGTGGTTACTGCCTCCTGGGATCCCGACTATCTATAGGCTAAACTCCTGCCTCCTTGGACTGCTGCAGTGAAGGCAGATCTTGTGGAGTCACCAGAGCTGCTGCATCCATGGGCATCTGCTCGGGCACTCGCTGCTAGGATTGTGCTCCTCAGCTCTCCTGCTCTGGGGCTGCTACTCAGAGCTCAGTGTGAGCTGGAGCCTCCTGAGGTGCCCCAGCAGGTAACTGCTGGGCACTGTGCTAGCAAGGGCTGCTGAAGCACGTTGCTGTACCTGGGTCTGGTCTGGAAACTGCTTTTTTACCCAATTACATGAAGGGCTCTAGAGCACTGCTGCTGCAAGACTACTCCAGCATCACCACAAGATGTGGAGTGCTTGAAGAGATACCATTTTACAGTATGGTAGAAACTACTCTCTTTTTTTCTTTTTCCCCTGGGTATAGCTTGACCATGAACTTGTTTTCCCCAAGCTGTATAATGCAAGCCTGACAGCAGGGTTAGGAGGGGAAAGTAACCTTGCTCTTCCACATGGAAGTGTCCATCGTCACCCAAACATGGAAGTATTGTCATAGGGGTAGGTGGAAGCTTTGGTGAGGGCACAGACTTACCACACAGAGCACTGAGGAATCAAAAAGAGATTCAGCAAGAATTTCTCTAAATAAGAAACAGAGACAGCGCTCGCTAATCACCTTGGCACAAGAACAGGTTAACAGTGACCTTCCTGATACTATTCCTGACTTCCTTTGGCTTCAGCTGAAGCACTGGGGTCTTAATGGCTTTGGTCTGTGGGGCTATTGAGCAGTTGTTTGTCCAAGCTTATTACAGGCAATAAAACCTGAATTACTACATACCTGTCATCCCTGGGGGGCAAGTTCCATCCTTGCAAAGGGCCTCCTGTCTCCTAGTTAATTTCTGGCTGAATACTCCATCATATGAGGTAGCCTGCAAATTAGATGTGCAAGGAAAGATTGCCTAAATCAGGCAGTTTTTGCCAAGGTGTGGTATATTTGTTTCCATCGTTTTCTGCTCAGACACATTAGCTGTGTGCCAAATAATCGCTTGTTATTATAGAAGGCTGATCATGGAAGCACCATTTCATTTACTTAAGGTTTTGAACCTTTCTCCTGTAGGAGCTCTTGGGAATTTCCAAGGAGAAGGATTTCCAGATCTTTAGTGAGAGCCATCATCTCCCTGAAAGTCTCACAAATAAGCACTGTAGGTGACTGTGGGTGCTGAGCCTCCCCCCACCCCCAGAGTGATTACGTTACAGACGGGCACAGATCCTTGCACACCAGAATTATCCTTGGCCTGGTTTTCCCCATGGGCTACATACACAAAGAAATAAGTTGTGCGGTAAATGCAGTAATGAGTGGGAGAGGCTCTTTAGCTGGTGCTATGCACAAGGTCAGGTGTTGGTCTAAAAACTGGTGACTGCCAGCCTACTCAAGTAATTCTGATAAAACCAGGTGGTCGTGGGGACCTGCTGTGCTCTGGGACTTTCTGCCAGAGGTCACTAATCCATCAGACCTGTCGCTCTGTTTCAAAAACTTCACAGGTCACTTGGAATGAATAGAAGCAAGCTGTAAAAATGTCAAGTGGCCTCTCTACTTGGAAATCCATTTCCTCTTTAGTTCACCCAACTATATCCATTAGTAAACAATCAATCTCCCTCTCATTCCTCCTCAAATGCCTGAAAAGAGCTATAATTATCTCCTCCTCTTCTAAAACATATGTATTAAAGCAATGAATGCACTTCAGTCAGAGTCCTTGAACCCTGTTATCTTTCTCTCAGCATTTATTTTATATGGATTTATCATTACCAGCTGCAGCTATGGGGGATGTATAACACTTCTGGTCACACTGTATTACCAAACTATCATCTGGAGGAACTTCACACACTTAAGTAACAAACGATGCAAGAACTTTGTGCTTTTTGTTCAAGAACCGTCCGAGATCTCAGCTTTGTCATAATTATTTCATTGCCTTCAACATTTCAAGCAAATCAAATTGTATATATACTCCTATGAAATCCACATGCATTTCAGTTCCCTAGTTGGATAAATTGAAGTTTTGAGAGTTGGGTCTATCATGCTAATATTCAGTTACTACATAGGAGTGTGTTCCTCTGCAAACGTGAACTTTTCAGTCACAATTAGAGTTAAAAAAAAACCAAACCCAAACAACACATTTCTCTGACACTGATTTTCAAGCCTTCACAAATTTCTGCTGTTGCACTGTTGTAGCTGGTGCACTGAAGATACAAGACCTTTCCGTAAACTCCCCATAGAAATTCTTAGGCTCAAGGTTATCCTCATAGTTTACGAGAAGCCCGTGCTCAGATGGGGCAGCCCAAGATACAGCAGCATGCTCACAGACTAGCTTTGTTTGAAAGGTGTTGGGAAGGCAGATTGTCTGCAGGAACTTGGTGCTAAGCAGCACCCCTGCCATCGCCAGAACTGGTATCAGGTCTTCAACAGGCCTGTGAAGCACCAGGAGAAAAAAAAGCGGGAGATCCTCACCGCATGGAACTCCATGGGGAAAGCTCTGTGGAGATAGATTTCCCTCCCAGAGGGTCAGTTGATAGTGATTGCTGAAGTATTTTGGGTGGGGGGTGGTTGGTTGTTGGATTGTTTTGGAGTTTTTTGGCAGCATAAGAGCAATTCAATTATTCTAAGAATTGTCCATGCAATGACTCCCTGTGCCCACAGGGCTATCATTGCCCAGCTAGGACTGCAACACAGCTCCTGTGTGCTCTGTGAGGGGGCTAGCTGGTGGGCTAGCGCTGAGAAGGAGATGCCAGCACAGCCCCACCCCACAGCACATATGGGGGAAGAGTCAGCCACAAAAAATGCCTATTGTTTCAGAAAGGAAGTGACCCCTTTTCTCTTAAATGCTGGGAAAGTGAGACCTCATCATTGATGAGAAAAAAACCCTCCTCTTTGCAGTAAAAGGGAAATACCACCTGAGCTGTACTGCCAGCAGCATTAGAGAACATGTCACAGCAACAGGACTAAAGGGAGACTTTTTTGTAAAGGAAGGAAGGAAAATGAGGGAATGCAGGACTGAATGGGAGAGGCAGCCTTTCATTTCTAGGTCATGAGTTTGACTCCTGCTCACTAGTCACTGCTGCCTAACAATTCTTCAAAAGCTGATGATCATTTCTCAGTCTGTTACTTAGAGGCCACAGCCCCATCACAGAACCTGTCCTGTGTGACACAGGATTTAATCCTTGGCACAGCTGGAGCTAGAGAGGAGTTACTGGGCAGCCTGTGCAGGTTCTCTATGGGATACTGAAAAACCTTTTCTGGAACTTTGCACATGCATCTTGCTCCTGTGCTCAGGGCTAAGCAAACTGGTAGGAATGATGGGGTTTAACTGTGGTGTTCATTGCAGGGCAGCTGTGCAAAATCCCTGCTAGTCCAGCAACCCAAGTCATTGGTGATGCCCTTTATTTCCAGTGCTCTGTTCCTGTGGCACACTACAGTTGGAAAGTACTCGCCTTATGAACTTAAATCTAGAGGGATTTGCATGTCTTGTCATAGACAGGAGTGGGGAAGATGAAGAGGCACTCTAAGCATCTCCGGACTGCTCACCTTGTGCTTCTCCCCAGGACTGCCATCCTCCATCACCCTGCCAGCAGCACCCACCATAAATGGGCTTGCTGTGCGCATGAACCTTGCAGCAGCCCTGGGGACAAGCAGAGGGCTGTTGTGGCTCTAGCACTGTTACACTTTGTAGCACAACAACAGATGGAGACAAGCAAAGCATTGACTCCAGTTGTACCAGTCACTGCACACGTTTAACTGAGATTCTCCCCATGCCAAGCAGCCTACAAATCAGGATGAACATTTTGAGAAGATGGGTGGGCACAGAAGGGAAGAGGGCAGCACTGTATGCTATAGCTCTGTACTGCCACTAGCAGCACTCATCCCACTACCAGCCTGGCCTCTTCCCACCACCAGTGCTTCCATCAGAAGACCATATTCCATATTCTATGATACTTGAGTCAGTGCATCAGAGGCTAAGGAACTCTCTCAGGGACATAGCAGAGCTTAACAGGGCTTGCACTGAAGAAATGGCCAGTGAAACACAGCTTTGAGCCTCAGGCATAGATGCAAAAAAAGAAAAAACTGGATCTGGATTTCAATGCTTTGGAACATGGGGATTTACAGACAGACTTTGGCTTGGTTTACTAGAAAGGTGGGAGCTTTTGCAGGAATTGGGCCTGGGCAGGACTGGGAATGCCTGGGAGTTTTGCCTGGGCAGTTGTGTATCTCTTGCATGCAACTTACTTGGAATAAACTGCTTGAAAGCCATTCATATTTAGTTATCTGCCCTCCTTCTTCAGGTCAGAAATCTCTATATTATGCACTAGGCTGTGCCCTGGCAGCTGCTAGTTATTGTGCAACAGCAAAAATACACATGGACTTAAAACTCCAAGGAAAGGAAAGCCTGAGGACTGGAGTTGATGGGAGTGTATTCACCTTTGAAAGGTTTAAGTTTCTCTGCTAGGCTTTGCTGACTGCCAGCAGAGAAGTATCCTAGAAAGCAATTTGGAAACAAAGCAAAGTTCTAGAGGCTTAACTGGGACACATCAATTCCTTTCACTCCCTACTAATTACCTTCAGATATTAGCTAGTTCACTGTTAACACCTCCCCACGAGATGGGAAGCATTCTTATTCTCCAACTGTACAGGCACAGGAAGTCCAGCAATTTGCCCAAGGTTACACGTCATCAGTCACCACCAGTTACAGGCTTATATTACAAGCCAGGGAACCCTCTTTGTCTTTAGTGTGATTACAGAGCTATAGAACTCTTTGAAAGGGCTACTAGGCATGCAGCACAAGTTAACCTGGGATAATGTTTGGCCTGGGCATGCATTGCCAAAGGTGCTGCAGGAAGCTATACCAATTCCTAAGCATGCACACACAACTCTGTTCCCTCCCCTGCTGCCATACCAGTGTCCCAGACAGCTGCCTGAAAGCAGCATCTTTTGGTACCTTACCCCCAGCCCAGAAGGGGTGTGGAAAAACAGTCTATGGAGAAGGAAACAAAAAACAATAATAACAACAACAACAAAAAAAATATCTTGGCTGACTTCCCAGGAGCAGCAGTGTCAAACCTGGCTGGCCTCCAGCACAAGTAAATACATCTTACCAACCTTAATGCCACTGTTCAGCTCTCTGAAGCTCTTCACACCTCCTTTCAGAAGCCTCCATGCAGCACTGTAACCGTAGCCCTGCAGCATACTCTCTCCAGCCCCAGGCAGGAGTCCATCTTCCCTGCTTTGCTCTGCACCCCTGGTATTGTTGTACAAAGCACTTACAAGCCAAGTCTTCAGTCAGAATTAGCCAACACAGTTCTGTTAGGGGTCCTGGTAATGAGCTAATTTATAGCAGCTGGGAGTCTGTTTCTTTTTTTTTTTTTTTGTTAATTGCACAGATGAGCTTTAATTGCACCATTCTGGTGTTTGTTGGCAATATGAGTAGAACAGCTGAGAGTTTTGTAAGCCTCTTTCAAGATCTGTAGCAGAAACAATCTGCTTATGGAAGCCCCATGGCTTAGGTTCCATAACCCAGTTAACAGAGAAGAAGAAGAGACTGTTCCATCAGTGTGGTGGAGCAAGAAAAACTTGAGTTTCAGGTCACTGCCTTAATCATGGCAGATCTCTCTGCTGTAGCACAGATGACCTCATTGACCATGGGAAAGTATCGCTGAATGAATGAGGTGCCTAAGCATGTTGCAGAATCCTGCCGTCCTTTGCGTCTATTCTGAAATTGTGGTAGGGGGATGATAATGTTTTGCATCATTGCAAGTGGTTGGGAGGATAAATCAGAAATGCTCAAACACTGTGGTTACCCGGACCTGCCAGTGCCAAGACCAATGGTTTGCA
Source organism: Podargus strigoides (assembly GCA_028020825.1). Taxonomy (NCBI): domain Eukaryota; kingdom Metazoa; phylum Chordata; class Aves; order Caprimulgiformes; family Podargidae; genus Podargus; species Podargus strigoides. Next base: position 21,327,509 of record CM051626.1, on the reverse strand, counting down.
GCCTAGAACGGATAAACAAGAAATTATTGTGAAACCACGCAATGTTGCTGGTGACCACAGGATGGGGAAGAGCAAAGGTCTCTGTTGTCCAGAACACGGACCTTTTTCAGCACTGGAGTTGTTGGCATTGAGGAGACCCTCAGGCACAGGGTCAGAGATTTAATCTAATTTTTTATTTTTTCTACCCCAGCCAAACTTTCTGGTACACATTGTGGCTTTTGTAGTCATAAAAGATAGGAATTAAAGCATCTGACATCTCCTTCTGTAAGTAGCAAGACCTCATTTTAATATGCTACTTCCTGATTTCAGACAAAGAAATATTTGTGTAGGCCACGGTGAAACCGGTTAAACAAGAAAAAAAAGGGGCAGATTGAAAGACAGTGAGAGAATCTCCAGTCAAAGGAAAGCATGGCATGATTAATAAGTGAAGGCAATCAGAGTCTGTGGGAGGGAACTACCACTGCATATAGTAATTCCTGGGAAGACTGACAACTGTATGATTTGCTCTTAAAAAGAAAGTGCAGCAACACAACTGCTCTCCTCCTGATTCTCAGTGGTTCTGTTGTGCCATCTGAGGTGGTGATGCCATCAAAAGAACCTGTTAGCCTTTTATTTTTCATACAGATACAATGCTTTGCCTCTCGCTGCCAAGAGGTGTTTGCAGCTGAGCAGGTAGATCCTCCTCACTCCAAATCAGTAATGACTCTGCTCCACCTCCTCCTTCCAAGACCTGTTACCGAGCTTCCTCTTACACGTGGTGGTTTGCTGTGCATGAAGCTGCAAAGCAGGCTCTCTGTTCCTTGTCCTCAGTTTAGGGTCCATCACACTCATCCCAAGAGTGGAAGGGCTGTCACCCAGCCCAGCACAGGCAGCTCCTGATGAGCTTTCCTGTGGCATTTCCATGGGCAATGTCTTTCTCTTGTCCCCTGCCACAGCAATGTACCGGTGTTGCATTGCTGACGGTCTGGCACTGACTGTCCCAAATGTGGCTTTTTACAGTGGAGAGATGCCCGTGAATCCTGCCAAGGGAGGCAGGTGCAATTCTGTATGTGATAAACAAGATCTTCTATAAGGTCTTATAAGCACTACATGCCCAAGGGCCACAAAAAGCCCGTCAGATGGGATTATTTATCACTGACAGCCCTTTATGAAAATCCAATGTAAAATATTAAATCTATGGCTGCCTATGAACAGTAAAGGGCATGTTTCAGTGGTATCCCAAGAAATTCTCAAGGTCAAATAGAAGGCATTTAAACAAAGTAGAAAATGATCCATGTAATAGCTAGCTTGGCCTTAAGGAGTAAAAGTTTCCCTTGTCTGTAGACATTGCGGAAAGCAAGCTGGAGGAGAGAAGGCTGGAAAATGGGAAGGGAGTTTTCTTGGTTACTGTGAAGGAGGGCAGAACACTGGAGTTCTCCCTGCTCTACTGCTGGCAAGGGGTCCCAGTCTTCCCTGCCTACTTAGGGATAATTATATTACCGGGAGTACGTTTGTGGAGCAGCTGCTGGTTTGATGTCAGGCAAAAAGGAAGGAAGGAGGAGAGGAGAATGAAAGGAAATGAAGTAGGAAGTAAGATATCCTGAAAAGTGTATGCATTGTAGCCCTCTGAGGTGCTCTGGGTCAGGCACTAACAAGGGGAAAGATATCAGAGAAATTGAATTTTTGTACTGCTGCAATTCCTGGTCCCAAATCCACGATCAGATGGATTTAGAGATGAGATTTGCAGTTTGCTAAAGGGTGGATGCAGAGATTTCACATGAGCCCTCATACCAGTGTGAACCAGAAGAACCACTGTAAAATATTAGATTCAGAAAAACAGTAAGAAAACCTGGGGGCAGACCTTCGACGCCTGTAGATCAGCCTTTCATCCAGAGACTGTTCTACCACATTATTGTGTGAAATAATTGTGATGTGAAAACAAATCTTCTTTGACCACATGCATAAAGCTCATGAACAAAGCTGCCCCCATCTCCTTTCTCTTTACAAAGAAGATAAGAGTTCATTTAAATAAATTACTTCATAGCTAAAACCATATAGGGAGTGAAAAAGATCCACAGTGCCTTGTTTGCTTTTCCTATCAGTACTTGTGTTTTGACACCTGTATGTGTCCAGAGAATACCAAACAGTTTGCAAATTGCTTGTTGCAACCCAAAATTCACTTAAGCCTGCAGAAAGACAGGTTTCATTTTACCCTTTTTTCTGCTGGTTCAGAATACACTTAATCAGAGGAAATATTTTAGCTTTAAATTAATGTCTGTCGTGCTGAAAGAACAGGTACTCTGTGTCTGCACGCAGGTAATCACTGAAAAGTTATCTGGCTACATGTATTGTTTTCTACCTGTCTACTAAATTAGAACTCTACATTTTTAACTCCACCTGAAAGACACTGGGGCTATGAAGCACACCACTTCTGTTGTAGCAAAACCTACAAGAAAGCTTCATATAGCTCAAGAAAAACAAATTACGGCTGTCCCCTTCCACTGCCTTACTACAGACAGTTTTACATTTCATATCTCTCAGGGGATGCACAAGGCACTGAGTTTTGTAGCCTCTTGTGACCTTCAACTTGTTTTGTTTTAAGCAGGTAAGAAGAGCCCACCTGCTGAGGACAAAGTTGTGTTAACACATATGAAGATACTGAGCAATGAGGGAATTCAAAACCCAGGGTTAATCCCAGAGGCTCCAGTTGACACAGCCTGCACAGAAGAGTCCCATCTTCCCAGCGCCAGCCTCCCACCCGACTGCCAGAGAAATCTGAATGCAGCAGCTCCAGCAGCACATCCAGACTGTGCAGATGCCCCAGCAAGCACAGATTATGTAGCCACACTGCCAGATCTCAGCGCCTTCGAGTCCAAGTGCCGACTTCACAGATTCTCCAAATTTGAATCCGAGGACTCAGGGGTTGAATTGCCAAGCGGGGCTAATTCTCCATCAACACCGACAGGTTCAGAGAAGAGTTTTGTGCTTCACAGCAGAGACTCATTTTGTGACTCGGGTGTGCTTAGCACCTCTTCTTCTCCAGAAATTGACCATCTGATAATGAGAACATGTAAAGAGCATGCCAGAAAAGTCAGCCACCAAGATCCAGAGAGTGAAAAGCAAGCTGAGTACTACAGCCAGGAGGCAGATGCTGTGCAAGGCCCTATAGCTTCCCTTGAAGATTTCAGTGTCCCTCAGGAAGAAAGTCCTGATGAACATTTTGACCAAAGTGAAAGGCAGTCTCTGAAAAAGGAACCTACCCCAGAGACAGACCTTCCCAGGGAAAGCACTCTTCCCACCCCAGCTCCCATAGAAGAGCCAAAGACAATTGCCGACAATTTCCCAGAGAACTTTGGCAGTATGCAAGATGTTCAGATCCATGGACATCAGCTGAAGAAGTACCCGACAAGTGACAGTCTGGATGAATACATGGATGAATGCTGTAGACTGAGTGAGGTAAGAAACACCCAAACTGAATCTTATAGCTAGGCCTGTCCAAATACCTCAGTCCTATTGCAGTCATGAAGTCGGACATGTCTGAGTGAGTTGGAAAATCTCCCCTGAATCTGTTGTAAGTAGCAAATTTTGGCAATTGATTTTCAAGAGCTCTTTTCATAGCAGCGAAATTCTGAAGTAATTCACATCTGTTGGGTCTGGGTAAGGATGACTAATGACTCATGGAGATACGATGTTTCAGAAAGCCCTAGATTAGAGGATGGACTTGATTCTGATCTTAAAATCAAGATTATAAAGTTAGACATCATCCTCTGATACATGGGACAGGGATCAAAACATAGTTTCTATTTCCAGGCCAGGTTATTCCTGTTCCTGGGAACAGCTGGACTGCTGTCAGGGCACTAAAGTTTGGAAAGAACTTGTCTAAGGGGTAGCTCATTCCTGTCCAGGCCTGTCCTGTCCTCTCGAGACAGCTCTCTTGAATAATGAGTGAGCAGGGAACTAATGCATAAATTCAAATCTTTGCTGGGCTGGAGATGGAGATCCCATTTTAACCCTCATCACAGCTGTGATGGAAACTCCTATGTTCTGAGACTGACTGAATTGCAAAGACGCAGTATTTTCAGCATCTTGACCTACTCTTTACCCCTTGCTGGGTACACTGTGCGACTGAGAGGAGAATAAAAAGCCTGTCTGTGTACCTTCTCCCATAGTGGATGCCAGAAAGCACTTACGCCAGTGCTCTGCCTGGAGCCCTGTGCTGCTGACATGCAGGTGGACTGCTGCCTTGCCTGCCCGCTGCGGTGACTTCCATGGACCAGTGTCAGAAAAATCTAACTGGGGAGCTGATTCTTCATGGAGAGACAGACCAAAATGCCCCATGAGCAAAAGAAAAGGAGGGGGCAGGCTAGGTGAAGAGGGGTCACTCAGACACATTAAAAATACAAAATGGTGCATAACGGGGATTTCTTTTAGGGGCGTTCATTGTGGTTACAGTGATGAATCGGAATGGGAGATGGGTGGGAGGAAGCCGAGTGACAAGTGCTGTGTGCTGTGCATATAATTTCACCATGACCTCTCTGTCCAAGCGCTGCACCATCAGGCAATGGCCTTCCTCTCCAGCATGCCAAACCCTCCTGAGTAGCAAGGAAGGTCAGAGGTGGCCCATCTCTGTTAACATTGCATGTCAAGGCAGCACAAACAACACACAATCAAACAGAGCAACCTCTTCCTCCCCAGAGCTGTCTCACACACGGCAGAAGACAGATGTCTATTTTGCACAGTTCCCAAACAGCCCGCGACCTGGCCTTTTGACAGAGAGTTCTATAAAGGACCACAGCAGGAGAGTCTGAATACAAGGAGACTTTATAAAAAGTTACCTAAATTCTCTGTCACACTCTGGAGGGTTTGCAGCCAGCTTGGTCTTGTCTGACAGCTCTGGCTGCCCATGAAATTCCTTTAAATCCTTTGTGAAATGGACCCTCAGTTTCCCAAAGCAGAGCATTTAAATAAACAAGAGAATAAATTAGAAAGAAGCTGAGGAGGAAATGAAGCTCTTGGTGGCTTATCTCCCCTCCTTTTTAATATCCTCACTGGCTGAGTGCTAAAGCTCTATGCCCCAGAGCACTTTTCTTTGTTTGTTTTTTGAGCTGTATAAATACAGCTGTGACCTAGACACTAGGGAAGTGTGCCCCTCTTCACAGAGCACCTCCAGGCTGCTGTATCTCAAGAGCAGCACTCCTGAAACTGCTGGGATGCCAGGTAGCACCCATACTGCTGCATAGCCCTGCAGCTGCTGCTGCACTGGGTGTCTTGGAGCACAGGGACAGCATCCTACACCTGCAGAGCCTTCTGCCCTCACCAACCTGCACAAGGCTGACCTGTCCTCACTGTCATACAACAGAGGCAGGACTGTGGATTCTTTACTGTGAGGGTGGTGAGGCACTGGAACAGGTTACTCAGAGAACTTGTGGCTATCCCCTCCCTGGAAGTGTTCAAGGCCAGGTGGGATGGGGCTTTGAGCAACCTGGTCTAGTGGGAGGTGTCCCTGCCCATGGCAGGGGGGTTGGAACTAGAGGATCTTTAAGGTCCCTTCCAACCCAAACCATTCTGTGATTCTAAGACTGAGTGAGACCCACTTAGAAACAATGTCCAGATGATCATCTGTCCATACAGCTGACAGATGCATCTTGGTTCACCCCAGCTGCGGCTCTGCTCCAGGCTCACTCTGTGGTTTTCACATTTGCCTGTGTCCTGTCCAAGATACAACATGGTACTTAGGAGCCAATACCCAATCTCTTGTCTGGTCTGATGTCATCTCAGGGACTCAGATACCCCTGGAAATGCAATCAATGTCTGAAAGATAACAGGCCTGTAAAGGGTATTCCCACTCTGCTTGGCAAAGAACACAGCAAACCAAATTATACCATCAAATCAATTCCTGCTGTGTTAAATTCATGTTAATAGTGATGCAAGAGTGCTTACACTGGCTTATATGTAATGCCAGGTGAGAGCATTATTTAATTATAGGTGATAACAACTTCCTCAGTTCTGTTGCTGGTTTTGGGAATACAATTTTCAAGTAACAGGAGAGCAGTTGAGTTTCCCCAGCTCAGCTGGCTGTGGCAATGCCAATGGCGCCGTGCTTACTGGCACACAACAGCCAAGCAAGGATCCAGTCTCTGGATGAGGATGTCCTTTGATGTCCTCTCAGCTTCCCTCACTGCTGAGGCCACTTCCAAATGAACACAAAGGAAAAAGCTGAAGAGGCTGGAAATGACCAAATGTTTTGGCCGTTTGGATTAATTTGGTGAATGGCTTTGGCTGAAAACATACATCAAATCATTTCAGTCTGGCATTTCTTAAACAAAGGTTTCTGATCTTTTGTTTTGAACTGTCATTATTTTGAAATTTGCCTATGTTTAGAAAGATGAAAGTGGAAGCAGTCAAATAACAAGTGAAAGAACTTTGAAGCCTAAATAAAAGCATTTCCTTTTAAGCCAAATTAAATGTTTGGAATCAGTTTGAAGAGACATAGCTTTTGATGCTTTTGCTTTGCAAACACTTCCTCACACTCTATAAAGTTTACATTTAAAGTCAGCCTATATCCCCAGAAGAAGAGAAAGGGTGGGAGCATTGTCGTCATTAAATGAAAAAAACCCCATTCTTCACACGGTGCTAATTATCCTGGGCCAAAGCAGTCAAAATGCTTCTCTGCAGAGAGTGGTATGGTTCAGGGGAAGGACAGGGCTGCCTGTGATGGTCAGCCCTGTAACCTGTGCATGCTACTTGGAGGAAACCAGAAGCTATCAGTAACCGTAGCCCCTCCTGGACAGCAGGGTGGAGCCATCAGAAATATACAGCACTATCCCTCTCTTTCCTGTTATTCACAAGCCTTTTGGTGCTGTCAGCTTTCAGTGACAAATGCTTCCCGCTCAGCTGGTGGTGGTGGTGTCACTAATCAGTTGCTCCAAGCCGGTGATGGGAGGTTTGTAATTACGTTCCTTGACTGTTGGCACAGTGACCATACTGCCTCCATACTGGCCATGCTAACATGACAGGAGTGGGCAGTGAGGGATTCATGGGAGAATGGAGCATGGTATAACTCAAAACTACCCACAAGAGAAAGTGAAGAGCATCACAAGAAGTGGAGGAACCTAAGTCGCTGCAAAAAACATCAGCGAGCTCCCATCTAAATGAAGAAGGGCTTCACCTGCAAGCTAGTCCTGCCTGCCAGCCTCAGCTCCTCGCTGCCCTCCTGCGACTCTGGTGGCTTCAGAGAAAAAATGAGATTTCACACCAGTCAAAATATTGACTGGAGGGCTCTAGATAAGCCAAAGTTTTCAGTGCAGGTGTTGATCCTGCATTTTTAGGTGTCCTGAGAAATCAGTGGGTCAACACAACTGGGATGGTTTATTGCCAGCTGAGCAGAGCTACATGTACTGAAACTTATCCCCAAAACTTAGTCAGGTGAGCACTCACAAGGGCAGAGATCTCTTTTTAGTTACACAGGTGTAAAGTCAATGTAGTGCACCTTAACTCCGCAGGGTCAAAACCATAATGTGAGTAACTCAGCATAGTATAGCTGAGAGCCTTGGATCCTTCCTCTTCCAGCTGAGGGTCTGGTTCAGTCGGATGTACCTGAAAGCAAAGTGTGGCACCTATTTATATATTGTGCTATTACTAGTACAACTTTAACCATTTGATTCATGAACTGTGTCTGTCTGATCCTTTGCATCTTCACCTTCAAAAAAGTAGGTGAGACATTTTTCCTTCTCAACTCAAAATGGGGCACATGGCTTTTGTTCCAATATTATTTGACAATCCCCATGTGGGGATTGGGAAAAATTTCAGAGACTGGAGGAGACTCATCCTGGAAAATGTCTGCAGTTTTCCTAACTCTCACAGGTGCTGAGAGGAAAATATTTAGGCCAGAATGTGACAGAGCAGGTTCTGTGTTGCACTTGACATGACTGGAAGATAGCGAGGGCTGTTTAGGTATTTCCAGCCTATGGAAAAGAAAGCCCTGGGAAGGTCCATAGAGAGGCCCTTTTCTGAGCAATCATTTTGGGGGCAACCAGCTAAATTACACAAATTTTCTGTGTTGAACACCTGCCATATCTGAGCAATCCTGATGCTAATGGGCCTTGTGGCAGGGCAAGCAAGGTAAAGCATCCCTCTTGAAAGCTTTTACGCCTGCATGCTGACCACAGAGGTGGGTGGCCCTGCAGGGATGGGCAGGCACTGGAGGCTCTGCCTGATTTGCCTTTTTCTCATTTGCACTTGCTGTGATCACTTCAATAAAATGAAAATTAAATTCCTATTAAATAGCCCAAACTGCCTGCCTGGAGCAGTCTCTGAAGGATGGCTATGAAACAGGGGCCTCCAGCATGCTGAGTCCAACCTTCATTCTGGTTTAGGTCCTCTGCAGGAGTAAATCCACTTAGCCTCACAACCTGGAGCAACTGCTCTACACCTTTTCCCTCTCTTTTTATGGGGACCCATGTTTATTCTCATGAGTTGGAACTTCTCTCTAACTTTTGCTAAAAGCCAGATGTCAAATGCTTCATGCTTTCTTCCCAGTCCTGAGGTTACAGCCAAGTGCTTTACTTTATCTTCTTTTCCAAGAGCTCCTCTGTCCCTTGTAGTCTTCCCTTGTGTTTCTACAGCTATAATGGGTTTGATTTGGCTCACTGTCTCCTTAGGGCAATATAGACATACCATCAGTCACTGCAACAGCAAACTGGCAGAAAGGGGAGTTGTTAAATGTGCAAAAAGAGGGTACGGAGTGGCAGAAAGCCTACATTTTCAAGGATAATGAGGAACTTCTGACTACCCATTTTGGTACAGTGTAAAAAAATGAGTACTCATTTTGAGACAGCTCAAAACCACTAGATTTTCAGAGGCTAATACTCATGTACTTCCTGAAAATCATGCTTCTGAAGCTGGGCATCTCCAGATCCCTAGCTGCTTTCAGATATGTCAGTTATCGTGCTTTTGATTAAAGCTTTTCCCAATGGACACCACATAGGCTTTGTTCTCCCCGTGGGTCCTGGGGCTGTGCCCCTTCCACTGCACAGGCACGCTAAGGACTCACTTTTATGGCTGAGTAACCTTTGTCTTGCCACCACTTCTGCACACTTTGCCCGAGAGGAAAATAAAAATCATGAATGTGAATGACTCTGGTTGTCTTAGAGTCATCACAGTTTTTCATATGATTTCATATGACCTCTGTCCCAACCTCAGACACAAAAGCATCTGGACATAATAATACCTGTTTATAAATAACATTGTATCATCATTTGTTTAAAAAGAAGTAAATCCTAATGTTGATTATTTTTGAACACACCATGAGCTTTCTGACATAATGAAAAGACAGGAAGAGTCCCAAGGCTGGCATTTCCCCAAAAATGTAGATTGTTGTGGGAAAGGAGACAGAGTAAGCTTCCTGCTTTTGTAGAAGGAACTTATTTTTTGAAGTAAGATAAACTTAGAGTGCTGCTTTTGTAAAGATTGAGGGTTATTTTACTTACTGATATCACATGCACATCAGCAGGCAGCGCCAAGGTGGAAGTGAGCCTCTGCATGTATTTGTTAGCAGCACATTCGGCAGAGTCTGCTCACGGCACAGGAGAGGACACTTGCTGTGCACAGGGAAGTCCTGGGGCCAGAAACGATGAGGTGCAGAGCAGGAGGCTGGGAAGCACCATTGCCTTTTCTCTGCCATGGGATTACTGTCTGTCTCCAGCACTGCCCTTGGCTGAGCAGTAGTGAGACTCTGCAGGCCCTGGGTGTGGAAAGATCAGTGGTACAGAATATCCTGCCATAGCCAGACAGCAAGCTTTTGATCCTGCAGGCTTTCATCAGGCATCTCTTAATGACTGAGAAAGTAGCAGCAGGGATGTAAGCTGGGTTCTGCTAAAGACCAGTGAAAAGATGGTCTTTCACTCTGGCAGCTTGGTTTGGGCACATGTCCCTCTCACTGACCCACCAGTGATGAAGGTTTGAGTTCAGCTGTGCCATGATGGTTGCAGATTGCCAAAGGCACACAAAATGTACCCCCAGGTTGGTCACAAAAGAGCAAATCATTGGAGCCTGCAGATACATGCTTTTGGTAGGAGCCAAGCTCAGCCTCAGTACACATACGTATGACTTGCACTGAGGGCTATGGGCTAAGTGAGCCGTACTAATGCCAGCCAGTAGAACTATGTTTGTAAGGGTCCCATGGACAGTAAAAGACAAAAATCAGCCTGGGAGATGGAGCTGGAAACAGATTGTCATGAGCTTTTCCTCTGTGTCAACTTGTGATCAGTCCAAAGAGTGATGCTGCATCTTGCTATATAATCCAGAAAAGAGCTGTGAGCAAGCAACACCGTAGCTCAGATCTGACTATAACCAAAGCCCCTTGCAAAAGGAAACCTGAGTGTCTTTACCACAGCCCACATAACTGTAAGGAGTGTACTGAGCTCCCAGCTGCTAGTAAGGATTGCTCTGCTGTTACGCCATGGTCCAAGATGCATTGTCATTGCAGGTGAACCAAGGTAACAGCAAAGTCCTGGGATCTGGTCTGGGATACCTGGAACATATTTGCCAACTGATTGAGAAGATTGGGCAGCTGCAGGAGCACAACCTGCGGCTCCAAAAGCAAGTCTGCAGTTTGCAGAAGGAGAAGAAGATGAGCCAGATAAAAGAGGTAAGCAAATGCCATAGTATCTTCCATTAAATTATATACTCAAGGCACAGATGGAAAGTCTGTGTGAGGGAAGATACTCATTCACTTGACCCCACACCCACCTGGGCTGGGTGCTCTGGTCTTCAGGGAGCCCTCGCCCACCACAGCGGGCTTAGCTTCCCTTAGGGTGGGCTTGAGTTTCTGTTCTTGTTCAATTTTGTTCCGCAGATGTGCTTGCTTCTGTTAACAAGTGTCCCTCTCACCTCATGCAATGGCCAGCTCAAAGTCAGTAGCTTTTGCTCTCTACAGTTTAAAACTTTCCCAAGAACACATCTCCCCTTGTCAATGCTGTCAAAACAAAACATTTCTATGGACCTCCTTAGCGACTGTGTTTTGAATTAAAAGCTCTTTCTTTTCCTTCTGGTTTCAAACTGTCAAAATCCCAGAATTTCCCACAAAACAGACAATGGGAAAGAGAAGCAGTGGTACCACTACCCAGCTCTATGCTCTTTTTCCCTGCCCGTGCTTCTGAGCTGCCAAATGAAGAATTTCTGACATGAAATATCTCAGTGTTCCCATTTCTTGTTCTTTATCAGCCAGAGCTAGCTGGGGAATTTGACTGAAATTTGCAAATCATTTCAGCGTCCTCCTAAACAGCATTTTTTAGCCCCTGCATAGTTTGTTCAGCTTTACCCCACCTCTGCTTCTCAGTTCTTTTTCTTTGGCCATCACACCAGGTTTCTAGCTTTTTTCCTCCCCTCCCTTTCTATTTATTTTATCACTCCCCAGAGGAACAGAAGGGGTTTGCCACACTCAGCTATTTCTTCCCAGCCATGCTGTGGCGAATCTTTTATTGTCCTGACAGCATCATTCCTCCCCTGGTGCTGCTCTCCCACCTGCAGGGACTGGATCTGCAGCAGGTGACTGACTCCTTCTCAGAGCCAAAGCCAAGTTGTGAGTCAGGTTGCAGAGCAGTGTAGCCCGTCATTTCCATGTACCCATCTCTCATGCTCAGAGGAATGCAGCCTCCTACGTGGAGCCTGGGAATTAACACATTTCCTGAAGCTTTATAACTGTGAGTCATTGCTCAAAGTAACTCTTCCAAGCTGCAAATTCAGGGTCAAATCCTCATCTGGTGTATGTGCCCCTTCCTCCCCAGCTCCCACTGAAACAAAAGGCACTGTGCTTTCATTTAAATATTTGAAACTTTGATCTTTTTTGATGTTTTTCAAGATCTGTCAGCAGTGCCTTCTCAGCCACATTTGTTCTGTACTGTTCGGTGGGGAACTGGACTCTCAGATGTAACATTTAGCATTTGCAGTGCACTCTGCAAAACTGGGTGTTCTCTCTCAGGTGTGTCTGTGGTGCCTGCATCTCCTGTGTCTGAGCAGCTCTGTCATTTTACTTTTCAGAGTCACAGCCCCTCTGTGTAGGAGGTACACTACTAACCCTATTTGCCATGAAACTTGGAGGTTGCAGTGCACATTGTGTTTTGGAGGGTGTCCCATGGCTACTTTCCAAACTATGTTCACCCTCCACACAGACTATGAGCATGGAAAGGTTCCCATGCCCCAGACATGGCTAGGGAAGACACAACCCCCAGACCAGAGATGGGCTAGTGTGGTATTAAGAACTGGTCGTGAGGATGGTAGATGGCCAGGGCTCCCAGTGCTGTTCTTGAGGGCTGTACAGACATCACCAAAGAGACTGATGACTTTTTGACCCTGGGGCACAGAGGGAACACAGTTACTCCACATCCTTTGTTTTACAGGGAAATCTTTAATGCCCTGGGCCAAAAGCAGCATCTTTCATCAGATTTTCAAAGCACTCCCCAAGGCATAGGTACTGCAAAATGCCATCCTGCCTTGGCAACATACCCAGATGAGGTGTTACATTAAAACTATCAATTGCTTGGGGATCTCCAGAGGTGCTAAATGGGCATTGGCCTGTCCTGGTTCCAACACCAATAAACAGTTTGGTCCCCTTTCCACTTCAGCTGGATAAAGCTCTGCTTGCTTCCTGCCCTACTAAACTCTTGTGCAACATGGTCGTGCAAGGTAGAAAATCTCCCTTTCCCACCACACCAGCTACAGCAGAAGTACACCAGCTGAAGTACCAGATGCATGTTACCAGTCAGATTTACTGTAAGTGAACTATGGCATCCCATCAAGAAAAATACAAGATACTAGTGTCTGTGCACTTTCCAAAACAAATAACATTATCTTAAAATGCGAGTCACTGTTATAACAGATCTGTTTATTTACACAAATGCCTTAGCTGAGCAGCTCTGTGTTTAGAAACTTCAGTTCCTTCTGGGAAACAAACTCAAAAGATGCTGAGTATCAGGCAATTTTAAGCGAAACACCAATGAACCCATGAAAGCTCTACATTACCAACTCCAGGCTCCTCAGCCTTTTATAAAATAAATTGTCTGGGTTCTGATGGGTCTCAGGACAAGGCTGGGCATCCCTTGCTTGGAATGATTACAATTTGTCTGTACCATTGCACTACCCGGTTACCTTGGGCTGTTGCAGCCTGAGAGTCCACATACTTTCTTCTTGTCTGGTGTAGGAGTACCTTCTGCAGCATTGCTCCTGTGGAGCTGCCAGTGTCTTCCTCAACTCGTACCAAGACACAAAGACTTTTTTTGCTGGGAGGAGCAGACCTCATAGCCTCTTGGTTCAGACTGGAAACCCTTCTGATCTTTCCATCATCCCAGAAATAGGAGTGAACACTGAAAAGCTGAGCAGCTGCAATGGTGAGTTCAAGTACCCCTAACCTGGGTGAAATAAACTGACCAGCAACTTCCTTTTCCCTAAGACAGATGGGAACAGAGCAAGGTGTTAGTGGAACTACACCTTAGTTGGAATGGTAAGAGATGCATTTTAAAATACTTTGTCTACATCTAGAATTTTAACACTTGCTTTTTCACATGTATGAAGCAGGACTTTTTTGCTCTGCAGCAGTACCTACAAAGATTAGGACAAATGCATTATAAAATAGGTGTCTCTTTCAGCAACTTAGCATGCCTGACTGGGTCCATTAGTGGAGCCCCTCCATGTGGCTTTAAAATCCCCCCAGCCAAGGTAGGATTTGATCTAGACCTTATGCCTATTATTAGCATCCTACCCTCTCAAGCAGGCACAGAACACATTCCTGGAAGATGACTTATTCTATAGACCAAGTGGAAATAAGCCCCAGCTGCAAAGCCTGGATCCAGAGACCAACTTTTCCAGAAGGCTGAAAAAGATTGGGCTCAGCCTACTGATGATAAAGGCAGCTGAAAAGTCTGGATCCAGTGTTAGATGTGAACCAGTCCTCTAAGTGAAACTGATTAGTTTATTTCAAACCTCGGACTTCAGCCTGCCTCTAATACCTGGTGAAACACAGAACATAAACACACCTCCTAGCAGGACTGAGTCAGAGTGTAAATGGCCTTTGGGATCTCTAGTGCTGAAGCTCAGAAATACTCTTTCCTGGGCAGTTTCAGAGCAGACCTGGAAGGAAAATAAGACCATGAGGAAGACATTAGAAAGTCTGTTATGGTCATACACTTTATTGGAGTATTTACCTTCTTTCCACTGAAACGTGGCATGAAAACACATGGGGTTTCATCCCATCTGGAGTCACAGCTTGCTGACAGCACTGCCCAGATGCCATCCTAGCAGGACACTGCTGAGAAATGTGAGCAAATCCTTGTGTTTCATTGCAGGAAGAGAGAGATACCCGGATTCAGGAAACAGTCAGCTGATGGTGGGGCTCAGGAAGTCGTCAAACAATAGGAACAACAAGGAGAATGAGTTCAGAGAAGCTGGTAGTATGGCTGATAGACAAGCTTTTCCATCAAAGGACCCTGCAGTAAGAAAGGTGAGTGATAAGCTTGGAGCTGGACTCTGAGTGGGACCTGTGGGAGAAGCAAGAAGTTCTGCTCAGGGAGAGCAGCGTGGGGTGCCAGCAGAACAAGCCAACCCCATCTGCTACAGCACAGGGCTGGGGCAGTGAGGGCCAGGGTGCTCTGATCACAGCCTTAAATGAAGACAATAGCTATGTCCATGTGCCCAGGGAGGCACAAACAGAACATTGCAGACAGCAGCATGGGCTTTAGTTCTCTCTAACTCCAGATAACTCAAGGTGTGAACTCTGTCATAAGTATCCTCACTAGTGCTGCTAGTGAGATTAAGAAGGACATTGAGGTGCTGGAGCGGGTCCAGAGAAGGGCAACAAGGCTGATGACAGGTCTGGAAAACATGCCTTATGAAGACCAGCTCAGGGAACTGGGGTTGTTTAGTCTGGAGCAGACGGAGAGGAGACCTTATTGCTCTCTGCAGCTACCTAAAAGGAGGTTGTAGTGAGGCTGGTGTTGGTCTCTTCTCCCAAATTACTAATGATAGGACGAGAGGAAATGGCCTCAAGTTACGTCAGGGGAAGTTTAGGTTGGATATTAGGAAGAAGTTCTTTACTGAGCGGGTGGTTAGGCACTGGAACAGGCTGCCCAGGGAGGTGGAGTCACCGTCCCTGGGGGTGTTCAAAAAAAGTAGACGAAGCACTTGAGGCCACGGTCTAATGGTCTGATGGTTAGGGAGATGTTGGGATAAAGGTTGGACTTGATGATCCTGGACGTCCTTTCCAACCATGGTGATTCTATGATTAAACCAAGCACACATTCATTACTATATATAAAAGTTTTAGTGGATCAGTCCTTAGCTGGCAACACTGATTACCAGACTGGCAGCATATCAGTGTAATTAGCTCCAGTCCCCAAAGTGTGTTTCAGTGAAATTGTGTTGCTGAAGTCCAAGGGAGCCAGGACAAATGCTTTTCCTCTCTCTTTCTTTCCCATTGTTTGCGGCTGCCTCAGCAGTTTCAGGTTCCGGTGGGGATCAGGAGTGCTGAAATGCCAGGGCAGAGGCTCTAATCAGAGTATTCCCAGCCCGACAGGAAAGAGGAAGGAGTAGATCTCTCACGGGAAAGACCTTCTCATGAAATTTCCACCCCAAAGTTGCAAACCGGCTGCAAATATTTCAATGAACTTCAGAAATCCAGTTAAGGCTCAATCCTGAAAGGTGCTCCATGCTCTGACTTATGTAGAGCAAAGTTCTGGAGTATGAGTATTATTTTAAGCACATGGAAACCCTGATGACTTCACAGGACTGCAGAATCAAGATCCACACTCTTCCAACTAAATCCTAGTGCTTTCTTGTTACACCACACCTTGGTACTGTCACTTAGTATTGCATTTTGTACCCTGAGCATGAAATGCCCCAGTTCCTTCTGCAGTGCAGGTACTGTGTGGGAATCCTGCCACATTAGTCCCTGGGCTTCTAGGTGCTATACACATCAACTGGCAATCTATAATACAAGAGAGGCGAGAGGTGGAGGAGGAAAGAAGGAGTTGTCGCACAGGTGACATCTTTATCTCTTTATCTCCTAAAGAGATAAAGGACTTGACCAATGCTATGGGTGGACTCCAGGGCAGAGCTGAGAATGGAGCCCTGTCTGTTCCCAGCAGTGTAAGATGGTGTCACTGTCTTGTTTTTTATCAATTTATTTGCCTTTTGTTTTTAGGGTCTGGACATCAGCAAGAGCATCTCGGTATGTACAGCCTTTGCAGAACATATTTAACTTGTATCTGCCATTATCATGGACCAAGCCCCTTAGTGCATAGCATTATACATGAATAAACAAGGTTCACTGACCCCCCAAAGTTTATTATCAAGAGTAATAGACACATGTATTATGACTTACTGCATGTTCTCCCGCCTGCACTGTAAACAGCAATGGGCAACTGCTCAGGCTTTCTGTGACATTAACAGTGCTTGCTTTTCTGGGACGCCACCAGCACAAGGAAAGACTAACTGCTGAGGCTTCCAAAACCCTTCCACAGCACACATTAATCCTAGTAGTAAACACAAAGGTTTCTTTATTTCCATGAGTAAACAGTCTCATGGCCAATTAACTCAATAGCACGGAAACCAGTGTTGCAGTTTTCAGCTGAGCTCATTACCTCATCTGAAGTTTTGAACTGAAAACTTAGCATAGCCCCAAGAATTACTGCCACAGGCTCTGCCAGGGCTGGTGCATGTGGCTGGGCAGCTGCCAGGTTGTGCTCCCAAGGTGGCCACAGCTCCTGGACCAATGGCTCTGCTGGTGGCACAGTGGGAAGGCACGTGGGGACAGGGCAGAACAATGCCCCGAACGTGACAATGGTTTGAAAACTTCACTGAAACAGGAATCGTTTTTCCTCATTATGCTAGTCCTGGGGCATGATCTTTTTTTTGTTCTGTTCCCAAGGTTTTCCAGCCATTATTTGAGGAAATTTCAAACAATTTAGCAAAAAAACCCATGACATTTTTTTAATGCATCACTCCTTTTCAGTTCATGAGTTCAGATGAGCTCAGCCCTAAGAGAGCAAACACTAGGGGGGACACTCATTGACTCCCTGACCTCCTGATAATCTCTATTAGCATTTCAAATGTAAGTGCCCAATAGCTGTGGCTTGTAGACGTGACAGGGAAACAAAGGCCTGATCTCCTCTAATTTATGGTCCACAAAAGTTATCACCTTGAAAAGGGCTGATACCAAATCACCTGGCCTAATAGTAAGGAGAAGGATGTCAAAGGTGCTTTTTTGGTTTGTTTTTGTTGAAAAGCTCTCTCCCCCCCTCACCCCCTGGCATGCCAGTAGGTGGGAAACCAAACTGGGATCTTTTCTTTTCCTTTAGTACAGTATAACAATGAGGTAAGACGTGCCTTTAGGCAGCTACTCAAAGTGCCCTCACTCTCTGAAACCTTAAGTCAGAAAGAACAGCAGAGTCCTAGACACGGAAATGTTAACAAACAAAATACAAAATGATGGTGTTAATGATAGTTGATCCATCCTGTCTCATTGTGTCTTATACAGGTATAGGCTGGCCACCAGTCATCATTGCAGGGTCTTAAAACTCCTTTTGTGGGACCTGCCTCTTATCAGTCCAAAATAAAGCAGCTCCCCTTTTCCCACCACTCTGGAGTATCCAAGTACTGTATATTGACCAGATGAGATCTGCCAGCAGCTAGCCTCTGGTCCTTCAAGTTGTGGTTTCTTTTTGCTCTCTAGGGTGAGAGCCACGCTTGGGGGAGAATGAGAGATCTTATGAGGAAGACACGGCTGAGAAACCAGAACAAGCTGGGGCTGTCCTCTGCCGCTCTGAAGAGGTCTTGCCCACAGCTGTACAGGTATGACAGAGCTGTGGGAGATTCTCACTTAGCGTTGGGAGAAGGTGGTGAGAGATTTACCTCTGGTTGTTGCCAGCCAGAGAAAAAACATCCTTACCTTCTCTCCATGGCATATGTTGGTCCTGGCCAGTACAGCCATTAGTGCCAAGATCCCAACTGGATAATGTAACCTGTGTGAGAATAATGGAAATATTAGGGTCCCCAAAAAGAAGGTGCTCACCCCCCACAGGGCGAGGGGATGTTCAGTCAGTCAGAGTCATTCTGTAGCCTAATTATTTGTATTTCTGCTCCCTCCTAAGCATTTTAGTTGAGGTTAGCGCTCTCCTCCATCCACCTTCACATTTTTCATCCAGTGGAATGGTAACCCATACTGCATTTTATGTGTGATGGGGTGGGACAGTTGGGATCAGCTGGAAGGCTTCCTGTCAGGAAGAAGAGGTCCAGTTTGCTGAGCTGATGGGTGAGTTCTACTTGGTGCTGTGGATGAATTTGGGTCAAGCATGTGGTCTCATTTCTATTAAGAGATCTGTGCTGGTCCCTTGGGCAAGTTCATCTACCAGGCTAGCTACAGCCTGGCCTCTGTCTGAGCTATACTGTGTGGTGCATGTCTGTCTGAGGTGATGACAGTGCTGCCAGCTACCCCTTGCACAGTTATTCTCTGTGCGCTTGCCAAGTCCTCCCAGCTGATCTGGTGAATTTGGGGTGTTTGTGTATGTAATCAGGTAACAGGAAGAGCCTGGGTATGTTACTCACCAAAGCAGGAGCATTATGTGGAGCTGGGCACCTCCCTGTGTTTTTTCAGCTGAGGTCTCAGTAACCTTGAGCAGAACAGCTCAAATGTGCGTAAGCCCTCCTCAGGATTTAGAGGGGATGATGGTGGGGAAACAGCAGTTGTTTAAGCACTCAGGAATGTCTCATTGTTCCCCTTAGACAGCCTGTACCTACCTTACAGAACGAATAAGGGAACTGGGAATCTTGTAATTGCAGCTGGGGAAAAAAACCCTCTGTAGTTCATGGAGTGATTTTTCCAGCTGGGAAAAACTTGGTTGGGGCCCAAGCACACGTAACAGGCGAGCTTCCTCCTATTGTTTGGGAAACTGAAAGAAACACAAAGCAGAAAGAGATCAAACAGTCCCATCTAAAATAGATGGTGAACCAGCTGGGAAAAAAGTACAAAATCTTGTGAACCTTCCCTCTAAACCTAAATAGAACCAGGACTTTATTTGGGCTTCAGAGAAGTCCTGTCTCTCTAACACCCCGCTTGGCCCTTTCTCTGCAGCACTGAGGACCCTGGCGGTGCTCCCTGTGGGAGAATTGCAGGCTAGGTTCTCAGCTGGCTAAATCAGTGTACTTCCATGAAGGGTCAGCCCAATACCTCCTAACAGAAATAGCTTTTGCTACTTTCACACATATGCTGGACAACTACTACTGTCATAGAATTGCTGTACAATGAAATGCCAAACATGATTTTTTACCTGGCTATAACTGGGCAGCCCCAGAGATCTTGCATGCTGATTTTTCCAGGCTTTCTGTAGCTGATGTATGGCCTTCTCTTTTCTGTTACTAACTTTTTTCTCCCATATATCTACACAAAACCCTTACCTCAACTCATGCCCTTTATCTCCCTCCATTTCCTCTTCTCCTGCTTCCCAGCTCTTATTCGCCAGCCCTATCTGTATTTGCCCTTTCTCTTTTTACCCCACACCCTGCAGTAGCAATGCACTGACACTGGGCTTTTCACTGGTGCCTGGAAAAGCTAGGCAAGCTAAGCTTGCTCCTGTGGCATTTTGAGGATATAGCTGCCCTCAGGCTCCTTTGAAATAAAAAGTTAAGTTTAGCAGATCAATGACATCCCTGCAAATGCTGCTAGACAGAAAGCCAGGCCCTTCCTACAGAGGTACCAGAACGGTAAAACAAGAAAGTCTCGCTTGCCTGCAGTTCTTGGCAAAGTAAACATTGAAGCCCTGATACTCTCAGCATTTAAAACCACCGTCTTTGTTATAATTTATGAAACATGTTTGTCCTGGCTCCTGCTCCTGTTTGTACATGCAGGCATATGGAATTGGCTGGTTTTTGCTTACCCAGGCTTCCTTGGGCTCAGAGACATCTCCCAATATCTTGAACTGGAATGAGTTGGAGCCTGGTGCCCTCTATTAACATATAGCTCTGAAGGAAGCAGAGGTTTGTTGCTTTTGACACCCAGTCCCACTTGAGTCATTTGGGCAATTAGAGAAAATATCTTTGTTTTTGTTTTTGTAACTAGGTCAAAGCAAATCCCCTTTCTTGCTCCCACTCTGTGGATGATGAATGATCTGCTCCAGGGCAGTTGTTTTGTTTTTCTTTTCTGTCTTTTTTTTTTTTTAAATCCAAAAAAAATCCTCATAGTAGAAAGAGAACTTGGTTCTTCCAGCAGGAGAAAAGGGGGCCTGCCAAGGTAAACATACTTCCACAAGACTCTGATTTGTCATACATTGTTCTAAACAGGCTCAGGTTTTCATTTCATTTTTTCCTGGTACTATGTTTACTCCCGCAAAGAAACATCTATTTTGTGCAAAGGGTCAGAACAGGCTTATGAATGACTTGATCATGGTGTTATGAACTTAAGCAGCGTATGGACCTGGATCTGACCTATGGCAGGAAAAGTAGATTTCTTCCCTAAATCATTGCAGATCGATCCCTCCACGAAGGACAAGGAACTTACCTCCAACTCAAATGACCCCCAAGACAAGAACATTTTGCCTTACCTGACTGGTTTCAGTGACAGAAAACTGTTCTCAAGTGATAGTGGAGCATCATATGGTCAAATACTTGCCCTTGTTAAACAATTACAGTCTGACTGTACTTTGAACAGCAAGGAGAAAATCCACCCTGGCCTGTGAAAGCTGGGCCGCAAATTCTGCAGGAGCCTACCTTGATCAATTTATTGCCTGTACATTGTCGCTTCATCTGACATTACAAGATGTGTGAAGTTGTCTCTGGCTAGAATGGTGTTACAAATGCTCTCCAAAAATCCAGGGTCAAGGAGGAGTGCATTAGCACCTTCATATAATTTTTTCCTTACTTTCCCTGTCTCCCTTTGAGGACAAACAGACAAGACGTACAGTCTCCTGCTACTTGCCATGACTGCTGCCAGGAAGCAGACTGACCCAGCAGTTGTTCCAGCCCTGGCAGAGATACAGAGGCAGCCATCTCAGTGAAAGCAACTGCACTCAGGAGCTTTTCTGACACCATCCCCAACCCCCTTCTAGGGCAGGATCTAGTTTGGGAAGTTTTGGGCAATCTCATCTTGGCATTCCCTGTGCAGACACACCCCCTGTGTATCTATGGGAGCTGTAGCTTTAATGGACCTGTGTGGGAGTGAGTTGACCTGAAATTATATCTTTCATAGTAAGGATGCTTGTTTCAAGTTTGACAGCCACTAAAAGCTTGCTGCTGTATGATGAATACTTTGTGGTTAGGGTGAAGTTAGGAAGGGATATGCAGTTCCAACATTACAAAAACTCATCCTGAGTATTGTATAGCAAAGTCTGAAAAGGGCCCTAGAGCCTCAGACCCAGGTCCAAATGCTGCTCTTCACAGGGGAAATTACTACCAAGGGAGATCTCTGTGCTCAGGGTTGAAAAGCAGCCAAAGAATTAAATAACATCACAGCAGAAGTTTGACCATTCCATTGTAAAAGACTTAAGAGGTCAACAAAACAAAAATCACACAACATTAGATTAAAAAGTAAACAAAGTAGTAGCCGAGGGGAAAAAAAAAAAAAAAAAAAAGTATGCACCACATCAGTCAGGGCTTTGAGTTTGGTTTGTTGTTTTTTTTTTTTTTTTTTTTAAAAAAAAAAAAAATCCAAGATAGCTATTAGCTATTCCTTTTCTGTAAGTAGCTTTGAGATACTGCATTAACAAAACCCCCCAAAACCAAAAACCCATGGCTTTTCTATCTTAATCAGCTGCTATTTTTAACAGGTGTTCCAACAGGTTTATCTTTCGTAAGTCCTGGAGGCCTGAGCTAACCAAGCCATTACAACTAAACAGGGTGCATTACACTTATTTCAACTGGATATAATAAATAACCAACAAAAAATTAAGCTGGAGACAGCCCACAGCAGCTAGCTTAGTGTTGTTCTTCAAAATGTCTCATTTCCTACTTACTACTTCAGGACAGAATTTTTAACTTGCCTGTGACATTCCCCCACGAGTGTCTCCCCCTTACTGCCAGCTAGGCAGAAAGTACTGGTCACCCTCAACAAAATTATGCTTGTATCCATCCTTTATATTGTGACTCCATGCCAAATGGTACATTTTGTAGCTCTCTTTTTTTGGATGCTGCCACAAATATTTGGATAACATCTGTTTTGGAATTTCAGACTGGAGAGGGAGAAGCTGCTTTGGATGCAGCTTGGACGCTGGGTACATATGCACAGCACATTAATGCTAAAAACACAGCCATGCATTCTGACCACTGTCAACTTCAACTGTATTTTTTCTTTTGTTAAGGCCAGATATTATGTCTTCAGATCTGAAAAAAACTGAGAGGAACTCCATGATTGTTCTGGGGCAAAATACAAAGAATGAAAACATATGGCCTTTCTGATAACCCAAGTCAAATGGAACAAGGTAAAATAAGTAAAGCAGGATGTGTTTCTTTGTGGGTTGGGGTTTTTTTTTGCCTTTTCTCAGCACAGAAATGAGATCGTCCTGTTGCTTCATCCAGACATGCTCCAACATGCAAAGACAGAAACAGGTCAGATTTTTGAAGTTCAAATTATATGGATTTATGCCAGCTGAGGACTGGCACATATACCTTCATTTTAGTAGTTCCCCACTTTTTTTTAAAAAAAAACAACCCACAATTTAAGGGCACCTGTAGTCATATAGGCTACATTATGCAGCCTTTTTATAAGAAGTACAGCAGCAAATTCATTTATCTACAGTCAGTCAAAAGACTCCCAAATAATAAGCCAACCAAATGCCTTACAAAAGAGACAATCTGCCCATAATTAAGATTAAAAGAAAGCCAGGCTCAGCCTCATCTTACACCTTCCCAACTCAGCCTACAAGTTAAACATGGAGAAACCTTTTCTGATCTCTCATATCCACTGCATGTTTCTGTTTCAGAAAGGCAAAGTGGGAACACCAATGGACACAAACCCAAGAACTCCAGGGTTGTATTGTCAACAAGCAACTCAGATTTGAGCGCTGGAAGAGGGAAGGAGGAAGTTGAGAAGGGTCTGTGGACAGATGCATGCTCAGCTATGTACAGCTTCGCTCTGGAATCTGAACTATACTTACCAAAATCAAGACAGAGATGAACATTGCTGTTAGCATCTTGGCAACGTAACCAACAGAGACTTTTAAGTAAGACTTTGAAGTTTCCTCCTTTCTGGGTTAGGAACAAAGTTACCTGAAACAATGAAGCTTTTAAATTATCATTGCTTTCTGGGGACCTTCTGCAGCTGAAAAACTTAAGCTTTATGGGACACAGCAGCATCTAGAAGAGTGCCAGGGACTCCATGCCCAGTGCAGAAGTGGCTGTCAGAAGGATAGCCTCCTCCCTCTGCAGGGGCTGAGATGCAGTCTCTGCTTGTCCCCAACACAGCTCCTACCTTCAGAGCAGCATCTGGCCAGCTGTGCCATTTTACTGGAATCCAACAGGAAAACCAAGTCTTTAAAGCCAAGACTTCCTACAAGGCCATTCCTGAATCCACCTAATCCATTCTAAGCCTGCCCTTCTGCAGAGCCCCTTGACTCCTGTGCTACCTATGCAGAGGCTGGCATCATGCAGGCTCATTGCAGAGACCAGAGCAAGGGGCTCTGCAAGAATCAGCTTTTCAAGAGTCTGGAGGGTGCATCCAAGGCAACACCTCAGCTTCACCAGGCAGCCCAGCTCTTGTGATACCAATCTTTTGGGGGGAAAACCAGGCTTGAATTCCTGCTTTCAAGTTACAAGTTAAGTTCTCTGGCTGTGCAGGTGGTGGCTTGAGGCTGTAGATGGCGTAGCTATGTTGCTGTATGGTTCAGCCTGTGCTCACTGCTGGGAAAAGGCAAGAGTGAGAGCAGAGCTGCAAGGAAGAGTTGGTCACATACATGCATTCTTTATAAGCTGCCACTCTTTTAGGCCACTGTGTAGCACTATGGCCATGTTTGGTGGCTGCCTTATTGCCACATGTCCACCGATTCCAGACTCAAGGGACAGGCAGTACATGCTTCTGAAGGTTCCACAGCTGCAGTGGTCTCTGCAATAATTAACAGACACAATGTAAAGGTTTAAGTAAATCAGCTTTGCCTCTTGTTAAAAGATTGTTCTTCCCCCTAAATTACAGTACAACTGCAAGTTAAGCAATTGCTGTTTAAAAATCCCTCCGCAGCCCAAACTTGCCTGGGAACCAAGATTTGAATAGCTGGCAGGAATGGATCAACTTCAGCAGGCTTAGCCTGTCAGTAACAGATGCTTCCACATTGCTCAGCCAAATCAGCTGGAACCCTTGGAGTTCTCAAAACCAAAGCAGGATCTCTTCTGAGATTCAAAGCAACCCAGTCACTCTCTCCCAGGGCAGCTGTATTTTGCAGGGGTGACTGAAGGCAGCAGCCCAGGCCTGGTTCTTCAAGTGTTCAGAAGGGTTGTTACTATTGTGAATTAGCATCTCCCCCCCAAAAAAAAGAAAAATTAAAGAAAAAAGTCTGTGCTGACTCAAGGTTAGCACCCTAAAGTAGGTGCTGTGATTAATACTTCAGATGTAGCTGCTTCTGTGGGACTTGGTTATTCACTGTGTATCTTGCTAGCTTCATCCAAAGCTAGAAAGATTTATAACTTGATTATTCTGTGAATAGTCGGTATATCTCCATAAATACACAGGGCTAAAATCCTGTGTTAACTTACACCCTCCACTATCCCTCCAGCTTTACAGAGACTGTAAGGAATGTGAATCAGTGCAAACTGAACTTAGTGTTAAGACGTAGCACCACAAACTGGTATTCCCCACTACCATCTCCACTCACATTCTAGGTTTTTGTTTGGGTTTTTAACTAAAATGAACTAGCACTCTCATTACAGCATTATATGAAATATATTCATGTATTTTCAGAAATAAATATATTTATAATTGTAACATACTGTATAGTTCTCCACTCCAGGATGCATTGTAATACAAGCATAAGAAATTTAATAAAAAGCATCACTTACGATAATTGTTTTCAGATATTTTGTTAACAGACACCCAGGTTGCAGTATAGTAACTAACATGCATTTAAGGTTTCAGGTGAGCATAGCGGGTCAAGAAAAGAACTGTTACCTCCAAGCTTTTAAAGAACTTATGCTCTGACAAAGAAGCAGGTTTGTTCTTTAGAGGCTGATGTTCTCAAAGACCCCGAGGGTGAGGTGACCTTTAGAAAGTTCAGATACAGCTGAGCATAGATGTTCATTTAGAGCAGCTCTGTATTAGGTGCTGTTCCTGCACTTCACTCCCAAATCTGCAGACACAGCAGAGCAGCACACACCGTTTCCAAAGGAAAGGGCAAAGGCAGTGGGGACAAAGTGCACTGATGCTTAGCATCAGGATTTGTTTCTGCAAAATCAGGGTTCAGTAGCAGCACGACACAACAGCCTCACCTGACAGGTGCTGGCTGATCTCAGGGCTGCTTTTCTTCAGCTTCTTCATTCACAGCCCACAGCACCCTCCTGGACAGAGCAGCTTTCCTTCACCTGCAGGAGTCTAAGCCAATGTCTATAGCAACCCACAACTCCTTTAGTTTAGCTGTATAACCAGGCAGTAAGGAATGAAGCTAAAGATGGTGCTGACACAAGAAGTCACAAAAGAAAGTAAA
Source organism: Podargus strigoides (assembly GCA_028020825.1). Taxonomy (NCBI): domain Eukaryota; kingdom Metazoa; phylum Chordata; class Aves; order Caprimulgiformes; family Podargidae; genus Podargus; species Podargus strigoides. Next base: position 21,301,866 of record CM051626.1, on the reverse strand, counting down.
GGAGAAAAAAAAGTCAATGAGACCCAACTAAAAAAACCAAACAACCCAGTTCAAGAAGGACGGGGAACTGCTTGAGAGGGTCCATCACAGAGCCACAAAGATGATTAAGGGAGTGGAACACCTTCCCAGCTGAGGGAGCTGGGTCTCTCTAGCTCAGAGAAGAGGAGACTGAGGGGTGACCTTATTCATGTTTATAAATATGTAAAGGGTGAGTGTCATGAGGATGGAGCCAGGCTCTTCTCAGTGACATCCAATGACAGGACAAGAGGCAATGGATGCAAGCTGGAACATAGGAGGTTCCACATAAATGTAAGGAAGAATTTCTTCACAGTGAGGGTAACAGAACACTGGAACAGGCTGCCCAGAGAGGTTGTGGAGTCTCCTTCTCTGGAGACATTCAAAACCCACCTGGACATGTTCCTGTGTGACCTGATCTAGGTGTTCCTACTCTGGCAGGGGGACTGGACTAGATGATCTTTTGAGGTCCCTTCCAATCTCTAATGTTCTGCGATTCTGTAAGATAGGCCTAGAAAATAAAGAAAAGCTAGAAATCTGCTTGTGAAGATAGGACACTTTCGCAGGAGAGAAAAATCACAGAACAAAGCAGCAATGAAAGCCACTAACACCCCAGTGAAGAAGGAAAATAGGCTAGGAAGAGGTGGACAGTATACTAGAAGGAGAAAACCTCTGTGTTGCCTAGCTTTCACCCTGTGCCAGGGCTTCACACAGACAACTCACACCCCAGTGCTGCCCGTGCCCTTCCCCTCCTGCTAGGTACCAAATAGCAAGCCTTAAGTACAGAAGACTTCCCACAGAGGGGATAAGGGAATAAAGTTCACTACTTTGCTTACCCTACTCCACTTATCACTGCATGTGCACTGCACTATGCAGCAGGTCCATTACAGCAAGATCCAGCTCTGCACCAGAAGGGATGGTCCCTGCAGGTGAATCTACCTGATCTCCAGGGACAGCATGCCCAGAGCTGCCTGCCACTTTGGGACAGTTCAGTAACACCCTGGAGGGCAGCAAGGAACAGATGGGCAGGGACTGTCCTCTCCCTTCAGCCTCTACATGGGCATCTAGGCAAATATTTGTCTGCCTTACTGAGGCATGGGAAGACTTCAGCAGCAGCCAGGAAGGTGTTTAGACCTTGGCTAGCACACACTGTTAAGAGCAGTGCCAGAGCAGCCTGCCTAGTATACTGAAAAGGTGTGGTCTATATTACTCCTCTAATTGTGCAGTTAACATCACAGACAGTTGCTAAAGACTTGTCATAAGGCACATTATGAGTTTACACTATGTTTTCCCAGACAGAGCTCCACCTGTACCAAGGCTATTTAGTTGCCAGAGGCACTCCCTAAAGGAGGAGGCTGTTTGACTACCTGCAGCTGATGATTTCTCCAGCCTGTGATCTTCACCCTCCCACCATATGACTTGGAGAAGTCTTATCTTCTTCTGATTAGATTTTAAAAGCAGGCAAGACTAAGATCACTGATTATCTAGGAAATAGCAGGGAAAAGCAGTTCTGCTAGAAAAAAATAACAATATTGTAAGATGATTCTTCAAATTTCTTGGAGCAAGAAAGGAATTAAAAACCAGTTCCCACCACCTGTTAACACCTTCCACTCACACACAGTATTGGCAGATGCCAATTAAATAGAAGAATATCTGCTACGTCAAGCAAGGTACTGTTCGGTTCTTGGCTTTCATGTATGTAAGAGCTGCTCTTCCCCTTTAAAGGTCCCTAAGCAGTATGATTAAGACTATTTCCCCATCTTAACAGGGAATTTCTAATCAAGCCTGTAGGAAAAAAACCCTATCCTTCCCCTCAGGCATCCTTGCTCAAGAACTATCCCTTCAGCTATCGTCAGTGCAAGTACAAGCATCAGAGCCCCCCCAGCCTGGGCAGGAAGTGGGGTGCTGAAGCCCCTTTCCCATCAGATGTTTGCTGGACTGTTTTTGCCCAGGACCTCAGAAAGCTGAGAATGATCCAGCTTAGCTGCTGTGACTGACCACACCACAATGAACTGCTCCTGGTTCTTGGAGCAGCAAGTTTTATTTCTCACATCAAAAAAACCCAAAACCCACCCACATCCATGGCACTGTTATGCCAACAGTGGTGTCAAGTTAGCTTTAATCTGAGAGCTTTGAAGACTCTTAAGTGTCTGCTCTCACATGAAGGTTTAAAATTAATTGAATCAAGTTTGATTCCTCCCCCCCCCCCCCCCGAAGTTCAAACCACATAGGCCCTTTGATTTTTTCAGTTGGAATGCATTTTCCCTGTTCTTATCCTCCAGGAAAAAAACTCCCATCTGCCCTTTTTTGTTTCCAGAGCAAGAGAGGTAGGAGCATGTACAGCATCATCAGGAAGGCCCATTTGTGTAGTTCTTTGCCATCCCTGCCTCTGAGTCCTGCCACATGAGCACAGCCCTAACTTACCTAATGAGTTCAGGAACAAGTGGGCAATTCCCAGCTCCTCTGCACAGTCATCCCCAAAGAAGGAACTGCAGGGTTTGCTTTTATTTAGTTTTGCTACACTTCTACTCAGTCTTTGAGAGGAGCCAAATAAGTACTTCTGAAGGCCACCTCTGCCATTGACAGAAATGCAGACACCACCCAGCATCACTCCTGTCTCAGTCTACATCTTCCCAGCAGCCCAGCTCCCTCTTGACAGCAGACAGTTAACACTAATCCCAGAGCAGAATAGTAGCCAGAAAGTGAGATGGATTCAGAGAAACAGCATTTGGAAAGCACTCTCACAGCCATCAGGATAATTTTCATCTTGCAAAGGCTTACAGTCAGGGTCCCCAAGACACACTCCTGTTCAACCTCATGTGCTCTGAGCCAGGGAGGAGGAGTCCCACAGACCAACCACTGTTGGATTTGACAACCACTTTATTGCAATATATTGATTTCATGCATTATGGGCACCTTCTTTCGCCACAGCACGGCAGCCACAAGCACCATGCACAGAGCTGCCCCAGCAGCGAATCCCAGAGCCCAGGGGGCTGCAGCACCAACAGCTGCTCCTGTGGGGGGAAGACAGGCCCCAGTTAACACTCCCCCAGTGAGGCACAGGGATGCCTTAGGGGCTCAGTCTTTTTGCAGGAAAGACGCAGACCAACCCCCTTCTCCAGCTTGGCTCCACTGGATTGGCATGCTTACCAAGGCCATCCTTGGCTGTGTCCCATCTTAGCTCATTCCGGAGGAAAATCACAGGGCCTTTGCTGGAGACTTGTGAGGCACTGTCCTGAAGAGGATGCTCAGCACTCCTTTTACCCCCTGCAGAGCAATACGAAGGTTTTAGGTGAGAAGATGTAAAGGTCAGCAAACTTTGTCCAGGTCAGCTTCTCAACACATGAGAGGCTCTGAAGGCTAAGCCTCCCATGTGAGTCAGCACAGAATTAAGAGCCTATGAAGACCTCTGCCTTTTAGGCATAGGGGCAAGGGACCTTCCTCAGTAGGGGAAAAAAAAAAAAAAAAAAAAAGCAGAAAATGCCTTGTCAAGCAGTTCATGGCTCAAGGGAACTAGTCCATAGCCTACATGTCCCCCTACTCCCCAGCTTGGAGGCTAGACTCTTGTCCCTTTGGATGGGGAGGCAGGAAGGCTAGGACACTTACTGGCTCTAGCAGGACAAGTGGTGGTGCAGGACTCCTGTACAGACCGGTGGCACACTGAGGCACTGCAGTGCAGGTACACCTAGAAAGAATGGGGACAAGTGCAGACAAGTGATATTCGTTGACTCTGGCCAGCCCCTATGCACCCACACAGCCACACCCTCACTCTCCCTGCCCTGCCCCAGCAGGGTGGAGAGAGAATAGCACAAGCAAAAGCAAGAAAACCTGTGGCTGGAGATGAAGGCAGTTTAATAAGTGAAGGAGAGGGGGAGAGGGAAGGACAAAGCCAAAGCACAAGTGATGCAAAACAAAATCACCCACCCTGCTCCCACAAGCAGACTGATGCCCAGCCAGTCTCTGAGCATCAGCTACATTGGAAGACAAAATCCTCCAGTGTTTATTGCTGAGCATGACATCATACAGCATGGAATAGCCCTTTGGCCAATTTGGAACAGCTGTCCCAGCTGTGCTGCCTTCCAGCTTCTAGCCTACCCCATGCCTACTCACCTGAGGTTAAGAAACAGCAGAGTAAGGAGAAAAAGCCTTGATGCTGTGCAAGCACTATTCAGCCAACAGCTAGAACACTAGTGTGTTATCAACACTGTTTTAGCCACAAATCCAAAACCACAGCACCGTGTGGGCTGCTATAAGGAAAGTTAACTCCATCCCAGCCAGATCCAGTGTGCCTGGTCACAGAAGGGAAGAGGCAGAAAGATTGCTTTGGCTTGCTGCACATCCAGGCTGTAGCCTTGGAGCCCTCTGCTGCAAGGCAGTTTTGGTACCTTTACCATACACCTCCAAACTACTGTCAGATCTGGCATTACAGCACTTTCCCCTGACACCTGGGACACAGCTGTCCAAGCACCACTACATTATGACCTCTGCTAGGTACAGCTGGAGCCAGTTTTGAGTGTTAAATGATCCCAGGAGCACTGAGCAAACAGTACAAGGTATGGTCATGCGACTTAACTGCTCAGAAGCTCATGAGATTCAGAGCTTGGATGCTTCCCAGGTACCAAGAAAGCTATTTCCAAGCCATTTTGGCTAAGAAATTTAGAGAATATTGATTAACATAGAGCACACACCCTAAACTGTTCTGTTGAACTAGCTTAGGCAACAAGCTAGCACTTGCTAGTAGACCTACCCTTTCAGTACTCATTTTCTGCCACACCCCTCTGGTGATGCATCTTACCTCTACCACATTAGTCTCGGGGAATAAAAAGTTTCTTGCATCTTCTGTCCTGTTTCAGGAGATTTCCCTAGGTTTTGCCCCCAATAAGGGGCCCAAGAGTCTCATAGTTATGAAGTAGCTCCTATTGCTCACACATGTTACTTGTCCTCAATAGGAAGCTAAGCAACCAGGACAGGACCTTACCAGCCCAGAGAGCATCTCTTGGGAAGCAGAGTCCACAAAGGTGAACGTGTAGAGGGTGAAACGCCGGTAATGAGAGGGGAACAGTAGTCCTGAGGCAAGACTCAGGGGCACCAGCTGTGTCTGATAGTTGTCCCCTGCATAAGGGCACCTGAGAAGGAGAGACCAGCAGTGAAAAAATTGCAAGTCATCCCCCTGACCCAAAGCTATTTACAAGTCACTTACCCATCCACCAAAACAGGCCACTGCAGCTGTTGCTGGGGATTGATACTTGGTGTGGCCCAGCAGCGGTGCAGGACCAAAATCAGGTCTGGGTCTGTTCTCTGAAGGATCTTGACTTCTGCATAAACAGGGTCTCTCAGAGTTTTTACAACAGGATAGTCACTGGCAGTATAGTAGGAAGTATAGCTTCCATCTGGGACAGAAGAAACCCAAGAGCTGTGTTAGAGCAGGAACAAACAGAAAGAGGCAGCCTGAGACCATCCTTTATAGCCATGTCAGTAAGTTCTGACCGTGGTAGGGAAGAAGCAGTGCTGGGTTCACCCATCAATACTCCCTTACTACTCAGCAGAGACCAGAGCCTCAAGCAAGTCCTGCAGACCTCTCATACCTGAGGCAACACGCAGCTCCAAGGACAGAGGACCTGGCTGGGACACAGCAGGGAATGGTGGCAATGTGAAGACCTGAACGCTCAAGGGAATGAAACTTCCAGTGATGGAGTAACTACAGCGGACGTGTAATCTGTAGGAACAGAAAAACCCCAAATCAGGCAAATAAGAAAGGTCACTCTGGTATCTCCTTTCTCCAAGATGGCAATGCAGCATCTGCTGTAATTCGTACTATCCCCAATCTTTCCTCCAACACTTCCTTTCACCAAATACTCAAAATTGTCTCCAGAGTTCAGATTTGAGTTTGTGGAGCATCACTGATCAGCACCACCTTTATTTCCACTAGAGACATACCAGTCCCTAGCCTACTCCAGTGCCCTGTTATGAATTCAAAGCTTGTGACAAGCAGGAATTTCTGTAGTGACATTTAACACAGTGGTACACAGCAACACCAGCCCCAGGGTATTACCTGAAAGTGCTATCCCTAGTGACAGAGCCAAGGCTTCCAGTCTTCACATCCCTGGATGCCACCAACTCATTCTCATATATGACCTGGTCTCTAGTCACCTGGAACAACAGACCAGGCACTGTCACTGCAGTAAAATCAAGCTGGATTAATGCCAGGCTGGAGAACAGCATTTGGCCTCTGGAAGTCTATAGCCCATTAAGTAGCCAAAGCCACATCAGGTTGTTCCAGGTCTGCAAGCTACTGCTATTCCAGCCTAGTGACAGCTGCAGCTCTTACCTGAAAAGTGGTGCCACAGGCAGAGACTGGGAACTGGTACACAACAAAGGCATTGTTTTTCAAGATGGGGACACAGCCAGCACTATGTCCACTGGCCAGTTGCACAGAGTCCAGGATAATGGGTGGCAGGGTCACATCCCGAGAGACAGCAATGGAAAACTGGCCATCTGGTGTGCAATGAGCTGTCACTGAAGGAAAAGATATAATCAGTCTTGGGCTCAGGGAGAAAATGGATGGAAAGGAAGCTCAAACATGACAGTGAAGGCAAGGCCAGCAAGTCCTGCAAGTTCTCCTGCCTGTAACCCTCAAAGCAAGTGCAACCACTTCTTAACAGCAACACTGATTTTGCCTATAAACCCAGGTCTGTTGTAATACACATGCAAGGGTTTGATGCTTCAACAGGACAGAGTATTCTTGACAGCCAAAAACATAGCCCTAAGCCACCTGCAGGACTGGTACACACTAATCCTGCTCTGCCAGGAAAGTGAGGAATCCCAGTTTGTAGTTCCTCCAGGAGGAGGGGAGGACAGTTGCTCATGCTTACCTGTGCTACCAAAGTAACAAGGCTTCACCCTGTCCCTAGGGTCATAGCAGCAGCCTCGTACTTCACAATCTCCCCAGCTGACAGGCAAGGAAGCACATGGCAGCCGGTCTTCACTGAGGACAGCGGAACAGACACTGCTGCTTGGAGCATCCAGGGCTGGAAGAAACAGCAAGAGTTTGCAACTAAAGCACAAGACAACAGGGGGACAAAGACACAGAAGACACTGGTGTCAAAGTGTACTAGTGACTGCATACAAATCAAGGGAAGTTAGGCTTATGGCCTTGAGCTGACATGGAAGCCTGCGCAGAAGGGAACTGCATTTCCCTAGAACAGAGACTCCCCCTGAAGCCACGTACAGGATGCACTGCATGGGATGTGCTTTGGACCAACTCTGGTAGTTAGGAAAATCATTGTACCTAGTCTCAGACTCAAACCCTGAATTTGCACATGCTCGTGCAGTCAGAACATGGCTAGGAGACAAGGAACATTCACCTGCTGACCCTACAAAGGAGGCACAAGTCCCCAGCAAGCTGGTGGCTCCTGTATCCAAACCCTTCTCCAGGGAGCCTTCTGCACAGCAATAATTCCCTTTTCCCAGCCCCAGACTGAATAGGTATAGCCATCCAAAAGGAAGGTCACTCATTGCCACAAGATACACGCAGGGTTTCCCAAGGAGCCATCAGTCTTACCAGGAAGTTCCACAGGGCACCTGAGCAGCTTCTCTTCATAAAGAACCTTTTGTCCAGCAGCATCTGTTCCTTCAAGCCCAATCAGCATGCGGTAATTGCCATCCTGGGGGAGAGCCACACCAGTCAGGGCAACCAGAGCAGCAGCAGCCACAGTCCCACTAGAACCCCTAAGGTCGCTCACCCATTCAAAGACATAACAGCCAGTATAGGAGACTGATACTTTTCTGGAGTCATCTGGAGTCCAAAATACCAAGAGCCCACAGTCAGAGTCATTCTGCAGAGCATGTGCCTTCCCATCAGTATCTAGGAAAAAAGGAGACAGGAGCGGGAGCTTCAGCATCCCACATTGAAGATGAGGTCCACTACAATCCTAGCTTTCTGTAGGAAATATAGCACTAGCCAGTATTAGAGACTGGGCCACCAGGGTTATGTGAGGGAACCCAGCAGCCAAGACTATCTAGATCCAGGCACAGCACTCCACCAAAATCCTTGACTGCTGGGTCATATAAATAGCCCCCTGGTTACACAAGACACACTGAAGCTGTTAAAACACACTTCATACCAAAACCTGCCCCTTTTTTCTCATTCCAGGCATACTTCTGCACTGTGCAAAGATGCAGCAGTACAAAAGCCTCTTAACACCACCCACACTTACCCCAAGTAGTCAGCACAAAGGAAGCATTCCCTTCCCAGCCTGGAGGTATGGTGAGCGCTAGGCTTTCTTGGCCACAATCAAGCAGGGCAGGATCAGAAAAAACACTACCCTGAGCCCCCACAACCAAAGCCAGGGGACCAAGAAACCCCCAAAAGAGCATAAATACAAATGCAGTCTTAGACTGCCCTGCAACACCCATCCTGCTCTCTTGCTAAGGAGCATGAAGCTGCTGCTCTTAGCTTAACCCTTTTATATTGTGGAACCAGCTGGGATCAGAAATTCCTGAAGTGTCCAGGTGGACCCAGCCCGGCAGTTTAACGCCTTCCATTGCCCTCACCTGGCTCTGAATCCATCACAGTCTGCTTGCATCTTTTGAACAAAACCACAGGGTAGGAGCTGAGTTTCTGTCAAGAAGTATTCGTATCACTGAGCTGAGAGAAGCTCATCTATGCAATTTACGGTAGAGCCCCAGGAGAGTCCTTAAACTTTTTTTTCTCACCCTGAGTTCTTCCTACCACTGGCTCACCTGGCAGATCTTCCTGCTTTTCCCCATGTACCCTACTGCTAGTTTAATATCTCATCACATAGCATAAGTGCAAGAAGCTGAGCGTGTTCTTCTGCTCTTTTTAAAAGTGCCACTGCTACAAATGCCAGACACAGGGTGCCAACATATAAGCACAGAAATAGCCCTCCACGTGAAATCTGTGGAAAACTATGGAGCTCAAGAGGCTTTGCATACCTAAAAGGAGGTGACTCCCCTTAAACGCTTTTGGCTGTGGACTACGGCCCCGTTTGCAGAGTGGTTGTGCGGACACAGCCGTGGGACTGCTCCAGGCCTGGCTGCCATGTGGCAGAACCATATGACCTCTGAGACCCCCCCCCTCCCAAAATCTGGCAGGTGGGCCTGAAACACAGTTAAGGGGAGCCTCTGTGACCTGTCAGCACCCACTGCTTGCCTGTAACTGTAATGTGTCTCATGTAGAGCCTTCTCCCTAGCCACACATTAGGCCACAGTATCCATACAGAGTAAAAGCCTTATTGTCCATCTTTCCATACAGATGTTCCCACCACATTCATGCAATGGAGGTATGAATGTCTTTGCACTGTTGCAGAGGTGGTGCACACATAATTTGTGCATGCCCTTTTGTGCTCTACTTTTTGCAGTGGGAGCACTGACACAGCCTGTGCCATCATGTTCTTTTGTAATGTGTTTATTTCTTTGGGACTAGATCATCACATACATTCCAGCACAGTGTGTAGGTTAGATGAGTAGGATTCCTAATCTTGACCCTTAACAGTGCACTTCCATGGGTAGCCACCCACACTTCTGCTCTCAGCAGACCCTCCAGATCCCGGACGTCTTCACAGCATCATGCAGCAGACAGCACACTCACCCCTCCAGCCAGCCCTCATCAACAGGCATGGGTAGTAGCTGAGTTTAAGGGAGGAATTTCCTCTGCTCTTCCATCTTAGCCCACAGCTCGTCTTTCCTCTGCAGCTATACAGGATGCCATGATCCCAGCCGGCCAGCTGGGTGACTGTCAACATGCCTACCTTGCACACTGCTTAATTCACACAACAACCAAGAGGGCTGTTCCACAAAGTACAAGACCTTTTCAGCTGCTCTGCACAGGAGGGCCTGAAGCAAATGGATCTTGACAGTGTGCACTGTTTGAGCAGCTCTCATGAACCAAATGTGCTTGTCCCAGTGCCTACCTGGGCACTGGGAAGCCCCAGGGAGAGGCACCCGTGGAAAACATTAGGACTTTGGCAGGAAGAGAGGCTTCACCTCTGTAGAAGCTGAGTGTTCTGCCAAGTCAGCTTGCACAAATCCACAGCCACTGGGTGACTGCTGAATGCTTCATTTGACTGCATTACCTGCTGATAATTGGGTAAACAATTACAAACAAAGTACTTTGGAGCTACACAGAGAGAGTTTTCATTACACTTTAACCCACCAATACTTTGTTTATGCTGACAGGAAAAATGTCTACACATACTTGAAGAATAACTATACAAAACAATGCTAGGAATGCTGTAGATCCACCCAGCAATACCCATGCTGAGAATGGTTTCCAGTAAACACCCTTTCCTAATTTCTACACACACACACTTGACAGCCATGTTGGATGATGTAGAGATGGGAGGCAAGTGCAATGAGCCTGAAATTAATGGAAATTAAATGCTTTGTTTGGAAGAAGTTGTTCTAGGCAGTGGAAAGCAGGCTGGCTGAGAGGACACGGGCAGGTCTCTCTTCCTTGCAAATCTCTTCCTCATCCATTCATTGTCACACATTACTATGACCCAGCTGTAAGCACCAATTTAGCTAGCACCCAAGATCACCACAAAACTCTCCTCATGACAGTTTTGAGCATGGGAGACTGGGGCAGACATAGAGGCAGTGTAGGAGTTCCCTGGCTCTAGAAAGCTCTCTGGAGACCTGTGGTAAGAAAAGGATATTCTAAACACCAACACCAAGAAGTGCCAGGAAGAAGAGTACAAAATGCCCTGTGCATTGTGGGACTGCCTCCAATGAGATCGCTGTGTGTCTGGCCTATGCCATGAACTGTGCATGGTATAAAATGGCAGTGCACGGTGGAGTGACTCAGTCAAAATACTCCTCCACAGAAGCTCAACAGCATTTTCAGACAGCAGGGATATCAGCACCAAGTGTCCTGGGGATGAGGGGTGCTGGCTGCACGGTGGGGAGCAGTGGCATTTCGCAGTGCTACCTTCTGAACCAAGGTCCAAAAAGAGAAGGCACAGGCAGCAAGGCTGCAGGAGATCCTACACAACAATGACAGATTTTCTTCAAGCTTGTGTTTTATTTTAGAAAAAAAAAGGCAAAATTGCAACACTGCTAGCCTTTCCTCTGCATTTTCCTAATACGTGCCTCCTATGAAACAAAGTTCCTGGGGAAGATGGAGAGGATTTCAGCCTGGCCTTCCTAGATTTTCACATGGATGGAGAGGACAGACCAGCCCTGCCTACTCTTAGCACCGGCAAACAGAAGCGAATACTCAGAAAACCCTTGGACACTGGGACATGAAAGGCCCATAGTTTCCCACAGGGAAAGGTCAGAGTGACTAGTCTTATGGGTTTTCCTCCCTTGTAAATCCCCGGTGTGTCTGCCCAGGTGGTGGGAGTATTTGGAATATAACAATTTCTTCCTGATAAAAATGAGAAATCTTGAAAGTATTCCTAGGTCCAGGACCTTTGCCCAAAGTATGTTGCAAACTGTGAGGCAGAGCTAAGAAGTGAGCCCTCATTCCCAGGAATGAGGGAATTTTCCAGGAAGGTGGTAAGGTCATGAACTCTGGCAGCAGAGACCTCATGTTTGCCTGATGGAAAAGGACCTGGGCATGTTGTTTGACAGCCAACTGAACACGAGCCAGCAGTGTGCCCAGGTGGCCAAGAACGCCAATGGCACCTGGGCCTGTATCAGAAACGGTGTGACCAACAGGAGTAGGGAGGTGATCGTGCCCCTGTACTCGGCACTCGTGAGACCACACCTTGAGTACTGTGTCCAGTTCTGGGCACCACAGTATAAGAAGGACATTGAGGTGCTGGAGTGAGTCCAGAGAAGGGCAACGAGGCTGGTGAGAGGTCTGGAAAACAGGCCTTATGAAGACCGGCTGAGGGAAGTGGGGTTATTTAGTCTGGAGAAGAGGAGACTGAGAGGAGACCTTATTGCTCTCTACAACTACCTAAGGAGGTTGTAGTGAGGCTGGTGTTGGTCTCCTCTCCCAAATTACTAATGATAGAACAAGAGGAAATGGCCTCAAGTTGTGTCAGGGGAAGTTTAGATTGGATATTAGGAAGAAGTTCTTTACTGAGAGGGTGGTTGGACATTGGAACAGGCTGCCCAGGGAGATGGTGGAGTCACCATCCCTGGAGGTGTTTAAAAAAAGAGTAGATTTAGCACTTGAGGCTATGGTCTAGTGGTTATGGAGATGTTGGGATAAAGGTTGGACTTCATGATCCTAGAGGTCCTTTCCAACCATAGTGATTCTATGATTCTATGATTCTATGCAGCAGTGCAAACTCTCATGAACTCCCCTTTCACCAGGTGAAAGTCCCTAGAGCTACATGAACTTCCATGAACTGCCCTGGCAACATCCGAGCTGATGCAGGAGTTTACGTCAGCAGATCAGCAACTAGCCCAAACTTGCTCGCAATTCAGTTTTTCCACCAAAGTATCAAGTACAGGTCTTTAAGAAGTTAATTGAGATTTTAAAAAAACAGCTAGCAAATTATTGTGCCTATATGAGAGAGCGAGGCTGAGTTAAGAACTCATAGGGAGGCTACAGAAATTTTTGCAAGGGATGGAGACCTTCACTAGCACCTCTGAGCAAAGGGGAAACTCACATTAACTCACTGTTGCACAGCAAACCCAGCACACTCGAAGCACCCAGTTCTCCCAGGCCTCTCACTAAGTCCCACATCCCCTGTCCTCAAAACACCTTCTGCTCAGTTGTATGAGATCTGTCTGCCTGTGAAAGTGTCACAGCTCAGGAGAGACAGAGGGATATGGCCAGTCTGAGCAAGCTGAGCACAGGCAGTGCCACAGCCTCGAGGGTCCTTTCTACTCACCAGTGCCACTGCCATTGGGACCTCACAGGTCTACAGCCTCTGGAGTAATCTTGGGCAGGAAGCCTCCAGCTCTTTTTGAAGTCCTTGCAACACATTAGACATGCTCTGCAGCCTCCCAAAGCACCTCTCACCCTTCCAGGGGAGCAGTTCCTCATACTAGAGTCAGACATCAACAGAACAGAACTTGTGCACGCCAGCTTCAAGCAGTAGGTTGGGTGGGCTTCTTTGTTCATTGCAAGTGCAAGGAACAGTTGCCAGGTTGCACTAACCTATACCCAGCCTCTCACAAGTGCAGCTCTGTCTCAGTTTGGGAAGTCATTCCCCAGAGACCCTCTGAAGTACTTGATTTCTCTCTTCTCTACCTGCTTCTCTCACTCTTTCTCTTGAAGAGGTCAGAGTCATGAGTTCTAGACCCCTTTTCTTATGTCTTTATCTAATCTCTCTCAGTAAGTACTTTCTTGTATATTATGATGTCTGGAGATCTCTCTGCCTTTGCTAGACAGATATTTTATACTTTCCTCTCTTGTGAGACCATACACCCATAGGGAGAGAGACTGAAGCAATTGCTGTGCACTGAGGAGAAGAGATCAGTATGTTCTTTGGCACATCACATGCAGTGCGAGCTCCTCTGGTAATGTCAGGAAGATTTCAGGAACAAGCAGGGATGGCTCACCCCACTAAGAGCTTGTACAATCAATTCCAAAGAACAGCAAATCCAAATGGCACTGAAGTACTTGGAAGATGCTCTTGTGACAGTGAATTTCTGGGAGCGCCTCAGTAGAAGAGTGCAACCCTAGTGTGATCTCTTTAAAAATGCCCGTTTTATGGGCATGTTATAAACCTCTCAACCTCTGTTGGCCTCTGTAGTTGTTTGAGATAAGGCGTGTCTTCAATGACCAATTAATGCTGAGAGAAGTCCTAGTTTCATAACACAGGGCAATCTAACAAATGATTGACTAGCAACATTGACACACTCAGCCACGTGATCCAAAACCTGCTGTTGAGCTAACATAGCTAAGATAGCCCTTCAGTATATAAACTCGGGCTCCAGCAGCCAGAATCAGTCCCTCCTGAACCACAGAAGCAAATGGAGTTCCTGGGAGCAGCCACTGTTGTCCTCCTGGTTTGCATTGCTTGCCTGCTCTCCTTTGCAGCATGGAGAGGGAGGTCTGGGAAGGGGAAGATGCCTCCAGGACCGGCTCCCCTTCCCATCCTAGGTAATGTGCTGCAGGTGAAACCAAAGAACTTGGCCAAAACCCTCCAGAAGGTAAGGTCATTTTCTTCTCTCTTACTTTCTTCTCTGGGCGAGAAATGTGTGGGACCTCTGCATGGGGACAGCCTGTGGCCATAGCTCGATGACTGGCAATCCCAGAGAAGCAGAAATGTCATGGGGATCTCAGCACTGCCCCTCAATGCTGTTGCCATTGATGTTCAGGGCCTGATAGCTGGGAACCCTCTCCACATACACATTCATTATAAGAGGACCAAATCTTGATGTTGCTGTCTGTGAGGCTGCACTACCTGCAGTGGGATGCTGCAGCAAGGCCACTTTTCACCTCCTCCTCCCTGTCTGCTCCATGGCCATGTTCTCTCTTGTACTTTGGCAGCTCAGCGAAGAATATGGACCAGTGTTCACAGTGCACCTGGGCTCTGACCCAGTGGTGGTGCTGCACGGACATGATGTGGTGAAAGAAGCCTTGGTTGATCGCGCGGATGAGTTTGCTGCCAGAGGCCGCATGCCAGTAGGGGACAGGGCTAACAATGGATTAGGTATGTTTGCTGACCGAGCTCCTTCTGAGGAGAAGGGAAGGGCTGAGGGTGCGTTCAGCAGATTAGAGCTGGAGTGTACTGTGCAGGAGGGAAGACTGCGGGGAGAGGGTGGGTCCCACCTGGAGAAAGGAAGGCAGAGTAGGCTGTAATTGCTGGCTTCCTCCACCCAAAGAGGGTAGCAGAGAAATAGAGCCAGACTGATCTCAGCAATGAGCAGTGAAACGGCAAGTGGCAACAGCCACCACTTGCAGCAAGGGAAATTATGTGCAGATATGAGTAATGAATTTTTTGTAAGGATGAATTTTTGGGCATGTAGTGGAGAAGGCCAAAAGCAGGCACTCGGACTACAGGACCTTTGGAGGTTGCTTCAGACCTCAGTGGTACCATGTCAGTGCTCTCCCGGGGACAGGATTTGCTGTCACCATGAGCCTCTGTTCATCTCACACCCAGCACACCCAAGCCAGGTCTTCCCTCTTCCTTCTTCCTCTGCAGGGATTATTTTTAGCAACAACCAGGAGTGGTTACAAGTCCGGCGGTTTGCTCTCAGCACTCTGCGTAACTTTGGAATGGGAAAGAGGAGCATTGAAGAGAAGATCCAGGAGGAAACTGACTACTTGCTGGAAGAGATCAACAAAACAAAGGGTATGGTCCATTTTTAATATAGCTTATGTTTGCAAAAAAAAGGACTGTATTAAGGGACCCCATGTCTTTGGCATAGAATTGAATTTCTCATGTGTTTGGTCCATGCACCAGCTACTCTTCATTACAAAGCAGTAAATAATTCTGTGATTATGTACTGCTCTTTTTGGAGGACCCTCCTGTGCCACTCAGAGACTGTGATCTGATATTTCCACTAACAACCAGAGCTCAGGTTACCCACAGTAGCCATAAGTAGCCATAGTTTTGGGTTTGTGGGTTTTTTTTCCCAATGGTTTTTAACTTTTCTGAAATCACAGGAACATCTTTTGACCCAACCTTCATGCTGAGCTGCGCTGTCTCCAATGTCATATGCTCTGTCGTCTTTGGGAAAAGATATGACTATAAAGACAAGAAGTTCCTGGCCCTGATGAACAACATGAACAACATCTTTGAGATGATGAACTCCCACTGGGGACAGGTACATTCAGTAGCCATTTCATAGTGGCAACATTCTCCCAGGGGAGCAGGAGGCCGCCTTCCCAATGAAGTTCCATTTCAGTCTTCTAACTGGGACCCCATCAATGCTCTGCTGCACAAGAGGGAATTAATCCAAAAGCAAGAAGCACCCTCACCAATGTAGTTGGCTTTGCCAGCTAAGTGCCACTTCCCCTAGTCCTGAACACCCTTCTCCACCTCTAATGTTCCTACTACTACTAAGCAAGCCCCTACTGCCCTGTCAGAATGCCCAGCCTCATAGTCTTCCTGCTTGGCTCAGTTGAGAGGGTTGTGGCCTTCCTAGGCTTTCTGCTAATGTCAAAGGATGGGGCAATGGTCATGGTAGGGACATTCCTGTTTCTTTCCTTCCAGCTCTACCAGATGTTCTCAAAGATCCTGGATTACTTGCCTGGCCCACACAACAAAATATTCACAGAATTTGATGCTCTAAAAGCCTTTGTGGCAGAGGAGGTGAAGATGCACCAAGCCTCCCTAGATCCCAGCTCCCCTCAGGATTTCATCGACTGCTTCCTCAGCAAAATGCAGGAGGTAAGGAGACAGCGTAGAGCCCCAGCTCATCCCTAAACACCCCTATGCTGAGCCCCTTCCCTGTCCTAAGTAACGCAGGCATTGGGATGACTCCTTCCCAGGCTGCTGAGCTGTGCAGTGGGAAGACACCAACAATGCTCCAGATATTGGCCGTGCTGGAGCTTATAGCTCTGGATCTGCACACTCACCAGACACTACCTGCAGCTGCTTGGACAGCAAGACCTTCATCTGGCCTCCACAAAACACAGGAGCATTTGCAGTCTGGTCTTGCAGCTCTTTTGCTGGAAAGCAGTTGGCGCAGCAGGGGCAAACAGGCAGCTATGTACCATTTGGTGCACAGCATGAGAGCAAGTTGCTCTGGGATTGAGCTTACTGCAATGTCCCAGATGGGTGCTGCACCTTTTCTTAGCTCAGCCAGAGAAACAGCCTAGCCTTTTCCCTAGGAGAAAGAGCATCCCAATTCCAGTTTCCACATGAAGAACCTGATAACCACCGCCTTTGACTTGTTCATTGCTGGAACTGAGACAACAAGCACCACCGTAAGATACGGGCTTCTGCTTCTTCTCAAATACCCACAGATACAAGGTATCAGTCTATGACCTCTTCCTCTCTAGCTACTCCACTGGGCTGGGGGGCTGGGCAGCTGGGTGTGTGTCTAATACCACATCCTTCTCCCAGCTTTTCTCCTCTCTCATATTTTATCCAAACGGGAAAAGTCCTTGCACTGACATTCCCCATGGTGGCCGTTAGAGATCCCTCAGCTTCACTGGCATCATCATCATCTGCACTCCCCTCACAACTTTATCTCCCAGTGCTCCTATTTAGCCAAGCCACTAGGAGGACATTCTTTGCACGGGCTGCAGTGGAGCTGTATTCTAGTCAACACCAAAACCAACATCAATGCTCCTGTCTTCTGTGATTTGTGGACAATTTAGGGCAACCTGTTTAGAGAGCTTTGGGTTTATTTCCCCATTTTATGGTTTGTGCATCTCATGACAGAGAAAGTTCAAGAAGAGATCGACCGGGTAGTAGGACGATCACGAAAACCTTGTGTGGCTGACCGGACCCAGATGCCCTACACAGATGCGGTGGTCCATGAAATCCAGCGCTTCATCTCCCTCATCCCCCTGAGTGTCCCTCACACTGTGACCAAAGATACCCACTTCAGAGAGTACGTCATTCCCAAGGTTAGTGGGCAAGCTCCCTCAAGTTCAACAAGGCAGCATCACGTTTGCACTTAAGCTGTCAGTTACAATCCAGAAGGTAGAAATGCTGTGGCCTGACCTCATTGTCACCCAGCCCTTCATGAAGGTTTTATCCTCAGGCTCCTGTAGTTCACTTGCAATCCCAGGCTGCCACTCCATGGGCCAAGACTGGAATGGTAGCTCTACCCAACACCGTTACTCGCTTGCTCTGCAGCTTTACCTATCTGCAGAAACACAGTGGGTTCACAAAAAAACACAGCAGTGACTCCTCGCACAAAAGGCAGCAGAGCTGTGGAACTTCTCACCACCATCCAGGAGAGTCTGTGCACATGCTTGGAAGCAAAGTCAGTTGGTGGTTATTGAACAGAGAAAGCCCCTGAGCCCCAAAGTGCTGGAGGCTGCATTTGCATTCAAGGGAACAAGCAAAACCCATTTGCCCTGTTCTTACACACTTCTTGAGGTGGTCACTGCCAGAGGCAGGCAGATGGGCTAGAGCAACCTATGGCCTGGCCTGGCTCACTGCAGCAATGCTCATTGCTCTTCTGGGTGATCCTGTACATCAGGGGAACAGCAGCACATGGGCTGTTGGCATTTTGATTTTCAGATGTCTGTGTAACTCAAAAGGCTGGACCCGGGTAACAGCTCAGCTTCCAGCTGAGGGCTCTTGTGCCATCACTGTTGGATTATTTATCCCACACCCCACTCCACCCCCAAACAGCTGGTCAGAAGGAGGGAAGGAAGAGGATTGTGGCAGGAGAAATTTGTCAGGAGAGAGGAAGAGAGCTTCATTTCCACAACCTTGTGTGCTTTTGCTTTTTGATGCTCATGGAAAAGAAGGAATCGAATGCATCTCTAAGTTCACTATTGTGAAATGCTAAGAAAGAAGAATTAGGTGATGTGTCCCCAGGTGACCAGAGCAAGTGAGGATAAATGGTGTGAAAGTGAGAGGGAGCATTCAGGTGAGCAGCCAACAACTGTCCCTGCTGTGACATCTAGCAGGGTCTCCCTAAATCTGCCTCTCCAAAGGAAGAGTCCCCAGAGGGAAACCGGAGGCACTGGTAGGGCTGTCCTAGGAAGCTCCGTCTTAACTGGCGGGCAGTTGCATTAAGTGATCAATCTCACCTTCCCTTCATGTTCTGCTCTTCTCCTGCCTCAGGGCACCACGATCTTTCCCGTCCTCACTTCTGTCCTCCATGATAGTAAAGAGTTTCCAAACCCAAATGAGTTCAGCCCTGGACATTTCTTGAATAAGAATGGCACCTTTAGGAAGAGCGAGTTCTTCATGCCCTTCTCAGCAGGTAAAGCACAGGCTTTCTCTCTCTTCCTTTCCCTGTTGACCTCCTCCTCTGGGGACCACCTTGCCTTTCCCTGTAACACACACTCCCTCTTCCCAGGATGGTCCCACTGGTGCTTCTTGGGGCTCAGTGCTCTTGGGATAACTCCTCCCTGATGCTGCCTTCCACAGCTACATCTTCCATCCTGTTCAGGCCCGGTGGCTTTTCAAACCTCCTGCTTGGAGCTGCTCATGTAATGGTGTGAATGGGACCCATTGACACTTTCTAAAACACCTGTCACCTTCCTACACAACTACCGAAGTCATCCTTAAACAACCTTTCTGTGGTAGATCCACTTTTCCCCTGCACCTCTTAAGCACCTCTCAGGCTACATGCAACCACTCACCTACCAATAGCCCCAACCCTCCACTTTCTCACCCATGCCTTATATCACCTTGCTCTCTCGTCTTGCCTCCTGTGATGCCCCCTCTATGTTTAAAACTTCTCCTGCTCCTTTTTTTCCTTCACACTCCCAACCAAACTGCCTACAAACTCTCTCTAGCTCATGTCCTTGGTAATCCTGACAGTCATCTCACTGCTGCAGCCTTATCTGGTACATAAAGCCGCACAACACATCTGCTTAGTACAAACTCTGGTCTACTTGCAACACGTGTTGAGCACTATTTGCTGTTTTCACTTCCAGGGAAGCGAATATGCCCTGGAGAGGGCCTGGCACGCATGGAGATATTCTTACTCATAGCCACCATCTTGCAGAACTTTAACTTGAAGCCTGTCGTTGACCCCCAGGAGCTCGTCATAACCCCAACACTGAGTGGGACAGGCAACATACCTCCTGCCTACCAGCTGTGTGCTCTCCCCCGCTGAAAAGCATAAAACCACTCCCCATGGTGTCCTAAGCCTGGCTATGCCTTTACATCTCTCTTACTAAAACCAGTGGCATGAGCATTGGCCCACCTTTCCAAGGCCTCCAGGAAGGCAGTCCAAACACAGGTACATGCACAGAGCAGACACCTTCAAAGCCTGGCAGAACTGCTCCATCACATTGCAGCCTGTTGTACTGATGCTCTGACCACTGGCTCACTGAGCACAGTGGCTACATCGAACAGCTGATTTTCTCACAAACATAGCTCCCACGGCTGCCCATGACCTGCTTCTCCCACAGCAACATCCCACCAAGAGCAGTGTGCATTGTGGATTGATAATGCTGCATGTGTGTATGTTAATGACCCAATAAATAAAAATCTATTTATCTGGATTTCAGCCATTATTTTCTTTGGGTTGAGGCAGCACCCACGTCTGCTGCTCCACTGCAGAGTCGGTCTGCAGTACCTGTGGCCAGCACACTATGGGAAAGCCTGGCCCTTTCAGGACAAGGGTCCTGCCTGCTTCGTCCACTGGACCCACCGCTGCTGCCTGCAAGGAGCCCCTGGCCAGCTGCAGCACCACACTAGTCAAGAAGGCTCACAGTGTGGGAGGGGAAGGGGGTCCTGCAGGCTGGGGACTATCAGCACCCCTTGGGGCAGCTATCATATCAGCTATCTGCCATTCTTGGAGCTGCCAGTCCTGCTGCCCTCAGCTGGACAAAGGATAGCTGCAGCATCCCTCCTGGAGGAGAGCGCTCCCCCTCCAGTCCAGAGGCTGAAGCTTTGGCTGCTTCCACCCCCTCGATGGGACCTCTGGCTGCTCCTGGGGGCTTCTCTCAGTTCTCAGGCACTTTATGTCCCTGTCTTTCCACAAGCTGGCGGCACCTTCCCTATGGATCCTCTCTGTCCTCCTCCCACCATCTCTCCCAGGTCTTCTGCTATCCGTGAGGCATTGGCCAGCACAACCCTGCCCATCTCTGTGGCATCCCTGTCTTTGCAGGCTGTTGTGAGGAACTCGGGCACTTGAGTGATAGGGACTCCAACCAACTTTATGGCTGCTCTTTTCTATCATCAGTATCACTGCAAGGACTTAAATGTTCTTTATTAAAATGAATTAATGTAGGAGGACAGCAAAACCATGTCTTCCAGAGAGCTTGGGTACTTCAGGGGAGTCTGATTTTGCTTCTGCATCTCAGAGGCATCATTGCAAACAAGTTCTGCCCCCATCCAAAGTCTCTTTGGCCTGCTCTCCATAGAACTTCATGTATGCATGAAGAGAAAGCTCTCTTGTTCATAAACTGCAACCGTGTGACCCCTGGTGTCCAGGAAAAGGATTGTGTCTGTATTTCTGGCCCCTGCCACGGTGTGGTGCTTTTCTTTCAGTGATAGGGCGGGTGGTTTTCATAAACAGATTCCACCACAGGTGGCTCTCTCCTGAGCTTCTTAGTCCTCGTGGGCATTGGCTGTGTTTGGATGTCCAGTCTGTGGTGTTTGTCTTGATCTTCATTTACATAGATGTTTGTTGTCCCCTGCATCATGGTCATATAAAAGTCCTAGAGGCAAAATATTATTTCCATCACGCTTGTCAGAAGTTACTCAGAGACCTTGTGAGTACTACAGAGAATACGAGAATACAAGAATATGCAAGAATTCCCACCTCCCTTTGGAAATGTTTAGTGGTATTTTGAAGAAAATGTTGTATTTTCTTACATCTCAGGTTCATCCCTCCTTCTCCCTCCATTTTTGCCCATGCAGGATGCAACTCTAATACCTGTGTACTCTAAAGCAATGGCAAACCATTGCTGGCCTCTCATCTGGGATTGCATCAAACAGACAGACACGCAACCAGAAACAACAGTCATGTAGGAGACCCAGGCAAGCATGGGGGGAGAGATTAACAGGAGCTCTCTATTAGTCTGAGGCTACCCTTAAAACCAGTCCCACATTTAGTAACTCAGCAGCATGTGTGCTATACTGAGAATCAGTTAGCAGATGACTTACATCTGGAGGTCTGGGTTGGGATGATTCATATTCATGTTCTTCCTGCCCATCGGGATGCTGATTTGTCTGAAGCAACAAACAAAACAGTGACAAACAACATCTATCTACAGTTCACAAACAACTGCATAGGAAGTACAGGGCAGTGAGAAAATGTTCTGTTACTAAACAGCTCCAGAACTCCCAACATACTCAGGGGATAAATAACCACAGAGGTGTTAATACTGGGGATAATATGCAACATATTGGTAACACCATTTTGGAGTGAAAGGATCCCAAAATGAATGTTTTTCTGTGGGAAATAACAGAGAAATCCATAGAAGAACACTGATGATAGTTTGGGGTTTTTCAATTTCCTGCTAGTTAACAGACCACTTAGCAGTGCCCCTTCCATATTTTCACATGAATTTCTCTATTATCCTTATGAATCTTCAACTCCTAGGCTGAGGTCCTGCCTTTGAGAGACAGAGCAAAGATGGTTTGAGTGCCAAGGGATGTGATCCTGAACTTCCCGAGAGCTGCAGAGGGTGCTGAATCAGGTTTCTGATGTGGAGGTCTAGGCTTGGAAGTAGCAAGTCACCCAGAAGATGGAAGGTAGTCACCTTGTTCCAGCTGTAGTTCTTCCACTGGAGAACACAGACCACCACCAAGATGACTGCAAGCACCAAGGCCAGAACGCTGGGTATCCCGGCGGCTACTCCAACCACCCAGGGCTCATACTAACTTACAAAGAAAGACAGTCAGGTCAAATGCACGCAGTATGATCCTTTAACTCTGGGCTTAGTGCCTGATCCAGCTGATCCAGCCCTGGATCAAAACAGTGGTTCCAACCCAGCTGTACTACACACTAGGATGGACAAGGGAAGCAGAGATTTGATTTCAGAGGGAAAACATTCCATATAATCAATTGTATTAAATAATGAAACAAACTCTTACCCCAGAATAACAGCCTGCCTGGACAGTTGTGCTTCCAGATGTATATGCAGAAGTCTAGAAATAACATGGTAATAGAACATTTACAAAAAAGTGTTCTATGGAAAGCAAGCAAGGAGAAAGGCTAAGTGAGCAGTTGCAAGACTCCAACAACAGCATGAGGTCAGTAACACACAGAGCACACAGCTGCACCCTGAGGTTATGGCCTGTACTTGCCAGTCATAACCAAGAACCCAAATTCAGGTCCTGCCACCTATGGCTCTGACTGAATGGAAGGAATATTTGTTTTTCCTCAAAAAGTGGCTTGAGCCTGAAAAAAAGCATATACAAAGTATATGTAAGCGATAAGCACAAATATATGCCAGAGAAAGCTGGATACAGAAGGAAAAGCAGCATAAAGGGGAGTGGGAAACCCCAAGAAAAATGTGCTTTTGCAACAGTCTGCTCTCCGTGCTTGCCATGATGCTGGACACAGCTGCCTGCATGGCCCTGCCTGGAGGATCATAGAACAGCCTTGGTCGGAAAAGACCTCTAAGATCATCAAGTCCAATCATTAACCCAGCACTGCCAAGTCACCACTACACCATGTCCCTCAGCACCACATCTACATGTCTCTTTACTACCTCCAGGGATGGGGACTCCACCACTGCCCTGGACAGCCTGTTCCAGTGCCTGATAACCCTTTCAGTAATTTTTCCTAATATTCAATCTAAACCTCCCCTGGCACAACTTGAGGCCATTACCCCTCATCCTGTATCTGTGCCTTGGCTCACAGATGCAAGGCATGCAGTGCAGGGCACTGGCAAACCTGGTGTACTCCAAACCAAAACCCTCTGGCTTTTTCTAGCCATTGCAAAATGTCACGCTCGGCTCCAAATGACAAGGCACACCCAGCAAGGAGGAAGACCATCACACAGGCAGTGATGACACCAGGTGCCTCACTTGTTATCCTCTCTCCCAGGGTGACCCACCAGCTCAAGCTGACATTGCTGCAGCTGAGAGCTGCAGGACCCAGCATCCACCCCAGACAGCCATGGGGAGCAGGCTCTGGGAACAGGCCAGAACTCAGGACCTGCACACACCTCCTCAAAGGCCACAGGTCAGCCAGGACTTCTCTGGCCCCCACAGCTAGCAGATGCTCTGTTTAATGAAGAGCCACCATGATCAATACCCACACCTACATCCATCTTTCAGTAACTCAGCTGCCAGAAAAATTGCCCTTCCCCATTCTGAGGCAGGTTGTGGCTGGACTGACCATATGCAATGCCTGTAATTCAGCAGAAAAATGCAACTGATCGCTGGCTGGGAAAATGCAAAAAACAGAAAGGGTTTGTGCATCCGGACAGAGACTACATTTCATAGTATATCAGCCAGGAAGGTAGGATTAGAAAGCCCAGATCTTTGCATGCCTACAGCTTTTGGTGGGAAGAGAGATGAATCCTTTATCTTTTAGCAAAGAATTAGCAGCGATGTGTATCTTAATTCAGTGGCAGGACATGTAACTGCTGATAATGGCCTGTTCCCCTCGTCACCCCCTCTCTCAGGGGGAGAGGACAGAAATAAACTCTGAAATTACATTCAGTTTCCCTTTGGTGAAAAGAGCAGGAAGAAAGTTCAGCTGCATTACAGGCTCAGCAAAGTCACCTCTAGCTGGATTTGCTAATTTCTAAATAAACAGGAGAACAGGCACAAATGCAGGAATCTGGGTACTTTAAGCATCTCACCTGTCTTTGCTGCTACAATATAATGTCAGATGCTTTAGGACAGTCTGCCAGAAAATCCGCATCAACACTCACACATAAAAGCAGCAATTTCTCTTCCAGAATCCCAGCTCCTACAGATAACATGATGGTGAGCAGTCAATTGATCTTCATCCTATGCAATGTACTTACTGAATTTACAGTTGTGTTGTAAAGTGGTGAGAAAGACATTGTTGTCTCCTGCAGAGGAGAAAAAAAAAAAAAAAAAAAAAGAAGTAATTAAGAAAGCCAGAACTGAATATTAGCAACTGGGAGATGCCCTTGGCCAGGTGTGGGAGTGGGGAGGGGTGTTTCTGAAGTGACTGGAAATGATGGTATGAGAATATACTCATTTGAGCTGAACAGGGAAGGCATGGTAGTTACTCTAGTGAAAACAAAATTCATGTCATGCTATTTGAGAAAGTGATATGAGGAAATGTGAACTGTTTTGGCTGAATTGTTTATACCATGCAGGGCCTCTGAGTAGTCAGGGCCATATCATTTAATCCATTTACTCTCACAGCTCCAGAGTGAGAAAGGGTAAGGCTATTTAACACTGCTGTGGCTTGGGAGCTGAGGTACAGTGGCAGCTTGTAAAATAGCAAAGACTTGCATCTGCAACCTTTGAGCCCCAAACTAATCACATGTGCCTGCTCCTTTTGATTCAAGCACAGCTGAAAATGATAGAAATGCATTAACTCCTTCCTGACTAAATTGTTTCCACATATAGAAAGGGAGCTATTCAGAAGAGTCTCTGCTAGATGTGCTGTCTGTCTGTCTGTCAGGTGGGATACAGAGACTCTGCCATCTGGGAGGAATGTAGAAAGAGGCTTGAAGATGGTTGAAAGCTGCTCTTAACCTCCTTTGCTGGTGCAGCTCTACTGTTAGAAGCAATACTGGGTCCATCACATGGTGAGCTCTGTGGGCAGCTGGGGCTGCCTGTAGGGATCCATGCTAGAGACAGTGCTGGGAACAGTACTGCAGAGAAGCTTAGTTTCAGGGGTGGGTTATCAGGACAGGCAGTGCAGGAGCCTCTCCTCTTCTACAGTCCAAGTGCAAGTATGCACATCTATATGAAAAAGCTCTTAAGACAAAGTTTCAATGTTCTTTCTGAACCCCAGTCAGTCTCAGAAATATGTAAGAATTAAACAAACTGGAGTGAAAGCGTGAAGCTGTGGAGGTCTCCCTTGCAACTAAAACTCTGGTGCTCTGGAAAGTGATAGGAAAAGGCTGAAAGAGCTTCGCTTTGCATCCACAAAAATCTAGTAGGGAGGGAGCTGGCAGAAAGTTGTCCTTTTTCTGACTGCAGGAAGTTCTGCTGACATGCACTGAGCAGGACCTGGTTACTTCAGAACAAGGAGGTCAATGCTTGCCAATAAAAGTCTGGATACTGCAGGTTATGGAGAAGGAAGGCTCAAAATGCAAGGAAGCTACAAGAGATTTGGCGCAGTCTTAGTCCTGACGTCTAAGAGTAGGGCACACCATTGTGTGTTGAGGACCACGATCCACAGCAAAGTCAAAGAGGGGATGAGATTATTGAAAGATCCAGAATTCATCCTCCCATTACAGACACCAGCCAGAGGCTTGTTCAGAAGTATGGCCTTTATACGTGAGCTGTGGACGTTGTACTGGAAGCATAACCTTTGAACAGTTTAGCTCATGGGACCGCAGATGTCGGGAAATGCCTCTGAGCATGCAGACACAGCTAGCAATCAGTCTCCGAGTGGAAAGGATCTCTTTCAAACTCCTTCGAGGTGCAGGTATTGCTGCACCCGGGCTGCCAGCTGGGAATGAAATATAGCAGAGGCTTTTCTCATCCAAATTTTCTACTGTGCCTTCCTTGAACCTACTGAAACACACATTTGTGAACTGCTGACCTGTTAATGTTTGAGCTTGGATTTTCATATCTCCCTCTTCTCTGAAGCTGTAAATTTATTTTATTTCCTTCTTCTTGGTTAAAGACAGTGCACTTAATGGACTTCATTATTATTTCTCGGACTATGCATGCAGGTTAAATGAATGTTTGTATAGAAGGAGCCACATAAATAACATATTTACATATGGTCACCTTTCTCTGCTCAAGTTATCTGTGAAACTATATTTGTGTGTGCAACTGACTATTTACAAATTTAAGTTGCCAGCTAGGAACAGGTCTGTTACTCCCAATAACCTGATTAGTAGCCCTTGATTTGAGTAGAAATGTTTTTCCTGGCTTATTCAATCGCAGTTCCAGACTAGAGTTAAATACTTAGTTTCTTAAGGTGGGACACTAGGGGACAGACTGTATAAGCAAGCCCTTATTTAGAGGAAAAGCCTGGTTCTGCACTTAAACTTCTAACAGGTGACTTGCAGGGCACTGGGCATTTGTGCTCTCCTCTGACTGCCTTTAATTACTAAATGCAGGATTTGGTATATCCTAAGACTGCATACTTGGCAACCAAAGTGTCTAACCTGCTAGCAAGCAAATACAGAAAGCCACAGCAAGACAC
Organism: Podargus strigoides; assembly: GCA_028020825.1. NCBI lineage: Eukaryota > Metazoa > Chordata > Aves > Caprimulgiformes > Podargidae > Podargus > Podargus strigoides. The sequence goes on along the minus strand of CM051626.1, from coordinate 21,275,067 downwards.
TGAGAAATAGGCTGGTTTTCTCAGTTGTACAATGGTTTAAAGCCATTGTCTCGTCACTTGCAAAAATGGATCAGTATGCAAGTTTGTATGCTACCCATGTCAGGAGAGACAAGGATGTTCTTTACATGAAAATTACAATTACAATTGACTTATTTACTTCACAAAGAAAGAAGACAGTTCTAATCTTCCTGATTAAAACTGCTGACTACTGCTCTGAAATTTCTAAAGGTACAGTGAAGGTAATTCAATATTATGATATCTTTCTAAGCCTGCCGTGCCCTTACTTTTGCTCACAGATTGCCCTAACTACACCAGAGCAAAGTTTACAGGGCTCTGAGTATCAATGACCCTGCTGTGAGTCAGGTACGTTTCCCAGCAGCACTAACTACAGCATCTACACTCTGCCAAGAGCACATCCTGGGTGAGAGAAAGCCTTGTACTGCAGCTGAGGGGAAAAAAATTAAAATTGCAACCTTTCCCTCTCCCTTTTTGCCACTCAGTAACTCATAGAATCCTGCAGAAACAGGAGAGACCACAAGGAGACAGGTCTCTTCCCCAACCAAAATCAGCATCACTGGGCCCCTGTGGCTCAGTACAGAGAGCTGCTCACTGAAGGGAGCAGAGGGAAGATGGACGACTGCAGTTAACACACATGTCCAGCACTCAGATGCTCTGGTTTTACTTCTGAGATTTACCACAGATGATTCCACCTCTCAGCATCAACTCTCCAACATATGGATAATACTCCCTTCCCCCCAGCACTGGGAAGCGCTGTGGAAGAGGACAAAGGGAGATCCTAAAGGAACCAATATGGGGAAGTGAAAGAAGATCAACATAGGCTAGAGAGACCAAAGCCACTAATCTATTATTTCTGTTTGTATGCTGTTAACAAGTAACTTTGTGCTGCACTCCCCTAGCTCTGCGGTCAATTCAAGAGCCTTTGAGAACATTTTTTCCATGAATGCACATGAAATTAATTCATTATAACATTTCAGAGGAGAATGTTGCTTTAACCTCAGAGCCAGCTAGCTGCTGGGAAGAAGGAGGTTTCGCTCCCAGCTGCTCTCACCTGGCCATTTCTAAACAGACACTGTGTACATTTCAGCAGGTCCCATCTCCTAGGACTGGAAATCTCCTTGAGAAGGGTCCACTGCATGATCCAGGGCACTAAGATCAGGCAATACCTCCAGGACAGAAAAGCTGGGGGAGAGATGCTAAAATCCAAGCAGGTGTCTGAAAGAGTTTGTTGTACCATAAGGAAATGCAGAGCTAATGAAGGGGCCAGTTTGACTGACCTGGTTGGGGCAGAGGACAGGACAGTTAAACACTCCCAGGAGCTTTTCACCCAACAGAGAAGCAGTCTCGTGGCCTCACCTCTCCTGCCCTCTGACCTCCCCCGCTACTTCTATCCAAACAAGACGCAACCAACTCGACAGGGTGACTCCCACTCACCATTTTGCTCTTCTCCCTGAGAAATCCCTGCACGCATTAACAGCAGACCGCCCAACACCAGGATTAGCGCTCCTTCTAGGACAAGTTTCTCTTCCTGCTAAAAACTGAACTGCGGACCCGCAAAGAGGAAGAGACGATGGCATTTCTCTCGGGCTGACTCAGACAACCTGGCTGGGTCCCAGCACACCTGATAGAGCCAGGTCCCTGCCAGGGGCAGGATCTGGCACGCGCCTGGGAAGCTGGGATTCAGAGTGCTGGGGACACCGCCTTTTCTCTGCTTGGCCCCAACGTAAATAAAACTGCAGGTCTGACAGCATGTTTAATATGTACCACAAATCAGGCCGAGGGGAATCCTGCTTTTGCTTTCTAAGGCTTGCATCTCATCTACCAGAGCACATTTGCTGGAAACACTATGTAAAAGTGGAGGATTTCTGCTGGCTTGATGCCAAGACCAATGAGCCCACCTGGTCCAAGGCATCATTCTGTGTCTGAAGTGCACTGTACCACTGGGTACTGGTGTTTTCAAAAGATGAAGAATCTCCTGGCAGACAATTGATATTCCCTTCAGCTTCTCACATGTGGTGACTAGATGGTTCTTGGGTGCTTTCTGAAAAATAAAGTCCTGTTTCTAGAAATAACCAGAGAAAATGAGGACTGTCCATGTCACACAGCACTGGTGGCAGGCAGTCAGTGTGGAAAGAGACATTAAGGGAACATGGTAGTTTGAACAGCAGGGAAGATACCAGCCTACAAAAGATCTTTACATATACAACAGATAGATAGATGATGCGCACAGTGAGACCCTATCTCACTGCTATTGCAAATGTCTGTGTGTTTCGCTAACAGCTGTGACTCCAATTCATATCCCACCTTCTATTTAGTCTCGTATTTCCCAGCAGCTTCACTTGGGCTGCATCATTTCTAATATTTCAACATTACTTTGGACTGTAACTCTCTGTGTGACTGAAGGCTCCTGGCCCTCATTTTGGAAATGATGTTCATCTGGTGACTTGACTGTCAGCCTCATTCCAGGGTTATACTGTGCCATGATATTCTGATGCAGGAGGCTGCATGGGGATGCTTACTCCTTACTTCATCTCCATTGCTCCTTTGTCACTGGGAACAGCTGGGAGGAAATTCAGCCACCACAAAGGTTTGAGTGGCTGTGACACACAGCACAGGAAATGTTCTGGGTGGTGGGACATGCATGAACTGGGTATACACTGGGGAAAGAACACAGACATGGATCCTTAGCAAGCAGGGTAGACATCAAGCAGTGGACAGAAAGAGGAAGAAAAGCATTTTAGATGCTGGCTAGCTACTGAACATTTTGCTGCCACAGTGAGAGTGTGGACCACAATTTTGCAGTAAGGCACATCTGCCTCATGCTCATCTTGCTGTCCTTTGCACAGGAGTTTCATGCCCCAGGGTCTTTGGGACCTGCTGCTGAAAGTTGTACCCTGTAGTGTAGTGAGACTCCTCTTTTGAAGTCTACTTATGGACTAATTCTCAGATCCCTAATGTTTATCACTGCAGATCTGCATCTCAACCCACTAAAGCATGAGTGCATAACATGAAACAACGATGTAGCCCTTTGGCTGACCAGTGTGTTCCTCTGCCCCACTTCCTAAATGCTCTCTTGATTGCAAAAGCCAAGACAAAGCTAAAGGCTCAAGGGAAAGTCTCTTGCTGCAGAGAGTAAATCCCACCCAGTATTAGCAGTAGACACAAACAACAGCTGGCAGAACAAGGAATGTATTAAGAAATTTCCTCCCCTTGAGGAAGTGGCAAATGCATGCATACAACAGAACGTGCAACTGAATCCACAGTCTTTAATGAATGCAGAGACTTGCTTTGGGCACAGGTACATTTGTGATTGCCCCCACACCCTCCTCTCCTCCCCCTCTTAAAAATTATTTTAATTAGTGAAATGTAAAACCACACAAAGACCAGAGTGTGTATACACACCTTAGAGGGTCTGACATTTTTTTCTTTTTTCTTATGAAGCTTTCACACATTTAGAATTATTGACTGTTAAGCTCAGTCAGTACAGCAGAAATATTCTACACAGTTCATTGGTTGAAATGCACAGTACAACAGTCGTGAGCACACTGTCACAAAGACACCTGCATGAATGCTAACAAGTGTAGTAGATCCGTCAAACCACATTGCAAGTATCTGCAATGAACCAGTCTGGGGAAGATGGGAAATTACCAGAAAATGGAACAGAGATGTTAAAGTACACGGGAAGCTCCCACAGTCACTTCTCTCCAGAGTCATTGCTCCCATTAGAAAGCCAGGAAACTTGAACCTCTGCATGCCACCTGAAACTTCCCTTCTGTTCCACAGGGATCGGTGTCACACTTTTATTTCCACATGTGAGTCACTGCAATTTTGCTTAAATGGGGGTGAGGAAGAGAAGGACCAACACAAACCCCATCTAGTAGAGCTCACTTCCCCAGACCCGCACGGTCAAACAGCTTGAGATCAGAGGTCTTGCCTGTAAGGAGGCCACAAAATTGGAAAAGAGGAACGAAACAGAGCTAAAAAACCAAAACAGAAATAACATGGTTTTATACAGCCTGCAATAAAGCTATAGTCAATGGTACGGTATTGTTGACATGACACTTATTAAGGCTTTGACTACTGCTCTTCTACATGCACAGTTTATATACATAAAATCTTGTGTCTATGTGTATAAATTACTTTTTTTTCTTGTTCTAAGCAAGAAAATATTTTCATGCACTTGCTTCTCCTAGTATTCACAATACTTGGACCATATTCTGTTCAAGGACTTCTGGAGAGGGCTGTGTTTATTTATTATCCATCTGGAAACGCCCTCATCTCCAGGAACGTCGTTTGTGCCCGACAGTGGCGCTGGCCCCACACTTCTCCACAGTCACACACCAGAGAGGAGATGTCACCCCAGAGCCTGACAGTACATTGGTTATGTAAACATAGTAATCCTTGGATTATAAATACTTTATTAAAGCTAACACACCTCAGCTTTTAGCTCATAATTGCCCATGAGTGCCTTAATGAAATATCATTCAGAATAAAGTCTTTTTTTTTCTTTCCATATCAACAGCTCAATTACAGTGGTACCCCAAAAGCACAGTTTTCCCTACTTTTTCCCAAAGAAGTGCCAAGCTACCTGTTAAGTCTGCAAGTCCACGGCTCAGCAGCTTCCATGTACATAAATAACTGCAACACAGAGCATGTCTGAGCCTTATAGCTCAAAGTGCTTAAGTCACTATCTCACGTGCACCCTTGCCATGAAGTTAGGAGACTGGGCCATGGGCCATCAAGGAATGGGGAGGAAGCTGAAACCAGCAGAGCTCTCCTGTTCCTAGTTCCATGCCTGGAGCTTGCAAGTTTGACAGGTTCCCAGAGCTCACCAGAGCCAACCTGCAGCATAGCCTGTGTCCCTCTGCCTCAAGGACACCCTAACCATCTGTGGCCCAGTGCTTCCTTCGGTGAGGTGCCCTGGCTAGCTGGTGTTGCTGAGCACTCCTAAGTTATGGCAGGGATCCCTGGGGAGAGCAGCTCACCTGTGAAAAGGAAGGGCCCACATGGAAATGGTACGAAGGAAAAGCAGCAGCGTAAAGAAGGCTGAGAAAGCAAGCATGGGTGGAGTGAGGAGGAGAGATTCCTTATGTAAGATAAGCCCTGGACTGCTGCCACAGCCCTCTGAGATGCCTTGCCCAGTGGTGTAGCTGGAGTATGCTGTCAGAACTGCGCTTGTTAAGCTTGGCCACAATGACACAGTCATGCCTTGTATCCCACCACAGCACTTCCCTGTCAGCCACCACCTTTCCCTTGGCGACCACAACAAAGTACTTCATTTTAACATATACCATGACAATTACCGCAAATCAGGCACTGGGCCCTTCTCACATTCACCATGATCCAACTAGCTAGTAGCCCTAAAGAGACTGTCTCTGTGCCCCTGCCTACCTTTCAACCCACAATAATCAAGATGATACATAGATGGGACAGAAGGCATGATAAAGTCCCAGCCATTTGGTTGTTCACTTATTGCACAGAGTATTCTGGGCTGGTAGGGGAGAATTGGGTGGCTCCCAAAGTCCTTAGAAAAATCCTGCTGGGTGGCTGTCCACATCATCTGCTTCAGAAAACGTGTTCAGACAGCTTAGGTGTACAGGACGCTTAGGAAATGTCACCTAAAAACAGGACACGTAAAAGATAAAGGCTCTTCTCAATTCAACCACAGTCTTCACTCAGCCCCATGTCAAGCTGTGCAAAATACAATATTTATGCCCTGGCAGGTATGATTAGAAGATAATTTTTGGTCCTGGGTATGTTAACAAGAAAGGATCACGCTAATAATTTCAGAGGGAAACCTTTGAGACTGGATTTAGTTTTAGTTACAGAAAATACTGTACACTTCTTTTGGCCAGGTGCACAGAAGCTTAAAAAAACCCAAAAACCAACAAAGATCACAGTTAAATGTCTCAGTCTTCAGATGAGAATGTCTATGAGGAGCAGTCAAACTACTTTCTCATGTGCAATGCATCCTGAAATTTGGTACTTATGTATTGGGCATGAAAGCCTTTCTTGTTGATGGTGTCATCTGTGTGGAATCGAACCATGATGGAATCCCCTGCAGAGTAGATTTCTTCCAGAGGCTGCAGAAAAGTAAAGAAGACAGCACAGAGTGGTCAAGTCTGCAGGCTAAATAATTGTCTGCACTACAATGCTAGAATTTAAGCTCACAGGCTGGCCAGGAAACACAAACATTGCGCACTCAGTACCTCCTGCCCTGCCCTGACTTCCTGAGCACATTCCCTTGCTCTTTGCATGCTTGCCCTTTATGTTTGAAGACTGATGCCCGCCCACTCTACAATCCCAGTTCTTCCAGTTGTTTTTTGTAGGTCACATTCACAGGACTCCTGGATGTTCTTGTTCCAGACTTCTGAGTTTTTTTCTAATTTGTCCTAATCTTTTCAGGAAATGACACAATCCAAACAACGCTGTTTGGCAGCTGAGGCCCTCCCAGGGTTGATTAGCAGCAAAATAACTTAGCCACATATCTTAGATGATAGCTCTGGTTATCTCCCCCACTGTTGTGACCTGCTACAAACTCCCTGTGCTTCTCTGCAGGACCAACACTTCCCTAGCCATTTTTCATTTATCAGTGTGCAAGTAGGTAGATTACTACCTGGCTGCCCTGAACTTTTACACACCAAGCTGCTATGTCTTTGTTTATTTTCCAGATTCTTTCTTTAATTTGCAAGGACTGCTCTGACACACCTGGTCCTTGGACATCTCTTTAAACGCAATAAGAACCTTCTCCATTTCATTGCTGAAGTCCTACAGAAATTAAACATAGAACCTCTGGCTTTAAATACCACACACTATTGCTCACATTAACAGATTCACTACTCTTAATGGGGACACAGAGAAGAGTTTAGGAGACAGCATGCCACCCTGGAGTCAACAAGCAGCTCTGCAAGTCCCTGCACCCTTCACACTTGCCATAGCATAGCCACATAACCTGGCTTCAGGCAGGAAGTAACTGAGGATAAAACTGGACTTTGGAAGATGTTTCTAACCTTTACACAATGCAGAGCTGGGGCACAGCAGTCCTGTGCTCCTGCATGTGGCCCTGGGCTAACAAGGGAAAGTCAGTCAGCAAGGTTTTCAGACCAACTCTGTGCATCAGATAAAATGGCTGTGATCTCCAGCAACAGGAGAAAAAAAAACCAGACACACAAGTCATTCACATCACCAGTTTGTGAGAACTGTGCCTCTCCAAAAAGAGTACCCTTCCTTACCACCTCCAGTTACACCTATGAGAAATCACCACCACCACAGCTTACCCCTGAGCCACAGAAGCGTCCCAGGCGGGGTGCAGTGCTGTCGTAACCATCGTAAATCTCCATGTAGTCATATCCACAGTCGGCCTCCTCCTCGATCTCAAATGTCTGGAATATCAGCTCCACCCCGTAACCATCTTCAGCTACAATCACCCATTCACAGTTCGCTTGACCTGGGTAGTTGTTGTCCCCATACTGAGCATGGGAATACAGCTCCTTTGTTTGTACTTCAGCCTTTAAGAGCCCACCACACTCTGCAGTAAGAGAAGAGCACAAAACACAATCTCATCAAAGGCCCTATCTCACAACAAAGACTTGCCATCCCAGTTTTGGACCAGTTGTAGGGAGAGACAACCTCCATCATGAAATGCATATAAAACAGGGAAGGTAATTAACCACTCCACTGTAAACCAGTGAATTCTCTTGTCACCCATGAATCCACTGACCCACATAGTGTAGAGAAGCTTGGTCCTTCTGGTACAGAACATGGAGGGGAAAAAGACAATCAGTTAAAAATGGCAGGATGGGGTTACTGCCACATTATGCTCTGGAAAAAATGTATTATTTTATAGAGCAAGTGCTTAAAATGAAGACTTATCATGTTCTTTGCACTTGTCCTGCAGGTGAAATTCTGATTCCAAGTATTTTACCAGCAGTAAGTTGAAACACGTTAAAAAACTAGGGACCAAAATAAACCTTTTCTGCCCATGCATTGCACAAAGGTAACCCCATGCTTGTGCAAAACGCCTGCTCTTTGGTGCAGAGTTTCCCTGCAGCCAACCAGAAAGATGCCTCCTCACCTGTCTCTCATGCACTGCTGCCCAGAGCATGTTTCATCTGTTTACAGTGGCAGGGATTTCAATAAAGTGAACCTTGGCACAACATAACCACTTCTGGGCTGTCACAGAGAGAAGATCAAGCTTGCTATGTCTGTCCACAGCACATCCCTGCTTCCACCATAACCAGCCCGTTCCATGTGTGGGCCAATACACGGGCCAAGTTGCATCACCTCATTTTCTGAGGGCTGATGAGGAACAGAATGGATTGTTGCTCAACAAAACACCTCCAATTTAAACAAAAGAACTGAGCAGGAATGTCTGACATCGAGAGACCTCTGAGCTGATAAGGAAGCTGGAATTTATGGTATTGGTGCCAATAATGGTCTGGGAGCTGGTTAGCACAATTTACAACCACTTAAAATTCAGGCTAAGCTTATTTGGAAGAAAAGTGTTTTTCTCATTTTGCCTGGGAAATAACACAGTGAGATTTGATGGCGTCTTACTGCACTGGGGTATTGGCAAGTAATCAGTTTACCTGTGCTGTGCTTTGCCTGGAAACCTTTTCTTTGCACAGAAGCATCAGAGTAAAACCTGAGGAACATCTTGTTGGTAGAAGCCACTACAGGGTCTGGTTTCTTGCTGCCACAGAAGCGGCCAAGGATAGGTGACTTGCTGTTGGGCCCGTCATACATTTCCAAGTGGTCATAGGCGCATTCTTGGTGCTGTTCAATCTCAAACTCATTGAAGGTCTACAGCAAAAATAAGGAGAATCAAGACAGACATTTGTAAATCTGAGTATGCAATTTTGCAGATGATGAAATGCCAAGTGAGAAACAGGTCAAATGGTGATGAAACATGGTCAAATGCCTGTCCCACCTCTCCCCCAAACTACAAGAGAATAGCACACTTTCAGACAAGAGTGATCTCAGGGTCTCAGAGCTCAGAAGTTCACACAAATCTGCTGTGTAGAGTTAGCTTTGCTGCCTCACATGGGTGCACGACAACAGTTTTTAACTGCAAGCCTTACATACTCCTATTTTCCTGCTGGGAACCCTGCCTTGCACACTGAATGGGCAGTTCTTCAACACTACTTCCACCAAGCACAGGGATCCAGGCATTATTTCCCCTAGTGCACGGGCCACCTTGCCCAGCTTTGGGCATGTCCTGCCATATGCATCAGGGCACACTGTAAAATGGGCCTGACACTTCTCCCTCAGAGGGGCTGGGGACTGCCCTGCCACCACTTTATGCAGAGATGGTCACAACAGAGTGGGTCACAAGCAGAGGCTGTGGTGGGAGGGCATGCTATACCTTCTGTTAACAGAGCGAGCAATGGTCCACATTGTCATCTGCTGGAGTCACCTCCAAGCTGCCTCATGCCTACCTTGTGTCCCTCTGAGACCTTCTGCCCTTCTGCAGGGCAGGAGCAACCTCCTGGGACACCTTCCTCTGAGCACTCCACATAGGACCCATGGGATCAACCTCCCCCTCACACTGGCAGGGGAAAGTCACTTCAGGTCCTCACAATTCAGCCCGCTTCTCCCCTTGCATGCCTGCTCCCTGGTTACTCACTACTTTCACTCGGTGGCCAGGCGTGGCAGAGATGTCCCAGGTGCACTCTTTACGGCTGGGGTACTTGTCAGGCCAGTTTGGACTGCTCATCATTCCCTCTGCAGCACTCACCTTGTGCTCGCAACCAGCTTGAGAGAGACAGACATCACAAGATGGAGGCAACAGGTCAGGTCTCACATGGGTACCACATAACATCCTACATGCTTCTCTCTGCCTACCAAGACCCTCCACAGGGCAGAAACGGGAGATTTCAGTCACTGGACAAGAGCTTTTAGTATTACTGCATAGGTCTGGTGGGTTTTTCCTATACTCTTCTTGAGCTAACTTGGCAGCTGGTCAAATGGACTGTCTCATTCCCCTGGGCATCATTAACTTTATGTACCTCCTCACTCCTAAAGGTATTCTCCTGCTTCTCCATCTCGTCTGCCCTGCTCCCAGTGACATGGCACCCAACTCCTCCACCGTGTTGACTGGTGCTATCTCAGCCTTGAGTTGTTTTGCCAACTTGGAAAGCTGAATCAGCTCATGGAGAGATCAGACTAGGACCTGAGACCACACATACCACATGGCAGCACACAGCAGGGGTAGGACTGCTGGAAGAAAAATAATTTTGGCAGCAGCATGTGGCTAGATCAGCTCATCCTTTCTCTTCTGACTCAAACCCAATAATTAAATGAAGCACCAGTGACTAATCTAATGGTGATGTCCCACAGTTGCTGCTTTCACTAGCCCAACTTCTTGCCTCCACTCTGTCCATCCCCCATGGCCATATAGGGGGACAGACTGGGGAATGGATCCAGCCAAAAATAAGACCTCTTCCTTTTTCTAGGTAGTTTTTCAGCTAGTTTGGGCTTTTTAAGTGCCCTAGCCTGTTATGCTGTACAAATATCTTTCCAACACCAGGCAGGAAGCACCCTGGCTCAAACCATGTTTGAAGCACCTTGTCTTTCCTGAGGGCAGGGAGTGGGGACCTTACCTTCTTTACAATCGTGGCCATTTTCATGCAGCATGAAGCCGTTTCTGCACTGGCATACATAGCTCCCAAAAGTGTTGATACATTCATGCTGGCAACCACCATTGTCTTTGGAGCATTCATCCTTGTCTGGGCAGGATCAAACCAACAAACACTGAGTTGACAGTGAGAAAGAGACTACCATAGTCACCAGCTGGGTGTCCCATACCCGGACTGGCAGATACCAGCGCATACCTCCAACCTTTGCTGCTGGATTAGTCCAATCAGCTTTTTAGCCCAGACACAATTCTCTTCAATTGTCTTTCATTCCATAAAATGCATCACAAATGTGTTTTATTATATAATGTAGGTTTTGAATGGTTAAAGACTCCTATCAAAAAGAAATCTATAGCAATATCTCATTCTTTTAGAATAGAGTCCAGGAAAAGGATCACTCAAATTCACTAGCCTAGGCAAAAATCTACTGGCCAGTACTTATATTTTCAAGTTCCTACATGTTCTGATGAGCCTCCATCTTTAAATAGCCCCGTCTGAGAGCACAAGCAGCCAGGCAGAGAAGAGGATCCAAGCTACATGCTGCTCCCTGAAGCTGAAATACACCCCAGTGGATGTTCATTCCTGCGCGTTCAGGACTATGCATTCCTGAACCAAATTGTTCTGAGCATAGGATCTGCTCATGATTTCCAGTCCAATTTAATTTATGAGCAGCTTATCTCCAATTCTTCTTGGGCCAGTGCCCTTCCTGGACCTCATTAACCTCCTCTGCCTCCTCACTCCCAAATGTACTTCTAGATGAAAAATACCTCACCTCATCCTTTCTCTTGTTGGATTTAATAAGGCAAAGCCCTAGCCCTGATTCTGCTCTGCAAATGTCTTAATTCAAGGCCATTTTGCTTGATCATCCTCCTCAAAAACATTAATACTCCTTGGCCTCTGCTGAGAACAGCAGGAAATCGAATTTCCACTTCCATATGATGTACAGTCAACCTCCAGAACTGCCTGCCAATAAGGTACATCACTGACACCAAGAGCTACAAAGGATTCAGAACAGAGGATTAGAAACTTCCACTAGCATGCACTGCTTTGATGGGAAGGATTGCTATATAGAAGACTTCTGGAAATTTTCTAACTCTTCTAGTTTCAGAGGAAAAAGCTTTTCAGAAATAACAGATACAGAAATAACTTCTAGGATCAGGTTCCCCATTGCTTCTTGCTGTGGAAGGACTGGAGGCACTGATGAAATCCCTGCATCTTACTGACATCACACCATGAATCTGGAACATATGCTGCACTGAGAAACCAAGATGAAAGGTGACACAGCACACAGCAATCAGGCTTTTTAGATGTAACTAACTATATTAAGCTCTGCCTGATTTGACAGGAGGTTGAATAAAACTCACCAAAACCAAAAGGTTATGTCAGAGGAGACAGCTAAGCAAGTGATAGAATACAGCCACATACCAGAGAAGTAGTGAACTTTAAAGCCTTTCTTGGAGACTGTGTTGTCTGATTTGAACTCCAGTCTCATGTTGTTGCCATACGATGTGATTACTTCAGGCTTCTCTGAGCCACAGAATTTGCCGTGCAGCTTGGAGTCAGAAGTCAACCCACTACGAACCTCAACATAGTCGTATTTACAGACCTGCCGAGAGAGGAGGAGATTTCTCAGCTCCATGGACTTGAAACAGAGCATTTCAGAGAAAGGGGATGGAGGTTTGACTGAGAGGGAACAGAAAAAGCTTTATATTCAAACATATTCCTAAGTTCCCCAAATTCCCCTCTGTCAGTGTTCTCACCCTCTTCCTTTGCTGCCCTGGTCTTAAAGCATGGGTGTGTTTATCAGAATAGCAAAGGTTCCATTTAATTCAGCTAAAATAATTACTCCCACCTTATCCAAGAACCTGACAGTGCTGAATGAACTTCAGCAGCCTGCTGAATTAAGGAAGAGCCACTGCTCCTATTTACAGTGGGGAAAGCGAGACTTGAGTGCTGTGTTCAAATTCCACCCTGCCCTTGGCAGGGGAAGAGAACAGACTCTTTTACTGGTTATTTTGTTTATCTCTTTGAAGAACTCAGCTTCATTGTTCATTTCCAATTATATTCCTGCAAAGACATCTCTGGGAAAGGGGGGGATGTGACACCTATTAGGGATGGAAAACACCTACAATTATGCAAAACTGGTAGAGAAAAGAGCCCATTTATAACAGAATAGTTTTAATCCTTTCACTCCATAGAGAAAGCAGATCCAGACTTCAAGGAGAACAATCACTGTTATTGGCTTATCATATCAGGGGCAGGGAAACAACCAGAAGCTCCACCAGTAAGAGACCAGTAAGTCTCCTCTTCCTTGTACCCCAAGGATTTATCCAGTTCTGAGTTAGCCAATAGTCACACCTCTGAGATGCAGGAACTGGTTACGTACATCATTGCCTTCCAGCTCAAACACTTCGAACTGCAGAGAGATCCGGTACTGGGCTGGAGCTACCACCTGCCAGACGCAGTTTTTGTTAGTAGGATATTCCTTGGGCCATCCAGGGCTAGTAATGGTCCCATTGAGCTTGGTGATGAAGCCCCCACAGGCAGCTGGAGAGGCAATAAATGAACACAAGTTTTACTTGGTTCTGTTCGAACACACAGACTGGGCCACACTGTTAGCTAGGAAATTAATCAGACCCTGGTTGGTGGCACATTTCAAATCCTGGCCTCCAGAACAGGTTTCAAATGCTGGGAGCTGCAAAGATGACAGAAACCTCACCTGCTACAAATCACCAGAGAAATACAGCCAGGCTATGGCCCTGAGAGCCACTTAAACCCTTTTCACTCTCTAGCCTTGGGCTTACCATGGATTAGTTGACTTGACATGTCCAATACCGTTGTAAAGGCCAGCTTGGTAAATTCACCCACACTCAGTCCTACAAACCTTACTATTTCAAGTTTATCAGTAATGGAATAATTAGAAGATAAAGGAGTCATAAGGAAGATATCCCTGTCAACTTTTCAGTCGGACGGCATGGCTTTTACCTCAAAGGAATCAACCTTGGTTTGTCTCTTTTGCTGCAAAATTCTATTTACAACAAAGCAATTTTTCCTTGCTGTTTCTTGGGAGTAATCAGACACACACAGATCTTCAAAACCCACATGGATAAAAGCTTCCTGTATTTTGTTCCCAGCATCATTTTGCATTAAGAGAACTAACCCAAGGGAGCAGCTTCAATACAAAAAGTGTAGCAAGCAGGTGTGTCTGGAGAAACAAAAGCAATTTACTCTGATGTGCATCACTACAATTTCAAAGACTATCCTTTCTGTATTGTCCACAAATGAAGTTTAAAATAGGAGGTTAAGAATGAAGTTCAAAAAGTACTTTTTTGGTTATACCAACTGGCTTGCACAAAATTGCAAGAAATTATTTTTAAAAATAAAGCTTCCAAAAGTCTTTTGCACACACCTAAAACTGCCCTCACCAAGTTGATAGCAGTCTTATCCAAAGAGTTTGACAAAAGTAGAAGTCAGAGCAAACTGGGTGACTTTGAGAGTGCTACTCACAGCGTGTGGAGCTCCGCCGAGTTATGAGACAAGAACAATGGGTGGATTCTCATCACACCAACAGCTGTATTATTGGTGGCAGCAAACACTTGTTGCAAGAGATTTACTTTATAAATAGAAAGCTGACAGAAACAGTTTTTCTCAAAGACATGTTTGGTTTCCCCCTCCCCATAACAGAAGAAGGGAATTTACTCTGCAGTATGGAGTACTTTGCATGAAGGCAAAACATTGATATATTCTACAAAAGAAATTTCTTTAAAAAAAAAAATAAAATCAGCCTTAGATTGAAATATTTTGGGGCCACTCAGTGGTTAGAGGTTGTAATGTCTACCCTCCCTTATGCTGCACTGTGGGAGATCTGGTCTGAACAGGGATCTCTGGCTGTGAAGAACAACTGGGTTTTGAGATGTTTATCAGTGGAGAATTAGAGTATTTTCAGGTTTTCAACCAAAATTTGTTTTTAAATGGAAGATGCTGCCAAAAAGAAATTTTTCAGATGGGGGAAAATAAACAGAAACAAGGAGGATGTAGGGACAAGGAAGATCTCCAAGATTGCTCAATTTCATTACTAGCTGTAGTACCAATCCTATAAGACACATGCCTCAATCTGTAGTTTACTCACCTTCACAGCTCTTTTTATCAGCTGTCAACTCATAGCCAGGCTCGCAGGTGCATTTGTAACTGCCCAGTGTGTTCTCACAGTGCTGCTCGCACCCACCATTGTCCGGCAGAGAACATTCATCCATCTCTGTCAGGAGAAAACCAGAACAAGTCACACTTTCCTGACCACCCAAACCCCCTCATACTGCTCATGCAACACTTCTGGACAGAAGAACCAGAGCACTAGCTGACAAGCTGAGCCCATGGAGCACTGCAGCATAATCTCACAAGTGCTAAAGCACTCCTACCACTGTAAAGGACTACAATTACTGTTACTAGTCAAGGGTGCTTTTTCTAGACAGGAGCCGGAAAACATAGTCTACTGTAAAGACTTCACTGCATTTTGTTCTCATTTGCCCCGGTTTGTTTTGTTTTGTTTGTTTTTAAAATTCCTCATGCTCTTGAGTGACTTGAGCTGAGGAACCAGTCCATTAGGGTGCCCATAGAGTCAACTTTGGGGAATGTAACTTAATTTATTGCCAATTAATATAAATATTTGAGTACTGATTTGGGTATTGGGAAACAAAAACTGAAAAAAAAAAAAAAAGAAAAAAAAGAAAAAAAAGAAAAAAAAGAAGAAACGAATGTTACAACATTTAGGGAAAACACCTTTCTGCCCTCCTTTCCCAGGTGCAACTTCACTCCAGGCTCCTCTCCTCCTGCTTCTCAGCTGGACTTACTGGCATGGACTTGGCAACTCCAAAACGATCCATGAGCTACACAGTTTCTGGTTGTTTGAACCAGAAGTCTTGAGTAGACACTGCAAGATCTAATTTGCCAGGAAAAACTCCATAGACAATACCTCTGTCTGCAATTGTACTAGCAGTGCATGTTTATGCATTTTTTACATAAAAAAGAAATAAATTTCTTTCTGACTATCTGTATCACAATGAAAGCATCCAAGGTTCAGGTATATAACTTTCTTCCCCTACAAACTTGCAGGAGAACCTCAGCTTCTAGAGAATGACTTGCTGCAGCCCAAGAAGTCTCCATGTAGTGCTAATCCCTGGAAAGACATCCTTGCCAGAGTCATCCTGCACTATCAGCTCTTGAAAGAAGCCAAAATGTCTTTAGGAAGAAGTATTCTTCTCTCTGTCTTTATGGAAACTGAGAAATTTAAACAAGGAAGTCTAGGCACCGTGAGAATTGTTCAGGGACTGGAATGAAACATCACAGCAGCTGCCAGTGATCTTGCAATCACCCTTTGTCATGGTACACTTGGATCTCTCAAATTTACGGGACAACGTGCTCTGCGAATTAAATTTTAACTAATTTTTTTTTATTATTATTAGTGCACGCATTAAGAATTTACAGGTTATAAGTTATGAAACCTTTTGACTTGAATGGTGAATACCATTGGTGAATAGCAGAGAGTTGTTTTTAACACTCTTTGTACAGTACTAGTACCTTCTTTGAAAATGTCATTGTCCCCTGGCCTGGATAAATGGGGGTCACATTCTGTCCAGCTGTGTTAGTGGTACTGACCCATAAATGAAAGGCTGAAGTTTTTTAAGATAGGCTCTCTGTCTTAATCGGCGAGATGGAGTTCATGCCTCAGCATCAAAACCCTCTACACTCTCAAAGGAATTTGTGTATCAACTTGATATGGGCAGTTATACAGATAAGTCTAACAGCTCTTAACTACAAGTGGACACAATGGTAACTGATCGCTTTGGGATGGCAGTAGGTTAAGGTATGAGTGATCCCCAACTTTGACCTTGAGAGGTATTAGATCACATACCTTTAAAGAAATTTGCTGCAAAGCCTGCTTTATTGATGGTTGCATCAGATGCAAACTTCATCCATACTTTATTTGAGCTGGATTTGATGTCTTCTGGCTTCTCATAGCCACAGAAGTGACCAATCAGTGGGCTGTATTCAGTGAGGCCATCTCGGATCTCCAGGTAGTCATAAGAACATGCATCATGCCATTCAATCTGCAATGGGAAAAGGCTGTGCCTGTAGCTCACTAGTATGAGTGCTCTGAGTCAGGCTAGCTACTCAGTTAGACTTTGGTCAGAGATCAGCTTCCAAAGAAGCATCCCAAACAACTGGTCACAACTAGGTACTTGCCTCATGGTTGAATTCAAGCCCAGACAAATCTCAGTTCTCCTGCTATTTCATGGCTACCCTCCAGTGAAACCTGGTCCCTGACTATCTGCAAGCTGCTTTTCCATGAGAAGCTGTAAGGGACAATGCAGAACAACTACAAAACAAAAAGGCCCATGGAATAGCTGTGGGGTCACAGCCAGGAGGTAATGGTGTCAGCCCTTTCCAGGGCAAGCACAAGCCACAGGAGCCTATGGGCTAGATGGGTTTTATGCACTAACCCAGGTCCTGTCCACTCCTGTCTGTGACTTCTAAACAAGTAGTCAGAAACACGCTACCGGGCATCTAACATTATTAATATTAATAATATTAGTTTTGTTGTTGTTATTACTATTGTTATTATTATTGTTATTATTATACTTTCTTCTTAATTTTAAAGGACCTACAGATGTGAAATAATATCCATAATATAACATCCAATGACATTTCTCACCTCAAAGGCTTGGAATGTGATTCCTATGTGAAAACCCTCAGAAACGGTGATCTTCCAGATGCACTCTTTGGAAGGTCTGTAGTCATCTGGGTAATTGGGAGACTGGATCTGGCCAGCATCTTTGTGAATTTCTCCACCACAAATAGCTTAATAGAAAAAAACAACCAAACAGAAAAAACATGAGACTGCAGGTTTTTCCTTAGGTAATGCCTGTTCCATACATAGCCACCTTCCTCATTCTGATCTGTTATCAATACTGCTTTTTCCACAAAGGCAACACACAAGACTTGCAAGTTTCTACAAATTTAACATTTTGTCTTAGCAACAGTGTCTCCTGTCTCACTGTCTCACCTCCTCAGAAGGTGAACTCACTGGGACAGGGAATTTTTATGTATTTGTGTGTTTCACTCTCCTGGTCACTTTCAGAACTGCTTAAAATCTGCTGCCAACACTAAGGACCAAGAAAAGTTAGCAAAAAATCCCCACAAATAAAAACCAGTTGCATATCTAATCCAGCCACACGATGGCAATATTAACAAGCATGAGTTGAGCTATTCACCAGGAGACCATGAGGCTGACTGCTGTGCATGAAAAATTAAGTTTTGCGGTAAATGTAAGAATGAGTAAGTTTAAAGACCAAGAACAGAACATTTACTGAAAACCTAGTTTAACACAAAACTAGCAGAGACCTCAAAGACAGCAGCAGTTCAGCATAATTGCAAGACTACATAACAAATGAAAGTATGATCACAGGCTCAAACCTGTTACCCCATGATGCATGACATGTATGCCTAAAGAAGGCATATGAATATTTTGGCTGTGCTTTAAGTCAAGCAAACAAAAAGCACTGACAGCAAGTACAAGAGACATGGCACTGCAATGACACCTGCCAGACATCAGCCATCTTCGCCCTTGGGAATCTCCCCACGATGCACTGCACTAGCAGTTTGGATGTGGGTCTCCCTACGGTGTCCTGGAAGTTGCTTGCATTGGGTAACATTGTCTTGGTTTTGCCTTGTCAGCTGCTAATGTTTAACTGCAACCTAGTTAAAAGCACTGTTTCACCTGTGCAGTGCTAACTTCTCTCTTAGAGAACCAGTGTTAAGGCACCACCAAATAGTTGCACCCAAAATTCAGCTGCAGAGCACAATTTAGATAGTAGTTTGAGTTCATATATTCAGAGCTACAAGTGCTGCTGGAGAGAACCTCCTAGGGAACCCTTAGAGAACTGTGTCCCCTACCCAACAGAAAGAGGACAAGAGCAAAGAATTGCTCTGTGCTGCCATTCTGTTTCTGTCCCCAGAACGCGATGATCTAGTTGGAAGATCCATGCCTTGCCTGCTGAAACAGCCCGCAAAATCTGCAAATTCCCATAAAAACAAGAGCAGAGGCTGTAGCTAACCACAGGGTGAAGCTGAACTCCTGCTGATCCCATAAATCCCTGCATCCTGTCCTGGCTGCTTCATGCAAAGTGACAGACTTGACTACTTCTAGAAGAAGGAGGCTGTACCTTCATAGACCACAAAGAAGCCTTTGCCCAGGATGTTACTGCTGCTCCGGAACTCGATCCACAGCCTGCTGTCCGTGGAGATTACTGGTTCAGGGATCTTGTCACCACAAAATCTACCTAGAAGGCAGGAAAGAGACAATCAGGATCTCCTGGCTGATGGGCAGCACAACACAGCAGGCACCTGTGGCTCCAGGAAGAAAGAGTCTGTGGTTAAAGGAGCTGTGCTTGTGTAAAACACCCTTTCACTCCCACCACCTGTGCTTTTGAATGAGTTTGCTTTTTCTCCCCCCATTAATTCATATTCTCTTCAATTATTAAATTAATAAAGATTTTCTTCAGCTGGGAGCAGAATCCAGTAGTCACAGCCACAGCCACTGTTGCCCTGGTAAATTCAAACGGGCTTTTATCACATAATTGAGCAAATGAGGTGTGAGGGTGGGGAACCATCACCTGTCATTCTAGAGATGCAATATATGGAATGTCCCTTTCCATCTGCTAGGTCTCAGAAACTCCTTCAGCCCTTTGCACCCAAAAGCAAATTGTCAAGTCAAACAGAGGGCAGAATGTGGTCATGCTGATGAGAAAACATGTCTTATCTTATCCTCTGCTCTCACTCCCCTGGTAAAACTACCTCTTCCTGGTTAAGCCTCTGTAGTCATTCAATCTCTTTCAAGAGTTTTGTGACCAACAGCTTTTTTTGCTGCATGGTTCACCCAGCTTCAAGCTCTCCAGCATGCACCAGCACTCATAAATACCTGAATCCTGTCAGCAAGGACGAATCCTGAAACAACAGCTGCAGATGGCATCTGCAACTCAAACAACCCTAACTTGATGCTCCTCTACCTGTTCCAGCCAGAAGCTCCTCATGGAAACTGAGCAAGCACCAAGTACGCACTGAGAGCACACTGTGCAAACGTGGTGTTTCACTTCAGTTGACACCATCAAGGCTATATACTGAATTCAACATGGCCCTTGGCACCTTATCCAACTGAATTCCCAGTGGGAGTTTGACAGAGGAATCAAGCAGTTCCTTGGGTTGAATTCAGTCTGGACAGTGATGATAGGGATCCAGGCCTTGCAACACCAGGCAAAGGCTTCTTCGAACAACCTCCACTGGGTAAAAATCTGGTTAATGCCTTTACCTGCAAGCCAGCACCTTAGTTCCCATTAGCAGGCCGCATTGGTGGTTCCTACACTGAATGAGGAGACAGATAGTTCAAGGCTTGTTGGCTGGCAGGCAGACTGTTGCTTTTCCTATGTTTGAGGGCAGAGCAGTTGGCATGAATCCTGTGCATTAAAAGCCGAGGGGCACTCTGCTTAGTCAGCTGCCCACAGTCAGCTACTGCCACTTTTGGCTCTGTCTGCCCCACCTTCACCACTTGGCAGCCTTGGGATGCCTATGACCTTCAAGGATGCAAGAGCTATGCCTCTGTGACAGGCTGGTCAGCACAAATCAGAAGGTGAGTTGCAAATTTTGTTTCTCTTCAATGGCAGCTTCACAGAATCACCCATTCAAATTTAATCTCAGACTAGCTTTACTCGGATATCAATTCTGAGCTCCCATGCCCCCAAGGTGCCCAGCACTTTTGGGGCAGCGTGGGCAGCCCTGCAGTGTAACAATAGCATCTCCCACCTCCATTCCCAAAGGGGATGCTAACAAACAGTATCAGCACGGTGAAGGTCCTTCCTCTAGGGCTGAGCAACTGCCTCCTGGATTTAGGAGTTTAACAAGGGTGTCAAGGAGAGGAAACGCAGATGAGGAACGAGAATGAGCAAACTCCTCAGAGTGTGATAAAGGGCCCATTCATAAAAAGTTATACACCATTTAAAGGCTGGGTTTTCACACACTTCCCTGGGAAAATATGCAGCGCACATGTATTTTTTAGTCTCCGCAAGAAGCCCATGCTTTCACAATTCATGCTAATCCCCCTCCCCGCCCCCTGCTGAATTGCCATCCATCTGCCTCTTCCGAGCTAATCTCATGGGTTCAGCCCCTTGCGGGAGCCATGGCCACTCATGCAGCGTCTCCTTCCAGATGGAAACACTCGCCAGTCCACCTGCACTAGGGGGACAGGGAGGTGCTTGGCTTCTGAAATACCTTTAAATTACTCGGCAGAAAAAATAAATAACAAGGAGCTAAGCTGCAGCTGCTGGAACAACATTACCTGACTCTTGTGCAGCAGGAAACAGCAAGAAATGCTGCCAACCCCAAAACAGGCAGGAAGCAGTAAAACCAGCTGCCAACTCTGCTCTGAAAGGCTGGCCCACAGAAAACTCTGGAGAGCAGCACAGCTCCAGCCTCAGTACATCACCTGGTACCAGAGCTGGGATGGCCAGTGGGGCCAAGGTGAGCACCCAGAGCTCCCTAAGACCCCTGATTCCACATTAACTTGCCCAGTCCTGTGCTGCAGCACAGGGTATGACATCTCTAACGCAGCCAGTGATGCTACACAAGTTGATGGCTTCTGTCCTTTCAGGCAGAAGGGGAATTTTACATGTCAGGAAACTGAGGTTAGGAGACAGGGTCAGGATCAGAGCCAGTGGCAAAGCAGGTGGGACTCCTGACTGCCCACTCAGGATGGCAGAAGATTTGCAGTTATGATAGCAGGAGGCAGAGGAACAGCGAGGACACAGAGGAGCCGCACTTCCTCGAGACCTTAGGGAGCAGGAGCTGAGCAGAGCCCTTGCAGAGTCTAATATTCTAAGCATGGTCTAGGAAGTTCCCTGCTAGAAATACAGACGCGCAAAGTACAGACTACTGTGTATTTGTAAATATCATTATTTGAGAAGTAATGGCAGGAGGCTGGGCTAGGTGCTGTACAGCTACTTCATTCTCACTGCCTGACCATTCCAACACGGTCTTAAGAAAAAAACAGTAATAAAACGCCAGAGACCACATTTTAAATCCCAGTCACGTCCCCAACTCACTTCCCTCTCTGCCTCAGTTCTCAAGCTGGAAAAGGAAGGAATAAAGTCCTTGCTACCAAAGGGCTCGGAGCATGGATCTTTTGGTGTGAATGCAGCGCACTGACATCTCTGGATGGAGACTAACAGCTGGCTGGACACAGGCTCCTTCCAGGTAAATGAAGGTTTGTATCTGTTTGGGTTCCCCCCCCCCCCCCAGTAAGCTTCAAGAACACACGAAATGCAATTAAAGTGAAACAGCTACTCACCCAGTAAAGGAGCCTTCCTCCAGTAGCCATCGCGCACCTCCACATAATCATACCAACAAAGGCGACTTTTAAATAGGTCCATTGATGTGAAGTTCAATATAATCTGAAAGGAGAGAGTACACACTTCTCTTTGGGAAGGGAGCTACTTTAAAGAGAAGACCTACAGGTTAGATGCTTCACCCCTGCTACAGGGCTGCCTAAGAGTATCCATTCTGTAATTCACAGTCACTCTTCTCGGTTACTAAAATGCTACTAAAAAAAGCCCAATTGTGTTTTTATTTAATTAAAAATTGAACCCTTGGTTTTGATTAATGGGAATATCATAGAGAAACACATTGCCCCAAAATACAGCTGTTTGGGGTCTATACCCTTATTTAACTGGTGCAAGAGAGAGACAATTTTGCTGACAAGTTTTCACATTCTGACAATTACACACACCATCACCATGACGCAATTGTGCTCAGTGGCTTTACCACGCAGAGTTTAGCACGAAAGCTTTATCCCTTTGGTCTCCTTCCTCTGTAACAATTACAGGCCTTTCTCTGGGCCTGTGGAAGTCACCGATGGGATGTACTTGTGGCATTTTTGTCCTTGCAAGATTTGACCTATGTATTAATTTTCATCTACAGTCTGCCACAGAAATATCACTAGATTAAAATAGATATTCTCACCCAAAGCCCTAGCTGGATGTGCAGAGGGCAGACTGTAATGATGTCACTTACTTTGTTCACACTTTTGAAGTCTTCTGACTTTGGACAGCAAAAGGAGATTCATCTATTTCTATGCAAATGCCTCAGTGCTATTTGATGCTACTTTGTACCAATTGCTGTATTTGATTAAACAGATAAATTGAAGCCCTTAATCTGAAATTGATTTTTAATATTTTTTTTAACATTAGTGGTTCAGCATTTAGATGCTGGGTCCTATCCAATATAATGCTTCTGAGGCAGCTGAGAGACAAAGGGAGAATTGACAGTAAGATTCACATCACAGAACTTCCAGTGCCATATTTTCAAAACCTGTATAATTCTTGGCACCTCTGTCCTGGTGGAGCTCTCCCTGCAGCTAATGGGGGGAGCTCAGCACTGCATGGGACTGGGCTTGCTAGTCACAGAACCAGGTCTCGGAGCAAGATGGCTGCTGCAAAATGAGTGAGCTCTGCTCTTTTCTGTTCGAGTATGAGTCTTAAGCACATCTCGAGGGTGGTCCTCAGCAAAGCCGCTCTGCCAAGGAGCTGCCAAGCTGGGCTGTGCATTCCTGCACCCTGGTACAGCATGAAAGGCCTGAAGGGCTCGTGTTAGTGGATTAAGGAAAAATTTCATTTCCACAGGAAGACCAATAAAACAAAAGGAGCTGGGAAGAAAGTGGACAAGGTGGGTGACTGATGCACAGCAGGGCTCGGTGTTTCAAGGAGGGGAGCAGGAGTCCCCTGACAGGGACATTATGCCTGTGTGATGGGGCAGGACACTGATGTCACTCATGGCTCCTTGGCTCCCTTTGGGACCCCAGCTTGCTGGCACATTTTATCTAACTCATCCAACTGGCACCTGGCTTTGAAAGGTGAGCTTGCATGGAGCTAGTGGGTAACAGGAAATAAGGAAATGTCCATGCAGCCTCAAATAGAGAGGAAGGATCAGAGATCAGCACACAGCCCAGACCTGTGAGGGGGCTCTGCTCCAGCATTACCTATTCTGTTCTCAGGACCATGTATTCCTGACCCCATCTCTGGGAGGACAGCAATGATGCTCAGGAGCCTTTCCAGTGTCCATCCCTGCACACCAGGCATGCAGAGATCTTTTGGCAGCTGCTAACACGGTCATCACAGGCAAAACCAGACACAAGGGAAGTGAAGAGTACACCTCATGCTGGTGTGGCACCTACCTTCTCCCCTGGGGTCACCGAGATCCTCCAGACACAGTGGGAATAGGAGGGGTAGCCATTTGGAAATCCAGGGGCTGAGAAATTCCCTGTTGAGTCCTGCAAGGTCTCTCCACAAGCTGAGAGAGGAAAAAACCAGCAACAAGGAGTGACCCTCTGAGAGATACCAAGGTCTATCAAAATGTTTGCACATGGCTGCTGAGTGCAGGTTGGTGGCTGGTACTCTAAGGATGTTCATTCATGGTACTGGCAAAAGATCACTGACCACCTGAGACCTTGCCAAAGGGGTGATGTGAACTTTGTCAGGACTGCCAGGACAGAAGATTGTCAGTGCAAGGACATAGGAGAAACAGGTTTTAGAAGGGCACCCTTCTTCCTTTGTCTTCCTTCCACACACCAGCACTTTTAGGTTTCAACCCTACTGAGGAATATCTTATCCACTAATCAAATGCAAATATTAACCCCACCCCACCTCGAAACCCCAAGACTGTTAGCAAATCTGTTTTTCCTTCATTACAATCTGCTCAATGAGGTTCTCCTTAGTTACCATTGTTAAGTGTCCTTTTTTTTTTGAGTTAAAACATCCTAACAAAAGCAGTGTAAGCCTCACTGCCCTCAGGCTTTGGCTGTCCAGCACCTACCCTGCTGTCACACTGCAGCTCGCTTTGCTCTCTACCTTCCCGTTTTTGTGGCCTGCTGCACTTGATGAAATGTAGATCCCAGAACAACTTTTGGGAAGCAAGTAATATGCACACGCATATGCTAGTTTAGGGAACTGCAGCTTCCAACATCTGGGAAAGCCGCGACTACTGTAGTTCCTGTTCTCTGAGCCAGGACTGAGCTGGAACAGGGAGTAACAATCTACATCTGCAGAGCAGCTGACTGGCTAGAGGTAGGAGGATCACAAATATCACAGCTCCCATTTCCTTCAGAGTGCTCACTAGACACATGTAAATACCCATTCCAAGGAGCAGGGACCTTGGCTTGCCTGCTTTCCAGTTTTTTTTTTTTCTAATTTCACAACTCGATGTTACAAAACTGTCCTTGACCTGCAACTTGGTTTCCTCAGTGACAGTAAGGCAGCTCCTAAAAATCCCTCATTAAGCAGCAGTGCTTTGAAAGACCCGACAAGGCTGAACATCTGGCTCCCTTTCTCATGGAAATGCCAGGGGATGTTCTTCTGACTGATGCTATCACACACTCACTAATTTTTCAGCCATGATCACATTCAGATCGGTGGGTCGGAAGTTGGAGGTGAAAAGAGACTGGTCCCATTCAAAAAGTTTAATATCTTCAAAAAGGGGAGAGGGAGTCACCTAGGCCAGAAATTCTTAATTTCCCTGAAGTAGTTTGACCCACAGCTTGACAGGTCAGACTAGATGAACAATAGGCAGAGACACAAAAAGGGGTTTTGCTCAACCAAACAGCTCCTAGGGGCACTCTGGAAGGTGGAGTCACTACTAGGAATAAGTTGCACGTATTTCAAGGCACAGGTCAGCAGGGGATCTGGCAAAGTGATTCCTGCCAAAAAAGCCAAACGTATTTGAAACTACTCAAAACCAGCACCACTGAGCAAAACATGCACACATCTGCCCCAGAGAAATGAAGAAAATAAATGAGAGTTCAAAACCTCTACACTGCTCCCTCCTTCTCAAGCAATTTTGAACGCTAAGAACTCCCTCTACCATTATGCAACTGTAAAGGAGCATCACACAGCAAGTTTACGTTTCAAAGTATTCTGCAGAAATAGCTAATATCCTCCTGCCTCTCCCAACATGTTTGGCAGGTGATGCTGTCTGTATTCTTCAGAGAGAGAGGCTTGCAAAAGATGATGGCCTGCATAAACTGGAGAAGAAATCTGGACTCTATTTGCAGAATAAATACACTTACTTCCCTTTCAATGTCTTGCAAAGATGCCTTGCCAGATTATCTGTATCAGAGTCTCTGAGGATAATTCCAGTTCCCAGGACACATCCTAGGACCCTCACCCAAGAAACGCAAGCTGCTCCAGCAGATAAACATCTCAAAGAAGCTGAATCCTAGCCGTATTTATTCTGAGGACAGCAAGCCATTCTTGAGATGATCCTCTGACATCACCACTGGTCAAGGCATGGTCTGGAGTGGCCACCACCTTAGGATGGGTCTAAGAATGACAATGTGTCCCAATAAAGAGGGGATTCCAATCCATAATTTACTGAGATAAATGTTCTTTTTCTCTGCTCAAAAAAATCTATTTAAATGAAGATGAAATGATAAAGAGGCTCTAAATCACTAGGAACACATACTACATCACTATAAGGACACAGGACAAAGAGGATTACTGCCCTCAGTTGAACTACAGTGAAGGTTTCCAACAGCCCAGACTTAATTCTCTTAAGTGTCATTACACAGTCCCTGGCAAGACTGTTTAATTATAGAACAGGTACTAATGTATCTACCAAAAAACACTACTCTGCTAAAACATCATGAAAGGAGATCTAGCTAGCTCCCCAAACCTTGCAGAGGAAACTTTCCAGACACACCGGGAGAAGCTGGCCTTCCAGCACAGAGAACAATGCCTGCATGTCTGGGGAGAAGCAGGATAATAATGAGTAATGCATATTTGTGTGTAGAGCACAATCTCTTGCAGAGCACACCAATAAACAATACAAATGTACTCCACTTAGCAGCAAAGAAGCCAACAGGTCCAGTAAGACTAGTGGCTGGTACTTCTGGGATGCAAGAAACTGAGCTGAGGTGGCTTTTACACATGGTGATGAGGCTGTTGCACATGTAAGCTGCTAGAAAGGAACAGAGGCAAAAAGCAAAGCAGGAAAGGTGAATGTTTCAGAAGTCATTTGTAGATGAAGTAGTTGAGTGACAGGCACTTACTGCTCACCAACTGGTTACTGGTACACTACATCTTTTTGAAGCTGAACAGAGAATTGGATGGGATGACATAATGCAGGACTATTCTCAGTTTATAGTTTAACCACTCCTGCACAGTTAGCACAGCCACACAGGCCTGTTTCCTTTAGCATGGCACAAGACTGCAGGATGTGCTGTTTTAAAGTCTACTATACTCATCAAATCCTCAACCATGCAGCCACATCAAATCCAGCATTTACTACTATACAGCAGAATGCGTCTTGCCTTCCAGAAATTCCTTCAGCAAATTTCATCTGGTTTCACCTGGTTTGGCACTAACTTTAACCCAGCAGGTATAAGCTTTGGGGAATTAAGAGCAATTTAAAACAGCAGGGTTTTAGAATGGAAAAGCTAAGGCAGCCCTGTAGCAGCCACAAGAGCTCCAGTCTAATGAGCCAGAGAGCCCTGTTTCTTACAACAGACACAACAGTTGGTCTGGCTTGTAGCAGTGCATGCTTGTAACTCATCCTCCACCATGCTAGCTCTTTTTTGGGGGGATTTTTCTCAGGCGTTCTCAGATGAAGACTCTAACAGGGAAACCATCTGCCATTCAACTGCTGGACTATATTGTTGTGTATTACATAAAACTCCTCAGCTTGACTACTGAACAAAGTTGCCCTCAACCTGCAGTTTCATTCAGACTCTGCTTGAAAACATAACTGAAGTCCTTTGGATTTGAACTCCTGTGCTTTGCTTTTGTAGAGGAAGAGAACTTTTCAAGCTACAGATTCAAATGGCAGCTGAAGATATTCATATCATTAAATATACTGCAGCCCTTCTCTTCAAATGCAACCTGTGTATAAATTTTGATGTGAAGAAAAAAAGAAAACTAAACCAAAACAATAGGTATTTGAAGAAAATTCGTCTAGTAGGCTTAAACCTCTAATCATTCTGCTGCCAAATATTCTCTGAACTGCCATGACCTCTGCTAAAGCGTTGTGGAAAAAACCTAAAAAGTAGAAAAGTTCTACTTTGCAAGTGGAAAACTTGAGACTCAGAAGGGTCCTCATTTTAAGAAACCTGCTTTGTGGCTTTTAGTTTGACTTTAACTCCAGGCCAAAGCAGCCTTTCAGCTTGCCTCAAATCTGAATCTGTAGTCAATGCTTCCAGCTATGGGAATGAAAAGCCTGCTTGGATTAAGTCTGACTCAATCAAAAAACATGGTGTAGGATGTCCCTAATTACTTTTTTTTTTTGCATATACAAATGAACCAATCCCTAAACTAATCTGTGAGATAATTTTCGAAGAACTACATCTTGTTCAATGAAAAGTGAATTAGAGAAAATTACGAGTGGTAAAAAATAAAAAAAAAAGTTAGTTAGAACTAGCACACCTAAGTTGTATCATTCAGTATAAGTTAAGCAGTGATCCCCAAACATCATGGACCCTGATGTACTGTTAATCATCAGAATTTATTCTAGACCCTTATGAACTCATACTCTCTGACCTGTAGCTGGACACAAAGAAGCCGATCTGCACACCAGCTATCAACCATTTTCCATGGCCTCATGAATGATTCACAGAGCAATGCTCATCAGCCACTCACTTACAACACGACTCTATGCTGGTAAAACTTATCTCTCCTCCTCACCTTTTCCCTTCTCTCTGATATGCTTATTACAAAATAATTAGTCATTTATGATCGCATTAGGTTTATGATCAGTCAAAGCCACTCTCAATGGGATCAGTATGCTGGCCAGACCAACCCATTTAGATGAACTCCTGGGCCATGCTTGCAAAAGTCTTTTTTTTTTCATTTTACAAATGTTACAGAGTTGTTCTGTAGAATTAGGGCAACCTCTCATTCTCCAGTATCTTCTCATGAATGTTTCACTACCAGCAGAAATTCAACAGAGCTTGTTAAACTTTCTCCCTCCGAGCATCACACCTTCCATGCTGTCTCCGTTCTCAGTTGCTGCAGTCCATGCCACAGGCACCAGCCTGGGTGACACCTTTGCTTCAAGCCTCTCTTTACATCCTCATATTCAATCTGTCCTGGAGTCTGGCAGATTTCTTCTCTGGAGTCTGGTTTTCTCTATTAACCTATTCATCTAAAACTGTTGCATAAACTTTAACTGTCTAATATTTCCACTTTAAAAGTATCCTTTTGTTCTGATGGGTAAATTTAGTCTCCAAATCATATCTGTGTCCCCAGTGCTCTTCTTGCCAATCTTTTCAGACCCTAGATAAAGCAGGACTCAAACTATTGGTCTTTTGTACATCACATGTATGTAGATGGGTTCTCTAACAAAGCTCTTCCCAGTCAATCAACCCTTTTGT
Organism: Podargus strigoides; assembly: GCA_028020825.1. NCBI lineage: Eukaryota > Metazoa > Chordata > Aves > Caprimulgiformes > Podargidae > Podargus > Podargus strigoides. The sequence continues at coordinate 21,245,958 of CM051626.1, read as the reverse complement.
AGCAGAAAAAGGGGTACAGATGTCCCCTGAACAGCCCAAAGCACTAGCTTCCAGCACCTGGTTGTTTTACAAATCAGCATTTTTGGGCTTTCTTCCATGTTACCTCCCAAGGCTCAGTGCAACACACCATAATCACAGAGATGCACTTAGGGTTTCCTTAAGGGCATCCTTGGGACACCACCTATATAAATAACTCGACAGAAGTTTGATGGTTGGTGTGCAGAGACCCCAGTCTACCAGATCTCCCACTGCCACTTTGCCAACTGCTAGTCCCCACTCTGTCCATGGTCTTGTACACTGATTTAATTTTCTATGAACAGAGCCGACACCCTTAATTCTAGACAGTATATTTATACGAAACCAATAGCAAAATACAAGCCTCATCCTAGCCCCTCTCCCCAGCCCACTCTGCAGCTCCTCGTACTAAGTTTCAGTAGAGAACACTGGACAAACCTGAAGCCCTAAACCAAACAGGAATACTGGCAAAGTACTAATAGGAGACGTGTTAGGCAAGTCCAATTCTCCCACAGCTCCCGCTTGAAGCATTTGATGGTCTACATTTCCTGAGTCTCTTTCATCAAAGGGATTGTTAAGGTGCTCTTGAACTCCAATGCCTTCTAGATAAACCATGTGTCTACAATAAAGCTGGAGCTATCTCCATAAACCATATTTACCTGGGCATTTGTACAACTTCCTCGCCTGAGCGATGTCTCCCTGACTCAGGCGAATACGCTGACCAATAGTTGGCCGGACCCCGTTATCATCACGACGGGGAAGGATGGTGTCGAGGAAAACCCCTCTAAAGGGAAGAACAGAGACACAAAGAGCAGTGAAGTAGGGAAAGTGACATGACGTACAGAAAGTCATCCTGGCAGGCCTCACACACCATCCCCTTGACCATATATCCCATGCTAACAATCAAGAGTAATGCAAATTGTGCTAACTGCATGTCTTGAGGTGGCCACCTCACGATAGCACATAACTTCCAAATGTACAGGCAATAAATTTACAGCCAGTAAATTCCTCTTTTGAAATATCAGGATTGCCACTGCCTCCGTTAGAGTATAGACACATTCCTTGCCATAAATCAGAGAAGGCAAGGAAATATTTCTGCAGAAGGTTCATGGCACATCTGGTTCAGCAGGAGCATAGACCAGACACTTAAGCCAAAGGAGCAGAGGGAAGGGGAGCGTGTTTAGTAGCACGTGGGGTTAGGCTGGCAGTGACTGTGGTTGTCACAGACAAGAGAAAAAGATCAAGTGCTCTACCTTTGCTCTGCATGAGTTTCCAAGCTAATAACTCCATTTCTCTCTGCCTCTTTTTCCTCGCTACTATTTCTTCCGTGTGGTACTTCATACTCAGGAGCTCTCTACTACACTTCGTATCTCAGTCCAGAAAAGGATTTAAGCTCACTTCCATCAAAATGCGAAGTCCGTGCATCCAAGCAAGAGCTTGCTGGAACAAGAGACTTATTAGAACTGCAGGGCTAAAGTGGGAGGGAGGAATTGGAAACCTGAACTCCAGGTTCGTAAAGTCCAAGCTCCTATGACCAGGTTGTCCAGTCCAGAGAAACCATTTCACTGCACCTCTGAATGTCTAACAGGCTTGGAGGTGCCAAGGCCAAAGGTGAGCTTGAAACTTCAGCATCAACTCTGGGAGGCAGACTTCTCTTTCTGAAGGACAGGATACAAATGTCTGTAGAATCCAATGGGAAATCAGGGCAGAAGCAATAATTTTAGTGCTGCCTTCTCCTGATATAAGAGTCTTCAAGCATGGGTTAAGCTCTAAGTACACAAGTAATTCTGTTCATTGGGCTGCTCAGCTGTGTAAGAGCCTTGGGAAGGAGTTTGAGAGGGTTTTTTTAAATTAGTTTAATTTTAAATAAATACTGCAAGCAGAGACTTTGGATAGCTGTCTAGAGGTGCAGCCAATATTCTTGAACAGAAAATATCATTCTATTAAACATATCTTGCAGTGGAAAATTCTTTTCTAAATATTCAATATTCAGAAATAGAAGGGAAGAAATTTGATCTGTTTTAAAAACTAGAATCAGCTCTTGCATGGAAGATGTAGGGTTTTTTCCAGTGGTAGGAAAATTCCTGATCAGCACTTAAATCAGTTCTTACAAGATCTCAGGTGACCTCATCAAATTTCAATTGGCAAATTCAAGCTGGCATTCTACAGGCCACCTGCATGCCTCAGGCTGAATTTATTTATGTACCAAAAACAAATTCTCCAATTCTAGAAACACCATGAACATAGAAACAGGTTGGTTTGCTCACAGTAAGTTTTCAAGGCTCCTCAGGATTTCACAGAACTCATCATTTGACAGGGACATGCTTTTGTGGCCAGTGAAATGCTTTCTGCAGATCTCCAGGCTCAACCAGGGAAGAATGACAAAGTTTGAGAAACCACCACTTGCACACTCAAACTTTTGATTCTTTTTCCCTCACGACTGCATACTCAGCCCCCAACCTCCTGCACACAGCATACACCTAGGGTATTGGTCACACAACACAAACAACTCATGGTTTCAAATTAGCTTGTGATCCCTTATAACCCACCAAACACATTTTCTTCCACGAAGCTGTACTAGGTTGGGCCAGTAAGATTTCTGGTTTTGCTTTTTCCACCAACTGAATGTTGTGCTTCCTTCACACACATTGCTGAACAGGACTCCAAATCAGGAGGCAGTAAGTATAGTTTCTCTCATCTTACAACCAAAGGAACTGAGAACAGAGGAGAGTCTGGCCTAAACCACACAGGTTTCACCAGCCTCATGCTGTCCACCCAAACCCCATCTGCTTAAAAACACTTTATGATGTTAAGTGGCACGTATTGCGAGTGTCTCTAAGAGCACCAATACTTTGGCTCACGCATTAGCAAACATCAAGCAGACATCATTAAACAGAGCAGTTCAGGCACTCTAACACCAGAACTGTTCTTGAATAAGATACCTAACCTCTCCTCCCAGAGGTAGGAAAAAAACGCAGGAATCCTGGATTCCCCATTCGCCTGCTATCCAGGAATGGGCAGACCATACATTAGCTGCCTAATGCAGCAGTAAGTCAAACAGAACAACCTACCATTGCTATTAGCTAAGAATGACAGAGTTTGAGCAGAGATGCCCTCAAGAGTCATTAGCACTTGCATAGTACCCTGAATGTGCAAAGTGTTACACAAACATTATGGAATTACCAACTGATCTTGAGAAATGCTGAATATTCACCATCCCGTCTGAGTGCAACAGATACAGGTGCTTTAAGCACCACTCAAGGAAGCAGATGTTCAAGGCAGGTTAAGCACTCAGCTGCCAGCAGCTACATTTTGTCCCAGCTCTGTATTTATAGCCCTATCTGCAGCAGAGAGACAACATAACCCTACTTCTCACAGTAAAAACTATGGAGTACGTAAGTGTCTTGTGCAGGATTAGGATGGTGTGTTGCCAATACATCAAGAAGATGTCCCTTGACATGCAGACAGTGCTACTTGCATCCCTATTCAAACAGGAGCTTTGCAGAGGTCATGTTTTGCAGTTCCAGGCTGTGCTACCATGTCTGCTAGCAAGAGGCTTAGTGAATTAAGGTAACCCACTATTTGCTTAGGACTCTGTGGAGTTTAAACTTTCTTATTGCTTATGGGTCTTGACAGCTGTAAAATAAATTGTTTAATGAGACAGCGATATTCAATTTAATTTGCTGCCATGTCTGTAAAGAATGCATCTGGAAATAAAAGCCTGCAGCCATACTCTGCAGGACAGGCAACTTTCTGATATAGACAAGAACAGAAGTTCCCATGGTAAAAACTTGTTACTGCAGTCATTACAGTCTCTTGTGCCATACTCCTATTAGCCACAGAGGCAAAAGAGAAATATGTTTTGCTGTGAACTGAAAATGAGTAGTGGCTCCTGCAGCCATTTTCAAATGCACCACTGGTGAAAATTTCCACTGCTAGGACTCACTGTGTCTCAGAAAAACTGTCCCTTTCTGTCCTAGGTACAAAGTTTAGAATAAAAAGGCCCTAGGATCTGCAGCAGTATTTGATCACGCCACACACCATATGGTTTGCTATCATCAATATTCATTAGGAGTCATAAACAACAAGGTTGTGCTAAGTGTCATGTAAGAGTTGCTTCACAACAATGAGTCACAGACACGGCTCTGTATCCTTCACCTCCTCCTCACTCACACATTCCATCTCCACTGGTGAGGTGCTCAGACCATCCTTTTCCTATGTGGACTTTCTGGTATATGCTAACGTGCTAACACACCCACTACAGCTCTTCCCTTAGCAATGTCACACAGGGGCTATCTCCCAGTCCTAGCTACTGATCTTAATGGAACTTGCTGGAATTCAGTATCTTCACAGGCTCTACGATTTTGTCAGTTTGGGTTGCAACTGGCCAGCACCCACAAAACTCAGTAGGGTGGGAAGGAGACATGCATACACTCACAAATCTCTACTGATTGGTCAAAGTAAGCATCATTCCCTTAGGGGAGCAGATGTCAAGACAGGTCTTGGTAAAGTAAAAGCCTGTTCCCATCACTGCCTATTTATGGTGAGAGTACAATCAACCCACTGAGGCACTTAGTGCTCAGTTCAATTACTGCATAAAGACTGCTACTGGGGTGAGGGTGGGTCACAGAGACAAAGGGCTTAAAGAAAACAGACTTAAAAATCCTATTAAGCACCAATTTAAATTTAGAAGGACTCTTGCCATTTTTATCCCTTTTTGGCCCAGCAGTGTTCTGAAGGACTCTGGTTTTCAAGAGAGACAGACTCAAAGGCATCCACAATATAAACGGTGGTAATAACTTAATCCTGTTTTTGTACGAGACAATTCTAACTATTTAGAGTTTAGCAAATGCTGGGAGGGTCCAGCAGATGCCTCAAGGGAAGAAAAATTGTTTGCTTTGGGTACCTGATCTAAAGAAATCTCTGAAGACTGCAAAGCACCCTTGCCCAGCCACCATCTCCCCCTGCCAGAACAAGCAGCATTTCATCAAGTTTGATAATTTTCCCCTGGTTGACATGAAGTTTCAGAAAGAAAAGCACAAAACAATAGGCTTGGCAATTCTATACAACTGGGGAGTAAGAAAATTTTAAAAGACCCAAAGACACAATTAATTTTTTCAACAAAAAGTTCTCAATAACGTGAATATTCGTGCTCTGCCTCCCATCCCTCTTATTCATGGTGTGTGGAGTGAAGAAAAACTCTTGGGAAGGAGCAGTAGCGGGATTTATGGAAAAACTTCAAATAATGCAGCAAAATGAAGCTGGTCATCCATTAGTTCTCATTCCAAATCCAGGATGTAAATAACTATGCTCATTTCACCTCTCTATCAAATCAGAGCTGTCTGATCACAAAACGGGCTCCATCTGGAGGGACAAGATGGGACTCAAGGGCAAACAGTCTACACAGAAATTGGCCAGTTAGCTGGGTGGTACAAGAACAGGACTGAAAACTCAATGAAGAACCCAGAGAATACATAGAATCACAATGCTGCAGAGGCCACAATCTAAAGCACATGCATAAATGGCTAAAAGAGCAGCCAAGCAACTAAAGATCACGATCGAGAGTTTAAATTCTCCCTTGGCAAAGTTGCTAGGGATTCAGAAGGCAATATTGTGACTCCAAAGCATGAGCTGGACAACCAAGAAATTCAAAGGTGTTTTTAGCACTGCCCCCTTGTAGGTGGACAGATACACACACACAACATGGGAAGGTTGCAGAACATGCTAACATGGCTTTGGAAAATCTCTGAGATTATCATTACTGGGTGAATATAGTGGGGAGAGGAAAAGAGGAGTCCACCGTACTTCACTCACCTTGCTTTTTCAAATATTTTCTAAAGCTTTGCAATGAAGCAGAGCTCATTGCAACTGCCATATACCTCTGCAATAGATCACAGGTCTCCTTCTAGGCTCCATGTATCTCACAGAACTAATCACAACTACTGAAAATAGTCCTATGCACAAGGTAACCTTGGATTATCACCTGGAGAACGTGTTCCTAGCATAGTGCATGATGCTGTCGAAGTCATAGGTCTCGCCCAGTGAGTTCACTTCCCCAGCTTCCATCTTTAAAAAGTTGTATTCCTGACCTGTGATACCAAACATGAATGGAAAA